>JAOPSE010000007.1:10190408-11390408 GCA_029449295.1 Zea luxurians
CGGAAAAGATGTACCTCTACCAGGTACCAAGTTTTGGGTTTAAATGATTAAGCTAAGACCGGGCGGGTGACTTGCACGAGGAGAGAGTCTCGGTGTAGTGTCGCCGTCTGAGTCGATTAAGGACCGTCTCGATGTAGGCTTGATGACCGAGGACCCTTTAACTGGTTACATGCCTCATCATGGGTAAGCCTTGCCTCGGGCAAACTAAGGCCAGAATAAGATAACACGAAATGGGCGTGGAGCGGTGGCGAGAGTAGCGTGTACCCTCCGTAGCAAGAAGCTAGACGGTGGTGTATCTGTGCTCTCGGTTTGCGTGAACCTGATCTGGTCTTAAGAACCCCGGTGGCGGGTTGACATATGCAAGGGTTAAGTGCTACATATGTCGTGTGATTGGAGATCCTCCGCTGAGTATAATCGATTCGGATCGCCGTACCTTCGCGGTTATGAAGACTTGGTCACTGACCTATACGTAGAATTCCCCTAAAGATGAAGGGATTGATGAGAAACTGGCTAGTGCAGGACAAGTGTTTGAACTAGAGTAGAAAGAACTCTAGATGCAGGTAATTTTACTAACTTGACAATAAAACTGGATTTTTAAGGATCCACTTTAGTAAGCATTTATGCAAAACAGAGTCTTTGATCATTGAGGAACCTTACCTTGACTCCTGATAACCAGCATACCCTTGAGAGTCTTTTCTTTAGTCGGGTAAGACTTGCTGAGTAATTCCATACTCAAGGTTTTATTCCTTATTGTTTTTAGGTGAGGAAGCAGCAAATTTTTGTTGCTTTTGTACCAAGGTGGTTCCACATGAAGAAAAACAAGAGTGATGCTGCGGGAGGACATGGTCCTCCATAAAAACTTTTATGTAAGAACTTATCGGGAGGAGTTTCTGCCTCCCTTGGTATTGTAATAATACTACTCAGCACTCGTTTTATAACTCTGGTCTGTAATAAGTAACTTGATCTTACTTTCTAAATAAATGTAAGTTATGTAATCACTTTCGCATTTCTATATCTCCGATGTTCTGTAATGTCTGCAAGACGGGTGAAACGTTCCTGGAAAGGTAAGAAAGAAGATATCGAACTTGTCAAGTGATTTAGGAACATCTACAGGGTTGTCTGATGTCTGTTGGACAAGGACAACTGTAGGTGGGCCTAATGACTTGGGAGGTTCCGTCACATTTACTCTTAATTATAATGCGAGTTATCAAGGACAAAGTAGTCTTTTTCCCTCTTAGGTCGGTTCTGTCCTTCATGCTTGCTATCATACCAAACCGAAGCTCCTTTAGCCGTAGCTTTGATGTTCATCCATGTCACCTTTGGGTTGTATCTGCAAATTACACACGCCTTTATCATGAGAGAACCTTCATCCCAAAGCCAAAGCCTGCTATAATAGTCTATGTCATACTGAAAACATATGGTTAGTCACGTTTTTAAGGACCTTCGGAATATGAAGGCCTTCAACAGTAGCCCCTCGCAGTATTAATTTTCTTCTTTGTAACAAATTTAGACTGCAACGAGAACAAATGCCTTTAGTCGAAGGTCCGAAAAAACACCTTCCCTTCGCTAGAATAGTGAAAGACACTGACATGTAGGACCCACCAAATTGTGAGGCGCTATGCATATAAATAGGAACTCGCATTGATAGCATTCACTGCGCCATTTTAGCTGCTTACGTTGTGTTCGTCATTCTAAATTTTCTTGTTGTTCTGAGTTTTGATTGAATTGCAAGCTTCGACATTTCAACGAGACTTGATGGCTGGCGAGAAGAAGACTGACGATACAGCTCTTTCCGGGTTTTACAAAGCTATGGAAGAGACCAACGCAGAAAAGATTGCTCGTGAGACACTTGCTGGAATATCTAAAAGTTCCAGTGACAATGAAGATTTTGATATAGAGAGTGGGAACGAAGATGCCGAAGATCCGCCCTGGCGACCAAGTCATACTATCTTCGGGAAATAAACCATCAAACAAAGTCAAATTGATGCAATAAAAGGAAGATATTTTCGTGATATTTCCATCGTGAGGGCTGGGGAGATAGCAATGCCCCTGTGCCCGAAGCTGACGAAATAGTTGTGTACATGAGTTTTATGAAAGCAGGGCTTCGGTTTCCCTTGATAAATTTTTAGTTGAAGTTCTGAAGACTTTTGAAATCTACCTTCATCAGATTATCCCCGAAGCTATCATCAGAGTAGGGGTTTTTATTTGGGCCATGAGAAGCCAGGGGTTAGAGCCGAATGCAAAATGCTTTTGCAACCTTCACGAGCTATCCTATGAGACGAAGGCTATTAGCAAAGAACAATATCACAATAATTTGGTTGCTACGGCTTCGTGCCTCGTTCTGATGTGAGCTATCTAGTTCCAATGTTTCGGAAGAGGTGGCCAGGGGCCTGGATGCAAGAGTGGTTTTATGTGAAAAACGACCTGGTCGAAAGAGAATATATTAAGGGTATCATTCAACGCCCTATCTGGTCGCACTTTGGCATCAAGTGGCCGTCTCTTGCCCTTGGGAATGATGTACAAGCGTGCCAAGCTGCGTATACCACAATTTACACATATATTGGCACCAGGGACTTAGTCCAAGAGCACATTGCTTATAAAGTGTGGCCGCTCGCAAGTGAGTGGGAGATGCCGAAGGAAACTGCTGCTTGTTCCAGCGAAGGTGGATTGGTCTATCTAAAATACACATTCAGGTACAGGAACCAATTCGATGAGGTGAATGATGACTAGTTAGATTGTATTGAGGCAACCAGCGATGAGTTACTTGGTGCTTATACGAGGGCCGAAGACGATGCTATGAAAGTGGCCTTCGGAGGGCGAGGCAAGAAAAGATTGAATAGGGTTTTCGATGTTATTGGTTTTGTATACCCGGACTATTGCTATCCCTCGTGAAATTAGGGAAAGAAAAGAAAGGCTGCTACTTCAGTTATTTATACTTCACCAAAGGAAAAAAAGTTATAGTCTTGACACACCGGCCCAGGTATACTGAAACAACCAAAGTGTCGAAGCTTGCTGAAGGGCCTTCTTCTGTTGTTGAACCAAATCTCCCCGCTACTGCCGAAACGAAGGTGGAATTGGCCGAAGAGCCAATCCCGAAGCTAACAACAGGGCAACAGAAAACCGAGACGGCCGACGTGCCGAAGCATCCAGTCAAAGCTAGAGCACAAACAGCCGAAGAGCATGAATTAAGGAAATTGGTAGAGCAACCGAAGACTGAGCCTGCCGCAGGAGACGGAGCTGCCAAGGGTGTCAAAAGTTCCTGCAGTAACTCCAAAGAGGAGAAGAATGGCCAGCGTACTAGACACTGTCATGGAATCGACAAAGGTACTAACTCCTGCCTCTGCAGAAGTACCTAGCATGGGTGAGAAGAATACAAAGGAACCTGCCGAAGCTGTCATAACCCAGGTTGGACCTGAAACTGGGCCCTCAGTTCTCGCAAAAATGGGCCTACAGAAATTGTTGAAGAGAATACGGAAGAAAGACCTTTAGATGTTACAAAAACTCCGCTACCGTTAGAAAAATGAAAACCTAGCAAAGAATCTGAATCCCCTGCCGCTGAAGCTCCTACTGAGGGATTGGAATTTATAGTGCGTCACGCAGCAGGGAAAATCTATCAGGGGAGCAGATTGCCGAAGCTATCTAATATGCCAAGGATCTGAAGTATCCCCCAGGATCCTTGGTGTTTAATGGCACTAATGCATAAGACTTTTTGTACTGCCTTCCGAATAATAAGGAGATTACTGTTTGCCGGGAGATTTTAAAAAATATAGGATTCCCGAAGTTAGAGCTTGGCCTATCTGCAATGTCGAAGGATGAACTTGCAGATGGCCTTGCTTATAATAGCTTGAAGGTATATATACTTTTCCTCGTAAAGTAAGTTATGTTAATTGTTTTTATTATTGTTTTTATGTTCTCTCACACACACACATATATATATTATTTTTTGTTATTAGGGCTTAATTCTTAGTAAAGCTTTAAGGGCTCAAAAAGAAGGCAAAGACGAAAGCTGTGAGATTGCACTTGGGAACCTTCGGTCAGAAGTCATCAGACTGAGGAATGAAGCCCTTGAAAAAGATAAAATTCTACTCTCCTTGGTAAATAAAGTAAAGGTCAGCGAAACCAAGCTTACTACGCAAGTCGAAGCCAACAGAGGCGAAGTTGACAATCTGAAGAAAAGGCTTGCCGAAATGAATGAAAATTTTGAACTTGCAAAGGCAAAACAAGAGACAAGTGAATGGACAAGCTCAAGGCTGCAAAAGAATGTTGAAGAGCTTCGTGATTCTAGGGAAAAATGTTATGAAAAAACCTTGGACTACGCCAAGAAGCTAAAAGATAGTTTTGCAAAGGTGGGTGCATACTCATCGGAGCAAAAAATTATCCGAGGCAATCCCGAAGGAATCATTCAGTGGATCGGTGAAGAAGTTGAAGCTTTTGAAGAAATACTTAGTGACGGTGGAGATTTTTGTGCCTTCGTCGGTGCCCAAGGGGTTGCAGCAGTTTAGAGAAAACTAGCTGTGAACATGTTAAAGCTGCAGCCCAGGCAGAAGCCATCTTCTCCATAGACGATATGAAGGAGCCTTCGGCCGAACTACTTTGATGGGCAGGAAATTAAATTCCGATGTCTGGATGAAGGGCGGCCGAGGGATAGCCGACGAAGCTATAAAAAAGAGTGAAAAAGAATCCCACGATGCCCGAGTAGAGGCAAAGGAAGCTGAAGAAGCTACTGAATGTGCATTGATTATAGGTATGTGTTGGGGACTTGTTCTCAAATGCTAGGAGTTAAGAACAAGGCAACACAGAAAACATTAAATGTTAAAGCCCTTCGTCCTTTGAAGCATTATTTCCCTTAGGATAATGGCTTTTGAACGAAGGTAATGAAGGACACACCTTCATCAACATAACATATAGAGATGAAGAAAGAATCACATAAAACATAAAAGATAATATAAACAATCATATATTATTATTATCTCATTCTATTTTATTACTATGGAAAAATAGAAATGATATCAAATTACAAGTATACCTTCGACTTGAAAGAAGGTAAAAGTACCAGCGTGACGCAAGGACCAATGCCTAGTCAGCGTGAACAGTACGGGGTTACTGTTCATCTATTTATAGGCACGGGATGCAGCCCATAAAAATTACACTCATGCCCTTTGCATTTGCTAATAACTCTATAGTAATCCATCGAGGTCTAAATAGCCTTTTCATCTTTAAGTCGGTTCTCCTTTTCTGCTATCATGCCGAAGCTCTCCAGCGTACAGCTTCGGCTTCACGCTATCCTTCGTACCCCTTCTTGTGCTTCTTCACGCTGTGGTTTCAACTCAAGTCCGAAGGTACCTGTTCATGCATTATACTTCCAGAAACATTATCAAATCATGTTTTTGAGGACCTTCGGAAGCCGAAGGCCCCCAACAGTTGCCCCTCGCAATATTAATTTGTTAGAATGATAAATTCAGATTGCGACAAGGACGAAGGCCCTGAGCTGAAGGTCCGAAAAAACACCTTCCCTTTGCTAGAATAGCAACAGCCACTGACAAGCGGGCCCTCCAGCATGCAACGCACCAGGCGTATAAATAAGAGCACACCACAAGCTCATTTGGCACGCTTTCTTGCCATCTGGTCTTGCTTACTCAAATTTTAGCTCTTGCGCACCAACACTTGCTTGGCTTTTTTAAATTTTTAAGCTTCAGCTTTGAGAGCACTTTCTCAGCATTTTCGAAGATGTCTGAAGATAAAAAAGCTGTCGCTGAATCGAAGCTGAGCCTTTCTGAGGAGATGAATCTTGGCTTTATTGAATCAATAGCAAAGACAAATGCAGAGAAGATTACTAGGGAGACTTTGGAGGGTTTATCTGAAGACACTGATGATAGTGACAGCTATGATGTGGAAAGCGGCGGGGAAGACTCTGAAGATCGACCCTGGCGACCGAGCCATGCAGTTTTTGGAAAATCAACTATTAAACAAAGTCATCTTGACAACATGAGGGGGAGATAGTTTCGGTATATGTCTATTGTGAGGGCTGACGACGAAGAGAAGACTTGTCCTACTCCAGAGGAGAATGAAGTCGTGATCTTCCGAAGCTTTTTGAAGGCTAGGCTTCGGCTCCCTCTGAGCAGCTTCGTAGTCGAGGTTTTGAGGATATTCCAGATTTACCTTCACCAGATTACCCCCGAAGCCATTATAAGAATGGGAATCTTCGTATGGGCTGTAAGGAGTCAGGGCTTGGAGCCAAATGCAAAAAGTTCCTGCAGTATGCATGAACTGTTATAGGAGACGAAGCCCTGGGGTAAAGAACAGTACCATAACAATTTCGGCTGCTATAGCTTCGTTGCCCGTTCTGGCTCAAGCTCCCCAGTACCGTCTTTTCGGAAGAGATGGCCCGGAGACTGGACGAAAGAATGGTTCTATGTAAAAAATGATTTAAAGGCACGAGAAGACATTAAAGAGATGATCATGCGCCCTATCTGGCAACGCTTCGGGCTCCGGAAACCGAAGGTAGAAATTGACGAAGCGGCCGAAGAATGCCGCAAGGCCTTCGGCTTAGTCTGCTCTTTCATCGGGACAAGGGACTTAGTTCAAGAGCATGTGGCCTATAGAATATGGCCATTGGTTGCCAACTGGGAGATGCCAAAAGAATCCATCAGCAATCTCCACGAAGGTGGTTTAGTTCGACTAAAATATACCTTCAGGTTTAGAGACCAGTTTATCGAGCCAGACGACGACTGGCTGAAAAGCGTCGAAGCTACAAGCGATGATCTGCTTGGGCTGTACTCCAGAGCAGAAGATAATACATTATCTGCGACCTTCGGGAACCGGAAAAAGAAGAGACTAAACAAAGTTTTTGATGCTCTTGGGTTCATGTATCCTGACTACTGTTACCCCCCGGGGGCAAAAAAGAAAAAGTGGAGTTTCCGGGAGAGATGATGTTTCAGCCGCTCCGAGCGAGACTGTGCCGAAGAGGAAAAGGGTGAAGGTCCTTACTCATCGACCACGCTATATTGAACCGGCCACAGTGCCCGAATTTGGCGGTGAGACCTCTTCGGTGACCGAAGGCAAGAAACCTGCGATTACGCAGAAAATTGAAGAACCGTCTGTATCGCCGAAGGCATCATCAGCCAAATCAGAAGAGCCGAAGGCCATTAACATTGAAGAGATGAAGGTTGAGAAAATGAGGATATTAGAAGTAATAAGTCCTTCAGCAGAGGTGACAATGCCGAAGGCACAAAAGGATCTTTCAACGACTCCCAAGAGGAAGAGAATGGTCAACGTATTAGATGTGCTAGAAACAATAAAAACTTCAAGCTCTACTCCGAAGAAAGCTGTCGAAGCCTCGGAAATACAAATTGAGGCCGAAGCTACCAAGATCCAAATCGAGACCGAAGCTGGGCCTTCAGAGCCCGCCAAGGAGAAATCCTTGGAAATCGGAGAAAAGATGGAGAAAGAAACTGCAGAAGTAATTTTAACTGGAAAAACCGCCATTCCTATTCCCGAAGCATCATCTGAAGCTCCTGATTATATTATACGACATGCTTCGAGAAAAAGATTATCTGAGAAGAAAAGCGAGAGGCTCAATTCTATGCTCAAAGATTGAAATATCCAAAGGGGGCACTGGTGTTCAACGGCAGCGGGGAAGAAGACTTCTTGTATTGTCTCCCAGACAGCAAAGAGATTTCTGTCTGCCGAGAGATGGGCAAGAGCTTCGGGTTCCCGACACTAGAAGATGGGCTCTCAGTGTTATCAAAAGATGAGTTGGCCGATAGTTTAGCATACAATAGTTTAAAGGTGAGAAAATGATATTTTTGTATTTAAAAACAAAATTTCCATTTGCTTACACTCAATACCGCATTTTTTGCAGGGCCTTATCCTTAGCAACGCCCTCAGGGCGCAAAAAGGTGCTGAAGATGAAGGGTATACCATAGCCTTGAACAACCTTCGTTCCAAAGTAATTGAACTAAGGAACGAAGGTCTTGAAAAAGATAAAATATTAAACTCATTGTTGAACAAAATAAAAAAGACGAAGTTGCTTCCAAAGCCCAAGCTGAAGCTCAGAAATACGAAATCGAAGATCTTCGAAAACAGCTATTCGAAGCTAAAGAAAAATGTGGTCTTGCAGAGGCTGATCGGGATATTAGTGTATATTGGAGGAACCACTTAAAAAACAGTTGATGAACTTCGTGCATCCAAGGAGAGGTGCTATGAAAAGTCTATAGAGTGTGTTAAGAAAATAAAAACTAGCTTCGCCAATGTTGGCGCATTCTCTAACGAAGACGACTTCGTAAGGGGTGATCTTGAAGGCCCAATTGATTGGATCAATAACGAAGCTGAAGCTTTTGAAGAAGTTTTGAGTGGTCGGGGATATCTGCGCTTTCTCAGGTGCCAGGGGAATTGCAGCTATTTTAGAGAAATCAGGCTGTGACCATGTGAAAGCTTTGGCTCAAGCTGAAGCTACTTTATCTATTGAAGATACAAAAGATCCCTCGGCCGAAGCGAGCTTAATTGGCGGAAAATTCTTTACTGACATCTGGGAGAATGGCGGTCGAGGGATGGCTCATGAGATGATAAAAAAGAGCGAAAAAGATTCTCATGATTCAAAAGAAGCGACGAAGGCAACTGAGAAAGCGGCGGAACTTGAGAGGCGAATAGGTATTGCTTAATAACTTTTTAACTTTATTTACTAATTTTGCGACTTCGGACTTATTTACGTTTTATATCGCAGCTGAACTATCTCCTCCTCCAGAGCCCTTCGAATCGATGGCCAACCCAGAAGTAGAGAAAGAAGATGAAGTCACTAAAGTGGCCGAAGCTATTCTGGACGAAGCTGTTAATCGACTGCTGAACAAAGCTGCGGAAGCAGTTTTAAAAGAAGAACAACTTTTATTGTAAAAACATTTGGAATGTAACATTTGCTGAACAAAGTGCGTAATATTTTTATAATTTTGAATGTAATACTTAAGCTGCTTGCAACTGAATTCTTTACGATGCATGAAACTTTGCGTACATACCGTTTTGAGCCTTCGGCGAAAAAACACCTTCCATTCTTTTCATGTGTTGTGAAGAATATCCATATTTCATAAAAACATCCAATCTTCGTAAAATCATTATGCTTCGTAAGCAATAGATCTCCTTTTCATTTTAGAGTTTGACGAAGCTATACTTCTTGAATACTTATTTTGTGCCTTGGCACTGCTTCTTCGAAACAATCTCCGAAGATCAACATTGAATCCCCTTCTTGCGCCATTGATGCAATATGAGTATGATGTTATGCTATGCAAAATGGTATTTGTGCCGAAGATACACACACATTCCCTCAGTAAAGCACAGAATCTTTTGCCGTTTATTTTTCGGCTTCACCGCTTATTTTTCGGTGTATCAACGCTGACTTTTCGCTGTAAGCCTCCTTAGGAGCTTCTTCACCTTTTACTTCAGCGGTATTCGCGTTGACTTTCGCGCTTCGCCTTTTACTTCGGCGGAATCAGCGTTTATTTTTCGCTGTAAGCTCTGCATTCCCTTTGGAACGACTTTTGAGCAGAAAACTTACACTGCGCTCCCTTTAGGAATGACTTTTTGTTGCTTCGGGAAACTTACGCTGCGTTCCTTAAAACGACTTTCTATTGCTTCGGCAAAACTTGTAATGTGATTGTGAACCCCGCGATCTCTTGAGAGCAACTTTCGTGCTTCACCAACTTTTTGGACTTCGTGAGTCTGTAAAAGAGATACATTTCCACTATTGTGAAAACAAATCTATTACAAGGAATTGAAAACGACAGGAAAACTTAGACTTTTAATGATTGTTCTCTATTAAAAAAGAAAAATGATAACGAATGCCAGAACCATTTCAGAAGTAGGATATCTTTTAGTAGATGTGCTTTGATTCTGGCACAGTACTGTTGACTGTGCGAGCTTCGGACTCCTCTCTGAAGTCTCGTTGCTGATGAGTGTGCTGGCTCCCTTCTGGATGCTGGTCTCGTTGCAATGGTGGTGGAGGTGGAGGCTGTTGCCAAGATGCCTGAGGTTGGCTTGCCGAAGCAACAGAGGTTGCAGGATGGTTACCCACATACTCTGGAATGCACGGTGAGTGGTATGAAGCAGTATGCATGACTTGCTTCGGCTGGCTCTGTTGGGCTGCAGCTTCTGCTATCTCTTTCTGTTTCTGGATGGTGACGTGGCACATCCTGGTAGTGTGGCCCTTGTCCTCACCGTAGAATAGACAATAAATTTTCCTAGGCTGATCCCCAAACCTTCCTCCAAAGCCCCTGGCGCCTCTGCCCCTTGGAGCTGGGGGCCGAGGATAGCTCTGTTGCTGCCTCGAAGCCTGGGAAGAATATTGCGGCCTCTATTGTTGACTTCCCCTGTCGTCATTCTGAGTGGAATGATTGATTTGATGTGCCTAGGGTGGATTCTCCCTCTGAAGCCCCTGGCCATTTCGGAGAACCTGTAAGCTTCCTCCCTTCTTTGTCAAAAATCATTGTCAGCGCGGATGTATTCATCCATCTTCTGAAGCAGTTTCTCCAGGGTTTGGGGGGTTTCCTAGCGAAGTATTGGGCTGAAGGTCCTGGCCGAAGCCCCTTAATCATGGCCTCAATGACAATTTCATTGGGCACTGTTGGCGCTTGTGCCCTCAGACGCAAGAACCTTTAGACATATGCCTGGAGATATTCCTCTTGATCTTGCGTGCACTGGAACAAGGCTTGAGCGGTAACCGGCTTCGTCTGAAACCCTTGAAAACTGGTGACCAGCATGTCCTTCAGCTTCTGCCATGATGTGATTGTTCCTGGCCGAAGAGAGGAGTACCAAGTGTGTGCAACATTTTTGACTGCCATGACGAAGGATTTCGCTATGACTGCAGTGTTGCCACCATACGAAGATATAGTTGCTTCGTAGCTCATCAGAAACTGCTTCAGATCTGAATGTCCGTCATACATGGGGAGCTGGGGTGGCTTGTAAGACGGGGGCCAGGGCGTAGCCTGCAGTTCTGTTGACAGAGGAGAAGCATCATCAAAAGCAAAATTTCCATGATGGAAATCCTCATACCAGTCATCCTCATTGAAGAAGCCCTCTTGGTGCAGTTCTCTGTGGTGGGGCCTTCGATTCTACTCATCTTGAGCAAGATGACGCACTTCTTCGGTAGCTTCGTCAATCTGCCTTTGTAGGTCAGCTAACCGAGCCATCTTCTCCTTCTTCTTCTGTACCTGCTGATGAAGCATCTCCATATTCCTGATTTCTTGGTCCAACTCATCCTCTTGTGGTGTTGGACTAGTGGCCTTCTCTTCTGGCTTCGGGCCTCCCGAAGAGAAAAGGTCTCCTGGTTCGGGTCCAGCGGCTGCAGAGCGGCAGCACCTGTTGTCGAAGCTTTCTTTGGCGGCATGACGAAGGTCGATGCTTGCCGAAGGTGGTCGAAAAAGGGTTCACCGGAGGTGGGCGCCAATGTTGGGGACTTGTTCTCAAATGCTATGAGTTAAGAACAAGGCAACACAGAAAACATTAAATGTTAAAGCCCTTCGTCCTTTGAAGCATTATTTCCCTTAGGATATAATGGCTTTCGGACGGAGGTAATGAAGGACACACCTTCATCAACATAACATATAGAGATGAAGAAAGAATCACATAAAACATAAAAGATAATATAAACAATCATATATTATTATTATCTCATTTCTATTTTATTACTATGGAAAATAGAAATGATATCAAATTACATGTATACCTTCGACTTGAAAGAAGGTAAAAGTACCAGCGTGGCGCAAGGCCAATGCCTAGTCAGCGTGAATAGTACGGGGTTACTGTTCATCTATTTATAGGCACGGGACACAACTCATGTAAAATTACACCCATGCCCTTTACATTTGCTAATAACTCTATAGTAATCCATCGAGGTCTAAATAGCCTTTTCATCTTTAAGTCGGTTCTCCTTTTCTCCTATCATGCCGAAGCTCTCCTGTGTACAGCTTCGGCTTCGCGCTATCCTTCGTACCCCTTCTTGTGCTTCTTCACGCTGTGGTTTCAACTCAAGTCCGAAGGTACCTGTTCATGCATTATACTTCCAAAAACATTGTTAAATTCATGTTTTTGAGACCTTCGGAAGCCGAAGGCCCCCAAACAGTATGTTTATTTAATGCCCTTTTGCTTTATTATCATTCCTAGCTTCGAAACCTTACTAACATATATTTTGCTGTAGCTGGCCTTTCACCACCACCGGAGCCATATAACCCTGAGACAGATCCCATTATGAAGGAGGCTTTGGATGTGATAAATGTTGCCAATACAATCGTCGACGAAGTTGTCGACAGGCTGCTGAACGAAGCTGCCGAAAAAGTACTTAAAGAAGACTAGATACTTGTTTTGCTAGGAAATGTAACATTTGTGTATGAGTCAAACACCAAATATGTTTGTGTATATTAATATATTTCTTTGTGACGCATGAAAGTTGTGTACATACCATTTTTGAGCCTTCGGTGAAAAAACACCTTCCCTTCTTTTCATGCTTCGCAAAGAAAGAATCACCCCTTCCATGTCACAGCTGTTGTATAATATTGTTGTCGATGAAGTTTTTCTTGGTGTGTGCAATTATATCTGCCAAAGATGTACTTTGTGCTTCAACACGTTGTTCCATAATTCATCAAATATTTTGAGAGGAGCATTTCTTCCCCCTCCACGGCTTTGTTGCTGATGCGATATGATGTATGATGTAATGCTATACAAAATTATGCGATGATATGATGTAGCATGATGCCTATGCCGAAGACACACACCCACACGAGACCACACCCAACCTCTGCATCCCCTTAGGAATGACTTTGGAGTCTCTTCACCTTTTACTTAGGTGGCATTTCAGGTCTGCATCCCCTTAGGAACGACTTTGGAGCTAAGCTCTACATCCCCTTAGGAACAACTTTGGAGCTTCTTCACCTCTAACTTAGGTGGTATTTAAGCTCTGCATCCCCTTAGGAACGACTTTGGAGCTTCTTCACCTTTTATTTTGGTGGTATCTTAGCTCTGTATTCCCTTAGGAATGACTTTGGAGCTTCGGAACTTGCTCTGTGCTTCCTTAGGAAGGACTTTGTAGCTTCGGAACTTACTCTGCGCTTCCTTAGGAATGACTTTGTAGCTTCGAAACTTACTCAGCACTCCCTTAGGAACGACTTTGTAGCTTCGGAACTTACTCTGCGCTCCCTTAGGAACGACTTTGTAGCTTCGGAAGCATTATTAAGGGGATGCACTGCACACTCGATGGTGTAACCGTCGTATTATTTCATCAAATTGGAGATTAATCGTTCGTGAATTATTTTTCGTGCAAGAAAATAAAAAGGCTGAAAAATTAAGATACACCAATTCAGGATATTCTTTAATCGAACCGCTGTAGACCTTTTAATAGATGTGCTTTGACTCAGGCACAGTGCTGTTGACTGTGCGGGCTTCAGACTCCTCCCAAAGGTCACGCTGTTGCTGAGCGTGGTGGTGCTCTTCTGGCTGTTGACTGCGGACCAAGGCAGGTGCTAGCGGTGGTGGTGGTGGCAACTAGGCCTAGGAGGCTTGCGAATGGCTTGCCGAACTGACAGAAGTCGTAGGCTATTGGTTGCCTACGTACTCCGAGACGTAGGGAGAGTAGCACGAAGTGGTATGCAGGACCTGCTTTGGCTGATTCTGCCGTGCTTCAGCTTCGACAATTTCTTTCTACTTCTGGATCATGACTTGGCACATCCTTGTGGTATGCCCCTTATCTTCTCTGCAGAATAAACAAAACAATTTCCTAGGCTGATTTCCAAATCTTCCTCCGAAGCTTCTGCCCCCTCTGTCTCTTGGAGCTGGTGGCCTGAAAGAACTTTGCTGTGCCCCTTATGATTGAGAGCTCTGTTGTTGCGCTTGGGTACGATTCCCCCTGTCATCACCTGCATTGGGATTATGGATGGATCTGACAAGCCTAGGGTGGAATCTTCCTCTAAAGCCCCTGGCCATCTCAGAGTATCTGTAAGCTTCTTCTCTTCTTTGCCAAAAATCATTGTCGGCTCGGATATATTCATCCATCTTCTGGAGGAGCTTCTCTAAGGTCTGTGGTGGCTTTCTTGCAAAGTATTGTGCCGTAGGTCCTGGCCGGAGCCCCTTGATCATGGCCTCAATGACGATCTCATTAGGCACTGTAGGTGCTTGAGCTCTCAACCGTAAGAACCTTGGACGTACGCCTGCATATATTCCTCCTGGTCCTGCGTGCACTGAAAAAGAGCTTGGGCAGTGACCGGCTTCATTTGAAAACCCTGGAAGCTGGTAACTAGCATATCTTTTAGCTTCTGCCATGACGTAATTGTCCCTTGCCGAAGAGAAGAATACCATGTTTGAGCCACGCTTCTGACCGCCATGACGAAGGACTTCACCATGACCGCAATATTGCCCCCATATGAGGATATGGTTGCTTCGTAACTCATCAGAAATTTCTTCGGGTCTGAGTGCCCATCATACATAGGGAGCTGAGGTGGCTTATATGACGGTGGCCACGGGGTGGCCTACAATTCTCCTGCCAAGGGAGAAGCATCATCAAAAGCAAAATTGCCATGATGAAAGTCACCATACCATTCATCATCATTGATTGAGCTTTCTTGACGAAGGTCCCTGTGTTGAGGCCTTCGGTCTTGGTCATCTTGAGTGAGGTGATGCATTTCTTCAGCAGCTTTGTCGATCTTTTTCTGAAGGTCGGCGAGCCGAAGCATCTTTTCCCTTTTCCTTTGCACCTATTGATGGATAGCCTCCAAATCCCTGATCTCCTAGTCCAACTCCTCCTCGTGAGGTGTTGGGCTAGTAGCTTTCCTCTCCTGGCTCCTAGCTTCTCGCAGGGAGAGTGTCTCCTGATTTGTGTCCAGTAGCTGCAGGGCAGCCCCTATCACTGTTGTCTTCTTCGGCGGCATGACGAAGGTCGATGCTTGTCGAAGGTGGTCATTTGAGTTCACCGGAGGTGGGCACCAATGTTGGGCTAGTTCTCAAATGCTATAGATCAAGAACAAGGCAACACAATTGTTAATAGTTAGAGACCTTCGTCCTCCGAAGCATTATTTCCTTTTGGATATAATGATCCTCAAACGAAGGTCATGAAGGATATACCTTCATCATCTCAACATATGGATATGAATATAAATATAAATATAAATATAAACTAGAATGCGAAAGAACATTAAAGGATGGAATACGATGATCAAATCCTTGTAATTTATTTTTATTTATATTCACATATAAGAATTAACATCGATGATATTTATAATATAATGGTACATTCGGTTCACCAGAAGGTGGGGATGTCAAGGTGACGCAAGAGAGAGATTACAATCCAGTGTGAACAGTACAGTGCTACTGTTCATCTATTTATAGGCACGGACGCAACCCAGATAATATTACATCCATGCCCCTGACATTTACTCTTAATTATAATGCGAGTTACCAAGGATGAAGTAGTCTTTCCCCCTTAGGTCGGTTCCATCCTTCATGCTTGCTATCATACCAAGTCAAAGCTCCTTTAGCCACAGCTTCGGCGTTCATCCATGTCACCTTCGGGTTGTATCTTAATATTACACACGCCTTATCATGAGATAACCTTCATCCCAAAGCCGAAGCCTCCTGTAATAGTCTATGTCATACTGAAAACATATGGTTAGTCATGTTTTTGAGGACCTTCGGAAGATGAAGGCCACCAACACCTAGGCGGGGCAAATGGCACGGGTACGCGACGTGTGTATGAATGGTCCGTCAAAATCCAGTCTCCTGTCTTGTGGGGTATGACTTTTCTTTGCCATTTTCTAGTTTTATTTTTGGTTGCTTGGCATTAAGTATTGATTCCTTATCGACTTACCGTATCAGGATAAGATCATGACGTGAGATCAAATCCATATGCGAGTCCTTATCGGATGTGGAGGCGACTCTATATATTGCGCCTAGCAACCACCGCCAAAGATATCGAAACACAAATTAGGTTTTGCCTCTGCTTGATGCTGTGCCACCACCATGATCTTCTTCACCCGAGCGCTTCTACCTTCGAGATCCTGCACCTAGAGAGGGTGAATAAGGTTTTTGGGAAGCGTATTCGTGTGATTGCTCGTGTTCCTCTTGATGACTACCACCAACTCTGTCCTTGTCGTTTCAGTATCTTCATTTGGTATGTCCAATCACTACATGCCATTAGTTTTAATCTCGTACTTTAATTTATCTGTAGTTATGGATATGTTACATACTGCTTACTAGTCTGTTAGGGAACAACATGCTAATTTATTTATGTTATTCATGATTTATATTTGGAATTTAATCTAGAAAATGTCTAATTACTCAACATTAGGCTCCTAGTAAACTTTTTTAGGTTCGTTCTTGCATTATTATCACTCTATATTTGGTTCAAGTTTTATTCACTTCATGTTGTATGATTCATGATGATTTTATCTTAGGTTTTAGCCTATAGTTGTGCGTTAGATTTACTTAGTAAGGTATGTTGTGCTTGCCCCAACCTCGGTTTTCATATTGGGCTAGTTTTGGATCTACATGATTTTGTTTTTGAGTTGGTTCGTTCAGCAGATAGCTGGTTCGTATGTCCTTGACCTTGGGCTTATTTGTTTTGCTAGTGCTACTTTTTTAGAAAAGGAAGGCATATTAACTTTCAAGTCATTCTTGAAACACATAGACTTCCATCTTATGATTGATATGAACCACACAGCCAAGCACACTCTAGTGACACTCAATCCCAAGACTAGATCGCCACCTATGCACCTGGGAGAAGAAATCCATAGCCACTCAAGCCAATAGAGATGCGAGGCCTCTATAGCCAATCGTATAAGTTCGGTTCTTTCTAGGATAGCCCATGAACGCACCTATTGAACTACCGCAAAGATGTAGCATCCCAAAAATTCAAATCCTGAAATTTTCTCAAACTCGCTCTAAATTCAAAATGAATTTCAAATTTCATTTCAAAATGTTTGTTTGCGAGTTGATATCAACAAATAAAATATAGTGGTCTATATTCTCTCCAAAATCCTCCTCAAAATATCCTACAAATATTTCCCCAGTGATCCCCCTCAAATTGTTTCCAAAAATACTGCCCAGATATTTCCCTAGTGATCCCCTTCAAGTTCTTTCCATAAATACTGCCCAAATATTCCACCGATATATCTCCAGATATTTTCCTCTTGAGAAATACCTTCAGAATCATTATTCAAGTCCCTACAAATATTTTCTTCATAACTTTCCCCATGCTCATACGTATACGTATGCCTTCGATGTCATACGGTGAGCTCTACAAGCTAATTACACTCATATAAGACAAATCCATGCTAATCTCCCACTAATCCTCTCATCCTCCCACTAATCCCCTCATCCCTCCCCTAATCCCCCCACCATGGCTATAAATAGAGGGGCAAGGGCCTCCTCTCATCCCACCCCAAGCCATTTCATGGCAACTCTCTCTCCCCCCCCCCCACACACATCCACTCCATGTTCCACACAAGCACACACTGGCACAAGGATCGTTCGATCGTTCGTCCCCCTGTTCTTAGTTTGTTCGTTCGTTCGTCCGATCGTTCGATCGTTCGTCCGATCGTTCGATCGTTCGTCCGATCGTTCATGGTTTGTTCGTCCGTTCGTCCGATCGTTCGATTGTTCGTCCGTTCGTTCGTCCAAATGATCTTTTTCCTGCCGTTATGCTGCCGAAATTCCAATCGTTCGTTCGTCCGATCGTTCGTCCGATCGTTCGTCCGTTCGTTCATGGTTCGTTCGTCCGTTCATCCGATCGTTCAATCGTTCGTGCGTTCGTTCGTCCAAATAATCTTTTTCCTATCGTTATGCTGCCGAAATTCCGATCGTTCGTTCGTTCGATCATTCGATCGTTCATCGTTCGTTCATAGTTCCTATTCATCGTTCATCGTTCGTTCATCGTCACTATTCATCGTTCATCGTTCGTTCATACGAACTATTCACCATCACTATTCACCATTACTATTCATCGTTACTATTCACCGATCATCTGATCACCCAAATTTCAACTACTCATCCATCATGCTGTCCAGTCCACCTAAGACCAGCCAGACCCATATTCCAGTCATACGAACTCCGGTGGACTGTGATTTTCCTTCCAGTAGGGAACTTCCCATCTGGTCACCCATCCCAGATTTCTCCAAGTTGAGCACGCTTAACTTGGGATTCTTTCAAGCCAGACTTCCAGAAAGAAAGGCGAACCATGTTTGTATGGATACGTCTTCAATCCTATAAAACCTGGCCCAAGATACCACAGCCCACTCGGACCAGAATACCACAGCATCCCAGCTATTTGGGTCCCACCTTACTGTTGTCTGATGTGACACAGTAGGTAGGAACAGTTTCCAGCAACATAAACCTCTGCCTAAGAACAGCCTAAAAATAATTCCTCGCACCCCGCTCAAAAATACATTTGTATTTTTGATTTTCCAAATATCTCTAAATATTCAAATTCTAGAATATTTCATTCCTTTTCTTTTCTCCCTATGATTATAAAATCCAAAACTCCTCCATCCAAACTCAGATTTCAGTCATTCTTGTTTCTAAAATTCTTGTCAAACTAATCCCTATCCAACCATGTCATCCCTTAAGCATGGTTCATATTCCAGAAAACTCCCAAAATACTCTTGTCCCATATTCTGCCTATAACTCTCCTGTCCATGCTAAGTCAGACGATTCTTTCGTCACTATTCTCACCAATAGTGAACTTCACTGAGCTACACCACATACACGCAGCTATAAATACCCCTAGCTACCCTCTCCCACTCCACACACTCAACAGCCTCAGCCAAGGAAAACACCCCACCCCCACTCAGTTACTCCGCTCTGTCGGCTACATGCATAGTGTCGCTTCGCCTCCAATCCACCCTCCTGGTAAGCACCTCCGCTCCACCACTAGTAGTACCTCAACACCACATGACACAGATTCTACTCAAGACTCTGCCCATCCATATATCGCTATTCTGACCACTATACTAAATATTTGTTGGTATACTTGCTGGTTTGTTGTTTGCTTGTTCATGTTGCCATAGTTATCGGAGCGTTCGTGCCGTCTCGTGGAAGCCAGATCTGCAAGTCTACGCCAGGCAGTGGAGCTAGAAGGCAGTTCCGCGAGCTCCCCTTCCCCCTTCGCCGGATAAGCACGGCAAGCTCACTGGATCCCTTTGATGCATAAATTACCTATGTTTTTCAACCACAACCCTCAGCCTGTTATTTTATGCATGATATGATTTTGAGACAAGTTATTATGGCCACCCAGCCGCTTGCCGCAATCAATCCCTGATATAATTGTTACAAATGATTTGAGGAAAGGTGTGAGTTTTCAAAGAAAATGCTTTTCAAAATGTGTATGATGAAGGGTTTTCACCCATATCACCTTTGAGTAGGGATGATCAGGGACTCTCTGGTTTAGGGGAGGGCCTAAGGTGATGGCTCAGCTGGTTTAGGCGTGAGCAGAAGGATTGTCCCCTCATATAAGGACCGGTTTGTCATCCTTCACTACCTGTACTCATGATAAGTACAACCACTCGAGACTATGTGGGCAGTCACTCAATCTGAACTCGTACGGTTCAAACCCCAGGGTTATGAAGGCTGGGGAGCACCGGGAGGATAAGGAGGGGGAATGTTTTGTCCGGTTTGGGCATGGTGGTGGCCTGACTCCTTCCGGTATAACCGTTAAGGTTAGGACGTGCGAGGAAAGAAAGAGATTCGGCATTCAGGTCTCATGACGGTGAGATCGCAGAAACCGGACTAGTGGGTAAAGTGTACACCTCTGCGCAGAGTTTAAACCTATTCGAATAGTCTGTGTCCACAGGAATGGACGAGTCTGGTATTGGTATGGCAATTAATGTTTTGTTTTCAAAAAAAGGGTGCATTTGAGAAAAATGGTTTTTTAAAAGGTCCGGCGGTTGAGCCGTGAGCTATGGTGGACGGGAAGTCCAGTGGCTGTTGTTGAAAATGAAAACCAGTGGGAAACTGCTGAGATACCTGGATGGTTTAGTCCAGGGGATTTTGTTCTAATATTGAAAAACTTCCCGCTCCTTTGGGAGAGGATGCGCCTTGAAAAAAAATACAAAATGTTTTTCAAAACAACCCTGCATAAAATATTGCTGTTTCTGCAAAATATCCCGAGCTCCACATATTCCATGCATTATATCTGATTTCCCCATTCCGCGGGTGAAGGTGGGCTGCCTGAGTACGTTTGTACTCACCCTTGCTTATTTGTTGTTTTCAGAAAAAGGAGATCGGGTAAGAGTTACGACTGTTCCCAACCTTGCCTGTGGCTGTTGGACGCTGAATTGCTTCGCTGCGTATATCGGGCTGCTTCAGCCCCACTCTGATGTTATGTCCCGAGTTGTGGACCAACTCTTAAAGTTGTTCGCCAGCTTTATAGGTTCGTCTCGTTTAAGTAGATCTATAATCATCTGATGTATAAATGTGTTTACTAGCCTCCTGGGACTAGTAATTGTATCACATTTGAGTCCCAGAGGATTGGGGCGCTTCAGGTGGTATCAGAGTTGTTAGGTTGGCCGCAGGACGTAACCCTTAGCCTGATCCAAAGTTTTTGAGTCAAAACTATTTTCTTAAAAAATTCTTGCTCTTATCCCTTCATTTCAAAAATGGTTTCCTCCTTTCCTTCTCTCAGAAGTCAGATGGAGGTTCGCTGCCAAACCAGCTTTTGCCAGAATGAAGATGGTTTCCCCAAGTTGCTGAGAGCATGCACAGTCCGTCTCGGAATTAGGAGCCAGCCAGAGTATGATGGTCGTGAATTCATCGAGCATGGCACAGAGAAGTGTGTCGTGACTGTATACATTGGATCCAGTCCGCACCATGTGGAATGGAGTGTCACTGCTGCTGGGCACAGATTCAAAGACACCTACCAAGTCATCGCTCGCAAGGCATTGAGGGCCCTGTGTCAGATCTATGAAGAAGAAGTGGCCGACACCCCGCTCAGATTATTTCCGCCCTTTCAGAGAGATCGTCCAGTCTGGATGGCCAGGATGCGTGCATTGGAAGGGCAGCAGCTGCTTGAGGACGACCCCTCAGTCGTGTACCTCACTGCCTACCTGCTCACCCTGGATGCACAATATGATTTTTTGGCTCAGCACCACCGTCAGATGATTGCTCCGAGCAGAAGATGCAGAGAAGCTCAACCGTAAGCTCCATGTGGATCTCACCACAGCTCAAGCCCGTGTAGCTACCTTGGAAAGTCGTGAAGCCGTTGCTGTTGAAGCCCTGAAGCAAGCCAAGAATGAGCACGTCCAGAAGTTGATGGAGGCCTACTTGGTAACCCATAACAAACGTAGAGCCCTGCGGATCCAAGAGCCCGCTTCATCCAACCTAGTTCAACCCAGGGGAGCTGAAGATCCCCATATTCTTGAAGGTCACCCGGTCTCTATCAGAGGAGATAAGAAGACTTGGGAACTACCGGAAGGAGCCATAGTCTTGGAAGGAATTCCAGTCTTCCCTCAGGCTATGAATAAGCAAGAACACCCGAGTCCTCTCAGATCCCCCGCTAGAGTTGTTTGAGCCCTTCTCCGTGAAGAAGATTCCAGCACTGCCCCGTGAAATCAAGGAAGAAGCTGCAAGCACCCCGCCAGCACCACCGCCCTCTGAGGAGCTATAAGAGCCAGTCCCGTTGAAGAAGAGTTTGACCCCGTGTTGCCATCTCAGTCGCCGCCAGAAGAAGTCATCAACATCAGCTCTCTCTTGACCCATCCAGGAGATGTCTCAGATTGAAGTTGTGTGCAAGCCTTGCCAGAAGAGAAGCTGCCAGATCTGAGTTAGTTATGCCTAGTACTCTGCATGCATTGGGTAGTGGAGTTTTTCTTCACTTTGGTTAGAGCCCTGCATGTATGAGAGGTAATCGTGTAGACTCGTGTTTTTGCAAAACTCTAATTGTGTGGCCCCCTAGGGCATTTCAAAATGAATTTCGCTTGATGTTTTCTTCCCTTTTGAGTGCATATGTGATACTTTAACGTTAGTGCTCATAAGTCACATTTAGCATAGTTCTCAATTCAGGAGCTGAGCAATAGTAGTTATGCTTAGCCCCCGAGTCTGAGTATTCCGTGCTTTAGAAAAACTCTATCCTTCCCTTATTCAAAACATTCGATTTGTTTGTGCTTATCATTGGCTGAGCTTGTGTGTTTTCTTTTTTTAAGAAAGGCTTTTCTCTAAAAACATAGATCACAAATTAGATCTAATCCTCACCTTATGCTTCCATTCTCATCTTAACCCATCTCAAGAGAAAAGTGCCTTACCCAAGAAGATACCGGGAAGCTTACCCTTGAAGCATGGAATAAGCTACAGAGGAACCTATCCAGTCGCTCAGTCAAAAGGACCGACCGTGAGAATCAAAGCACTGCCCCTGAGTCAAAGTAAACACGAAAAGAGGATAGAAGGAGTTATTACCATACAGAGAGGCAAAGATTCTTGGAATCAGAGACCACAAACATCAGGGTCATTGACCCCACCACTCACCCGTGCTCCCCGCACGCGTGCCCTGCCTCCAACCACCGCCCCACACCCCCCTTTGCATCGCACTACCGCCACCCATGCCCCCTTTGCAGCGCACTACCGCCACCCACCCCCCTTTTGCAGCGCACCCACCACCAATTACCGCCAACAACACCATCCCCCCCCCTCCATCGCACTTGTTGCCTTGTGTCACCTGCTCCATCACCACCACTTCACAACCGAGCACCCCCCACTCGCCTATAAAACCCTACACCAGCTCCCTCAACTCCCATCCCAAGCAAAGCACACACCAGATAAAATACCCTCTGCCAAATCGCAAGAAACTCCATTTTCCACTCCCTCGCCCCTAAGATCATAATGCTTGGTGATTCTTGGGTTGAAGACTGTTGCACATGGTTCATAGTCTTTGGTTTCCTCCAAAGTATGATGGTAATACTCTTTGATAGAATCCTCCAGTGGGAAGAGCAAAGAGAAAGAAAGGGTCAGTGAAAAGAAGATAATGAAGAGAAGCTAAGAAGAAGGTTCTCCCAGAATCAACCCCGTGCCAGTCATCTCTCTGCGCCTGCTCAAGCATCAACAGTAGAAGAAGGCCCCGTAACACCCGTGTTATGAGGTACTTCAAGGAGTTCAAATCCCCAAGATTCAAGAGTTCTACCCTCATTCTTTTTAAGTGGGGTAGTGTTCCAGTAAGGTTCCAATGGAGAAAAAGAAGAAGGCCTGTAGCAAGCTTGTGGAGGACCAGATCATCGAAGCTTATGAGTTTCTGGATGAGAAGTGGTCACCCAAGTTCCATTGATGAAGCACTAGAAGACCAATCAAAGAAGAAAAACATGTGGAAGTTTGTAAGAGGAAGGTTTGCGTGTTGGCATCATTGCTTCTTCAGTAAGCTAGCTGCAAGCGAAAGCTAGAAGCCTGAAGATGATCTTTGAGTAGCCAGAATCAGCGTTTGCAATCAGCAGCCGGATGCTCACAAGAGCCAGATATTTGTTTGAAGTTCATCTCCTCGAAGAGTCTGCAAAGTGAAGATATGTAGCTGAAGTAAAGCTATACCCATAACCCTTCTAAGCCGAATCTCGAGGATGAGATTCCTTTTAAGTGGGGTAGATTTGTAGCATCCCAAAAATTCAAATCCTGAAATTTTCTCAAACTCGCTCTAAATTCAAAATGAATTTCAAATTTCATTTCAAAATGTTTGTTTGCGAGTTGATATCAACAAATAAAATATAGTGGTCTATATTATCTCCAAAATCCTCCTCAAAATATCCTAAAAATATTTCCCCAGTGATCCCCCTCAAATTGTTTCCAAAATACTGCCTAGATATTTCCCTAGTGATCCCCTTCAAGTTCTTTCATAAATACTGCCCAAATATTCCACCGATATATCTCCAGATATTTTCCTCTTGAGAAATACCTTTAGAATCATTTTTCAAGTCCCTACAAATATTTTCTTCATAACTTTCCTCATGCTCATACGGTATACGTATGCCTCCGGTGTCATACGGTGAGCTCTACAAGCTAATTACACTCATATAAGACAAATCCATGCTAATCTCCCACTAATCCTCTCATCCTCCCACTAATCCCCTCATCCCCCCTAATCCCCCCACCATGGCTATAAATAGAGGGGCAAGGGCCTCCTCTCATCCCACCCCAAGCCATTTCATGGCAACTCTCTTCCCCCCACACACACCCACTCCATGTTCCACACAAGCACACACTAGCACAAGGATCATTCGGTCGTTCTTCGATCGTTCGTCCCCCTGTTCTTAGTTTGTTCGTTCGTTCATCCGATCGTTTGATCGTTCGTCCGATCGTTCATGGTTCGTTCGTCCGTTCGTCCGATCGTTCGATCGTTCGTCCGTTCGTTCGTCCAAATGATCTTTTTCCTGCCGTTATGCTGCCGAAATTCCAATCGTTCGTTCGTCCGATCGTCCGTCCGATCGTTTGTGGTTCGTTCGTCCGTTCGTCCGATCGTTCATGGTTCGTTCGTCCGTTCGTCCGATCGTTCGTGTGTTCGTTCATCCAAATAATCTTTTTCCTGTCGTTATGCTGCCGAAATTCCGATCGTTCGTTCGTTCGATCATTCCATTGTTCATCGTTCGTTCATAGTTCCTATTCATCGTTCATCGTTCGTTCATCGTCACTATTCATCGTTCATCGTCGTTCATACGAACTATTCACCATCACTATTCACCATTACTATTCATCGTTACTATTCACCGATCATCTGATCACCCCAAATTTCAACTACTCATCCATCATGCTGTCCAGTCCACCTAAGACCAGCCAGACCCATATTCCAATCATACGAACTCCGATGACTGTGATTTTCCTTCCAGTAGGGAACTTCCCATCTGGTCACCCATCCCAGATTTCTCCAAGTTGAGCACGCTTAACTTTGGGATTCTTTCAAGCCAGACTTCCAAAAGAAAGGCGAACCATGTTTGTATGGATACGTCTTCAATCCTATAAAACCTGGCCCAAGATACCACAGCCCACTCGGACCAGAATACCACAGCATCCCAGCTATTTTGGGTCCCACCTTACTGTTGTCTGATGTGACACAGTAGGTAGGAACAGTTTCCACCAACATAAACCTCTGCCCAAGAACAGCCCAAAAATAATTCCTCGCACCCCGCTCAAAAATACATTTGTATTTTTGATTTTCCAACTATCTCTAAATATTCAAATTCTAGAATATTTCATTCCTTTTCTTTTCTCCCTATGATTATAAAATCCAAAACTCCTCCATCCAAACTTAGATTTCAGTCATTCATGTTTCTAAAATTCTTGTCAAAACTAATCCCTATCCAACCATGTCATCCCTTAAGCATGGTTCATATTCCAGAAAACTCCCAAAATACTCTTGTCCCATATTCTGCCTATAACTCTCCTGTCCATGCTAAGTCAGACGATTCTTTTGTCACTATTCTCACCAATAGTGAACTTCACTTAGCTACACCACATACACGCAGCTATAAATACCCCTAGCTACCCTCTCCCACTCCACACACTCAACAGCCTCAACCAAGGCAAACACCCCACCCACTCAGTTACTCCGCTCTGTCAGCTACACGCATAGTGTCGCTTCACCTCCAGTCCACCCTCCTGGTAAGCACCTCCGCTCCACCACTAGTAGTACCTCAACACCACATGACACAGATTCTACTCAAGACTCTGCCCATCCATATATCACTATTCTGACCACTATACTAAATATTTGTTGGTATACTTGCTGGTTTGTTGTTTGCTTGTTCATGTTGCATAGTTATCGGAGCGTTCGTGCCGTCTCGTGGAAGCCAGATCTGCAAGTCTACGCCAGGCAGTGGAGCTAGAAGGCAGTTCCGCGAGCTCCCCTTCCCCCTTCGCTGGATAAGCACGGCAAGCTCACTGGATCCCTTTGATGCATAAATTACCTATGTTTTTCAACCACAACCCTCAGCCTGTTATTTTATGCATGATATGATTTTGAGACAAGTTATTGTGGCCACCCAGCCGCTTGCCGCAATCAATCCCTGATATAATTGTTACAAATGATTTGAGGAAAGGTGTGAGTTTTCAAAAGAAAATGCTTTTCAAAATGTGTATGATGAAGGGTTTTCACCCATATCACCTTTGAGTAGGGATGATCAGGACTCCCTGGTTTAGGGGAGGCCCTAAGGTGATGGCTCAGCTAGTTTAGGCGTGAGCAGAAGGATTGTCCCCTCATATAAGGACCGGTTTGTCATCCTTCACTACCTGTACTCATGGTAAGTACAACCACTCGAGACTGTGTGGGCAGTCACTCAATCTGAACTCATACGGTTCAAACCCTAGGGTTATGAAGGCTGGGGAGCACCAGGAGGATAAGGAGGGGGAATGTTTTGTCCGGTTTGGGCATGGTGGTGGCCTGACTCCTTCCAGTATAACCGTTAAGGTTAGGACGTGCGAGGAAAGAAAGAGATTCGGCATTCGGGTCTCATGACGGTGAGATCGCAGAAACCGGACTAGTGGGTAAAGTGTACACCTCTGCGCAGAGTTTAAACCTATTCGAATAGTCTGTGTCCACAGGAATGGACGAGTCTGGTATGGTATGGCAATTAATGTTTTGTTTTCAAAAAAGGGTGCATTTGAGAAAAATGGTTTTTAAAAGGCCCGGCGGTTGAGCCGTGAGCTATGGTGGACGGGAAGTCTAGTGGCTGTTGTTGAAAATGAAAACCAGTGGGAAACTACTGAGATACCTGGATGGTTTAGTCCAGAGGATTTTGTTCTAATATTGAAAAACTTCCTGCTCCTTTGGGAGAGGATGCGCCTTGAAAAAAAATACAACATGTTTTTCAAAACAACCCTGCATAAAATATTGTTGTTTCTGCAAAATATCCTGAGCTCCACATATTCCATGCATTATATCTGATTTCCCCATTCTGCGGGTGAAGGTGGGCTGCTGAGTACGTTTGTACTCACCCTTGCTTATTTGTTGTTTTTCAGAAAAAGGAGATCGGGTAAGAGTTACGACTGTTCCCAACCTTGCCTGTGGCTGTTGGACCGCTGAATTGCTTCGCTGCGTATATCGGGCTGCTTCAGCCCCACTCTGATGTTATGTCCCGAGTTGTGGACCAACTCTTAAAGTTGTTCGCCACCTTTATAAGTTCGTCTCGTTTAAGTAGATCTATAATCATCTGATGTATAAATGTGTTTACTAGCCTCCTGGGACTAGTAATTGTATCACATTTGAGTCCCAGAGGATTGGGGTGCTTCAAAAGATAACCTAAAATGGAGAACAATATCATTTGTTTTCAAAAACAAGATTATTTGTGCAAAGCCACACAAGGATGTTGCTCCAAAGAAGAATGATGCACTGCCAACATGGTGAACCGCTCACAACCGTGTACACACACGAGTGATCACCACCAAATGGTCTTGGTAATGCTAATCATTAAGAGTAATAAGCACAAAGTTTCACTTGACCCAATAAAGATAATGAGACCAATGGATACACTCTGACTACTCTTAATGCACTGAGATCACTAATCAAGCGATTATCAACTCTCAAGTCCCTCACTAAGTAAAGTCACTTTCTCACTCTCAAATGGTTCCATTAGCAGTTGAATCAGGTAAGAGAAGTAGCATGAAGAAGTTTGGGTAAATTTATAACCTCAAATTGGCCAACTAATTGTTATAGTAACTTTGGGCAAAATCCATAGTCATTGGACCATTCAGTGACCAAGTATCGGACCACTAACCTTGGTCTAACCAGGACATAGCAGTCATAGTGACCTCACTTTGTTAGACATAGTCGTTAGAGTGGTATGGAGTGTATGATCTGATGCCCTATGTCAAACTAGTCCAATGCTCATAAAACCTCTCTATTCCATTCTGTAGAAAGCATCAAACTAGGATCCAATGGTTCAACGGTCACCCTATTCATTGGGTCTAACCTTCTATTGGAAAAAATCTAGCTACTAAAGTTGCATCATTTGGTTTGATGATCCTTGTTGGACCAATCCGCTACAACCTACAACACTCTGGTCTTGTAGGAAACGGTGATGCCTAAGAGGTGGTGAATTAGGACTTTTAAAAACTTCTTTCTAAACTAGGCCACAAATAAAACCCTAGAATAAAACCTATGCAAATAACTTACTAGATTGTGTAAACTGGGTTTTGTCTATGTGTTGCTATCTCTACCGCAATAGGATTTATGCAACCTAAGTTCCAATCCTATATAATCTACACTAAGAATAGTAATGATTGCAACTTAAGTAGAGTAAATACGAAAGATTAAAGAGCTAGTAGAGAAAGCAAACTCTCATGGACGACGCTAGTATTTTTACCAAGGTATACAAAACCACACAAGGTCCCAACTAATCCTCGTTGGTTGCCCTATGCAAAGGGTAGCCCAAGCGAGGGCCAAGCATCATGATTGAGTAACTCCGTAGAGAGCCGTAGGCCTTCCCCATGCGCAAGTGGTGCTCGGCTTCTGGCACCTCTCGGACGCTCCCCGATCAAAACGCCGCGGGCCTCATTCACTCCGGCACACGGTGGTGGCTGTGTCACAAACGCGGCTGACACGGTCTCACTAAACTCTCACCCCACTCGGTATAATTACAACGGCTAGCGCAAGAGCCGAGGGGTTATGTGGGTTTTATAAACTCACTCAACTAACTAGGAACAACCTAGAACAAGCGCATAAGCGGTCTAACAAACCTAAGCAATTTGCAAAGCACCTATGCTAATCACCGAGTGATTCTATTAAGCACTTGGGTGTTTGAGCACTTGGAAATGTCTATAATATGTGTTGGTATATTGCTTGGACACCTACTCCTTCAAATGGTTGGATGGTGAAGTATGTATAGGTCCCAACTTGAAACTAGCTGTTGGAGAGAAGACAATAGCTCTCTGTCACACCGGACAGTCCGGTGGTAGGCGCCGGACAGTCCGGTGCTATGTGCGGTGCACATAGCCCTTGGATTTGACCATTGCAATTCGACCGTTGGCACGTTGACTTCTCACACCGGACAGTCTGATGGTTCTCCTTCTCAGTGCCACCTAGAACTAGCCGTTGGAATCCTATTCCCTAGTGCACGGGACAGTCCGTCTGGTAGCACCGGACTGTCCGGTGAGCCACCGGATAGTCCGCTGCACATAGGCAGACGGCCCACAAGTGGCTACACTTCCTTCATGTCATGGACTTTGCTTGATACTCGTTGATCCTCACTTACGGTCTACATAATGTTTTCTTTTGAGGTGTTGCTTCCACAGTGCCTCAGTCCAAGTCAGTTTTGCATCATGTGAACTACAAACACAAACACTAGCAAAAACATTAGTCCATAGATTATGTTGATCATCAAACACCAAAATCATTTAGTCAAATGGGCTGGGTTCATTTTCCTTATAGGTCTATTTACATAGACCGTCAAACTCATTAGCATTGGTCTTTTACTTCCCTATTCACAAGGTCTGATGATCATGCCTTCACTATCATTCTAGATCAAGGCTTCAAATCAGTTCCACTGGTACGATGACCCTATTTTTCAAATTCCAACGCATCTAAAACTTTCTAAACACGTTCAATTATGGAAAATTTATGAATGGTGTTTCTTCCAAATGGCTTTTTTTGGCTTCATTTGAGCTACTTAGAGCTAAAGACAATTGGTGTGCACCACACTAAACTCATTAGACTCACCTGGTCAAGCTACTAGTTCATACAATTTTCATCATCTTGTCAAAGTAAAAAAACAAAGTTCTAAACTAATATAAGTGTCTCTCAACTCTAATCGACAACTAGAACTAGTCCATCCTTAACCATGTTATTCATCTGTTAGAAACAGAAATGAATTCCATACTTAGGGGCATGAAAACTATTGATTACATAAACAATCATTATATTGCGACATAGCTTAAATTACTTCTATAAAACACATGTTAGTCATGATAATCTTTTTGTCCACGCACCTGTTTGCTTGGTTGCATCCTTAGCCTCGGTGTCAACACACGGAGACATTGGTGCGATGCAAGTCCCTTGAAATTGACACGACACTGTTGTGGAGGTTCTATGCACTCTGTTGAACTTCGCCGTCCTCAGTCAAAAATTCGCCATCACCGTCACTGCTCTCTATAATTTGAGCACATCGTCTTCTTACCACTTATTTACGCACTTGTGCCACTGCTTGCTTCACCATTTCACCTAGCATAGCCGCTAGTCACCGGAGTTGTTCTCAAACTGGTCACCAACACCATTGTGAGGAGCATCACCGTGGCCAGGTCACATTGGCTTGTGTCATTCCTCTTTAACTCTTGTTTTTGCTCCCTTGTGACTCCCTATTGCTCATTGTCTTATTCGTTTGAACTCTACCACATCCGCTGCTCAGGAATGCATTTGCGCTACCGGAGTTCGCCACTTCTAGCCACCTTCACGATGACTGGCCCAACCATGACCTCCCTGACCTAACCAGTCCTTGTTTCCAACTCGGGGTGAGTCCATAAACCTCACCATGTCATTTAATTAAACTCTATCATACTCTATCGTTGGGAACGTAGCAAGTTAACCCTATGATCCACCTGTGCTCATAGTCAGTGCTCTAGGAATCATCCCGAGCCAAATTTCTTGTTCTAGAATGTGCGCTTAAGCTTGAATTGCATTAAGATATGCTCCTTAGCTCGAGTCTGTCCTGTTGGGGCCGTAGTTGTGCTCATTGGCATGTCAATGCTGTCAGTCGGGGTTCGAGGACTAAAGATTGAGAATAGCATGAAGGGCAAGGGGTTATGTGTGAAACCCTAAGGCTCAAGCAATAGTGTCATGAATCTCTATTTTCTTAGCTAAAATGATGGGGTCTTCTTTGCAAGTATGGCAGCACGAGTGCGGGCCATGGGCAACATCCGTGTTTTCTGTTGTTGTGGGTCGGACTGGACAACTTTTGGCCCATAATTGTTCCAAACTTTTCCTTTTTAATTATCATGTGTATTGTACAATCCACCAAAAATTGTAGGAAAATGCAAAAATGGTGGAACAAATTTTGTTGAGTTCACAAAATTGAAACCTTTCTCTTAAAACTGGTTTATGATTTTAGGATTAATTTTAAGGGATTTAAAGATGGTTCTATTATGCTTGTATGAATTTTTATAGTAAAACCTGACCACTAAAATTTATGAAAACTTTAAGGTTAGTTTAATTTGGTCATCTCGGCTTCTAGGTAAAATTTGAGGTGTTTGGAAATGGTTCACTCACCGAGTTTTTAATGTTTAAAATAAAGAAACTTTAATCATTAATCAAGTGATAGATTTAATGATATTAAGAAAAGATGAAGTTGTTAAATGAATTCTGGGTTTTGGGTGGAATTATTGAGTTATTAGCATCCTAGTAGTTTATGGTAAGTGAAAATGGCTTATAGTAGCTTTGAAAGAATGAAACACTAGTTGGTTTGTTGGTTTGAAATTACACAGTAAAAAAAGTTGATTAAAGAATCTAGATTTGTTATCCTCTATGCAACTTGCATTCTCATAACACTTCATAGAGCATTCATGTTATTTTTTATGTGTAGAGCATGAGGGTGATCTTACTGTTGAAGAAGGACCTATTTTTGGAGCATGAGTGCTCGTCTATGAAGTGTGCTTCTCCTGGTGATCCTTCTATAATAGAATCTGACTTACCTCTACAACAAGGCAAGCCCCAGTACATTTAACACTTTCCTTATGATTACAAAGTTTTATCACCTTGAATGATGCATTATGTGATAGTAGTTGTATGATCAAACCTTTGATTCATTACTTAAATGGATATGGACCCAAAACATTTCCTATAATCAATTTTGGTGTTTGATGTCCATCACAAACCACATGGACTAACTAGTTTGTCTAGTTATCATTCATCACAGGTGCATAAAGTTAAATATAAACCAACAAAGAAAATATGTTGGGAACTCAATAAATTTGGAGCAAAGACAAGCATTGGTGCTGCCAGTGGCGCACCGGACACTGTCCGGTGTGCACCAGATAGTAGAGCACCTCATCAACTGGCCGCTCTCGGGTTTTCCCTGGAGTCACTCCAATATAATTCATCGGACTTTCCAGTGCGAACAGGACAGTGTCCGATGAGCCAACAGAGCAACGGTCAAATGCACCAACGGTCGACTACGTGAACAATAAAAGCACACAATGCAGAAGTCAGAGCAGCGAAGTCAGAACACACCGGACATGTCTGGTGTGCCACCGGACTGTCCGGTGCAGTAAGAGGATAAAAGACTTGAACGGCCAACCGCTCCAAACCCCAATGGTCTGCTGACGTGGCAGGCACCGGATAGTGAACAATGCCCTATCTGGTGCACTATCGGACTGTCCGGTGTGCCATCGACAACAACGGCTAGAATAGTGGTTGGGGTTATAAATACCCCCAACCACCTCCATTCAACCATCCAGGTTTTCTGAACTCAACATTCAATACAAGAGCAAAAGGCTACACTCCTAGACACAATCAATAGATCAAATCCTCTCCAAGCCTCAAAATCAACTCAATTGCTTAGTGACTTGAGAGAGGGTGTTTTGTGTTCTTTTGTTGCTCTTGCTGCTTGGATTGCTTTTGTTGGGGCGAAGGCGAAGACGCTACCCTTCGCTCTAGGCCTTCGTCACCTCGCCGCACCAACGGAGGCAAGATGACCGGCGCGGCCCACCCTTCGTCCTCCTCACTGCAAGGCGAAGGCCTACAACGAAGTCTCTCCATCCCACGTCCTCACCCGACCTAGAGGCCCAAGCGGGATTCGGCCCACTGTAACAGGCCCCGCATGGAGAGGCGTGTTACGGGCCTGATTTGCAATAGCTTTTCTGTAATGACGGTCTGTAACCCTCCCTTATGGGAATATTCTGGGGATAGTCTAGGTTCCCGAGGGCATAAACGTCCTTACAATGGGATGTTGGGCACTCGTGCACCTATAAATACCCCCGTACAGTGCCCTTGAGAGGCTAGATTAACAGAGCAATTGCCATCTCGAGTTTAACCTTGCTTGCACTCTTTCCACTCCCCCGTTGGATCAACTTGCCCAGGAGAGCAAGTTCCAACAACTTTCTCCTTCTCAGTCTTACTCTTCTAAGTGCTTTGTAAAGCTAGCAAGAGACACCTAAGTGTGTGGTGATCCTTGCGGGGTCTTAGTGACCCAAGTGATTAAGGAGAAGCCTCGACCGGTCTATGTGACCAATTGAGAGAGGGAAAGGGTTGGAATAGACCCGGCCTTTATGGCCTACTCAACGGGACTAGGTTCTTTGGAACCGAACCTCGGTAAACAAATCACCATGTTCATTTGTTGATCTTCACTTGATTTGTATCCCCTCTTTCCTCTCTCTAAAAGTTCCCTTGCTCATATTGATTTGAGTTTGCTCCCAAAGTTATATGCATTGATTCAACAACTCTAAGCAAGGAGAACTATCTTCCACACTCCTATTTAATCCTAACACTAACCCCACTCATAGTACATGTTCAAAGTTTATAATTTTTCAGGTTTTGCCTATTCACCCCGCCTCTAGGCGACTATCAATTGGTATCGGAGCTTGGTGCTTCATTAAGAGTCTTATAGCTCGAAGTGATGTCGGGAGAACACGCCAAGATGGATATGGTCACCGGCAAAAAGGCCGAAGGCTCGGGAAGGAAGAACAACGAACGAAATCCGTCATGGGAGGCCGGCGACAAGTACAAGGAGGAATCTGCTTCCTCCATCAAGTCACATAGGAAGGGCGATAAGAAGAAAAAGAAAATAAAGAAGGTGGTCTACTATGAGACCGACTCTTCATCACCTTCCACATCAGGTGCTGAGTCTACTACTTCGAAGCACCAAGAGCGTAAGAAGTATAGTAAGACGCCTCTTCGCTATCCTCGCATTTCTAAACGCGCTCCTTTACTTTCGGTACCCCTAGGCAAACCACCACATTTTTATGGTGAGGAGTATTTTATGTGGAGTGATAAAATGAGGCACCATCTAACCTCACTCCACGAAAGCATTTGGGATATTGTTGAGTTTGGAGTGCAGGCACCACAGGTGGGCGACGAGGACTACGACTCGGATGAGGCTGCCCAATTTAGGCATTTTAACTCCCAAGCAACTTCTATACTCCTTGCTTCCTTGTGTCAAGAGGAGTATAATAAGGTGCAAGGGTTGAAAAATGCCAAAGAAATTTGGGACGTCCTCAAAACGGCGCACGAAGGGGACGAGGTGACCAAGATCACTAGCGCGAGACGATCGAGGGAGAGCTCGGTCGATTCATCCTCAACAAAGGAGAGGAGCCACAAGTGATGTACAACCGGCTCAAGGCAATGGTCAATCAAGTGCGCAACCTCGGGAGCACCAAATGGGATGACCATGAAATGGTCAAGGTTATTCTAAGATCTCTCGTTTTTCGTAATCCTACTCAAGTGCAACTAAACCGTGGAGATCCTAGATATAAATAGATGTCTCCCGAGGAAGTAATTGGCAGGTTTGTGAGCTTTGAACTTATGATCAAAGACTCCAAACATATTGTCAACTTGGAGCAAGGCGCCACCTCCACACCCGAGGTGCAACCCGTTGCATGCAAAGCAACAGAAGAGAAGAAGGAAGAGTCTGCACCAAGTAGACTCCCAATCGACGACTCCAAGCTTGACAATGAAGAGATGGCTCTTATCATTAAGAGCTTTCAACAAATCCTCAAACAAAGGAAGGGGAAGGACTACAAGCCCCGTTCCAAGAGGTGTGCTATATGTGTGGTAAGTTCGGTCACTTTATTGCAAAATGTCCATATTCAAGTGACAGTGACAGGACAAAGATAAGAAGGGGAAGAAGAAGATGGAGAAGAAGAGATACTACAAAAAAAGGGTGGAGAGGCGCACATGGGGCGGGAATGGTACTCTGACGAGAGCTCCACCGACTCCTCGTCTGACAAGGACGCCGCCAACATTGCTGTCAACAAGGGCCTCCTCTTCCCCAACATCGACCACAAGTGCCTAATGACTAAGGAAGGCAAGAAGAAGAAGGTACATACTAGAGATCCCCCCAAATACACTACTTCCGATGATGAGGGTAGCTCTAGTGATGATAATGATGATTTAACTTCTCTTTTTGCTAACCTAACTAAGGTTCAAAAGAAGAAAATTAATGAATTAATGGGATCCTTTAACGAGAAGGATGATCTCTTGGAATGCCAAGAAGACCTGCTCGTTAAGGAAAATAAGAAATTTGTTAACTAAAAAGCTTATGCTCTAGAGGTAGAAAAATGTGAAAATTTATCTAAAGAGCTTAGTATGTGCAATGATTCAATTTCTTGTCTTAGAATTGAGAATGATAATTTAACTTCTAAGATTGAAGAATTGAATGTTTGCAAACCCTCTACATCTACTATTGAGCATGTCACTATTTGTACTAGATGTAGAGATGTTAATATTGATGCTATAGATGATCACCTTGCAATGATTAAAGAACAAAATGATCACATAGCAAAATTAAATGCTCAAATTGCCGAGCATGAGCTTGAGAATGAAAATTTTAAATTTGCTCGTAGCATGCTCTATAATGGAGACGCCCCTAGCATTAAGTATGGCATTGGCTTCCAACAGGGGAGACAAAGCAACATCAGCTTAATGCCCCCAAGAACAAACTAGCTAATTTTGTTAAGGGTAAGGCTCCCATGGTTTAGGATAAAGAAGGTTATATTTTATATCCTGAAAACTATCCTGAGTATAAAATTAGGAGGGTTCATGCTAGAAAACCTCAGTCTGTTTCTCATCATGCTTTTATGTATAGTAATGAGGCTTCTAGCTCTAGGCATTCAACTCATATCAAAATGCCTAAAAAGAAAATTGTAAATGCATCAAATGAGCATAACATTTCATTTAAGACTTTTGATGCTTCTTATGTGCTAACTAACAAATCAGGCAAAGTAGTTGCCAAATATGTTGGGCGCAAACACATGAGTCCGAAGACTTGTGTTTGGGTACCCAAGGTGCTTGTTTCTAATGTAAAACGACCCAAGACCATTTGGGTACCTAAGAATAAGGCCTAAACTTGTTTTGTTTTTTTATGCATCTGGTGGATCAAGTTGGATAACCGATAGCGGGTGCACAAACCACATGATAGGGGAGAAAAGGATGTTCTCCTCATATGAGAAAAATGAAGATCCCCAAAGAACTATTACATTCGGGGATTGAAATCAAGGTTTGGTCAAAGGTTTGGGTAAAATTGCTATATCCCCTGACCATTCCATTTCTAATGTTTTTCTTGTAGATTCCTTAGACTACAATTTGCTTTTAGATTCTCAATTATGTAAAATGGGCTACAACTGTCTCTTTACTGATGTTGGTGTTACTGACTTTAGAAGAAGTGATGATTCAATAGCATTTAAGGGAGTGTTAGATGGTCAGCTATATTTAGTTGATTTTAATGATAACAATGCTGAACTAGACACTTGCTTAATTGCTAAGACTAATATGGGCTGGCTCTCGCATCGCCAACTTGCCCATGTTGGAATGAAGAATCTTCACAAGCTTCTAAAGGGAGAACACATTTTAGGACTAACAAATGTTCATTTTGAGAAAGACAGGATTTGTAGCGCATGTCAAGCAGGAAAGCAAGTTGGAGTTCATCATCCACACAAGAACATCATGATGACTGACAAGCCGCTTGAGCTACTCCACATGGATCTATTCGGCCCGATCGCTTACATAAGCATCGGCGAGAGTAAGTATTGTCTTGTGATTGTGGATGATTATTCTCGCTTCACTTGGGTATTCTTTTTGCAGGAAAAGTCTCAAACCCAAGTGACCCTAAAGAGATTCTTGAGACGAGCTCAAAATGAGTTCGGATTGAAAAATCAAAAAGATTAGAAGCGACAGCGGAACGAAGTTCAAGAACTCTCAAATTGAAGGATTTCTTGAGGAGGAGGGCATCAAGCATGAGTTCTCTTTTCCCTACACACCTCAACAAAATGGTGTAGTGGATAGAAAGAATATAACTCTTATGGATATGGCAAGAACCATGCTTCATGAGTACAAGACGCTGGATCGGTTCTAGGCGGAGGCGATTAACACTGCCTGCTACTCCATCAACCGTTTATATTTTCACCGAATCCTCAAGAAAACATCGTATGAACTCCTCACTAGTAAAAAGCCCAATGTTTCTTACTTTATAGTTTTTGGGAGTAAATGCTTTATTCTTATTAAGAGAGGTAGAAATTCTAAATTTGCTCCTAAAGCAGTAGAAGGCTTTTTACTTGGTTATGACTCAAACAGAAGGGCATATAGAGCCTTCAACAAGTCCACTGGATTAGTTGAAGTGTCTTGTGACATTGTGTTTGATGAGACTAATGGCTCCCAAGTGGAGCAAGTTGATCTTGATGAACTAGATGATGAAGAGGCTCCATGCGTCGCACTAACGAACATGTCCATTGGGGATGTGTGTCCAAAAGAATCCAAAATGCCTCCATAAGCACAAGATCAATCATCATCTTCCATACAAGCATCTCCACCAACCCAAGATGTGGAACTGGCTCAAGAAGAAGAGGATGAAGATCAAGATGATGAGCAACCTCAAGAGGAGGACATTGATCAAGGGGGAGATGAAGAGGATCAAGACAAGGAAGATGATCAAGGGATCCAGGATCAAAGACCGCCACACTCAAGAGTCCACCAAGCAATTCAAAGAGATCACCCCATCAACTCCATTCTTGGTGACATCCACAAGGGGGTAACCACTAGATCTCATGTTGCACATTTTTGTGAAAATTACTCTTTTGTGTCTTCTATTGAGCCATACAAGATACAGGATGCACTAAGAGATCCGGATTGGGTGGTGGCAATGCAAGAGGAGCTCAACAACTTCACAAGAATGAGGTATGGCATTTAGTTCCATGAACTAACCAAAATGTAGTAGGTACCAAGTGGGTATTCCACAACAAACAATACGAGCATGGTGTGGTGATAAGGAACAAAGCCCGATTTGTTGCCAAAGGTTAGTCACAAGTCGAAGGTTTGGATTTCGATGAAATCTGTGCACCCGTAGCAAGGTTTGAGTCAATTCGTATATTACTTGCCTATGCTACTTACCATGGCTTTAAGTTATATCAAATGGACGTGAATAGTGCCTTCTTCAATGGCCCTATCAAGGAAGAGGTATATGTTGAGCAACCTCCTGGCTTTGAAGATAGTGAGTATCCTAACCATGTTTATAAGCTCTCAAAGGCGCTTTATGGGCTCAAACAAGCCCCAAGAGCATGGTATGAATGCCTAAGAGACTTTCTAATCACTAATGGCTTCAAAGTTGGTAAAGCTGATCCCACTCTCTTCACCAAAACTATTGCTAAAGACTTGTTTATGTGCCAAATTTATGTTGATGATATTATATTTGGGTCTACGAACAAGTACTTTTGTGAAGAGTTTAGCAGGATTATGATACAGAAATACGAGATGTCAATGATGGGGGAGTTGAAGTATTTCCTTGGATTTCAAATCAAGCAACTCCAAAAAGGGCACCTTCATCTATCAAACTAAGTACATTCAAGACATACTCAAGAAGTTTGGGATGAAGAATGCTAAATCCATCAAGACACCCATGAGAACCAATGGGCATCTCGACCTCGACACAGGAGGTAAATTCGTAGATCAAAAGGTATACCGGTCGATGATAGGATCTTTACTCTATTTATGTGCTTCACGATCGGATATTATGCTTTCTGTATGCATGTGTGCAAGGTTCCGGGAAAATCCTAAGGAAGTTCACCTTAGGGCCGTGAAAAGAATCATGAGATATTTAGTTTACACTCCTAAGTTTGGGCTTTGGTACCCCAAGGGATCTACCTTTGATTTAATTGGGTATTCCGATGCCGATTATGCTGGATGTAAAATTGACAGGAAGAGCAAATCAGGGACTTGTCAATTTTTGGGAGGATCCCTGGTGTCTTGGGCTTGAAAGAAACAAAATTCAGTAGCTCTATTCACCGCCGAGGCTGAGTATATTGCTACAGGACATTGTTGTGCACAATTACTCTGGATGAGGCAAACCCTTAGGGACTATGGCTATAGGTTGAGCAAAGTCCCTCTCCTATGTGATAATGAGAGTGCAATCCGCATGGCGGACAATCCCGTTAAACATAGCCACACTAAGCACATAGACATCTAGTATCACTTTTCGAGAGATCACCAACAAAAGAGGGATATCGAAATTGCTTATGTTAGTACCCACAACCAACTAGCCGATATCTTTACCAAGCCACTAGATGAAAAGACATTTAGCAAGCTTAGGAATGAGCTAATATACTTGATTCTTGAAACTTTGATTGAAACATTGCACACAATGCTCATTTATGTACCTTTGATCATGCCTCTTTCATTTGGTACAAATGCACATTTCTTATTCTTCTTGTGCCAAGGCTAAGACTAATATGCTTCCATGAGTATCTCTATGATTAGTCTTAGATTGAAAGGGAAATGGAGTATTTGGCGAAGGCAAGGCTTCCACTCCAACTCTGTCGGTATCATTTATTCTTTGTCTACTCATAAACTTCAAATTGGTATAAATTGTCACTCATAACTTTTACTAAAAGGGGAGAATTAAAAGGCCTCTCAAGTTCTTCGTTTTTGGCGATTGATGCCAAAGGGGGAGAATTAAAGGCCCAAAGCAAAAGGACCGCATCACCACCATTTTTCAAAAACTATTCCACAAAGGGGAAAAATTATTTCAATTACAAAAACCCTCTTGATAGCTAAGGGAAGAACTTCTTCAGGGGGAGATTTAGCCAAAGGAAAAGCATATGAAACAGGGGGAGAATTTTCAAAATCTTGAAAATGCTTTTTGAAATCATATTCCTATACCATTGGCTATTTTGCAAAAGAATTTGAAAGGACTTTTACAAAAGATTTGCAAAAACAAATAAGTGGTGCAAATGTGGTCCAAAATTCAAACTAAAAGAAAGACATCATACAAGAAATTCTTTCAAGTGGTTTGATTCTAAGCAACTTATGCACATCTGTCTCAACGGCAAACTAGTTACATTTTTGCACTTTATACTTGCTCTGGATTGTGTCGGCATCAATCACCAAAAAGGGGGAGATTGAAAGGGAAATGAACCCAAAACATTTCCTATAATCGATTTTGGTGTTTGATGTCCATCACAAACCACGTGAACTAACTAGTTTGTCTAGTTATCATTCATCACAAGTGCATAAAGTTCAATATAAACCAACAAAGAAAATAAGTTGGGAACTCAACAAAGTTTGGAGCAAAGACAAGCATTAGTTCTGCCAGTGGCACACTGGACACTGTCCAGTGTGCACCGGACACTGTCTAGTGCCTAGGTCGAGCACCTCATCAACTGGCCACTCTCGGGTTTTCCCTGAAGTCGCTCCGCTATAATTCACCGGACTGTCCGGTGTGCACCGGACAGTTTTCGATGAGCCAACAGAGCAACGGTCAAATGCACCAATGATCGACTATGTGAACAGTTAAAGCGCACAGTGCAGAAGTCAGAAGTCAGAGCAGCGAAGTCATAATGCACCGGACATGTCCGGTGTGCCATTGGACTATTCGGTGCAGCAAGAGGACAAAAGAATTCAATGGCCAACTGCTCTAAACCCCAACAGTCTGCTGACGTGGCAGGCACTAGACAGAGAACAGTGTCCTGTCCGGTGCACCAACGGACTGTTAGGTGTGCAATTGACAACAACAGCTAGAATAGTGGTTGGGGCAATAAATACCCCCAACCACCTCCATTCAAGCCATCCAAGTTTTCTAAACTCAACATTCAATACAAGAGCAAAAGGCTACACTCCAAGACACAATCAATAGATCAAATCCTCTCCAAGCCTCAAAATCAACTCAATTACTTAGTGACTTGAGAGAGGGTGTTTTGTGTTCTTTTGTTGCTCTTGTTGCTTGGATTGCTTTCTCCTTCTCATTCTTACTCTTCTAAGTGCTTTGTAAATCTATCAAGAGACACCTAAGTGTGTGGTGATCCTTGCGGGGTCTTAGTGACCCAAGTGATTAAGGAGAAGCCTTGACCGGTCTTTGTGACCGATTGAGAGAGGGAAAGGGTTGGAATAGACTCGGCCTTTGTGGCCTCCTCAACGGGGACTAGGTTCTTTGGAACCGAACCTCGGTAAACAAAGCACCGTGTTCATTTGTTGATCTTCACTTGATTTGTTTCCCCTCTTTCCTCTCTCTAAAAGTCCCCTTGCTCATATTGATTTGAGTTTGCTCTTAAAGTTATCTGCATTGATTGAGCAACTCTAAGCAAGGAGAACTATCTTCCGCACTCCTATTTAATCCTAACGCTAACCCCGGTCATAGTACGTGTTCAAAGTTTATAATGTTTTAGGTTTCACCTATTCACCCCCCCTCTAGGCGACTATCAATTACCTTCCTTGGAAAAGTTAATAAACTACCTTGATACCTATTTTACGGAAAAGATTTGTAATGCTTAGCCCTGCATAGAAAGATAGGGTTTTGAAAATAAGGTTGGTTATGAGCTATTACTATTTTTATATGAGCTAGGGATGATGAAGGCATCAAGGCCTTGATGAATTCATCATTCAAGTATGGTACCTCTCTCAGTTACAAAGTTTTGGAACCTAGAATGTGAAAATGGAGACCAAACATTGAGTAGGAAAGTTCGCCCATCTGTGTCATGTAAGGACCGTTCAAGTAATGCCTGCTAGATCAAGATTTTGTTAGCTGGCCACATGCCGTGGTATGGGACAGGGTAAGCCTAATCTCAGCTTGACTAATGCTAGCAAGGCCACCATGCACTAGGAGTAGAGAGATGGCAAGAATAGCGTGTACCCACCTGGTAAGAGGCTAGATGGTGGAGTACTATGCTCTCGGGTGGCGTGAACCTGTTCTGGTCATGAAATTGCACGGGGTGGGTTGGCATATGCAAGGATTAAGTGCTACATGTGTCGTTTGGTTAGAGATCCCAGCTAGGTAAATCAATTAGAATCGTCGTGCTTTCTTGGTTATGGAGACTTGATCATCTGACTTAGATCGTAGTAATAAATGAAACCAAAAGTTGGTAAAAGAAATTTAGGGAGGGACAAGTGTTTAATCTAGATTAGATAGAATCTAGAATCAAGAAAGAACTTAACTTGATGACTAAAATATGGTTTAAGGATATACTTTAGTAAGATTTTATGCAACATGAGTCCTTGAACTTGATGAGCTTTACCATGAATCCCAAAAGCTAGCATATCCTTGGAGTCATTTTTTAGTCGGATAAGACTTGCGAAAGTACCTTTGTACTCAGGGTTCTTTGAACCCATGCTGTTACATCCGATGACTAGCATTCTATTTGTTTATGTTGTGTGAAGGTGGTCCCAACTTATGAAGATGATGAGTAATATGTGTGTGTATGTGTTTGTGCTTTTGGGAAGGTTGCTACCTTCCAGATATGTAATAAGTCATGCACTTATGTAATAAGTTATGCACTTTTCAACTATCTGGACTTGTAATAATTACTACTATGTCTATATTATAAAACTTGAGCTTTGGAATGTAAATTATTTTATTGTAAATTCTTCCGCTCTGTCTCAGATGTATGTTTACCAAATGTTGGTTATTGTAATGTGCTTACTATGGGTTGTGTTTGATCTATTGGGACAAGAAAGTGTGAGTTCAGTCAAATTCAACAGCCTTTGTTAAGTTATCTGGTACACGTGTATAGCCATATGAGGCCATTATGGCGAAGATTGGTGTATGTGGGCCTGATAACTGAAAAGAGCTGTGACACAGCTCGAGGATGAGCTACACGTTGAGAGGCGGAGAGATGTCATGTGGGGCCGGCATTACCAGTGTTGCCCCGCGTGCAGGCGCAACAGCCATAGGCGCCAAGTGGCTGGAATCAAAGAGTTATTTAAGCATGCAAGGCAAGCAAGAATAAGGGGAGTTTATTTAGGAAGCTGGCATGCAAGGCAAGCTAGAATCAAGGAGTTTGTTTCCTTTATTAGAGAGTTTGTTTACTTTGTTGGTAAGGTTGCATGCCTATATATTAGGGGTAATAGGAACTCTTTGGAAGAAGAAAGAACGACCCATCTCTAGTCTCCCTCTCTTTCTCCTCTTAATCTCACCCCTCTCACCAACGGACCGCTAGGCAAAAACCCCAACACCTCTACCCCTCGAGGCTACGAGCTACGTAGCCAAGGTCCTGCTGTCTGAGGCACCGATGCCCTTGACATATGTGCTAGTGTATGTCACTATGACCATTGGATTATGATCAAAAGATCTCCGATACATGTGTTCATTATTGTTGTAACACTTAGATTGGGGTAGTAGGTGAAATCGAGTTTTTTCCACCTAGAACAATTGATTGCTGTGTAGACACATATTCTAATTTTATTAAGCACGCACGCTCACAAAATGTGCAGTGACTGGAATGAGCTGATCAAATGACCATTACTACTAGGTCGCTGTCAAGAGCATGTTAGGGTGTGTTTGGTTGGAGAGTCAACTAGACTGGAGTGACTTCATTCTAATTTTTAAGATTGGAACTGTTCTATGCCCGTGTTTGGCAAATAGAACAGATCCGCTCTATTTTTTGTTTGGTTGAAGAGTAGAATAGAGTGGAGCCGTTCCGTTCTTTGTTTAGTTGGAGAGTTATATGAATGTAGAGGGGAGGAGATGAAGGAAAGCACTCGCATCCGGTCATTTTAGGGTGCGTTTGTTTGGAGAGTCGACTAGAATGGATCGACTCCATTATAATTTTTTTAGAATGGGTCGTTCTATTCTGAGTTTGTCAGGCATAATAGAGCTGCTTCATTTTTTGTTTGGTTGAAGAGTAGAATAGAGCGGAGCCGCTCCGTTCTTTGTTTGGTTGGAGATTCACATGATTGTAGAGAGGAGAGGTAGGAGAGCACTCGCATCTGGTCGTTTTGGTGGAGCGGGAGTATACCAAATATTTATGGTAAATTTTATATGGAGACTACATGACTCCTTTTTGTTAGGAACCAAATATACAGAAAATAGGAATGAAGTATCTTCATTCTCCGCAACTACTTAACCAAACACACCCTTAATAAGCCGAAAGTATTCCAAGTATTTTCATATAGAGACTCTAGTAACCACTCCGCCTTTGTTAAGAACAAAACATACAAAAAATAGAAATAAAGTTGCCCTATTCTCCCTAACACGTCAACCAAACGGACGCGCTAGTTACATTCTATTGGGTGCCATGGATGCAGCGCCGGCCCTGAGGGCGGGCAGACGGGGCAGCCGCACTGGGCCTCATATTTTCGTGGGCCCCCACCATAGTGGATAGTACTTATATATATACGACTACAGGAGACTAGTTGCCGGCTCCAACAGATTTTTTATTCACCTCTGGCCGCGAGGTGAGGACGTGAGACATCCGGCCAGGCGGGCAGGCGGCCAACAGATTTTTTTTATTCAAAGGACACTAGAGGCCAGAACAAGGCGAGTCTGGAAACTGGAATTCTGGATCTGCAGTTCTGCCGCGCGAATAGGATGTCCGCAGACCGCAGCCGACGCCTACGCTGATCCGCTGAGGATTCCTGCAGCCACCTCTCGCCTACCGCCGTCGGGCGAGATTGCCGAGGTATATTTTTTTTGCCCTAAGTCAATAATAATTGAAATACTAGATTGTAGATAAATAGATTAGATTTTAGATTTTAAATATTTATCTGTTAACTTCTCTGTTTCAGTCATGTCGTCTAGAAGAGATGCATCTGGCAGTGAAAAAAGAAAGAGAAAAAAGGACAGAAGAGTTTATAGAATCGCAGAGAGGAGCTATGGATAGGTTTTTGACCAGTAATCCAAGAACTTCAACAAATACATATGAATTGGCTATAGTGGTTGTGGAGGAACAACCTAATATTAATCTAGAAGATCAGGGTCTTCCATCAGATGAAAATGTTGACATCAACATGGATGATAACAATGTGAGTGGTCATGAGCCTATATTTAATTCATCTCCTACTGAAAATGCTAATGTTGATGAACAACCGGATTTTATTGAGGACATCTGTGATCCAAGGAATTGGAATAATCTTGATAACAAGTCAAGGGACATATTAGTAGAGAAGGGGGCTATAAGAGAAGAAAATATTGTATTTCCTTTGGATGATAATGGGAGGCATTTTTCATATAAGCATTACTTTAGAAAGTTGAGCAATGGAGAAGTTCATGATAGAAAATGGTTGGTTTATTCAAAACATGTTGATAGAGTGTTTTGCTTTTGTTGTAAGATTTTCAAGTCTGAGAAGTGTAAGAGTTCACTGGCGCATGATGGTTTTAGAGATTGGAAACATATCAATGATAGGCTTAAAGAACATGAGGCTAGTATGGACCATATTACCAACATGAACTCTTGGAATGAACTGAGAGCTAGACTCAATAAACATGAAACAATCGATAAAGAATTTCAGCACCAAATCACAAAGGAGAAAGAGTGTGTTAGGCAAGTCTTATTAAGAATAATTGCTGTTGTCAAATTTCTTGGTAAGCGTAATTTGGCATTTAGAGGATCCAGTGAGCAACTTTATCATGATCAGAATGGTAATTTCTTATCTTGTGTTGAGATGATCGCTGAATTTGATTTGGTAATGCAAGATCGCCTTAGGCGTATCAAAAACAATGAGGTTCACTATCATTATCTTAGTCATAAAATTCAGAATGAGTTGGTTTATCTTTTGGCTTCTGATATTACCAAATCTATCATCAAGACTGTTAAAGAGGCCAAATATTTTTCTGTTATACTTGACTGTACCCCAAATGTGAGTCATCAAGAACAAATGAGTTTGTTAGTTTGATGTGTTAACATGTCTTGTGGTAAAGTTGAGGAATATTTTCTGGGTTTCATAAAGGTAGATGACACATCTGGTGAGGGGCTTTTCAATTCATTGATTGATTCCATTAAGTACTTTGGTCTAAATATAGAAGATGTCAGGGGTCAAGGTTATGATAATGGGTCTAATATGAAAGGAAAGAACAAGGGGGTGCAAAGACGATTGCTTGATATAAATCCAAGAGCTTTGTATATGCCATGTGCTTGCCATAGCCTTAATCTTACTCTTTGTGATATGGCTAAATCTTGTGTCAAAGCTATTTCATTTTTTGGGATTGTGCAACGAATATATGTATTGTTTTCTAGTTCTACCAAAAGATGGGACGTTTTGATTAACCATGTTGAAAGCTTGACTGTGAAGTCATGGAGCAATACACGTTGGGTGAGTCGCATCAAAAGTGTCAAAGCAATTAGATTTCAAGCTCCTAAAATTAGATCAGCTTTGCTTCAGTTAAGTAAAGATAAGGATGTTGAAGCCAAGGATAGGAGTGATGCAAAAAAATTATTTGAAGTGCTTGGAACCTTTGAGTTTATACTTGGTATGATTATTTGGTATGATATTTTATTTGTTGTCAGCAAAGTGAGCAAGAAGTTGCAGTCACCATCCATGTGCATTGATGGTACCTTAAAGAGCATAGAGGACACCATATGTTTCTTTGAAAACTATAGAAATGAAGGATTTGCTTCTAGTTTGATCACTGCAAAAGAAATTGCATCCGAACTTGGTTTACAACCATCATTTCTAGTAAAGCGTCGTGCTACTAGGAAGAAACACTATGATGAAACTAGCAATGAGGAAGAAAATCTAGAAGCTCAAAAGGCTTTTGAAGTTAATTACTTTTTGGTGATGGTTGATATTGCAACTAGTTCATTAAAAAGTAGATTTGAAGAACTCCAATCATTCAAAGGTATCTTTGGGTTTTTGATGACCTCAACAACTTTGAAGTCGCTGGAGACTATTGAATTAAGAGACCATTGTACCAAATTTGCAAGTACTTTATCTTTCGATGTCTCATGTGATGTTGATTTAAATGATCTAATTTTAGAGCTTAGTGTTCTGTGGTTGACTTTATCAGATGAACCGATGTCTGCTATGGAGATTTTTGAGCATGTCAGAGAAGTGGATTGTTATCCTAATATTTCTATTGCTTATCAGATTTTATTTACCATGCCTGTTACTGTAGCATCAGCTGAAAGAAGCTTTTCAAAGTTGAAGTTGTTGAAAGGTTAAATGGTTTGGCTATCTTATGTATTGAGAAGATATTATTGGATGAGATTGACATTGACACCATCATCAATGACTTCGCATCTAAACATGTCAGAAGAAATTTTTAAGGTAACATCATAATATATATTTTTTTATTTACTTGTTATTTGATATATACATTTTAAGATATATTTTGAGTATTTATATTGATAATATTTATATAATAAAGGCCTCCATTTTAAATTTTGTTTCGGGCCCCTAAAATGTCAGGACCACCGCTGCATGGATGGATTCTTTAATTTTTCAACTCTTTTTGTTTTTATTTACTATAGCAGCTAGCCTAGAGCGTGCGGGCAGGAAATCATCAGTCTAGTCATTAGGCTTGCCAGGACCGAAAGACATGAGTAAATCTGTAAAAAAAAAAAGAGGCGCCTCTGTAGTTGCCTGCATCTCCAGTCCATCCCCCAATGCATTGTCTTCAGCGGGTCCATGATGAGTCCCATGAGCGATCGAGAGGTTCTGCTCCGCTAGGCTACTGTACCTGGACGGAGCACTGCGCATGTCCCCCGCCTGGCTGCATTGAGAGACGACGGAGCAGTGATGCATCGGCCACCAGTTCCTGCGCCCTCGCTCTGAACTTCTTGGGCCAGTTAGTATTAGTAACAATCATGGAAGGGGGCAAGCGCTAGTGTCACGTGCATGCATGCCTCCCGCCGGCCTAGATTGTCCATCCATCTCCATGCCGACGCTGCATGCAGTGCCATGGCATGATGCATTGCACACGCTGGGACGCTGGGTACCTGTGCGTGTGGGGTGCAGTGGGGGCTCTGCTGTGCCTGATGCTATCTTGAGACTGCTCAAGTACGTGCCCTAGCTAACATTACGGATCGGCAGTCGGCACCTAGCAGTGTATGTAACTGACATGGGGACGAGACGACAGCGTGGACGCCTTGCATGATGCTTCAACCTTCAACAGTCAGTGCTAGTCCAGCAGATTGAGCAGCCGCAGAGGAATCTGAATCGATCGGCATCATGGATTCGTAATTTCATATGCGTGCGTGCGTATGCTGTGGACTGGTCTCCCTCTCCCTGCAGCCTGTGCTGCTGTGTCGCTGGCTCGCTGCTATGGCAGGCTACCACCACGCGCGAGACACATCCATCCATCTCTCTCTTTCTTACCATAATAATAACCGCCAAGCAAAATTGAAGATAAAAAAAAAGTTGGCCTGCGGAGACATTGTAAAAAAACCACGCTCTTGTAGAAAAAGTAGAGTAAAGATCTTACCGAAAAGCATGCACTAACAAACTCCGATCTCGCCTGATTTGATTCGCGATGGATATATAATGCCTTCCTGCCGCATCATGAGGATTGCTACGAATTTCTTTGATTAAGGTTGCTTGCGCTTTAATCCTCTGCCGATTCCGTGAACAACATATGGCGATTATATTCTACTCCCTCCAATGCAATGCAATGCATAGCACTGGTGTGTTCCGTTCTCTAAGAAAGCTCCCATTCCCATCTCACGTATCACTGTCAGCTAGCTGTCCTTTTAAGCAGATATATACGAGGAGAAAGAAACCGACGGAGGACACTGCTTTTTTTCCCTGAGCTACCAAGGAATTAATGGCATTTACATAAACTGATAGTGAAGCAAGATCATGACGCCTCTACCGAACCTGAACAGCATGTATCAAGACAAGAGGAATCGGGTCCTGAATCTTCGGGTTAATTGAACGAGGTATATATATATATATATATATATATATATATATATATATATATATATATATATATATATATATATATATATAGCTCTGTGCTTCATTTAGTTATTGGAAGCCCAGGCCAGACAGTGCAATCCGGTCGAGTGGGATCAGGTCCAGACGTCTATAAAAGAAAATCCATAGTGCTAAGGATCAGTTTTTCACGCCCCATCTCGATTCATTTGCGACGGCGGTTGCCCGATAGTGCGCGCGGCGGTGGCCGCGGCTCCCCGACCTCGATATGCGGTTGCGGCGGTTCCCAGGCCGGCGGTGGCGGCCCCCGATCCAGAGGGCGAGCGGCGGCAGCGCCCTTGTGTGGTGGCGGCGGTTCCCAGGCCGGCGGTGGCGGCCCCCGATACAGAGGGCGAGCGGTGGCGGCGGTTCCCAGGCCGGTGGCCGCAATTCCATTACCTCGACGCGCGGTGGCGGAGGTTCCTCGATCCGCAGCGGGGCCCTTGTGCGGGCAAGCGGCGGCGTCCCCGAAGCTCCGAGGAGGCGGCACTTCCAAGGCCGGCGAGCAAGCGACGCCCGTCGACGTGCGAGTAGCGACGGCGACGCATGAGGCGCGATGTTCGAGCGAGCGACGTCACGGAAGGCGCGAGATGCGCGCAGCGATGATCACGCGTGACATCCTCCGATCCGGCGCGGTTTTGATTATTGTGTTTTATGCCTACCACATGTACTATTTATGCTAAAAACTGTACGATTTTATGCTTGAACACGGAGTTCGTATATCAGTTTACTGCATGCACATTGGAAAGGCAATTCATTAATTTATGTTGTTCGTAATTTGCGCGCATGCAAAGGAAACTCCCACGATTTTTGTCATAATTTTTGGATCTGTATAAAAATAGAAACCGCATGCATGCGGCTGCCATGTTTTTAGGATCTGTCATAAAAATAGGATCGTAATAACAACCTACTAGAGCTATCAACCTCTCATTGACTCGGTATTTACGCTTATAATTGAGGGATTTTATGCTCAAAACTTAAGATTTTTACGTTTCACCCGGATATGCGTCCACCAGTGAACAACATGACAGTTTTTTACGCAGTGTAAGGAATTGCATAAATACCTACACCGTGTTGTATAATTTGTTTCAATATACATTATAAATTAGTTCTAATGCGTTTAGCTGCATGACTGTTGGAGGGATCCTATATTTATGAAGGAAATAAAACATTAAATGTGATTTTTTGTTTCTATCCATGCAATTCATTTCCTTTTATTGCATATTCTTTCCATCATAAATTCGTGTGCATACAGCTGTTAACAGATTTTTACGCAGTATACCCAATTGCATAATTATCTACACAATGTAGCATATTTAGTATCACTATATATCATAAAATAATAATTACGAGTTTTATCTGCATTGCTGTTGCAGCGATCCTAAATTTATGGAGGAAATAAAGCATTTAAAATAGAAACCGTCACACATATCTTTCCTAAATTTACGCGCATGCAAGGAAACGTGTTTGACTCATGCATGCATTTTGCCATAATTTTTGGATATGTATAACTGCATGCATGCGGCTGCCATGTTTTTCGGATCTGCCATAAAAATAGGATCGTAATAACAACCTACTAGAGCTATCAACCTCTCACATTGGCTCGGTATATACGCTTATAATTGAGGGATTTTATGCTCAAAACTTAAGGTTATTACGCTCCAACCCGGAGGTGCGTCCACCAGTGAACAACATGCCAGATTTTTTACGCAGTGTAACGAATTGCATAAATATCTACACCATGTAGTATAATTTGTATCAGTATATATCATAAACTAGATTTAATGTGTTTAGCTGCATAGCTGTAGGAGGGATCTTATATTTATAAAGAAAATAAAACATTAAATACGATTTTTTGTTTCTATGCGTGTAATTCATTTCCTTTCATTGCACATTATTTTCATCATAAATTCGTGTGCATGCAGCTGGTAACAGATTTTTACGCAGTATATCGAATTGCATAATTATTTACACAGTGTAGCATATTTAGTCTCAGTATATATCATAAAATAGTCCTTACGCGTCTAGCTGCATGGTTGTTGCAGCGATCCTAAATTTATGGAGAAAATAAAGGATTTAAAAGTAGAAACTGCCGCACATATCTTTCCTAAATTTATGCGCATGCATTGGATCGTGTTTGACTCATGGATGCATTCCTTTTTTGCGCTAACAGACGTGGGGCAAGTGGCGCACCCGACAGCCTGGTTGGACGCGCTGGTTGAACCAGTTTACAGGGGTGGTCGGCCTGGGCTTCCGTTAACTATTGGAAGCACAGGGCTCCCGTTATACCTACCATATATATATATATATATATATATATATATATATATATATATATATATATATATATATATATATATATTCTATATAATAAGCTATCTACTGTAAATATAAAGATGCCATTTTTTATAGACTCCAACCGTGTTCTCTATTCTCCATACGCAGAGACTCTCTTTTCTCTCTCTTATATTTTATACTTTAGACAATAGAGACAATAGATTAAATAAAACTAAATATGTGTAGGTATGTATAAACGGACAAAATTAAAACTAGAGTAAAATATGTTCCGAATACGGGTTTTACGTATACAGGATAAAATATGGAGAATGTTATTAAAAAGAAATGGGGTATGGAGGAGAAATTTTTAGATAAGTTTGTACAAGACTGGAGGAATATATATAGAGGATATCGCGACAACCTTATATTCAACCATGCAATACGCACGCGTCTCTGGTATGTGATGATCCATGGAGCGATTTTGGTTTGGGAGCAAGAACGTACAGGATTGCAGAGACTAAAATTCTCTTGCTATTTAAAATTAAATAGCAAGGGTATTTAATCTCCTCCAGTATTCTTGCTCCTAAACACACTCTTGCTATATAGATATTATGGTTTCATAATAGAAAGGTAAAACTAAAATCATGGGTGGTCGTCACTGTCGGAATCCGGCTCTTTGCCGAGTATATGGAGTTTTGCCGAGTTTTTTTTATCGGGCACTCGACAAAGACTTCTTTGCTGAGTGCTACACTCGACAAAGGAAGACTCTCGGTAACGACAACCTTTACCGAGGGTCTATAGAACACTCGGCATAGCTAGACACTCGGCAAAGACCTCTTTACCGAGTATCAAACACACGACGAATGGTGACGTTCGGCAAATGACCGTTAGTAGCCGTATATAGCTGACGCCCGTTATCTTTGTCGAGCGCCAGACATTGACACTCGGCAAAGAGGATACGTTGCCGATTGTCAGGCCGGGTGCCTTACTTGGACACTCGGCAAAGTTTATTTCCATTTTTTTCTTTTTCCAACCAAACTTTTTGTGGTTTGTTTCTACACTATGTAGACTTACATGTTCCATTTTCGAAACAATTATAAAAGTGTTTGCTATACATATTAGATTTTGTTTGTTTAATTGTATTTCCTCGGATAATTCATATTTGAACTGTAAGTCACTCGAAAAATGGAAAATCGTGAATGCAAAAATGATATTCATGTTATTTAGCACAAGTTACGGTCGATTTCAGGAGCAGACCGGAATGTTCGAGCACCATGCTCACAAAACATGATAGTGAACTTGCCATCCATTTGTTTAAAAAGTGTATAAAACACAAACAAAGTCAGAAAATCATGAAACTTGTCCACATGTCATGATATCATATGTAGAGCCTATGATAAAAAATTGAGAATGTTTCGAGAAAGTTGTCACGCACTATGTGTAGACACCTAGACGAGATACACATGAAGTCTATACATGACCGAGAAATCCGTGAAACAGATGATATGGCACAAAAATGGCAAACGATACAATCCTGACAAGATGGTGCACGTATTTGATGGTGAAGCATGGAAACATTTTGATGCCATTCACTGTGAGAAAGCCGAAGAGGCTCGTAATGTACGAGTTGCGCTGGCCACAGATGAGTTCAATCCCTATGGAATGAGTGCTGCCCCGTACACATGTTGGCCCGTGTTTGTTATCCCAATCAATCTACCCCCGGTGTATGCTTTCAAAGACAGAAAATATTCATGTCGTTGATAATTTATGGACACCCGAGGAATAAAATTGGCGTGTACATGGAACCTTTGATTGATGAATTGGTATGTGCTTGGGAGAAAGGGGTATGGACGTATGACCGAGCTACGAAGACAAACTTAAAAATGTATGTTTGGTACCAGTACTCCATGCATGACTTACCAGCGTATGGGCTATTCTTGAAAGTCACCTAGAGGGGGTGAATAGGCGAAACCTGAAAATTATAAATTTTGAACACGCACTATGCCCGGGGTTAGCGTTAGAAATAATTTGGAGTGCGGAAGATAGTTCTCCTTGCTATGAGTTGCTCAATCAATACGGATAACCTTGGGAGCCAACTCAAATTAATATGAGCAAGGGAACTTTAGAGAGATGAAGGGAGGGGAAACAAATCGAGTGGAGATTAATACAAATGAACATGACGATTTGTTTACCGAGGTTCGGTTCCAAAGAACCTAGTCCCCGTTGAGGAGGCTACAAAGGTCGGATCTATTTCAATCCTTTCGCTTTCTCAATCGGTCACTTAGACCGGTCGAGTGCTTCTTCTTAATCTCACAGGTCACTAAGACCTCACAAGGATCACCACACAATTAAGTGTCTCTTGATTGCTTTACAAAACACTTGGAAGGTTTAGAAGGTGAAGAAGTAAGCACGATTATGAAAGCCAAGCAACAAGAGCAACAAATCAACCACGGATCACACTCTCTCAAGTCACTAATCACTAACGATCACTTTTCTCAATTGGGAAACTTTGAGAGATTGGAAGCTTTGAATGTGTCTTGGAATGGATTGCTAGCTCTTCTATTGAATGTATATGAGTGGAGTGCTTGGATAATGGGAATGGAGGTGGTTGGTGTTGTATTTATAGCCTCCAACCACTTCCTAGCTGTTGCTCCTTTTCTGCCAACCGCGGACGGTCCGCACCCCTAGTCTGGATGGTCCGCCCCTGCACATCAATGGCTGAAATCGCAACAATTAGCAGTAACGGCTATATCAACGGCTATAGTGCATTTAATGTGTTGTCAGATGTCAGATAAAGCAGTCGCGGACGGTTCGGTCGTGCACCCCGGACGGTCCGCGAGGACGCTAAAAATGAATTTTACCGAACCCGTCACCTTCGGGTTTTTTCTGGTTTTATAACGACTGGACGGTCCGCGCCTGAGGCCGAACGGTCCGTGCTTGGTCTCGGACGGTGCTCGCTTCTTCTTCGGACGGTCTGTAGTGTTAACGTATGTTCTTGCAGAAGGTGGCAGACGCAGGACAAAATTTTAGGTGGGGCGATAACGTAGAAGATAAATCAATATACTAGACCATTTGATAAAAATAGTTCCATGATAATGACATGGAGATTAAGTGATAATATGAGTAGTGTTCTAAAATAACATGAATACCGAAACTTCATTTTGGCCACCCTAAAGGAGAGTTGGAGATAACAAAGGGGTGGACTAGCGGGGATCGGACGTTAGGGTGCAGCGGGCGCATCAGCACGTCGGTGTGGAGAGTCAACGACTCTACCGCAAAATGACGACGGTGAGGCGATAATAGGCGTGGGATAGCGAGGGCAGGTGACGATGCGACGGTAGATGGCGACGACGAGGCGAAAGGCGGTGGCAGCAAGCAACAGCCATTGTCGCGTTGCGATAGAGCGACGGGACCCTTGTGAGATAGCGAGGGCGGGTGGTGCTGTGATGCCAAGGTAGAATCCCACTAATAGCCTACCCATCCACCGGTGCGGATTAGAAGGCAAAGTAGTTGTACTGCGTGCAGGATCCCGACGTGGCGACGAGCACCACGATTCAGGTGGGAGTGAGCTGAGTAGTGAAGCACCAAGAAAAAATTAGATCAAAGTCTAATTTTCATTAAATTTAGTCCAACTTACTATATAAAAGTTGATTTATTTTATTATATATCTAAGTCTATATAAAAGTTTATTTATTTTATTATATATCTAAGTCTATGTATAAAAGTTTATAAAAATCAAGGTGGGGCCGTGGCCCCCATTGCCCACCCCTTGCGTCTGCCACTGCTTGCAGAGTTCCTGTCCGAGGCTCACCCTAGTGTCATGGACAGTCCGCCGCAAGGGCCCGGACGGTCCGTGCATATGTGTTTTTCTAAAAAGCTTCTTCTGTTTGGAATAATCTACGGTATTCCGGATAGTCGACTTAGAATAGTTATCGATGAACTTATGTACCTGACAAATGATCAACTAGGCAAACTAGTTAGTCCATAAGGTTTGTGATGGTCGTCAAACACCAAAATCAATTATAGAAAATGTTGAGACCATTTCCCTTTCAATCTCCCCTTTTTGATGATTGATGCCAACATAAACCAAAGCAAATACAAAGTGTAGAAATGTAACTAGTTTTCATTTTGACAGATGTGCATAGGTTACTTTGAAATGAAAGCATTTCGAAGCACATACTTTTTATTTGATATTTTTAACATTTCGGACCACATTTGCACCACTCAGCTAGTTTTTGCAAATCTTTTGAAAAAGTCTTATCAAATTCTTTTGCAAATAGCCAATGGTATAAGAATGTGATTTCAAAAGGCATTTTTTAAGATTTTGAAAATTCTCCCCCTTTTCAAATGCTTTTCCTATGCTAAATAAAAGCCCCCCCTGAAGAAGTTCTCCTCTTAGCTGTCAAGAGCGTTTTTGTAATTAAAATATTTTCTCCTCCTTTGTGAAACAGTTTTTGAAAAACAGGGTGGTGGTGCGGTCCTTTTGCTTTGGGCCTATAAATTCTCCCCCTTTGGTATCAATCGCCAAAAATGAAGAATCTTGAGAGGCCTTTTTAATTCTCCCCAATAAATATGAGTGAAAGTTTATGAGGAGGGCAAAGGTTAAATGATACCATCAGAGTTTTAGTGGAAGCCTTGCCTTTGCCGAATTCGCTATTTCCCCTTCAATATAAGACTAATCATAGATATACTCATGGAATCATATTAGTCTTAGCCTTGGCACAAGAAGAATAAGAAATATGCATTTGTACCAAAGTTTCGAGAATATGCATTTGTACTCATGGAATCATATTAGTCTTAGCCTTAGTTTTTAGCTATGTGTGCAATGTTTCATTCAAAGTTCCGAGAATATAAGATGTTTAGCTCATTCCTAAGTTTGCTAAAAGTCTTTTCATCTAGGGGCTTGGTAAAGATATCGGCTAATTAGTTGTGGGTGCTAACATAAGAAATTTCGATATCCCCTTTTGTTGGTGATCTCTCAAAAAGTGATACCGGAAGTCTATGTGCTTAGTGTGGCTGTGTTCAACGGGATTATTCGCCATGCGGATTGCACTCTCATTATCACATTGGAGAGGGACTTTGCTCAACTTGTATCCATAGTTCCTAAGGGTTTGCCTTATCCAAAGTAATTGTGCACAATAGTGTCCTGCAGCAATATACTCGTCTTCGGCGGTGGATAGAGCTACTGAATTTTGTTTCTTTGAAGCCCAAGACACCAGGGATCTTCCCAGAAACTGACAAGTCCCTGATGTGCTCTTCCTATCAATTTTACATCCGGCATAATTGGCATTAGAATACCCAATTAGATCAAAGGTAGATCCCTTGGGGTACCAAAGCCCAAACTTAGGAGTGTACACTAAATATCTCATGATTCTTTTCATGGCCCTAAGGTGAACTTCCTTAGGATTTGCCTGGAACCTTGCACACATGCATATGGAAAGCATAATATCCAATTGTGAAGCACATAAATAGAGTAAGGATCCTATCATCGACTGATATACCTTTTGATCTACAGATTTACCTCCCGTGTCGAGGTCGAGATGCCCATTTGTTCCCATGGGTGTCTTGATGGGTTTGGCATTCTTCATTCCAAACTTCTTAAGTATGTCTTGAATATACTTAGTTTGGCACATGAAGGTGCCATCTTGAAGTTGCTTGATTTGAAATCTAAGGAAATACTTCAACTCCCCCATCATAGACATCTCGAATTTCTGTATCATAATTCTACTAAACTCTTCACAAGATGACTTGTTAGTAGACCCAAAGATAATATCATCAACATAAATTTGGCATATAAACAAGTCTTTAGCTATTGTTTTAGTGAAGAGAGTAGGGTCAGTTTTACCAACTTTGAAGCCATTAGTGATAAGGAAGTCTCGCAGGCATTCATACCATGCTCTTGGGGCTTGCTTGAGCCCATAAAGCGCTTTTGAGAGCTTGTACACATGTGTAGGATACTCACTATCTTCAAAGCCGGGAGGTTGCTCAACATATACTTCTTACTTGATAGGGCCATTGAGGAAGGCACTTTTCACATCCATTTGATACAACTTAAAGCCATGGTAAGTAGCATAGGCAACTAATATATGAATTGACCCAAGCCTAGCTACGGGTGCATAGGTTTCATCGAAATCCAAACCTTCGACTTGTGAATATCCCTTGGCAACAAGTCGGGCTTTGTTCCTAGTCACCACACCAAGCTCATCTTGTTTGTTGTGGAATACCCACTTGGTACCTACAACATTTTGGTTAGGATGTGGAACTAAATGTCATACCTCATTCCTCATGAATTTGTTGAGCTCCTCTTGCATTGCCACCACCCAGTCCAGATCTCTTAGTGCATCCTCTATCTTGTATGGCCCAATAGAAGACACAAAAGAGTAATGTTCACAAAAATGAGCAACTCGAGATTGAGTGGTTACCCCCTTGTGAATGTCACCAAGAATGGAGTTGGCGGGGTGATCTCTCTGAATTGCTTGGTGGACTCTTGGGTGCGGTGGTCTTTGATCCCAAATCTCTTGATCATCTTCCTTGTCTTGCTCATCTTCATCTCCCCCTTAATCAATGTCCTCCTCTTGAGGTGGCTCATCGTCTTGATCTTGATCCTCTTCCTCTTGAGCTAATTCCTCATCTTGAGTTGGTGGAGATGCTTGTATGGAAGATGATGGTTGATCTTGTGCTTGTGAAGACTCTTCGGATTTCTTTGGACACACATCCCCAATGGACATGTTCCTTAGCGCGACGCACAGAGCCTGTTCATCATCTAGTTCATCAAGATCAACTTGCTCCACTTGAGAGCCATTAGTCTCATCAAACACAATGTCACAAGAAACTTCAACTAATCCAGTGGACTTGTTGAAGACTCTATATGCCCTTGTGTTTGAGTCATAACCAAGTAAAAACCTTCTACTGCTTTAGGAGGAAATTTAGAATTTCTACCTCTCTTAATAAGAATAAAGCATTTGCTCTAAAAACTCTAAAATAAGAAACATTGGGCTTTTTACCAGTTAGGAGTTCATATGATGTTTTCTTGAGGATTCGGTGAAGGTAGAGTCGGTTGATGGAGTAGCAAGCCGTGTTAATCGCTGTCGCCCAAAACTAATCCGGTGTCTTGTACTCATCAAACATGGTCCTTGCCATATCTAAAAGAGTTCTATTCTTCCATTCCACTACACCATTTTGTTGAGGTGTGTAGGGAGAAGCAAACTCATGCTTGATGCCCTCTTCCTTAAGAAATCCTTCAATTTGTGAATTCTTGAACTCTGTCACATTGCCACTTCTAATCTTCTTGATTCTCAATCCAAGCTCATTTTGAGCTCGTCTCAAGAATCTCTTTAAGGTTTCTTAGTGTAGGAAACGGGTGACGCCTAAGAGGGGGGGGGGTGAATTAGGACTTCTAAAACTTTTACTAAACTATGCCACAATTAAATCCCTAGAGCAAAACCTATGCAAATAATCAAAACTAGAATGTGCAAACTAGGTTTTGTCTAAGTGTTGCTATCTCTACCGCAAAAGGCTAAGTTTCAATCTACACTAAATAAGTATGACTACAAGATTGAAACTTAAATGCTTAATATAAATGCGGAATGTAAAGAGCTAAGTAGAGAAGCAAACTCTCGTGGATGACGCCGGTATTTTTACCGAGGTATCCGGAACCACGCAAGGTCCCGACTAATCCTCGTTGGTGCCCCTACGCAAAGGGAAGCCGACGCGAGGGCCAAGCACCACGGTCGAGTAACTCCGTAGAGAGCCGCGGGCCTTCTCCACGCGCAAGTGGTGCTCCGCTTCCGGCTCCTCTCGGACGCTCCCCGCCGTCTCCACTATCGAGCTTCCGGCCGAAACGCCGCGGGCCTCGTTCCCTTCGGTACACGATGGCGGCCGTGACACAAACGCGGTTGTCACGGTCTCGCAAGACTCTCGCCCCACTCGGTACAATTACAACGACTCACGCAAGAGCCGAGGGGTTGTGTGGTTTTTCTAAACTCACTCAACTAACTAGGATTCACCTAGAGCAAGCGCTAAAGCGGTCTAACTAACCTAAGCACTTCGCAAAGCACCTACGCTAATCACCGAGTGATTCTATTAAGCACTTGGGTGTTTGAGCTCTTGGAAATGTGCACTATATGCATTGGTATGTTGCTTGGGCTCTCACACTTGAGAATGGCCGGTTGGGGTGGTATTTATAGCCTCCAAGCCCCCAACTAGCCGTTGGACAGAAAGCAGCAGCTTTCTGTCGTCGGGTGCACCGGACAGTCCGGTGCACACCGGACACTGCACTGTAGCATGTCCGGTGCACGCCACGTCAGCCGACCGTTGGCGCCTGTAGCAGTCGACCGTTGGATCCGACCGTTGCCTTTCTGCCCGTTGGCACACCGGACAGTCCGGTGCACACCGGACAGTCCGGTGCTACAGCCAGAGAGCGCCTGTCTGTGGCCTCTCTGCACAGACTCTCCGGTGCCTCACCGGACAGTCCGGTGCACACCGGACACCAATGTCCGGTGCGCCACCAGGCGCTGGCTGACAGCCCTTATCTTGGATTTCTTCGCTGATTTCTTCGGGCTTCTTTGTTCTTGAGTATTGGACTCCTATGCATCTTTTTATGTCTTCTTTTGAGGTGTTGCATCCTCATTGCCTTGGTCCAATTCTCTTCGCATCCTATGAACTACAAACACAAACACTAGAAAACTTATTAGTTCACGGATTGTGTTGTTCATCAAACACCAAAACTCAATTAGCCAAATGGCCCGGGGTCCATTTTCCTTACAATCTCCCCCTTTTTGGTGATTGATGACAACACAACCAAAGCAAGCAAATAATACAAGTATTTGAGTGAAAATATGCAATCTACTTGCTAAGATGCATGATTGTCCCCATAATGTGATATTATGGACTTAAGCCTCCCCTAACTCCATAATCCACTTACTTCCTATTTTTGGACCAAATAACCAAAACCACTTGAAAAGCCATTTGTAGATATAAAATTTTAAATTTGTGGTGTTTGGTGTTTGATATAGTTTTCATTGCTTTGGTCCCTAAACATCTCCCCCTTTGGCATCAACCACCGAAAAGGAAGACATTAAAAGCATGTAGGAAGTAAATAAGAGCTTGCCCTCATCAAGAATTGTATCAAATGATATTGCTAGAAGTATATTAAATTAAGCCATGAATGATACCAGTTGTAGGAGTCCTTAAAAGATTACTCCCCCTAAATGAGTATTCTCCTTTAGAAAGAGTTTTTCTCCCCCTTTAGAGATGAAGAAATACTCACCCTGACAGAGATCCTCTACTTAGGAAAAGGCAGGTGAAAATTAGAGGTGCAAGACATGATTTGAAAAGACTAACTTCCCTTATGCATAGGTAACAGAATATGAGTTAACTACTTATGCATTTTTAGCAACATGGAAGCATATGATATGAAATATAGTCTAATCAAATATTGGAGAAGACATGTAAATGATACTGAATGTAGTCTCAAAAGATACCAATTGAAGATCAATGGCGAGCTTGAGAGACATGAGAGTTCTTGGAGTTTTTGCAGTGGAAGATTGTTGTCTTTCTCCGGGGACTTCATTTTCCTTACAATGAGACTATCACATGAAATAGACTTGAAAAGGTGTTAGTCTCAAAGTGTTAGATTATAGAGTAACCTCCCCCTAAAGGTGTGCATACAAGTTTTGAATACTTGTAGGAGACATGCACTTTGATTTGATATCAAGAGGGGCAAATTATCCATAATCCAAACTTTGGCACATATAAGTTAAATGATACACTTTGTAGAAATCAAAATTTTCAATTGATGCATCATTTACTATGGAGTGATATAAAAGCTATGTGCCGTGCTTTAACTAAACATTGTAAGCCATGTAGGTTTGCTTAAGTATATGAATGAAAAACAAGCAATCCTACCATATGATTTACCTAGTATGCATGATTTTAAACAAAAGTACATAGCAAATGTAATACTAGGCAAGAAAGGTAAACTAGATACGAGGTAAAATAGATACGCATATCTAAAAACAAGAGAAATACAATAAAACTAGTTACCTTAGTCATGGGTGGGAAATTTGGGTCCAAAGTTTTCACTAACCCACTTGGCAATAAACTTGATCCAATATGATGTACCCCATGATATACATCTCAATTTTGCCAAGTCTCCAAATTTCCCGCCGACCTTCGGTCCACTCACTTCCCTTTCGGGATCCAAACCTTCTTGGTGCTTTTCATGGTTGAAATTATCTCCTTTGGCACCCAGATACGTTTGGCCCCCTTTCCTTTGTTGGCTTGCTTGTTGGCCTTGATTGCTATCACCTTTCCGTTCTTTTTCTTCTTGATCAAATATGGTGTAGCACCCTTTTTGTTCACCTTTTTGATGTAGGTGTTGGAGATTTTGCTTGATGGCTTTTGCTTGAGCTTTTGCCTTTGTTTATCCCCGGTCATCGCCTTACATTGGAAAGACTTGTGGCCTTCCTTGTGGCATAGCCTACAAATCACAGTTTCTCCCTCTACAGGCTTGTTCACTCCCGCAGTGGTGTTATCTTGTGGAGGTCGGATTTGTTTGGCTTTGCCTTTCTTGTTATACAAAGCCTTGCCAAGGCGAGCCACTTCTTGCTTTAATTGTTCATTTTCCTTTGCAACCTCATCCGTACATGTCTCTACAATAATATTCTCAACAACGACTTGGTTGCAGGGGTTAGAATCATCAATTAAATCAAAGCAGGAAGTAGAAGCATCTTTCTTAATTATTTCAGGTATTTCAACTAAAGATGCTGCTGGGGTGCTACCAATGTTTTCTAACTTAGTAGTTAGCTCATTATTGTGTATGCTAAGAATTTCCATTTTCTCTAGCAAATTTTCAATAGCTTCTTGGGAGCTAGCTAACTTAGCCTTAAGTTTTTCATTCTTTTTAATAAGGCTATCATCGGTAGCAGTGGATGGAGCACTAGATTCTAATAGCTCAATTTTAGTTGATAGCTCACTATTTAAGTTTGCAAAAGTTTCAAATTTTTCTAGCAAACCTTTGTAATCATTTTGAGAGCTAACCAACTTATTTTTCAAAGTTTTAAGTTGAGCTTTTTGCTTAGTGCAAACATCCTGGAAAAATTTTACGGCTTCCGCAAGTTCTTCTAGAGAGGCCTTTCCCTCACCTTCATCATCACTACTACTTTCATCACTAGAGGATGGAATGCTTTTGTTACCTCTTGCCATAAGGCATTTGTGTGATGACCGTGATGATCGTGACGAGGACCGGTGGCTGCGCGTCCTTGGAGGTTCATCTTCACTTGAAGAATCATCCCAAGTTCTAACACTTGTGAGCGCCTTGCCTTTGCTCCTCTCCTTTTTGGGTTTGGCCATATTCGGACAGTTATCCCTGAAGTGGCCCTTCTCCCCACATGCAAAGCATCCTCTCTTCCTTTGCTTTTTCCTGTCAATGTTAAAGAGAAGATCCTCGACCTGCAGGGGCACACCCATTAGATTAATCTTGCGGATCATCCTCATTACCTTTCCGACGCGTCGGATTGTTTCTTCGTCCTCGGAGGATGATGTGCATGGTTGATTATCTTCATCATCATCACTTTCTTCTTCTTCTTCCTCTTCTTCGCTTGAGGAACTTGGAGTGGGAGCCTTCTTTTTGCCCTTCCTTTCATCACATGCAAAAGCATATGGTCTTGAGGAAGTTGGCTCCTCTCCCCGACTCATTTTTCGCGACATCTCAAAGGCCGCGATTTTCCCAATCACAATGGTCGGGGTCATGTTGCTCAAATCCTCCATATTGTGAAGGATGGTGATGATGCTCCCATATCTTTGTTGTGGTAGCAGGGAGATAATCTTCCTCACAATGTCCGCATCACCTAGCTTATTAATGCCAATAGAGTTGAGCTCATTAATTATTAGATTCAAACGAGAATACATGTCTCTAACAAGCTCATCATCTTTCATGGCAAAAGAATTATACTCATTTAAGACTAGGCAATGTTTTTGCTCACGGACATTGGATGTGCCGTCATGGAGCTCATGCAATTTTAGCCAAATCTCATTAGCAGTTTTCAAGGTAAATACTTGATTGAAAATATCCATGCTAAGAGATTCATACAAGCAATTTTTGGCTCTAGCATTCAAATGGATTTCTTTTTCCTCACTCGTGGTGGGTTTCTCGGGATTCTTGAGAGGTTTCATCCCGTCACGAGTGACTCTCCAAACACCTAGATCAACGGCCTCTAGGTAACAAGCCATTCTAGCACTATAATATGGGAAGTTAGTGCCGTCGAAGTGTGGTGGCCTATGGGTATCCATCCCTTCCTCTAAAAAGCGTCGGCTCTTTTAGCGGTGAAGCTAAAGCGTTTCAAATGAGCCAAACCGGGCTCTGATACCACTTGTAGGAAACGGGTGACGCCTAAGAGGGGGGGGGGGTGAATTAGAACTTCTAAAACTTTTACTAAACTAGGCCACAATTAAATCCCTAGAGCAAAACCTATGCAAATAATCAAAACTAGAATATGCAAACTAGGTTTTGTCTAAGTGTTGCTATCTCTACCGCAAAAGGCTAAGTTTCAATCTACACTAAATAAGTATGACTACAAGATTGAAACTTAAATGCTTAATATAAATGCGGAATGTAAAGAGCTAAGTAGAGAAGCAAACTCTCGTGGATGACGCCGGTATTTTTACCGAGGTATCCGGAACCACGCAAGGTCCCGACTAATCCTCGTTGGTGCCCCTACGCAAAGGGAAGCCCACGCGAGGGCCAAGCACCACGGTCGAGTAACTCCGTAGAGAGCCGCGGGCCTTCTCCACGCGCAAGTGGTGCTCCGCTTCCGGCTCCTCTCGGACGCTCCCCGCCGTCTCCACTATCGAGCTTCCGGCCGAAACGCCACGGGCCTCGTTCCCTTCGGTACACGGTGGCGGCCGTGACACAAACGCGGTTGTCACGGTCTCGCAAGACTCTCGCCCCACTCGGTACAATTACAACGACTCACGCAAGAGCCGAGGGGTTGTGTGGTTTTTCTAAACTCACTCAACTAACTAGGATTCACCTAGAGCAAGCGCTAAAGCGGTCTAACTAACCTAAGCACTTCACAAAGCACCTACGCTAATCACCGAGTGATTCTATTAAGCACTTGGGTGTTTGAGCTCTTGGAAATGTGCACTATATGCCTTGGTATGTTGCTTGGGCTCTCACACTTGAGAATGGCCGGTTGGGGTGGTATTTATAGCCTCCAAGCCCCCAACTAGCCGTTGGACAGAAAGCAGCAGCTTTCTGTCGTCGGGTGCACCGGACAGTCCGGTGCACACCGGACACTGCACTGTAGCATGTCCGGTGCACACCGGACACTGCACTGTAGCATGTCCGGTGCACGCCACGTCAGCTGACCGTTGGCGCCTGTAGCAGTAGACCGTTGGATCCGACCGTTGCCTTTCTGCCCGTTGGCACACCGGACAGTCCGGTGCACACCGGACAGTCCGGTGCTACAGCAAGAGAGCGCCTGTCTGCGGCCTCTCTGCGCAGACTGTCCGGTGCCTCACCGGACAGTCCGGTGCACACCGGACACCAATGTCCGGTGCGCCACCAGGCGCTGGCTGACAGCCCTTATCTTGGATTTCTTCGCTGATTTCTTCGGGCTTCTTTGTTCTTGAGTATTGGACTCCTATGCATCTTTTTATGTCTTCTTTTGAGGTGTTGCATCCTCATTGCCTTGGTCCAATTCTCTTCGCATCCTGTGAACTACAAACACAAACACTAGAAAACTTATTAGTTCACGGATTGTGTTGTTCATCAAACACCAAAACTCAATTAGCCAAATGGCCCGGGGTCCATTTTCCTTACACTTAGGTTTGAGATTTTTCATATAAAAAGAATACCCAAGTGAAACGAGAATAATCATCCACAATAACAAGACAATACTTACACCCGCCGATGCTTATGTAAGCGATCGGGCCGAATAGATCCATGTGGAGTAGTTCAAGCGGTCTGTTGGTCGTCATGATGTTCTTGTGTGGATGATGAGCTCCAACATGCTTCCCTGCTTGACATGCGCTACAAATCCTGTCTTTCTCAAAATGAACATTAGTTAGTCCTAAAATGTGTTCTCCCTTTAAAAGCTTGTGAAGATTCTTCATCCCAACATGAGCAAGTCGGTGATGCCAAAGCCAGCCCATATTAGTCTTAGCAATTAAGCACATATCTAGTTCAACATTGTTATCATTAATTTCAACTAAGTATAGTTGACCATCTATCACTCCCTTAAAAGCTATCGAATCATCACTTCTTCTAAAGACAGTAACACCAACATCAGTAAAGAGACAGTTGTAGCCCATTTTACATAATTGAGAAACTGAAAGCAACTTGTAATCTAAAGAATCTACAAGAAAAACATTGGAAATGGAATGGTCAAGAGATATAGCAATTTTACCCAAAACCTTTGACCAAACCTTGATTTCCATCCCCGAATGTGATTGCTCTTTGGGGATCATTATTTTTCTCATACGAGGAGAACATCCTTTTCTCTCCTGTCATGTGGTTTGTGCACCCGCTATCGATTATCCAACTTGACCCGTCGGATGCATAAACCTACAAAACAAATTTAGGCCTTGTTCTCACGTACCCAAACGTATTGGTTCCTTTCACATTAGAAACAAGCACCTTGGGTACCCAAACACAAGTCTTGGGACTCTTGTGTTTGCTCCCAACATATTTGGCAACTACTTTGCCTGATTTGTTAGTGAGCACAAAAGATGCATCAAAAGTTATGTTCATTTGATGCATTGACAATTTTCTTTTTTGGCATTTTGATATGAGTTGAATGCCTAGAGCTAGATGCCCCATTACTATACATATAAGCATGATGAGAAACAGTATGAGGTTTTCTAGCATAAATTTTCCTAATTTTATGCTCAGGATAGTTCTCAGGATATCAAATGTAATTCTCTCTATCCTGAACCATGGGAGCCTTACCCTTAACAAAATTAGAGAGTCTGTTCTTGGGGGCATTAAGCTTGATGTTGCTTTGGCTCCCTTGTTGGAAGCCAATGCCATCCTTAATGCCAGGACGTCTCCCATTATAAAGCATGCTACGAGCAAATTTACAATTTTCATTTTTCTAACTCATGCTCGTCAATTTTAGCATTTAATTTGGCTATGTGACCATTTTGTTCTTTAATCATAGCAATGTGACCATTCATAGCATAAACATTAATATCTCTACATCTAGTACAAATGGTGCCATGCTCAACAGTAGGTGTAGAAACATTGCAAGCATTCAATTCTTCTATCTTAGCATTTAAACTATCATTCTCAGTTTTAAGACAAGAAATTGAATCATTGCAAATGTTAAGCTCTTTAGAAAAATTCTCACATTTTTCTACTTCCAGAGCATAAGCATTTTTCAACTTAACAAATTTTTTATTTTCCTTAATGAGCAAGTCCTCTTGGCATTCCAAGAGATCATCCTTCTCGTTAATGGTTTCTATCAATTCATTTATCCTTTTCTTTTGATCCTTAGTTAGGTTTGCAAAAAGAGGAGTTAAATCACCTTCATTATCACTAGAGCTACCCTCATCATTAGAAGTAGTATATTTGGGGGTATCTCTAGAATGTACCTTCTTCTTTTTGCCGTCCTTAGCCATGAGGCATTTGTGGCCGACGTTGGGGAAGAGAAGGCCCTTGTTGATGGCGATGTTGGCGGTGTCCTCGTTGGAGGAGGAGTCGGTGGAGCTCTCGTCGGAGTCCCATTCCCGCCCATGTGCGTCTCGCCACCCTTCTTCTTGTAGTATCTTTTCTTCTCCATCCTCTTCTTCCCTTTTAGGTCGTCGTCCCTGTCACTGTCACTTGTATATAGACATTTTACAATAAAGTGACCGGACTTAGCACACCTATAGCAAACCCTCTTGGAGCTGGGTTTATAGTCCTTCCCCTTCCTTTGCTTGAGGATTTGTTAGAAGCTCTTAATGATAAGAGCCATCTCCTCATTATCGAGCTTAGAGGCATCGATTGGGAGTCTACTTGGTGTAGATTCCTCATTCTCTTTCGTTGCTTTAAATGCAACGGGTTGTACCTTGGGTGCAGAGGTGGCACCTTGCTCCAAGTTGACAATGTGTTTGGAGTCTTTGATCATAAGTTTAAAGCTCACAAACTTGCCAATAACCTCCTCGAATTAATTGAACTTGAGTGGGATTACGAAAAACAAGAGATCTAAGAATAACCTTGACCATTTCATGGTCATTCCACTTAGTGCTCCCGAGGTTGTGCACTTGGTTGACCATTGTCTTGAGCTGGTTATACATTGCTTGTGGCTCCTCTCCTTTGTTGAGGACGAATCGACCAAGTTCTCCCTCGATCATTTCACGCTTAGTGATCTTGGTCACCTCGTCTCCTTCATGTGCCGTCCTAAGGATATCCCAAATTTCTTTGGCATTTTTCAACACTTGCACCTTATTATACTCCTCTCGACACAAGGAGGCGAGGAGTATAGAAGTCGCTTGGGAATTAAAATGCCTTATTTGGGCGGCTTCATCGGAGTCATAATCCTCATCACCGCTTGTGGTGCCTGCGCTCCAAACTCAACAATATCCCATATGCTTTCGTGGAGTGTGGTTAGATGGTGCCTCATTTTATCACTCCACATGCAATAATCTTCACCATCAAAATATGGTGGTTTGCCAAGGGGTATGGAAACTAAAGGAGCACGTTTTGTAATGCGAGGATAGCGTAGAGGCATCTTACTATACTTTTTGCGTTCTTGGCACTTAGAAGTGGTAGACTCGGTGCCGGATGTGGAAGGTGATGAAGAGTCAGTCTCGTGGTAGACCACCTTCTTCATTTTCTTTTTCTTCTTGTCACCCTTCCTATGTGACTTGATGGAGGAAGTGGATTCCTTCTTGTGCTTGTCGCCGGCCTCCTTTGACGGAGTCCGTTCATCGTTCTTCCTTCCCGAGCCTTCGGGCTTTTCGCCGGTAACCATCTCCCTCTTGGCATGTTCTCCTAACATCACTTCGAGTTGTTAGACTCTTAATGAAGCACTGGCTCTGATACCAATTGAAAGTTTCCTAGAAGGGGGGTGAATAAGCGAAACCTGAAAATTATAAATTTTGAACACGCACTATGTCCAGGGAAAACATAGTGCCTGGGGTTAGCGTTAGTGATAGTCACCTAGAGGGGGGGTGAATAGGAGAAACCTGAAATTTACAAACTTAAACTCGCACTAAGGCTGAGGTTAGCGTTAGAATTAAATCTGAGTGCGAAAGATTGTTTCTCTTACTACGAGTTGCTCAAAATGATGTAGATAGCCTTGGGAGCAAACTCAAACCAATATTAGCAAGGAAACTTTAGAGAGAAGAAAGAGGGGAAACAAATCAAGTGAAGATCAACAAAAGTGAACACGGTGATTTATTTTACCGAGGTTCGGTTCCAAAGAACCTAGTCCCCATTGAGGAGGCCATAAAGGGCGGGTCTATTCCAACCCTTTCCCTCTCTCAATTGGTCACTCAGACTGGTCGAGGCTTCTCCTTAATCACTTAGGTCACTGAGACCCCACAAGGATCACCACACACTTAGGTTTCTCTTGCTAGCTTTACAAAGCACTTTAGAAGAATGAGAATAAGAAGGAGAAAGTAATCCAAGCAACAAGAGCAACAAAAGAACACAAATGATCCTCTCACAAGTCTCTAAGCAATAGAGTTGATTTTGGAGCTTGGAGTGGATTGAATTCTTTGATTGTGTCTTTGGAGTGTATGACTTTGCTCTTACAATGAATGTGAAGTTCAGAAAACTTGGATGACTTGAATGGAGGAGGTTGGGGGGTATTTATAGCTGTCACACCCGGTTTTAGAAGGCAAACCGAATGCGAACCATGTACGTGCCAGGATCAGTTATTCAAGTACACAGCAGTTACATAACATGGACATCATCACACAGTGCTCAAAATAGTATTACAAAGGGAAATAGTCGATTACATCATACGTCTGAGACGTCCATATAGTCCTTACAATAAATCAAAGTGCGAAAACGAAACGTAGATAACCGCGGCCTTCACAGGCAGCCGACTGGGGGTTGCCGCTAACCCACACCTAGAACTTGTCGTAGTCTTGGAACTCCTGGAAGTCTCCTTCCACAGCTTCATCTTCTCCTGAGCAGTGGTTGTAATGCTGACAACCTGGGGGGGGGGGGGGGGTTGGTGTGTAGAGCAAGAGTGAGTACACATCAACATACTCAGCAAGTATCCTGTTTGGCTGTAGTGGACTAGCTTTATGTGGGGATAAGTCAAGAAGTTGCTTTTAGTTGGTCAGATTATTACTTACTGGTAGAAAGCCAGGTTTTAGCATTAACCCAAGTTATTAGCCCGATGTACCCTTTCCAAACGGAAAGAAGACCACTTACCAGCACCATAGTCATAACCAAAACCATCAGTCTCATTGCCACCTGTAAACCAAAATGTCTCTGATCAAGTACCACTAATCATTGGAGCTCCCTTGGCCGCTCATAACCGCGAGCACGGCTGATATATCAGTTTTCAAACACTCTGCAGAGGTTGTGCACTTTACCCACAAGCCGTGATCCCCTTTCTGCCCGGAGAGAGCTACTCCCCATTGACCACTACCTAGGTGGTCCAGCAGGGCATCACTACGTAGCCTTTACAAAGATTCCCCGGGGCTGTAGCCACCCGTTAGGTTTCCTAAATGTACCGCACTCCTCCCCAAGGGACAAATCAACCTTGGCAGAGCGAGCCGCATACACCGAGCCCCATTGACGGCACAACGGCTAAGCGAACTACACCCCGGTTCCTCTAATTATTCAGCTAAGGGCGTCCCACTCCACCCTCATGGTTGCACTGTTTTCCCGGGCGGTCGTCCATAGAACAGGTCCTTACGGAGAGGCACTCGAGAAACCGCTCGCTCATGCCCCCTTGAAGACCACAAGTACAACATCATAATAAGAGAAGGGAAAACAGCGTATCATATATAATCTCATCATGTTCATTGATTAGAGTTTGAGCAATAGCATAGAGCTAAATAATAATAATCCAACCCAAATAGGTAAACAAGGACATGGATAACAAAAGCTAGTCAATCCTTAAGTATAAATGTGTAATGCGGGAGGTGAATTAAAGAATGAATAGGACAGAGATAGGTCAAAGGACACTTGTCTCCACCAACCGACTGCTGCTTAGGGGCTTCTCCTGCGAGTTCCTCGGGCTCTCCAACCGGATCGTTCTCTAAGCGATTGCAAGCATACATACATCCATCCATTGAAATTAGGAAACCAACAATACACCATACAAGAGAACCAGTAGATTAAACATGCATAAAATATCACATACAATAATGAGTTTACCATGGTTAGAAAGAAATGAGAAAAGGTCTCACGAGAGTTAAAGCTTATGCCCGAGACGCACTACGGGTTGGTGAATAACTAGACGTCACGTGTTCTAGTTCCAATTGGTTCTAACAAAAGAATTAGCTACATGCACTAATGTAAACGTGACCACTTTTAGTAGATTAACATTGAATAAGATAGACGATTAGCTATACAAATTAACTAACATAATCAATTTCCAAATTGAGACTCCTATCTTATTAATATAAACAACGTGATTAGCGCATATAGGATACGGGGGGGGGGGGGGGGGGGGGTAGACGGGGCTAGGGGGTAGACGATCGTGTCGCGAGCGCAACAGGGCGCTATGCGTCGCGTCGCGAGCACGACGAGCTACGCTAGAACGCTGCGCGAACACACGCACGCGCAAAGCCACACTTAACGTGCCGCGAACGAGTCGCGCACACGTCGGGGCCGTGCGCTGGCCGAGCTCGAGGCCGTGCGCCGAAGGCACGCTGGGCCGAGCTCGAGGCCACGCCGAGGGCCGACACGACGCGAGCAAGGCACGGCAGTGCGAGCGGGCAAACATGCCAGGGCAAGCGAGCACGGGCGAGCGAGGACGCCGCGGACCACTGCGAGCGAGGCACGGACGGGGCGAGGACACGGTCGGGCGAGGCCGGACGCGGGGGCGGGGCGACCGGGCCGGGGCGCGACGGGAGCGGCCGAGCCGGGGCACGGGGCGGCCGAGCCGGGGGAGGGGCGGGGCGGTTAGGCCGAGCGCGGGGGAGGGGCGGTTGAACCGGGGGGGGGGGGGGGGGGCGAGCTCGCCGGGAGGCGGGCGGCCAAGCCGAGCGGGGGCAGTTGGGCCGGGGCCGGGGCGCGGGTGGCCGAGCCGAGGCGGCCGAGCCGGGGCCGGGGGCGGCCGAGGCCGGGCGCGGGAGGCGGCCGAGCCGGGGAACGACCGAGTCAAGCGCGGGAGCGGGGCGGGGCAGGGCTCGCACGGGCGGCCGGGGGGCGGCACGGGGTGGCCGGGCGCGGGCGGGGTGGCCGAGCGGGCGGCCGGGCGCGGCCGAGCCGAAGGCGGCCGGGGCCGGGGCCGAGCTGGGCGGGGTCGGGGGCGCGAGCGGCCGGGGTGGCCGGGCGCGGGAGCCGGCCGGGCGCGGGCGAGGCCGGGGCGGCCGGGGCTAGGCCGAGCTCGCCGGAGCGGCCGAGCCGGGCGGCGCAGGTGAGGGGAGGGCGCTGGAGGGAGGAGAGGGAGGAGGGAGAGGGAGGAGAGGAGGGAGGAGGAGGGGGGAGCCTCACCGGAGGGGGACGGCTCGGCGGCGGCGCCGGGGAGGGGAGAGGCGGCGGCGCTTGGGCAGGGGAGAGGGTGAGGGAGAGAGAGAGAGAGAGGGAGGGGATTTTTGGAAAAAGAAAAAAAAAGAGAGGGGGGGGGGACAGTTGGGCCGGCTGGGCCCAAAGGAGGGGGGGCGCGCGGCTGGGCCGCCAGGCGGCCCACGGCGGGGGAGGGGGAGGGGGCGGCTGGGCCGAAATGGGGAAGGAGGGGGGAAGGGGAGGAGAAAAATGTTTTCCTTTTTCTAAAATCTAATTTCGTCTAAATGAAAGCATTCACATTTTTAATCAATCAAAAAGTATGCATGGTTCGGCATGGTGCATTACACAAAATAAAATGTTTTAAGGTTTTGCTTTACACGAGGTCTAAAGCCAAAACCCGCTGTGACTTTGGAAAAGATCAAGGCTTAGCGAGAAGAAAAGGGAAAAAGGAAAGAGTAACGCCTGAATTTGGTGAGAGAAAAGAAGAAAAAATTCTACCCCCAAATTCAGGGCGTTACAATAGCCCCAACCACTATTCTTATCGTTGCTGTCGATGGCACACCGGACAGTCCGGTGGTGCACTGGACAGGACACTGTTCACTGTTCGGTGCATGCCACGTCAGCGCACCGTTGGGGTTTGGAGCGGTTGACTATTGAAGTCTTCTGTCCTCTAGTGGCACCGGACAGTCTGGTGGCACACCGGACATGTCCAGTGCGTTCTGACTTCCTGCTTTGACTTCTGACTGCACACTGTTCACCTTTTGCAGTCGACCGTTGGCGCATCAGACCCTTGCTCTATTGGCTCACCAGACACTGCCCAGTGCACACCAGATAGTCTGGTGAATTATAGCGGAGCGTCCCTTGAAAAACCCGAGAGTGGTCTGTTTGATGGAGTGCTCGGTCTGGGCACCGGACAGTGTCTGGTGCGCCACTAGCTGCACCATTTCTTTGTCTTTGCTCCAATCTTTGGTTGAGTCACCAACTTAATTTCTTTCTTTGTTTATTGTGAACCTTGTGCACCTGAGATAATTGACAACTAGGCAAACTAGTTAGTCCACGTGGTTTGTGATGGACATCAAACACCAAAATCGATTATGGAAATGTTTTAAGCCCATTTCCCTTTCAATCTCCCCCTTTTTGGTGATTGATGCCAACAAAAACCAAAGCAAATATAAAGTGAGGAATGTAATTTGTTTTGCAATTTTGATAGATGTGCATAAGTTACTTTGAGTTAAACCAATTGAAAGAATTTCTACATATGTCTAAGTAAATATGATTGCTTTCTTCTATTTAACATTTTGGACCACATTTGCACCACTTTGCTTGTTTTTGCAATTCTTTTCAAATTCTTTTGCAAATAGCCAATGGTACAAGAATATGATTTCTAAAATCATTTTCAAGGTTTTGAACATTCTCCCCCTGTTTCAAATGCTTTTCCTTTGGCTAAACAAAAACTCCCCCTGAAAAAGTTCTCCCCTTAGCTGTCAAGAGAGTTTTTGTAATCGAAATGATTTTCATCTTTGAAGCAGATACCAAATGAAATTATATCAATCAAATTTTGAAACCAAATGAAATACCAATTGAAAGTTTGAATTTTGAAAATAGTGGTGCGGTCCTTTTGCTTTGGGCCTAATACTTTCTCCCCCTTTGGCATTAAGCGCCAAAAACGAAGAAACTTGAGAGGCCTTATAATTCTCCCCCTTGGGAATATAATGGATATGAGTGAAGGTTTATACCAATTGGAGGTCTATGAGTAAGGCAAAGGATAAATGATACTAATAGAGTTGAGTGGAAGCCTTGCCTTCGCCTAATACTCCATTTCCCTTTCTATTGAAGACTAATCATAGAACTATACTTGAAAACACATTAGTCTTAGCCTTGGCACAAAAAGAATAAGAAACATGCATTAGTACCAAATGAAAGAGACATGATCAGAGGTATATAAATGTGCTATGTGTGCAATGTTTCAATCAAAGTTCCGAGAATCTAGGATATTTAGCTCATTTCTAAGTTTGCTAAAAGTCTTTTCATCTAGTGGCTTGGTAAAGATATTGGCTAATTGGTTGTGGGTGCTAACATAGCAATTTCAATATCCCCCTTTTGTTGGTGATCTCTCAAAAAGTGATATCGGATGTCTATGTGCTTAGCGCGGCTGTGTTCAACGGGATTATCCGCCATGCGGATTGCACTCTCATTATCACATAGGAGAGGGACTTTGCTCAATTTGTAGCCATAGTCCCTAAGTGTTTGCCTCATCCAAAGTAATTGTGCACAACAATGTCCTGCAATAATATACTCGGCTTCGGCGGTGGATAGAGCTACTGAGTTTTGTTTCTTTGAAGCCCAAGACACCAGGGATCTTCCCAGAAACTGACAAGTCTCTGATGTGCTCTTCCTGTCAATTTTACACCCGGCATCATCGGCGTCGGAATACCCAATTAAATCAAAGGTAGATCCCTTGGTGTACCAAAGCCCAAACTTAGGAGTGTAAACTAAATATCTCATGATTCTTTTCACGGCCCTAAGGTGAACTTCCTTAGGATTTGCCTGGAACCTTGCACACATGCATACAGAAAGCATAATGTCCGGTCGTGAAGAACATAAATAGAGTAAAGATCCTATCATCGACCGGTATACCTTTTGATCTATGGATTTACCTCCCGTGTCGAGGTCGAGATGCCCATTTGTTCCCATGGGTGTCTTGATGGGTTTGGCATTCTTCATTTCAAACTTCTTGAGAATATCTTGAATGTACTTAGTTTGGCTGATGAAGGTGCCCTCTTGGAGTTGCTTGATTTAGAATCCAAGAAAATACTTTAACTCCCCCATCATAGACATCTCGAATTTTTGTATCATAATCCTACTAAACTCTTCACAAGATGACTTGTCTGTAGACCCAAAAATAATATCATCAACATAAATTTGGCATATAAACAAGTCTTCAGCAATTGTTTTAGTGAAGAGAGTAGGGTCAGCTTTTCCAACTTTGAAGCCATTAGTGATAAGAAAGTCTCTCAGGCATTCATACCATGCTCTTGGGGCTTGCTTGAGCCCATAAAGCTCCTTTGAGATCTATAAACATGAGAAGGATACTCACTATCTTCAAAGCTGGGAGGTTGCTAAACATATACCTGTGACAGAACCTCCCAAGTTATTGGGCCCACCTACAGTTGTCCTTGTCCTATGGACCTTGGACAACCCTGTAGATGCACACAATCACTCGACAAGTTCGGTACTGTATCTTCATTACCTCGCCCAAGAGCGTTTCACCCATCACGCAGATATTACATCATTCGGAGGAAAGAATAGCGGAAGCGAATTACAATAACTTAATTTACATTCATTCAATATATAGAGAGAGTATTATTATTATTACAAAACTAGGGTACTATGACTGCATAAAGTATTATTATTACAGACCTGGGAGGCAAAACACACTCCCGCATAAAAGTATATTGTTTTTAAAGTGGGAGGCCAACATCCTCCCGCGACTTCACTGCTGGGTTTCTTCCTTGGGCAAAACCTTTGAACAAAAATAGCAAAACTCTGCTGCCTCCTCACCTACTACAACATGGGTTCGAAAACCCTGAGTACGAAGTGTACTTTCTAAAGTCTTACCCATCAAAAGAAAAGACTCTCAAGGATATGCTGGCTTGAGGGAGTCAAGGTAAGGCTACTCAAGAATCGATGACTCTGTTTGCAGAAATGCTTACTAATAGAGGATCCTTAAAAATCTAGTTTTATTAGCAAGTTAATTCATTACTTGTGACTAGAGTTCTTTCTACCCTAGTTCAAGCACTTGATCTGCACTAGTCGTCTTTTATCACCCCTTTCAGTTCACTGGAATTCTACGTGTAAGTCAGTGACCAAGTCTTCATGTCCGAGAAGTAACAACGATCCAAATCGATTAATACTCAGCTGAGGATCTCCAATCACATGACATATGTAGCACTTAACCCTTGCATATGTCAACTCGCCAACGGGTTTCTTAAGACTAGACCGGGTTCACGCCAACCGAGAGCATAGATACACCACCGTCCAGCCTCTTGCCACGGAGGGTACATGCTACTCTTGCCATCTCTCCACTCCCATTGTGTGTTGGCCTTTCTGGTATTAGTCTGCTCGAGGCATAGCTTACCCATGACGAGGCATGTGACCAGTTAAAGGGTCCTCAATCATCAAGCCTACATCGGTATGGTCCTTAATCGACTCAGACAGAGACACTACACTGAGACTTCCTTCTCATGCAAGTCACCCGTCCGGTCTCAGCTTTATTATTTAAACCCAAAGTTTGGTACCTAGCAGAGGTACATCTTTTTAGATGTTGAACCCATCACGGCCATGATGGATCCACCATCAAGTTTTATTTTTGAAAACATCCTATTCCATTTGAAGCATCATCTTTTGTTAAAACCAAAACATTTTTGTTTGCTAAAGCAAAACTAAGCATTAGAAAACCTTTGGATAAAACAGGCAATCAAGGAATGGTAGTCAACTTCAAGGAAGGAAATGCAGCAATTGTGTAGCACTCAACTCCTATCACCTAATGCATCATTCAAGTGATAAAGAGTTTGAAATTACAAGGAAAGGTAAATGCACCGGGGCTTGCCTTGTTTTGTAGGGGAGTCGGGCTCTATTCCATAGATATCAAAATAAAAACAGTTCCCGACAGGTGGATTCTTAGTTGGTGGTGTAGTCTCTTCTTCTTCAACACTTATTTCTTCTTCGTTTTCTATATATAACCATAGATAACCATGAATGTTCATGTGATGCTATGAATATGCAATTATAATAGAGATACAAAAAGTTGTATCTTGAATACAATTTTCCTTCATGGTGCACCAAGGAAACTAGGGTCTTTTAGGTCAACACCCTAGTAGGGTTAGGCAGTTTTATTCTAAGGAACTAGGGTTTTTGGGTTTTGGGACCAAACAATGTTCAAAACATACCAAACTTCACCCAAGGGTTCTAATTATCAAATTAAGTTTACCCAAAAAGTTTTATGATTTTTGGAGTTATTTAGTAATTTCTAAAATTCCAAAGGTCTAGGTTTTAGCCTTCTTAAATACTAAACAATTCCTGGTAGACTAAAATTCTTGGAACTATTTTTATTAAATACTATAGGAATTTAGAAGCCTAGTAAAATTGGTCTCATATTTTTTTAATTTTTTTAGAATTCTTTATAATTTCCATAAGCCTGGTAGAAAAAGAAAAAGAAAAAGAATGAACAGTAACAGGCTCAATTCAGTCCAGGTCGGCCCGCAGATGGGAGAACCACGCGCGTGCCCGCGCCCGCGCTGTCAGCTTTGCACAAAGGACCCTGGCGGTTTAAATAACTGGTTAAGACCCCTTTTTACTATTCACCTATGTCAGTGACATTTGCACTAAGACCCCTCCCTTTTTGTTTCTTCGCAAGGTTAGGACCCCGACCACGGACGGCGGAGCCGTGGCTCTGGCGAGCCTATACCGGCCAAGATACGCAATGACCGGCGCTCAAGCGTGGCTGACACCTAATTCCACCCTCAGCAATACTAATCCCTCAAGCAATTACGAAGTTCTAGCTCAAAAACTCCTTGTCCACTATGATGGCGCAAACCGAGGACAATCCAACATGTTCTAGTTCAATTGGCTAGGCCGATAAGCATCCATAGCATGCAAGGGTGCTAAAACAGGGGTAAAGAGGGTATGATCGGACCTGGAAAAGGAAACACATCACATCTTTATTTCCTTATTTGTCTTACAGGTCAGGGGTGGTATGGGGTTTATTTCTCCTTTATAATCAATGTACATATCTTACAAGTTACATGAAGCTAAAAACCTAGGAAAGTTCTTTTCCAAGAAGTCTTGAGTCTCCCAGGTAGCTTCGTCTTCCGTATGTTGGTTCCATTGTACCTTATAAAATTTAAGAGTCCTTTTTCGGGTGATCCTATCCTTCTGATCCAAAACTCGAATGGGATGTTCTAAATAAGTTAAGTATGGTTCTAAGACAACATCCACTATATCAATGGTTCGATCTGGAACTCGAAGGCAATTCTTTACTTAAGATACATGGAACACATTATGCACTGCAGACAATGTTTCTAGCAGTTGAGGTCGGTATGCCACTAGTCCGTATCGTTCAAGAAAAAGGAACGGGCCAATATACCGGGGTGCCAACTTTCTTTTTACCCCGAAACAGTTCACACCCTTCATTGGTGACACTTTCAAGTCTACATGATCATTAACTTAAAGACCAAAGGTTGTCGTCTCTTATCCGCATAATTCTTTTGCCTAGTTTGTGCCTTTTTCAAGTTATGTATGATCCGTTGGACTTTTTCTTCTGTCTCTTTAACCATGTTAGGCCTGAAGAACCACCTTTCTCCAGGTTCAGACCAATTTAAGGGGGTACGACACTGTCATCCGTACAGTGCTTCAAATGGTGCCATTTTAATACTTGCTTGATAACTACTATTATATGAAAAATCTGCCAAGGGTAAACAGTCATCCCATTTCTGTGGAAACTCTAGGACACATGCCCGCAACATATCTTCAAGTATTTGATTTACTCTCTCAGTTTGTCCACTTGTTTGAGGATCATAGGCCGAACTGTGGAGCAACTTAGTACCTAGATATTTATGTAGCTCTTCCCAGAATTTGGATACAAATTGTGGTCCGCGATCCGACACTATTGTCTTTGGAACTCCGTGTAAACTGAGAATGCGAGCAATATATATCTGGGCATAAGTAATGATCGGGTAATATGTCTTGACTGGCAGAAAATGAGCTATTTTTGTAAGCCGATCAATAATAACCCAAATAGAGTCAAAACCTTTAGTTGTCCTGGGTAATCCCACAATGAAGTCCATGCTAATGTCCTCCCATTTCCAAGTTGGGATGGGCAAAGATTGCATGGTCCAGCAGTCTTCATATGTATTGCTTTGATATGCCTGCAGGTATCACATCTTGCCACATAGCGTGCAATCTCAATTTTAATTTTTGTCCACCAATAGTGTTGCTTTAAATCTTGATACATCTTAGTACTTTCGGGATGAATGGAATATCGACTAAGATGAGCTTCATCCAAAATTTGTTGGCAGACTTCCGCATCCTTAGGCACAACTATGCGATCATTAAACCATACTATCCCTTGATCATCTTTTCTAAAGAAATTAGCTTTACCGGCTTCTATTTTCTCATGAATGTGTTTCATACCCTTGTCAGTTGTTTGGGCATCAATAATTCTCTGTAGAAGAACTGACTCAAGCTTTATTTGTGTTAGAGTTCCATGTTGTATCATTCCCAGGTTCAACTTCTCCATTTCTTGACATAGTGTGGTGTCAGGGGTCCTTATTGTAAGACAATGACAGGAAGCCTTGTGGCTCAGTGCATCTGCCACCATATTGGCTTTTCCTAGGTGATAATGGATTTCCAAGTCATAATCTTTAATTAGATCAAGCCATCTTCTCTATCTCATATTTAGTTCTGACTGGGTGAAGATATACTTCAAACTTTTATGATCTGTATATAAATGACAAGTATTTCCCAGCAAATAATGATGCCATATCTTTAGGGCATGAACAACTGTAGCTAGTTCCAAGTCATGAGTTGGATAATGCTCTTCATGCTGGCATAGCTGTCTTGAAGCATAAGCGATGACTCGGCCCTCCTACATTAGGACACATCCGAGTCTACTGCCTGACGTGTCACAATACACGTCAAAAGGCTTTTCTATATCTGGTTGAGCCAATACCGGAGCAGTGGTCAATAATACCTTCAACTGTTCAAAGGCTTCATTGCACTTTGAGGACCAGTCAAACCATGTATCATTCTTCAATAAACTTGTGATAGGTTTCACAATCTTGGAGAAATCCGGAATGAACCTAAGGTAATAACCAACTAGTCCAAGGAAACTTCGAACTTGATGTACTATAGTTGGTAGTTTCCATTCTAGAATGTCCTGGACCTTGCTGGGGTCGACCGCAATCCCTTTTGCAGATAATACATGTCCCAGAAACTAGATTTATCCCAACCAAAACGTGCATTTGCTGAATTTAGCATACAATTGGTGTTCCCTTAAGAACGTTAACACGATCCGTAAGTGTTTAGCATCCTCCTATTCATTTTTGGAATAAATCAAGATATCATCAATGAAGACCACCACAAATTTGCCAACTCGGGCATAAACACCGAGTTCATTAAATACGTAAAGTTGGCTGGAGCATTTGTCAATCCGAAGGACATAACCAACTATTCAAATAATCCATACCGCGTATTGAATACGGTCTTGGGTATATCTTCGGGTCGAATACGGATCTGATGATATCCTAATCTAAGGTCAATCTTAGAGAATACCCAAGCTCCAGCAAGTTGATCGAACAGAATATCGATCCGTGGAAGGGGGTACTTGTTCTTGATGGTGACCTCATTAAGGGGTCTATAGTCCACACACATTCATAATGTCTAATCCTTCTTCTTAACAAAAATTGTGGGACATCCCCAAGGTGATGAGCTTGGCCTAATGAATCCCTTTTCCAGCAGGTCCTGTAATTGAATCTTGAGTTCTGCCAATTCATTAGGTGGCATTCGGTACGACCTTCTAGAAATAGGAGCTGTACCAGGCTTCAGTTCAATCACAAATTCTACATCCCTTTCCGGAGGCAACCCAGGCAAATCTTCAGGGAAGACATCTAGAAATTCACACACCACTAGAATATCCTGGATTTCTAGTACGATAGCTTCATAAACTCGTCCAGCTGATTTGGCTGGGATAGCTATAGGGATGGACAATTGAATTTCTTCATGGCCCTGGCATAACTTGATGGTCCTTAATTCAGTATTGATGATGGCTTTATGCTGGGCTAACCAATTCATGCCTAGAATTACATCTATGTCTTGTCCCTTTAAAACAATCATATTGGTGGCAAATTACCATTCAGCCAGTGTTACTGGTATGTGGAAGGCTACTTCCTTAGTAAATATCCGTCCCCCAGGTGAATGGATAATAAATTCTTCCCTTGATTTAGTGTAAGGAATGCAATGCTTTTCCATAAAATTCTTGGTTATAAAAGTATGTGAAGCGCCAGAATCAAAGAGAATGACTGCTGGGTAATTGGCCACAAGGAACGTACCCATCATTATCGGCTCGCCTTCCGGTGTAGTGGCCACTTGAGTATAATAAATTCGTTCTGTCTTCTTATCATTTTTGACCGTTGAATTATTAGCCATGTTCCCTTTGCCTTGATTGGAGTTCCCAGAGTTTTGCTAAAAATTGGTCTTATTTTGCTTCGGGTATGGGCAGTCCTTGATGAAGTGTTTGGACTTTCCACAGTTGAAGCAACCAGTGAAGAACTAGGGAGAGCAAGGAAACGAGTATCAGGGGCACTCAGCTGATTTGTAGAAGTGGGAGCAGTGGTAGGACGAATGAAAACAAGCTGCTTGAATGGATAGGAGGGTGGGCGAGGCGAAGACCGATTCTGATTAAAAGGTCGGATCACCAACCTGGTTCGCTTCTCAGGTACCTGATTAGACCGGTCACCTCCAAATCCCTTTGTTTTCCCATAGCCTGTATTCTTGGCTTCTACGGCCAGCACCATGCTGACAGCTCTGCTGTAAGTAAGGTCCATGTAGGTGGCCATTTTCCTCTAAAGCCTGTCGTTGAGTCCCCTCATAAAACAATTCTTTTTCTTCAGATCTGTATTTACTTGGTCAATGGCATACTGAGATAGATGATTGAATTTGTTGAGATACTGCATTACAGTATCTCCCCCTTATTTTAACTGGACGAATTTGAAAGGGAAATAGGGTCAAACCTTTTCCTATATGAATTTTGGTGGTTGAATTGCCCAACACAAATTATTGGACTAACTAGTTTGTTCTAGATTATGAGTTCTACAGGTTCCAAAGGTTCACAACAAACCAATACAAAGTCAAAAGAAAGGGTTCAAAACAAAGAAGCAAAGTATACCGAAGGCAGCCTTGGTCTGGCGCACCGGACTGTCAGGTGTGCCACCGGACAGTGTCCGGTGCACCACCGGACAGTGTCCGGTGCACCAGGGAGATCGACTCTGACCTTGCCAGCTTCGGGAATTCGGGGAGCCGCTCCGTTATAATTCACCGGACTGTCCGGTGTAACACTGGACTGTCCAGTGTGCCAGTGGAGCAACAGCTACTTCACGCCAACGGTCGACTGTAAGGAACAGTAAAAGCAAACAGTGCGCGCCTGCGCGCGCAGAAGTCAGAGCAGGCCCAGAAGGCGCACCAGACAGTGAACAGGACCTGTCCGGTGCACCACCGGACTGTCCGGTGGCCCCACTTGTCAGAGCTCTAATGGTCTAACCCTAACGGTTGGGTGACATGGCTGGCGCACCAGACTGTCCGGTGCGCCATACGACAGACAGCCTCCCCAACGACCACTTTGGTGGTTGGGGCTATAAATACCCCCAACCACCCCACATTCAAGGCATCCAAGTTTCAGCCATTTGCATTCAATACAAGAGCTCTAGACTTCATTCCAAGACACAAACAAGAGATCAAATCCTCTCCCAAGTCCAAAGTTCATTCCAATCAAATAGTGATTAGAGAGAGTGACATTTATGTTCATTTGAGTTCTTGCGCTTGGATCGCTTTTCTTCTTCTTTCTTTCTTATTCCAAACTCAATTGTAAGCAAGGCAAGAGACACCAATTGTGTGGTGGTCCTTGTGGGGACTTAGTGTCCCAAGTGATTGAGAAGAGAAGCTCACTCGGTCTAGGTGACCGTTTGAGACAGAGAAAGGGTTGAAAGAGACCCGGTCTTTGTGACCACCTCAACTGGGAGTAGGTTTGCAAGAACCGAACCTTGGTAAAACAAATCACCGCGTCTCACTCTTCATTTGCTTGTGATTTGTTTTCACCCTCTCTTTTGGACTCGATTATATTTCTAACACTAACCCCGACTTGTAGTTGTGCTTAAAGTTTGTAAATTTTAGATTCCGCCTATTCACCCCCCTCTAGGCGACTTTCAATTGGTATCAAAGCCCGATGCTTCATTAGAGCCTAACCGCTCGAAGTGATGTCGGGAGAACATGCCAAGAAGGAGATGGTGACCGGTGAGAAGCCCGCCACAAGCCACAGGAAGGCTCCATCGGGAGAGTCCCACAACAAGAAGAAGGAGGAATCACCTCCGCACAAGACGCATCGGAGTGGCGACAAGAAAAAGAAGATGAAGAAGGTGGTCTATTACGAGACCGATTCTTCGTCACCATCCACCTCCGGCTCCGACGCGCCGTTCATAACTTCTAAGCACCATGAGCGTAAGAAGTTTAATAAGATCCCCCTACGCTACCCTTGCATTTCTAAACGTACTCCATTACTTTCCATTCCATTAGGCAAACCACCGGTTTTTGACGGTGAAGATTATAACATGTGGAGTGATAAAATGAGGCATCACCTAACCTCACTCCACACTAGTATTTGGGACGTTGTTGAGTTTGGTGTACAGGTACCATCAGTAGGGGATGAGGACTATGATTCGAACAAAGTTGCCCAAATCCGGCACTTGAACTCACAGGCCACCACAATACTCCTCGCCTCTCTAAGTCGAGAGGAGTATAACAAGGTGCAAGGATTGAAGAGAGCCAAGGAGATTTGGGACGTGCGCAAAACGGTGCACGAAGGAGACGAGGTGACCAAGATCACCAAGAGGGAGACGATCGAGGGGGAGCTCGGTCGCTTCATGCTCAACCAAGGAGAAGACCCCCAAGCCATGTACAACCGGCTAAAGACCTTGGTAAATCAAGTGCGCAATCTCGGGAGCACCAAATGGGATGACCATGAGATGGTCAAGGTTATTCTTAGATCACTCGTATTTCTTAACCCTACTCAAGTTCAATTGATTCGTGGTGATCCAAGATATAAACTAATGTCTCCTGAGGAAGTGATAGGCAAATTTGTGAGCTTTGAATTGATGATCAAAGGCTCCAAGAAGATCATCGAGCAAGGCGCCTCCTCCTCTGTACCCGAAGCACAACCCGTTGCATTCAATGCAATGGAGGAGAAGAAAGAAGACTCTACACCAAGTAGGGTCCCCATCGATGCCTCCAAGCTCGACAATGAGGAGATGGCGCTCATCATCAAGAGCATCCGCCAAATCCTCAAGCAAAGGAAGGGGAAAGATTACAAGCCCCGTTCCAAGAAGGTTTGCTACAAATGTGGTAAGCCCAGTCATTTTATCGCTAAATGTCCATTGTCTAGTGATAGTGACAGGGAAAACGACAAGAGGGGAAAGAGGAAAGAAAAGAAGAAGTATTACAAGAAGAAGGGTGGCGATGCACATGTTTGCTGGGAGTGGGACTCCGACGAGGGCTCCACCGACTCCTCCGACGAAGAGGACACCACCAACATCGCCATCAACAAAGGCCTCCTCTTCCCAAACGTCGGCCACAAGTGTCTTATGGCGAAGGACGGCAAGAAGAAGAAGGTAAAATCAAGATCCTCCACTAAGTATGCAACCTCTAGTGATGAGGATAATTCTAGTGATGAGGAGGATAACTTGCGTACTCTTTTTGGCAATCTTAACATGCAACAAAAAGAGAAATTAAATGAATTGATTAGTGCCATTCATGAGAAGGATGAACTCTTAGATAGCCAAGAGGACTTCCTTATCAAAGAAAACAAAAAGCATGTTAAGACTAAAAATGCTTATGCTCAGGAGGTAGAGAAAAATGAAAAATTAACTAGCGAGCTCAGTAAATGCCATGACACTATTTCCAACCTTAGAATTGAGAATGCTAATTTGATTGCTAAGGTTGAGAAGTCAAATATTTGTGATGATTCAATTACCAATCTTAGAAATGATAATTCTAGTCTAATTGCTAAGATTGAAAAATTGAATGACTCTCTTGCTAGCCTTAAGTCTGAGAATGATAAATTAATTACTAAGGTTAAGGAATTAGATGTTTGCAATATTTCTATTTCCAATCTTAGAGATGAGAATGCCATTTTACATGCTAAGATTATTGAATTAAATGATTGCAAACCCTCTACATCTACCGTTGAGCATGTTTCTATTAGCACTAGATGTAGAGATGTTAATGTAGATGCTATCCATGATCACCTTGCTATGATTAAACAACAAAATGATCATATAGCAAAATTAGATGCTAAAATTGCCGAGCATGAACTAGAAAATGAGAAATTTAAATTTGCTCGTAGCATGCTTTATAGTGGGAGACGCCCTATCATTAAGGATGGCATTGGTTTCCAACAGGGGAACAATGTTAAGCTTAATGCCCCTCCTAAAAGATTGTCTAATTTTGTTAAGGGCAAGGCTCCCATGCCTCAGGATAACAAGGGTTACATTTTGTACCCTGCTAGTTATCCTGAATATAAGATTAGGAGAATTCATGCAAAGAAGACTCATTCTGTTACTCACCATGCTTTTATTTATAAGAATGAGGCTTCTAGCTCTAGGCGTTCTACACATGTCAAAATGCCTAAGAAGAAATCTCCTACTACATCAAATGATCATAATGTTTCATTCAAAACTTTTGATGCTTCTTATGTGCTTACTAACAAATCAGGCAAAGTAGTTGCCAAATATGTTGGGGGCAATCACAAGGGCTCCAAGACTTGTGTTTAGGTACCCAAGGTACTTGTTTCTAATGTAAAAGGACCCAAGACCGTTTGTGTCGGGGTTTCAGACCCGAGGGGTCCCTAGACCGACGAGTAAATTTGTCGCTGCGTGTCCCTGCCCAGATGGGTTGGTGCGAGATGGAACACAAGTGGGGGAATGAGCCTTGTATTATCCTGCAGCAGGGTGCTCGTAGTAGGGGTTACAAGCGTTGCGAGAGAGCGAGGGCGAGAGAGAGCGAGTAGGAGGGAGCGAGGGAGAGAGAGAGGGTCCGACCCCTGCTCGTCTTCTCCCGTCCCTTTGTCGTGCGTCTACTCGTCTCTCCTGCCCTGCGTTCGTGTGTTCGTATGCTTGTATCTTTTTTCCCCTCTCCTATCTCCGTGGGGCCCTAGACACCCCCTTTTATAGACATAAGGAGATGCCTAGCTGTACAATGGGGTGTAGCTGGGAGCTAACGTGGCTGGCAGGGAAGTGCCCTGAGCCCTGTACAGATAACAACGTGGCCGTCGGGGGGACGTCTCGAGTCCTGTAGAGGTAGAATCGTGGCCGTCGGAGAAGCGTCTTGAGCCCTGTAGCAGTACAGCTGTTGGCGCTGCATGGATTCTGCTGACGTCTCCTTGCTTCCGTAGGGGGCTTGAGAACCACTGACGTCATGGTTGCATGCGGGGAACCATCATTGCTTGTTACCGGGGTAAGCTTGATGGGACGCCGGTCTTGTTCCTTCGTAGCCTGAGCTAGCTAGGAGTAGGGTAATGATGCATCCCTTGTGGCGGGGCTGATCCGAGCGTGAGGTCAGGCGAGGCGGCGGCTCCTCCGAGGCCGAGGCTGGGGCCGAGGCCCAGGGTCGGGCGAGGATGTGACTCTTCCTGAGGCCAAGGTCGAGGCCGAGCCCTGGGGTCGGGCGAGGCGGAGATCTCCCAAGGCCGAGGCCGAGCCCCGGGGTCGGGCAAGGCGGAGCTTCCTGTTGCGCCTGAGGCTTAACTTGACCGTTGTCGGTTTCACCTGGGTGGTTGGCACAGCAGCCGGAGCGTGGCGGGCGGCGCTGTTTTCTTGTCAGATCGGTCAGTGAAAGGGCGAAGTGACTGCAGTCACTTCGACCTTGCCGACTGAGGCGCGCGTGTTAGGATAAGGTGTCAGGCGATCCCAGCATTAAATGCGCATGCGATACGGTCGGCTGGTAAGGCTATTTGGCTAGGGTCGCTTGCACAACAAGGCTTGCCTTTGGCTGAGTCGAGGGTGCACTCACTGTCTGAGGAGACCCTCGGGCGAGACGTGGATTCGTCCGAGACCATTGTTCCGCCCGAGGCCGGGCTCGGGCGAGGTGAGACCGCATCCCTTGGTAGACGAAGCTTTGACTTTGACCCGAGCCGTAAGCCTTTATGGTTTTCCTTGAAGGTGTTTACCGGCCGTGATTAGGAGTGTTGGGGGTACCCCTAATTACGGTACCCGACAGTAGCCCCCGAGCCTCGAAGGGAGTGGCAATGCTCGCTTCAAGGCTCTGCCGCATTTTTGGTGAGGGGACCGACCTTTCTCGGTTATACTTTGTTCCAATGGGTGCGCACGAGCGCACACACCGGGTGTAGCCCCCGAGGCCTCGGAGGAGTGGTTTGACTCCTCTGAGGTCTTAATGCTTTTCGTGATGCCTCGGCCGGTCCTGTTGTTCCCTCATGCGGCTTGGCCGTAGCCCGGGTGCACGATCAGGTTCCGAGTTTTGAAGCTGGTTTGTTGACGCTGTCAACAGTTTGGCCGTAGCCGGGTGCGAGAGTAGCCCCCGAGCCTCTGCATGGAGCGAGAGGACGATCAAGGACTGTCTCGACTTTTATTATACGCCCTTCATCGCCTTTCCGCAAGGAGGAAGGGGGGGAAGCGCCATGTTACCCTCGGAGGGCACCGACCATGGCGTTTCCTGTGAGTTGCTAACGGATGATCCAAGTGGACGCCCGTGCCCCGTTCGTTAGGGGTCGGCTAGTGGCCCAAAGGCGCGCTCCAAAAGTACCTGCAGGTGATTTGCTGGACCCGGACCCTTTTCGACAGGGTCCGAGGGCTCGATGCCTCCCTCCGGTGGGATTCCATTACGAGTCGTTCCCGCTGGTCTCGGAAATGTCCTAGGGTACCTCGGGAGCGTAGCCCGAGCCTCGGCCATGTAACGGACGTACCTAGAGTCATCCCTCACTCTGCGTGCTCTGGGCGGCTGTCGAACCCTTCCGAGGGGCCAGCCTTCGAACCCCTGATCAGTAATGGGCGCGGAGCCCGAGTGCTCTGGGCGGCTGTCGAACCCTTCCGAGGGGCCAGTCTTCGAACCCCTGATCAGTAGGAGGGCTCGGGGGCCCGCTTCCTTCGCCGAGAAGGATCCTTTCTGAAATATCCCCTTTCCCAGTACCTGTGGCAAGAGAGAGAGAGAGGAGACGGAAAAGGATATGAATTTAAAAATTGTGGCGCACCTTTTTTGACGCGGCCTTTATGGTGGAGGTGAAACGTCGCCTGCTTCGCCCGCCAACGGTGTTGCTTGCCCTGCCAGGGAGTTAATGCGACGGGACGGGCGACTCGCGGGGCGTCTGTTTCGCGTACACGGGCCGTTCGAGAAACGGGGCACGGGCGCGTCGTCCTTACGCCGTGGGAGAGGGCTCCCCTGCCGCTTCAGGAAAGGACGCGAGCCTGGGGGTGATTTGACCGCTGCTTCCACCCGTCTGTTGCAGCATTTATTGTCGGTCCGCTTTTGGCCACATCAACTGTCATGCCTACCCCCGCGGCTGACTAACCCGTGACCGCTGCACCTAATTGGCACTGTTGGGTCACGCGCGGGGCTGCCTCGAGTCGCGGCACTGGTTCCACAGTCGAGAAGACGCGGCATTGACGCAGGTGGCGGTGCAGTTTCCTTGCACATAGTGACCGTCGTGCCGGTTGCATGGTAGGTGGGACCGGGCCTTCGTGCTGGTCCACCGGAAGTGACGAAGCCGAAAGGGTGCATAACCGTGGTGCGGTTGCATGCTCCCTGCGTGGCGGCTCGCCCTTTCGTCCGCTGGTTCCGGCGAGGATGAGGGAACGCTTATAACCGCAGGGCGGTTTCATGCCTTGCGTGCGGCGGTTTGCCTCCTTCGCGTCTCGAGTCAGTTCTGATGACGTGTGGGACCTGGCCCCCGTGTCGTGGGGTGGGAACCCTGGAGCACGTCGGTGGAGACTTCACCCATGACGCTTGGGGCGCAAGTGAGGAGATCTGCCTATCAAAGGGGATCGATGCCCCGAGCAGTGGCCTTGCCTTCGGACTCCTCTCTTGTATTGCTCCCTTCAACCTTCTGTGTCCCCAGATGGGGCGCGCCTGTGTGGCTTTCTTCTTGCTGTTGTTTGAGAAGCGCGACCTCGTGGAGATTGGCGCTCTTCAGCCATCGCTCGGCTTCAAGGATTTTCGTCATGCAGCCCGGCTGCATTCCCTCACCAATGGTCATCCGTAGGGATGATCACCAGCCTGGTGGTGGGGAGAAGCAAGCCGGGCTGCGACTTCCGCCCCGCTCTCAGCTTCAAGGATCTTCGTCATCCGGGCTGAGGCGGAGGAGTGCACCGAGTGGGGGTCGCCTCCGCGTGGGTCGGTGACCCTTTTCTTCCCCCAGCGTTCGAGGGAGAAGGGCATCCTCCAGCCCTGCAGAGGCGTCCTCCAGCCATGCGGGGGAAGGCAAACTGCTGCTTCCTGGCCAGGGTGCAGCTTTCCACCCTCCACCCGGGCGGCGGTCGTGCCGCACGCGGGCCGGCCACGCCCAGGTCCTCCTTGCATCGTCGGCTGCACCGGGGGGTCGCTCAACACGCCGTACGCCGCAAGGGCGACACCCGTGTTCTGGGACAGCCTCGGCGAGGATGAGAGTGAGGACCTACCGGTGCGCTTTGGGGCGGCCGCTGTTCGTCGGCACGGTGTTGGCGCGCAGGTGGCCGCTGTCGTCGGTGCTGAGGTGGTGGCAGCCAGAGGAGGTTGTCTCTGCCGACGAGATCGACAGCGCCACCTGCGGCCGGACCTCCGACTCTTCGGCCTTAACGGCTTGTCCTCGCCCCTCGTGTGGGGACGTGGGTGAGGGCCTTTTCACAGCAGCGTCTGTCCTGAGGTCATCGCTGCTGCTGTTTAGCCGCCTGAGGCGGAGGTCGTTGTCGCTGCTGCTGCAGAGGTCATCGGCGAGCTGCTTGGAGTTTGTTATCCTGCAGGCCCCCTGGTATGGAGGTTGTTCATACCCGCGGGATTGGAACCGGAGTCCCGTTTGTAGGGGGAATATACTGGGTTTTTGCCTGAGCAAAATGTAACTGCTTCAAGGACTTAGACATTTTTCGTAGGCCGGGAGAACCACCGAGGGTCCTGCCGACGTCTAAGTCTATGTAGCATAGTTACCCCAAGCATATGTATTTGTTCTTCGTGGCTGTCGAGGCCTGAACATTTAGGTATTCGAGTATAAAGCTGTGTTTCTTCCTCATTTTGAGCACTAGGACTTGCCTGTCGGTGGCCGAATCGCTTAATCAAGTGTGAGTTGCCTTGCGCGGAAGGTGACGAGTGAGGTATCCATATCCCGGAGGCGTAGGAGTCCCTCGGCTCGGTCGGCCTTGCCGCTTAAAGCCTCTCTTGCTCGGTTTTAGAACCTTCGGCCGCTCTACGATGAGCTGAAGCTGGAGGCAGCGGTGTCGGCGTGGATAGAGGCGATGTCGGCTTCGAAAAGAGGCTTCGTTGACCCGGAAGCGTGTGGCTTCCCAGGCCGGGGAGGCACAGCAGTGGCAGTTAGAGCTTGGCTAGGCCATCCGCGAGCGGGACCAATCCTGGAGTGACGCTGCCGAGGCCGTGAGCCGGGCTGAGGTCCTCGGGGGACAGCTGGCTGAGGCTACGGGGCGGCTAGCCGGGGCGTCTGCTCAGGCCGGAACCCTTGCGGAGAGCCTGGCCGTGGGAGCTCAAGCGCGGTGCCGGCGTCCTCCTTCAAGGTGGAAATCCTTCCGCCCGTGTCGCCGTCTGGGGCCGGGTCAGATCCCGTCGAGGGTGGAAACGACGCCGAGGGTGCTGCTGCTCCCCCTGCCGATGTCTGAACCTGCAGGACCAGTCTGTCTGAAGTATGCGTATGTTTTTTGCGGCCACCGAGGCCTAGACATATTTATCGTTCAGATTATAAAGCTGCGTTTTCTTTCCTCTCGTTTCGAGCATTTGGACATGTTCGTCGGTAGCAGAATCACGTTATCCGAGCGAGAGTTACTTTTCGCGGAAGGTGATGAGTGAGGTATCCGTATCCCGGAGGCGTAGGAGTCCCTCGGCTCGGTCGGCCTTGCCGCTTACGTGCTCTCTCACCCGTTTGTAGGATCCTGCTATCGATATAGTAGAAAATGCACGAAAGTCATTTTCTACCCGAGCGTCAGGACTCGTTCGGTAGCAGGACCGCTTATTCGAGCGAGAGTTACTTCTTGTGGAAGGTGATGAGTGAGGTATCCGTATCCCGGAGGCGTAGGAGTCCCTCAGCTGTGACAGAACCTCCCAAGTCATTAGGCCCACCTACAGTTGTCCTTGTCCAACAGACATCAGGCAACCCTGTAGATGTTCCTGGATCACTTGACAAGTTCGGTATCTTTTCTTAACTTTCCAAGAACGTTTCACCCGTCTTGCAGACATTACAGAACATCGGAGATATCAGAATGCGTAAGTGATTACGTAAACTTACATTGATTTAAAAAGTAAGATCAAGTTGCTTATTACAGACCAGAAATATAAACGAGTGCTGAGTAGTATTATTACATAACCAAGGGAGGCAAAACTCCTCCCGAACAGTCTTTACATAAAAGTTTCTTATGGAGGACCATGTCCTCCCACATCTTCACTCTTGTTTTTCCTCATGAGGAACCACCTTGGTACAGAAGCAACAGAAATCTGCTGCTTCCTCACCTAAAAACAACGAGGGAATAAACCCTAAGTATGGAATTACTCAGCAAGTCTTACCCGACTAAAGAAAAGACTCTCAAGGATATGCTGGTTATAAGGGAGTCAAGGTAAGGTATCTCAAGATCAATGACTCTGTTGTTGCATAAATGCTTACTAAAAGTGGATCCTTAAAAATCCAATTTTATTGTCGAGTTAGGTAAACTTACCTACATCTAGAGTTCTTGCTAACCTAGTTCAAACACTCATCCTGAACTAGCCAAGTTCTTAATCCATCCTTCATCTTTACTGGAGTTCTACGTATAGGGTAGTGACCAAGTCTTCATAACCGCGAAGGTACGGCGATCCGAATCGCTTATACTCAGCTGAGGATCTCCAATCACACGACATATGTAGCAGTTAACCCTTGCATATGTCAACCCGCCACCGGGTTTCTTAAGACCAGATCAGGTTCACGCAAACCGAGAGCACAGATACACCACCGTCCAGCCTCTTGCTACGGAGGGTACACGCTACTCTCGCCACCGCTCCACGCCCATTTCGTGTTATCTTATTCTGGCCTTAGTCTGCCCGTGGCAAGGCTTACCCATGACGAGGCATGTGACCAGTTAAAGGGTCCTCGGTCATTAAGCCTACATCGAGACAGTCCTTAATCGACTCAGACGGAGACACTACACCGAGACTCTCTTCTCATGCAAGTCACCCGCCCGGTCTCAGCTTAATCATTTGAACCCAAAGTTTGGTACCTGGCAGAGGTACATCTTTTCCGATGTTGAACCCATCAAGGCCTTTGACAGATTCAACATCAAATTTTATTTTCAAAACATACCACCCTCTTTGCCAATCATCTTTTGGAAAACAAATCCTTTTGTTTTGCTAGAGCTATACTAAGCATAGTAAAACCTTTTGTAAAACAGGGTATCAAGGAAGGTAATCAAGACCAAGGAAGGTAATGCAGGAATTGTTTAGCAATCAACTCCTATTACTTAATGCAGCAAGCAAGTGAGAAAGATTTTAAAAACATCAAGGAAAGTGGCAAATGCACCGAGGCTTGCCTTCGTTAGTAGGTGAGTCAGGCTCAGGCCCGCAGATGTCAAAGTAGAGACAAGGTCCTGCCTGAGAGTATGAAGGTGGTGGTGCCTTTTCTTCACTCACCTCAACTTCTTCGTTTTCTAAATATAACCACATATATGTATATAAGAATGAATGCCATGTAATGCTCATGAGAGTGCAAAGATAATAAAAACTTATTATCTAAGGTCTTGAATACAATTTTCCTTCACGGAACTCCGAGAACTTAGGGTTTCCGGAGTCAGTAAAGGAGTTCATAGAGCAGGGGTGGGGGTTTTGGGTTCTAGTTATGAAACAAGGTCCAAATCAAACCAAACTCTACCCAAGGCTTCTAAATAATGTATAGGACTCATATAAAAAGTTTGGACATTTTTGGAATTACCATTTATTTTCTAAAAATCCAGAACCACTACCTTAAACTACTTTAAATACCTTAAAATTCCTTATTTAACTTAAAAATCATGAAACTATTTTTATTAAATACTATGGAAAATAAGAAGTCTAGGAAAATTAGTTTCACAATTTTAGGATTTTTCTACAATTTTTAACAGATTTCCAAAGTTCTTCTGAAAAAGAAAAAGGAAAAGACTTAACAGTATTGGGCCAATACTAGCCCAAGCAGCCCAAATCCACGCAGAAGCATGCCCGCACGCGCCCGCGCTGGCGGCTTTGCTGAAAAGCCCTCGGGGTTTTCATTAACTGGGGATGGGTTCGGTTACTGTTCTTCTGAGTCACTGACGCTTTGCAGAAGTCCTCCAACTTCTATCTATTCTCGGTTTGAAGTCCCCGACGACGGTGAACGCGGCCGCGCAACTCCGATGAGCTAGACCGGCCGAAGGGGGCCAAGACGGGTGCTCAGCTTCGGCCTAAACCAAATTCACTTCCTGGAGAATGTTTCCCCTAACTTAATTGCACGAATGACCAACTAATGAGCTCTGGCCACGGTGACAGAGAGCATGGCGGACGGATGAAGGTGTTCCCGGCGATCTAAGGCTACTTCGTACAAATTGGTGGTTCGGCAAGCATCACAGAGCGTCAAGGGTACTCAAACGAGGGAGAGCGAGGGATGAACTGACCAGGAAAGGGCTGGCCGCGGTGAGGTGGGTTTCACGGTGGCAGAGACTTGATTTGGGGAAAATCTCAAATTCGAGTTCTCTGGTGGGGGGTTTGGGGTGCAGGTGGGTGCTCTAGCTGCTCGAATACCTAATGAAGACGATGGTGCACTCAATTTATAGACTCCAAGGGCGGTGGCCGGTGAATCGAGCGATTACGTGCGGCGGTCGGGAAAGAAATAGGCACTGGCGCAAGCGCTAGGTGGCATCTACCGTGGCGGTCTCACCGGCGATCACCAGACGACCTTAGAGTGACTATCAGCGACGTGGTAAAGCGCCCGGACACGCGGCGCAAGGCCGAGCGACGGCGGTTCACCGGCGAAGTCATCCGCAGCGGCCGTGGCAACTTGGTACGGTGGTCGGACTTCTTTAGTGACCGGAGTTATCCACGGCGGTGATATTTCTAGTACCCCGAGAGCTATCCACTCCAGCCGAGCACCAATCGTGGCGACGACGGCACGAATCACGGCGACAGGTCACCGGCGGTGAGGACAGCTGCGCTGGCGATCTGATCTCCCTGATAGCACTGTAGCATGGAGAGTTATATTCAGACAGCCTGATAGTCAAGTTTGGAGCCCAATTTTCTCTCAATTCCTAATGATAATCCATGTCAAGCTCTGTAGCAAAATTGTAGAGTAATATACCATCTACAATGTTGCCATATAGTGTTTCCACTAAAAGCCATTGAATCATGCCTGAAATTGGGCTTGAAGTTGGTGGTAGTTCACTTTTAGCCTGATTTTAGTCCTTTATCAGTCTGACAGCCAGACTTTGAGCATGATTATCTTCAAATTTCTCACAAGAACATGGCTTGCCCTCTTCAGCAAAATTGTTCTCCTTTGTTTGCTTTGCAACATTGATGTGGTGCCCTAGGGCAAAAACCCTATAGTTTGAAAGTTACAAAGCTCAAAAGTTGAGCCCATAACACTGTTTTTCAGACTTAGTATAGAACTCAATTGAGGTCTATTTTGCAATTAGGTCCAAAACTTAGGGTTTGGCTTGCAAATCATCCTAAATGTGAACCATGGGACTTTATATGTCTTGACATTGTAGTTTTTTACACTTTAGTCCAAATGTGCACAATTTTTGCACATAGGCCCCTAGGGTTTGGTTTTAGGGTTTTCCAGGGTTCCAATTAGGGTTTTTGGTATCTCAGGGGTATAAATGTGATTCAAGTTTGTTCCTTGGAATATTTTATGACTATTTCCCGAAGCTTTTAAGTTTTCTCAACTTGGGCTAGGTTTTACCCCTTTACTCCCTATTTAGGGTTAAGTTTCCTATTCAGGGGTCTATTTGCAAAATGCTATAACAATACACTTGTTTGAAATTTTTACCTAGTGAATGCACTCTAGGTGTGTCAAACATATACAATGCCAATATTTATGATGCCATGCTCATGTTTTAGTTATAGTAACACCAGGGGTGTTACATCCTTTCCCCCATAAAAGAATCTCGTCCCGAGATTAAAAGTCCTAGGGTGAGTAATGGAAAAGGAAATGTGTCACATTTTTATTTCCTTATTTCTGGTACAAGGCAGGGGCTAGTGTGGGGTTCACTTCTTTATTACAACAACTTTACAAATTACATGAGGCTAAAAAGCCTGGGAAATTCTTATCTAAAAAGTCTTGAGTTTCCCATGTAGCCTCTTCTTCAGAATGTTGGTTCCACTATATCTTGTAGAACTTGAGAGTTTTTCTCCGGGTAACCCTGTCCTTTTGATCCAAGACTCGAATAGGGTGCTCAGAATATGTCAAGTCTGGTTCAAGGACAACATCTGTCACTTCAATGGTTCGATCTGGTACCCGAAGACATTTCTTCAATTGTGACACATGGAACACATTATGTACAGCCGACAAAGTTTCGGGTAGTTGAAGTCGATATGCCACTGGCCCATATCTTTCAAGTATAGGGAATGGACCAATGTACCTGGGTGCAAGCTTCCCTTTTATCCCGAAACGCGATACACCCTTCATTGGTGAAACCTTCAAGTAGACATAGTCTCCTTCAAGAAAATATAAGGGCATTCGCCGTTTGTCTGCATAATTCTTCTGACGAGCTTGTGCTTTCTTCATATTATGAATTATTTTCTGAATCTTTTCTTCAGTCTCTTTCACCCTATCAGGCCTGAAGAAGTACCTTTCCCCAGGTTCAGACCAATTTAGTGGAGTAAGACATCGTCGTCCATATAAAGCTTCAAAGGGTGCCATCTTGATACTTTCTTGATAGCTATTATTATATGAAAACTCCGCAAAGGGCAAACATTCATCCCATTTCTGTGAGAAGTCCAGAACACATGCCCGCAGCATATCTTCGAGTATTTGATTAACCCTCTCAGTTTGTCCACTTGTTTGAGGATGATAGGCCGAACTGTGGAGTAGCTTAGTACCCAGGGACTTATGAAGTTCTTCCCAAAATTTGGATACAAATTGGGATCCACGATCCGACACTATAGTTTTTGGAACACCGTGCAAACTGAGAATGCGAGCAATGTATAATTCCGCATAGGTAATGACAGGATATTTTACTTTAACCAGGAGGAAGTGGGCAATCTTGGTAAGTCGATCAATGATAACCCAAATAGAGTCATACCCTTTTGCGGTTCTGGGCAATCCCACAATAAAGTCCATACTTATGTCTTCCCATTTCCATGTCGGTATTGGTAGATACTGTAATGGACCGGCAGCTTTCAAATGTATGGCTTTAACACGTCTGCAGGTGTCACATCTAGCCACATAGCGTGCAATCTCGATCTTCATTTTCGTCCACCAATAATGTTGCTTCAAGTCTTGGTACATCTTAGTGCTTCCGGGATGAATAGAATAGCGACTAAGATGTGCTTCATCAAGAATTTGCTGGCGGATCTCTTCATTCTTTGGTACCACTATGCGGTTATTAAACCATACAATGCCTTGATCATCTTCTTTGAAACATTTGGCTTTTCCAACCCTTATCTTCTCACGAATGTGTTTCATACCCTCATTATTTCTTTGAGCATTAATTATCCTGTGTAAGAGGACTGACTCAAGCTTTAGCTGACTCAGAGTTCCATGTTGGACCATTCCCAGGTTTAGCTTCTCCATCTCCTGACATAAGGTATTGTTAGAGGTCTTCACCGTAAGACAATGACAGGAAACCTTACGGCTTAGTGCATCTGCTACAACATTGGCTTTGCCTGGGTGATAATGAATTTCCAGTTCATAGTCCTTAATAAGCTCAAGCCATCGTCTTTTCCTCATATTCAATTCTGACAGGGTGAAGATATACTTCAAGCTTTTATGATCTGTATAAATATGACAGATATTTCCCAGCAAATAGTGACGCCAGATTTTTAGGGCATGAACCACAGCAGCTAGCTCCAGATCATGAGTTGGGTAATACTCCTCATGTCGATGCAACTGCCTTGAAGCATATGCAATTACTCGGCCTTCTTGCATTAATACACAGCCGAGTCCACTGCCTGATGCATCACAATATACATCAAAGGGCTTGGTGATGTCCGGTTGAGCCAATACCGGAGCAGTGGTTAATAATGTCTTCAATTGTTCAAAAGCTTCATTACACTTGGAAGACCAGTTAAATTTAATATCATTCTTCAATAAACTTGTGATTGGCTTCACAAGCTTAGAAAAATCTGGTATAAATCTGCGATAATATCTAGCCAGTCCAAGGAAACTTCGGACTTCATGAATAGTGGTCAGGGGTTTCCACTCCAAAATGTCCTTGACTTTGCTGGGATCTACCGCAATCCCTCTGGCAGATAAAACATGTCCCAGAAACTGAATTTCCTCCAGCCAAAACGCGCATTTGCTGAATTTGGCATATAACTGATGTTCCCTCAAGCGCGTTAACATGATCCATAAATGTTGAGCATGCTCCTCCTCATTCTTTGAATATATTAGAATATCGTCAATGAAGACCACCACAAACTTGTCTAGCTCGGGCATGAATACCGAGTTCATCAAATATGTGAAGTGAGCCGGAGCATTTGTTAACCCGAAAGACATTACCAGATATTCAAACAACCCATACCGTGTAGTGAATGTGGTTTTTGGTATATCCTCGGGCCGAATACGGATCTAATGATAGCCCGAACTGAGATCAATTTTGGAGAATACCCTCGCCCCGATCAATTGATCAAACAGAATGTCAATCCTTGGAAGAGGGTACTTGTTCTTGATAGTGACCTCATTCAGGGGTCGATAATCCACACACATCCGTAAGGTTTGATCCTTCTTCTTGACGAATATGGCTGGACAACCCCAAGGTGACGACCTCGGTCGGATGAATCCTTTCTCTAGGAGATCTTGTAATTGAATCTTCAATTCTGCCAACTCATTCGGAGGCATATGGTACGATCTTCGAGAAATGGGAGCCGTACCGGGCTTTAACTCAATTACAAACTCTACATCCCTTTCAGGTGGCAATCCCGGCAAATCCTCAGGAAAGACATTGGGAAACTCGCACACTACCGGAATATCCTTGATTTCCGGTACCATGACTTCATAAACTCTACCAGTAGTTTTGTTTGGAATGGGGATGGGCAAGAGAATTTCTTCTTGATTATGACTCAATCTGATGGTTCTTTGATCAGTATTGAGTGTTGCTTTATGCTTGGCCAACCAATTCATACCCAAAATGACATCTATGTCTTGGCCTTTCAGAACGATCATATTGGTAGGAAAGTCGCGTCCGGCCAATGATACGGGCACTTGATAGGCCACTTCTCTAGTAAAGATTTGTCCCCCAGGTGAGCGAATTTTAAACCCCTCTTTTGATTCATGGCATGAAATGTGATGTTGCTCCACAAATTTCTTGCTAATGAACGTATGCGAAGCACCAGAATCAAAAAGAACGACTCCAGGATAATTGGCCACGAGGAACATACCCATCATTACCGGCTCTCCGTCCGGTGTAGTGGCTACTTGTGTATAATATACGCGTCCCGTCTTCTTGATATTTTTGCCCTTAGTATTTCCCTTGACTTGAGATGAATTCCCCGATCCTTGCTGATTATTTGATTGGTTCTGCTTGGGATAGGGGCAATCTTTGATGAAATGCCCAGACTTGCCACAATTGAAACATCCGGTTGAAGAGCTGGGCAAAGCAGGGAATCGAGTGCCTGGGGCACCCGGCTGACTTGGGGCAGTGGGGGCGTTATTGGGACGAATAATTATTGGCTGCTTGAAAGGGAAGGATGGTGCACGTGAACGATTCTGGTTAGAAGGCCGGAGAACAAACTGTTGCCTTTTTACCGGGCCCTGACTAGGCCTATCACCTCCAAACCCCTTAGATTTTCCGACACCTGCATACTTCGCTTCCACAGCTAATGCTGTACTGACAGCTCTTCCATACGTAAGATCTATGCAGGTTGCCATTTTTCTCTGCAGTCGATCATTTAGACCTCTCATAAAACAATTCTTCTTTTTCAGATCAGTGTTCACTTGATCGATTGCATACTGTGACAGATGATTGAACTTATTGAGATACTGATTAACAGTATCCCCTCCTTGCTTTAGCTTCATGAATTCTTCTTGCTTCATGTGTAGAACACCTTCGGGTATATAATGCTCGCGGAAGGCCACCTTGAATTCTTCCCAGGTTATTTGATGATTGGCCGGTTGAACGGCCACGAAATTTCGCCACCAAGTGCTGGCAGGGCCGCGCAGTTGCTGGGCTACGAATAAAGGCTTTTGAGTCTCCGAACAACGCAAAAGTCCGAATTTTTGTTCAATAACCTGAAGACATTCATCGGCTTCTAACGGGTCTTATGCTTTAACAAACAGGGGTGGACGTGTCTCTGAGAAGTCCAGGTAAGAAGTTTCGTGGGGCCCTGTTGATAACCCCGCCCACCTTGCTGCTGGAGCTGTTGGCCCGCCATTTCTCTCGGAAAGCGGGTATTATCAGCGGTCGCGTTCACTAAGGCGGCAATCGCCTCAGCTAGTGTGGGAGGAACAGGAGGTGGATTTGGAGTAGATTCCCTTCCACTAGAGGGTCCAGCTGCATCCTGGGATCGGGTCTTGGACGGCATCTGTGGCAACAAACATTTGAACACAAATATAATATGCCAAAGACAAAACCATCCAATTTACATTACCAAAAAGAGTAATGTACAGACTCGATTTTACAACAGGATACATTACCCAGTATACAATAGCATTACCTACTATATAATAATACAACCTACAATACACTACTTCTATTTCTACAACTATACCACTATTCCCGCTTCTGGTTGTTCCTGGCAACCTCGTCGTCGGGTGTGGGAGACCATTCATCGACTAGCCTCATAGAAGGAGGGGGCTTAAAAAGGTCTAGCTCACTACCAAGCGCTTCTCCCGCAATGTGCGAGGGTCCGGCTTCCAACCCGACAGGATCCATAGGGGCACTGGGATGTAGTTGCGAATACAGTACATGAACTTCCTCATGTAGGGTATTGCAATACGCCTGCAGGTTGTCAATGGCAGAACTAAGTTCCTCGACTCGGGCTCGAGCCTTTGCTGCCTTAGCCCAAGCCACTGAACGAGACTGTACTGCCCAGTCGAGCGCTAAATCCCGATCAGCAAGCTGATCCTGCAGACGGCGGATGTAACTCCTTAATTCGTTTATCCTGTCGCCATCCGTGACCCACATACTGGTCCTGCGTTGCAGTTCCGTTTGAAGCTGATTCACGCGGGCTTTTCGTTGCTTCCGCTACTACTATCCTCATCCCGCGGGGCAAGTTGATGACGAGGTACTCCAATTGGGCCTGTTGACTTACGTGCGGTCTTCCTTGTGCGTGGCGGCATTTCTCAAGGGGAAAATTTTATTAGTGTAATTCTTAGCATGATGCATATGTAATTACAGAATCAACCTTAGTTGATTCATACCTTCTATACATTGCACTCTTCCTATCTAGTCTTTCATATAGATCCTTCAAATATGGGGGATAAGAATAGAAGAAATCTTTCTAGGTGAGTTTTTAGAAAATCCTTTTGAAAAATGCCTCATAATATCTGCGAAGAAAGGCTACACTCCGATACTAGCTGTGACGGAACCTCCCAAGTTATTAGGCCCACCTACAGTTGTCCTTGTCCAACAGACATCAGGCAACCCTGTAGATGTTCCTGGATCACTTGACAAGTTCGGTATCTTTTCTTACCTTTCCAGGAACGTTTCACCCGTCTTGCAGACATTACAGAACATCGGAGATATCGGAATGCGGAAGTGATTACGTAAACTTACATTGATTTAAAACGTAAGATCAAGTTGCTTATTATAGACCAGAAATATAAACGAGTGTTGAGTAGTATTATTACATTACCAAGGGAGGCAAAACTCCTCCCGAACAGTCTTTACATAAAAGTTTCTTATGGAGGACCATGTCCTCCCACATCTTCACTCTTGTTTTTCCTCATGAGGAACCACCTTGGTACAGAAGCAACAGAAATCTGCTGCTTCCTCACCTAAAAACAACGAGGGAATAAACCCTGAGTATGGAAATACTCAGCAAGTCTTACCCGACTAAAGAAAAGACTCTCAAGGATATGCTGGTTATAAGGGAGTCAAGGTAAGGTATCTTAAAATCAATGACTCTGTTGTTGCATAAATGCTTACTAAAAGTGGATCCTTAAAAATCCAATTTTATTGTCGAGTTAGGTAAACTTACTTACATCTAGAGTTCTTGCTAACCTAGTTCAAACACTCATCCTGAACTAGCCAAGTTCTTAATCCATCCTTCATCTTTACTGGAGTTCTACGTATAGGGCAGTGACCAAGTCTTCATAACCGCGAAGGTACGTCGATCCGAATCGCTTATACTCAGCTGAGGATCTCCAATCACATGACATATGTAGCACTTAACCCTTGCATATGTCAACCCGCCACCGGGTTTCTTAAGACCAGATCAGGTTCACGCAAACCAAGAGCACAGATACACCACCGTCCAGCCTCTTGCTACGGAGGGTACACGCTACTCTCGCCACCGCTCCACGCCCATTTCGTGTTATCTTATTCTGGCCTTAGTCTGCCCGAGGCAAGGCTTACCCATGACGAGGCATGTGACCAGTTAAAGGGTCCTCGGTCATCAAGCCTACATCGAGACGGTCCTTAATCGACTCAGACGGAGACACTATACCGAGACTCTCTTCTCGTGCAAGTCACCCGCCCGGTCTCAGCTTAATCATTTAAACCCAAAGTTTGGTACCTGGCAGAGGTACATCTTTTCCGATGTTGAACCCATCAAGGCCTTTGACAGATTCAGCATCAAATTTTATTTTCAAAACATACCACCCTCTTTGCCAATCATCTTTTGGAAAACAAATCCTTTTGTTTTGCTAGAGCAATACTAAGCATAGTAAAACCTTTCGTAAAACAGGGTATCAAGGAAGGTAATCAAGACCAAGGAAGGTAATGCAGGAATTGTTTAGCAATCAACTCCTATTACTTAATGCAGCAAGCAAGTGAGAAAGATTTTAAAAACATCAAGGAAAGTGGCAAATGCACCGGGGCTTGTCTTCGTTAGTAGGTGAGTCAGGCTCAGGCCTGCAGATGTCAAAGTAGAGACAAGATCCTGCCTCAGAGTCCGAAGGTGGTGGTGCCTTTTCTTCACTCACCTTAACTTCTTCTTCGTTTTCTAAATATAACCACATATATGTATATAAGAATGAATGCCATGTAATGCTCATGAGAGTGCAAAGATAATAAAAACTTATTATCTAAGGTCTTGAATATAATTTTCCTTCATGGAACTCCGAGAACTTAGGGTTTCCGGAGTCAGTAAAGGAGTTCATAGAGCAGGGGTGGGGGTTTTGGGTTCTAGTTATCAAACAAGGTCCAAATCAACCGAAACTCTACCCAAGGCTTCTAAATAATGTATAGGACTCATATAAAAAGTTTGGACATTTTTGGAATTACCATTTATTTTCTAAAAAATCCAGAACCACTACCTTAAACTACTTTAAATACCTTAAAATTCCTTATTTAACTTAAAAATCATGAAACTATTTTTATTAAATACTATGGAAAATATGAAGTCTAGGAAAATTAGTTTCACAATTTTAGGATTTTTCTACAATTTTTAACAGATTTCCAAAGTTCTTTTGAAAAAGAAAAAGGAAAAGACTTAACAGTATTGGGCCAATACTAGCCCAAGTGGCCCAAATCCACGCAGAAGCGTGCCAGCGCGCGCGCGCCCGCGCTGGTGGCTTTGCGGAAAAGCCCTCGGGGTTTTCATTAACTCGGGATGAGTTCGGTTACTGTTCTTCTGAGTCACTGACGCTTTGCAGAAGAGTCCTCCAACTTCTATCTATTCTCGGTTTGAAGTCTCCGACGACGGTGAACGCGGCCGCGCAACTCCGACGAGCTAGACCGGCCGGAGGGGGCCAAGACGGGTGCTCAGCTTCGGCCTAAACCAAATTCACTTCCTGGAGAATGTTTCCCCTAACTTAATTGCACGAATGACCAACTAATGAGCTCTGGCCACGGTGACAGAGAGCATGGCGGACGGATGAAGGTGTTCCCGGCGATCTAAGGCTACTTCATACAAATTGGTGGTTCGGCAAGCATCACAGAGCGTCAAGGGTACTCAAACGAGGGAGAGCAAGGGATGAACTGACCGGGAAAGGGCTGGCCGCGGTGAGGTGGGTTTCACGGTGGCAGAGACTTGATTTGGGGAAAATCTCAAATTCGAGTTCTCTGGTGGGGGGTTTGGGGTGCAGGTGGGTGCTCTAGCTACTCGAATACCTAATGAAGACGATGGTGCACTCAATTTATAGACTCCAAGGGCGGTGGCCGGTGAATCGAGCGATTACGCGCGGTGGTCGGGAAAGAAATAGGCACTGGCGCAAGCGCTAGGTGGCTTCTACTGTGGCGGTCTCATCGGCGATCACCGGACGACCTTAGCGTGACTATCAGCGACGTGGTAAAGCGCCCGGACACGCGGCGCAAGGCCGAGCGACGGCGGTTCACCAGCGAAGTCATCCGCAGCGGCCGTGGCAACTTGGTACGGTGGTCGGACTTGTTTAGTGACCGGAGTTATCCACGGCGGTGATATTTCTAGGACCCCGAGCACTATCCACTCTAGCCGAGCACCAATCGTGGTGACGATGGCACGAATCACGGCGGCAGGTCACCGGCGGTGAGGATAGCTGCGCTGGTGATCTGATCTCCCTGATAGCACTGTACCATGGAGAGTTATATTCAGACAGCCTGACAGTCAAGTTTGGAGCCCAATTTTCTCTCAATTCCTAATGATAATCCATGTCAAGCTCTGTAGCAAAATTGTAGAGTAATATACCATCTACAATGTTGCCATATGGTGTTTCCACTAAAAGCCATTGAATCATGCCTGAAATTGGGCTTGAAGTTGGTGGTAGTTCACTGTTAGCCTAATTTCAGTCCTTTATTAGTCTGATAGCCAGACTTTGAGCATGATTATCTTCAAATTTCTCACAAGAACATGGCTTGCCCTCTTCAGCAAAATTGTTCTCCTTTGTTTGCTTTGCAACATTGATGTGGTGCCCTAGGGCAAAAACCCTATAGTTTGAAAGTTACAAAGCTCAAAAGTTGAGCCCATAACACTGTTTTTCAGACTTAGTATAGAACTCAATTGAGGTCTATATTGCAATTAGGTCAAAAACTTAGGGTTTGGCTTGCAATTCATCCTAAATGTGAACCATGGGACTTTATATGTCTTGACATTGTAGTTTTTTACACTTTAGTCCAAATGTGCACAACTTTTGCACATAGGCCCCTAGGGTTTGGTTTTAGGGTTTTCCAGGGTTCCAATTAGGGTTTTTGGTATCTCAGGGGTATAAATGTGATTCAAGTTTGTTCCTTGGAATATTTTATGACTATTTCCCAAAGCTTTTTAGTTTTCTCAACTTGGTCTAGGTTTTACCCCTTTACTCCCTATTTAGGGTTAAGTTTCCTATTCAGGGGTCTATTTGCAAAATGCTATAACAATACACTTGTTTGAAATTTTTACCTAGTGAATGCACTCTAGGTGTGTCAAACATATACAATGCCAATATTTATGATGCCATGCTCAAGTTTTAGTTATAGTGACACCAGGGGTGTTACATCGGCTCGGTCGACCTTGCCGCTTACGTGTACTCTCGTCGTTTTTAGGGCCCTGCTATCGACATAGTCGGAAAGCACGGGAGTTGTTTCGATAGAAAACTTTTCTTCGTAGAAAACGTTTTCGAAGAAAATTTTGACTCAGAGGGGGTTCCCCTTCTAGCCCCCGAGGGAGGGTCAGGCTTTGCCGAGGCAAGGCTGATCCTTCCTTGACGGTTAGACTTTATTCACGTATGTAAAGAAAACGAGGAACATGAACGACTTGAAACATTTTAAGGGAAGAAGCGATGTAGCTGTTCGATGTTCCAAGCGTTGCTGTAGACCTCGCCTTGATCGTTGGCCAGCTTGTATGTTCCAGGCTTCAAGATCTTGGCGATGATGAATGGCCCTTCCCAGGGAGGAGTAAGCTTGTGGCGTCCTCGGGTGTCTTGTCGCAGCCGAAGCACCAAGTCTCCCACCTGGAAGCCTCGGGGCCGAACCATTCGGGTGTGGTAGCGTCGCAGAGACTGCTGATACCACGCTGAATGTAGTAAGGCAATGTCCCGAGCCTCTTCGAGCTGGACCAGCGAGTCCTCTCGGCTGATCTGGTTGCTTCGGTCATCGTTCACCTTCGTCCTCGGGGAACCGTATTCTAAGTCCGTAGGGAGGACGGCCTCAGCCCCATAGACTAGAAAGAACGGCGAGAAACCCGTGGCTCGGCGTCGTCCTCAGACTCCAGACCACCGAGGATAGCTCTTTCATCCACCGCTTGCCGAGCTTATTGAGGTCGTTGTAGATCCTTGGTTTTAGTCCCTGCAAAATCATACCGTTGGCACGCTCCACCTGCCCATTCATCATGGGGTGAGCTATGGCGGCCCATTCCACACGGATGTGGTGGTCCTCGCAGAAGTCCAGGAACTTTTTTCCGGTGAACTGCGTGCCATTGTCGGTGATGATGGAGTTCGGGACCCCAAAGCGATGGATGATGCTCGTGAAGAACGCCACCGCCTGCTCGGACCTGACGTTGGTCAAGGGTCGGACCTCGATCCACTTGGAGAATTTGTCGATGGTGACCAGCAGGTGCGAGAAGCCCCCGGGTGCCTTCTGCAAGGGACCGATGAGGTCCAGACCCCATACGGCAAATGACCAGGTGATGGGTATCGTCTGCAGGGCCTGAGCGGGCAGGTGTGTCTGCTTTGCGTAGAATTGACACCCTCGGCAGGAGTGTACAATTCTAGTGGCTTCGGCCACCGCGGTTGGCCAGTAGAAACCTTGTCGGAAAGCGTTTCCCACGAGGGCTCGAGGTGCTGCATGGTGGCCACAAGCCCCCGAGTGTATTTCTTGTAACAGCTCTTGTCCTTGGACGATGGAGATGCATCGCTGGAGGATGCCCGAGGGACTGCAGTGATAGAGCTCCTTTTCATCACCTAGCAAAATGAACGACTTGGCGCGCCGAGCCAGTCACCGAGCTTCGGCCTTGTCGAGGGGTAGCTCTCCTCGAAAGAGATATTCCAGGTACAGGGTCTGCCAGTTCGGGTTTGGCGTGACCCCATTCCGCTCTCCCTCGACGCGCAAGGCCTCACCCTCGGCGGCGAGGGCACCTCGGGCTCGGCCAAGGCTTCCTCGGGCTTGGCCGAGGGTATCTCGGGCGTGTCGTCGATCTTGACGGAGGGTTGATGTATATCCCTGGAGAAGACATCCGGGGGAACCGTTGTCCGCCCTGAGGCTATTTTAGCCAGCTCATCCGTAGTCTCATTGTATCGTCGAGCGACGTGGTTGAGTTCCAGCCCGTAGAACTTGTCCTCCAGGCGCCGAACTTCGTCGCAGTAGGCCTCCATCTTCCAATCATAGCAGTGGGAGTTCTTCATAACTTGGTCAATGACAAGCTGCGAGTCACCACGAGCGTCGAGGCGCCGAACCCCTAGCTCGACGGTGATGCGCAGCCCGTTAACCAATGCTTCGTACTCAGCCACATTGTTTGACGCTAGAAAATCAAGGCGGATCACGTAGCGAAGATGTTTTCTGAGGGGTGAGATGAAGAGCACGCCCGCGCCTACTCTGGTTTTCATCAGCGACCCATCGAAGTACATGGTCCAAAGCTCGGGCTGTATTGGAGTCGTCGGTAACTGGGTGTCAGTCCACTCCGCCAGGAAGTCGGCCAAGACTTGGGATTTTATGACCTTCCGAGGGGCAAATGAAAGTGTTTCACCCATGAGTTCCACTGTCCATTTCTCTATCCTACCCGAGGCCTCTCAGGACTGGATGATCTCTCCCAGGGGAAAGGATGACACCACAGTCACCGGGTGAGACTTGAAGTAGTGTCGCAGCTTCCGCCGTGTCAGAATCACTACGTAGAGCAGCTTCTGGATCTACGGGTAGTGGACTTTGGTCTCGGATAGCACTTCACTGATGAAGTAGACTGGCCTCTGGATGAGCAGTGCATGCCCTTCTTCTCGTCTCTCGACTACGACCGCAGCGCTGACCACCTGAGTGGTTGCGGCTATGTAGATCAAGAGGGCTTCTCCCGTAGCGGGGGGCACCAAGATGGGCGCATTGGTGAGGAGCGCCTTAAGGTTTCCGAGGGCTTTTTCGACCTTGGGGGTCCAAGTGAAGCGCTCGGCCTTCCTTAAGAGGCGGTACAGGGGCAATCCTTTTTCGCCAAGGCGTGAGATGAAACGGCTCAGAGCCGCAAGGCATCCCATGACCCTATGTACTCCTTTCAAATCTTTTATTGGTCCCATGTTGGTGATGGCCACGATTTTCTCCGGGTTGGCCTCTATGCCCCGCTCGGAGACGATGAACCCTAGGAGCATGCCTCGGGGGACTCCGAAGACACACTTCTCGGGGTTGATTTTCACGCCTTTCGCTCTCAGACACTTGAATGTCGTTTCAAGGTCAGAGAGGAGGTCAGAGGCTTTCTTCGTCTTGACAACGATGTCATCGACGTAAGCCTCGACCGTTCTGCTGATGTGTTCTCCGAACACGTGGTTCATGCACCTCTGGTAGGTGGCGCCTGCATTCCTCAAACCAAATGGCATTGTAGTGTAACAATATATACGGCAAAAGGTGTGATAAAAGAAGTCGCGAGCTGGTCGGACTCTTTCATCTTGATTTGGTGATAGCCTGAGTAGGCATCGAGGAATGATAGGGTTTCGCACCCAGCAGTGGAGTCCACAATTTGATCGATGCGAGGCAAAGGGTAGGGAACCTTCAAACATGCTTTGTTTAGACCAGTGTAGTCTACGCACATCCTCCATTTCCCATCCTTTTTCCTTACAAGAACAGGGTTAGCTAACCATTCGGGATGGAATAACTCTTTGATGAACCCTGCCGCGAGTAGCTTGTGGATCTCCTCGCCTATGGCCCTGCGCTTTTCTTTGTCAAAACGGCACAGGGACTGCTTCACAGGTCAGGCTCCAGCTCTGATGTCCAGTGAGTGCTCGGCAACATCCCTTGGTATGCCTGGCATGTCCGAGGGACTCCACGCAAAAACTTCGGCGTTTGCGCGGAGAAAGTCGACGAGCACTGCTTCCTATTTGGGGCCGAGCTCGGAGCCGACCCTGACTTTCTTGCTGGCGTCGTTGCTGGGGTCGAGAGAGACGGACTTAACCGCCTCGACTGGTTCAAAGTTGTCGGCGTGCCGCTTCGCGTCGGGTGCCTCCTTGGAGAGGCGTTCCAGGTCGGCGATGAGGGCCTCGGACTCGGCGAGGGCCTTAGCGTACTCCACGCATTCCACGTCGCATTCGTACATGTGGCGGTACGTGGATCCGACGGTGATGATCCCATTGGGGCCTGGCATCTTGAGCTTGAGGTAGGTGTAGTTGGGGACGGCCATGAACTTGGCGTAGCACGGCCTTCCCAACACCGCGTGGTAGGTCCCTCGGAACCCGACCACCTCGAAGGTGAGGGTTTCCTTTCGGAAGTTGGAGGGAGTTCCGAAGAAGACGGGCAAGTCAATCCGCCTGAGGGGCAGGATACGCTTTCCGGGTGCGATCCCGTGGAAGGGTGCCGCACCGGCCCGGACCTCAGACCGATCAACCCCCAAGAGTTTTAGGGTCTCGGCGTAGATGATGTTGAGGCTGCTGCCTCCGTCCATGAGGACCTTGGAGAGCCTTACGTTGTCGATGATCGGATAAACTACGAGCGGGTACCTTCCTGGGCTTGGCACGAAGTCGGGGTGGTCGCCTCGGTCGAAGGTGATAGGCTTGCCGGACCAGTCTAGGTAGGCTGGCGCTACCACCTTTACCGAGCAGACCTCCCGACGCTCCTTCTTGCAGTGCCGAGTCGAGGCGTTCGCCACCTGCCCGCCGTAAATCATGAAGTAGTTGTGGATCTCCGGGAACTCCTCTTCCTTGCCTCCCTCCTTCTTGTTGTTGCCTTGGCCCTTTCCATCTTCCGCCGGGGGCCCGGCCTTGTGGAAGTAGCGCCGGAGCATGGCACATTCTTCAAGGGTGTGCTTGACGGGACCCTGGTGATAGGGGCACGACTCCTTGAGCATTTTGTCGAACGCGCCGGCCCCTCCAAGAGGCTTCTGAGGGTTCCTGTGCTCGGCAGCAGCGACAAGATTCGCGTCGGCGGCGTTGCACTTTGCTTGCGCCTTCTTCTTGGCTTTCTTCTTCGTGCCACGCTAGGCGGACGCCTCGGGGGCATCTTCCTTTGGCTCCCCCTGAGGCTACATGTCTTTCCGGAATATGGCCTCGACCGCCTCCTAACCCGAGGCAAACTTGGTGGCGACGTCCATCAATTTGCTCACCTTGGTGGGAGTCTTGCGCCCCAGTTTGCTCACCAGGTCTCGGCAAGTGGTGCCGGCGAGGAAAGCCCCGATGACATCCGAGTCGGTAATGTTGGGCAGCTCGGTGCGCTGCTTTGAAAACCACCGGATGTACTCTCGGAGGGAGTCCCCAGGCTGCTGGCGGCAGCTTTGGAGATCCCATGAGTTCCCAGGGCGCACGTATGTGCCTTGGAAATTTCTCGCGAAAGCCTTGACCAGGTCGTCCCAGTCGGATATCTGTGCAGGAGGCAGATGCTCCAACCAGGCCCGGGCGACGTCGGAGAGGAAAAGGGGAAGATTGCAGATGATGAGGTTGTCGTCGTATGCCCCTCCCAACTGGCAAGCCAGTCGGTAGTCTGCGAGCCACAACTCCGACCTCGTCTCCCCCGAGTACTTGGTGATGGTAATCGAGGCTCAGAAACGGGCGGGGAACGGCGCTCGTCGTATGGCCCGGCTGAAGACTCGTGGACTGGGTGGCTCAGGCGAGGGACTCCGATCCTCCTCGTTGTCGCAGCGTCCCCCGCGCCTAGGATGGTAGCCTCGGCGCACCTTCTCCTCGAGGCAGGCTCGATGGTCGTGGTGGTGATGCTCGTTGCCGGGGCGATCCCGGGCGGCGGGTGCGTCGTCCCGCGTGCGCTCGGGATGGACCGAGGCCTCCCACATGCGTCAGGAGGACGTCGCGTGATGCTCCCAGGGGTCAGCTTGCCTTCGGGAGGTAGAGCTCTCGGCTCATCGAACTGCGGCACCTTCCAGGAGATCCTTGAGTTCGCCCTCGATACGCCGTCCCTCGGTGGTGGATGGCTCCGGCATGGTTTGAAGTAGCATCGCCGCTGCAGCTAGGTCCTAGTCGGACCCGCTAATGGCCGGGGGCAGCGCTGCCCTGGCATTGTCGACGATGCGGCGCTGGACGTCCCGGGCCTGATGACGGGCTCCTCCGGCGAGTGTTCGGCCTGCCCATTCCTGCTCGATGTTTCGTTGGAGTTGGACAAGTTGGCCTACTTCCTCGTCGACCTTGGCCTGCATCTCGCGGATTTGCTCGAGCTGTGTCCCGACCCCCCGCAGGGACTAGGACCACAGCTAGCTCCCGCGGGATGTCAACGCGAGATGCGAGCCCAGGGGGATCGTCAACCTTCGGCATACCGAGGTGGTTGCCTTCGTCGTGATCTCCCTGATCGACGTGGAAACATTCGCGACTTGGGCCATAACCCTCGTCGTCAAGGCCGTGGCCATCATCAGAGCAACCAGAGAGGCAGTGGTCACATGCGGACATGAAGTCCCGCATGGCACCAGGATCACCGAGGCTAGAGAAATCCCAACCGAAGTCGGGGTCGTCCTCTTCCTCAGAACCCACCGGTCCGGAGGTTGAGACAGCTCTTGGTCGATGGACGATGGTGAAGTCGCGTCGGGGATGGAACGCACCGTCATCTCAGGTACGAGGGTGACGCCCAGCAGGTCCTTTGCAAGGGTGCCAACGTCGTCAGTCCGCTTGGGGCTGGCACGTTGTGGAGAAGCGGCGCTCATCGTTGTCTTAGGCACGAGGACAACATCCGACATGTCCCTCGGAGGAGTGCCGACATTGTCGACTCGCTCTAGTTTGACAGCCGATAAGGTGCCGCCTCCTGCGTGGCCACGGTTGCCCCGTCTTCGCCTCCTCCGGCGAGGAGGGTGGTGGGGACGACCCGAGTGCTCCTCTTCCACCGCGGGGAGATGTCGTCGCCGAGTTTGCCGCCGCCGGGCGAGTCGAAAACCGTCGTTGTCATCGTGCTGCGAGGGGAGGAGTACCATGTCGTAGCTGCCGTTGAGGGACATGAACTCGAGGCCCCCGAAGCGGAGCATTGTCCCGGGCTGAAGAGGTTGCTGAAGACTCCCCATCTGGAACTCAACGGGAAAGTGTTCGTTAACACGCAGCAGGCCCCTACCTGGCGCGCCAACTGTCGGGGTTTTGGACCCGGGGGTCCCTGGACCGACGAGTAAATTTGTCGCTGCGTGTCCCTGCCCAGATGGGTTGGTGCGAGATGGAACACAAGTGGGGGAATGAGCCTTGTATTATCCTACACCAGGGTGCTCGTAGTAGGGGTTACAAGCGTTGCGATAGAGCGAGGGCGAGAGAGAGCGAGTAGGAGGGAGCGAGGGAGAGAGAGAGAGAGAGGGTCCGGCCCCTGCTCGTCTTCTCCCATCCCTTTGTCGTGCGTCTACTCGTCTCTCCTGCCCTGCGTTCGTGTGTTCGTATGCTCATACCTTTTTCCCCTCTCCTCTCTCCGTGGGGCCCTGGAGACCCCCTTTTATAGACGTAAGGAGATGCCCAACTGTACAATGGGGTGTAGCTAGGAGCTAATGTGGCTGGCAGGGAAGTGCCCTGAGCCGTGTACAGATAACAACGTGGCCGTCGGGGGGACGTCTCGAGTCCTGTAGAGGTAGAATCGTGGCCGTCGGAGAAGCGCCTTGAGCCCTGTAGCAGTACAGCTGTTGGCGCTGCATGGATTCTGCTGACGTCTCCTTGCTTCCGTAGGGGGCTTGAGAACCACCGATGTCATGGTTGCATGTGGGGAACCATCATTGCCTGTTACCGGGGTAAGCTTGATGGGACGCCGGTCTTGTTCCTTCGTAGCCTGAGCTAGCTAGGAGTAGGGTAATGATGCATCCCTTATGGCGCGGCTGATCCGAGCCTGAGGTCGGGCGAGGCGGTGGCTCCTCCGAGGCTGAGGCTGGGGCCGACGCCCAGGGTTGGGCAAGGATGTGACTCTTCCTGAGGCCGAGGTCGAGGCCGAGCCCTGGGGTCAGGCGAGGCGGAGATCTCCTCCCGAAGCCAAGGCCGAGGCCGAGCCTTGGGGTCGGGGGAGGCGGAGCTTCCTGTTGCGCCCGAGGCTTAACTTGACCGTTGTCGGTTTCACCTGGGTGGTTGGCACAGCAGCCGGAGCGGGGCGGGCGGCACTGTTTTCCTGTCAGATCGGTCAGTGAAAGGGCGAAGTGACTGCAGTCACTTCGACCTTGCCGACTGAGGCGCGCGTGTCAGGATAAGGTGTCAGGCAATCCCAGCATTAAATGCGCATGCGATACGGTCGGCTGGTAAGGCGATTTGGCCAAGGTCGCTTGCACGACAAGGCTTGCCTTTGGCTGAGCCGAGGGTGTGCTCACTGTCTGAGGAGACCCTCGGGCAAGACGTGGATTCGTCCGGGACCACTGTTCCACCCGAGGCCGGGCTCGGGCGAGGTGAGACCGCGTCCCTTGGTAGACGAAGCTTTGACTTTGACCCGAGCCGTAAGCCTTTATGGTTTTCCCTGAAGGTGTTTACCGACCGTGATTAGGAGTGTTCGGGGTACCCCTAATTACGGTACCCGACAGTTTGGGTACCTAAGAACAAAGCCTAAATTTGTTTTGCAGGTTTATGCATCCGGGGGCTCAAGTTGGATCATCGACAGCAGATGCACAAACCACATGACTGGGGAGAAGAAGATGTTCTCCTCCTATGAGAAAAACCAAGATCCCCAAAGAGCTATCACATTCGGGGATGGAAATCAAGGTTTGGTCAAAGGATTGGGTAAAATTGCTATATCACCTGACCATTCTATTTCCAATGTTTTTCTTGTAGATTCATTAGATTATAACTTGCTTTCAGTTTCACAATTATGTAAAATGGGTTACAACTGTCTTTTTACGGATACAGGTGTTACTGTCTTTAGAAGAAGTGATGATTCAGTAGCTTTTAAGGGAGTATTGGAGACTCAGCTATACTTAGTTGATTTCAATAGAGCTAAACTCGATACTTGCTTAATTTCTAAGACTAACATGGGTTGGCTCTAGCACCGCCAACTAGCCCACGTTGGGATGAAGAATCTTCACAAGCTTCTAAAGGGAGAGCACATTTTGGGACTAACCAATGTTCATTTTGAGAAAGACAGGATTTGTAGCGCATGCTAAGCAGGGAAGCAAGTTGGCGTTCATCATCCACACAAGAACATCATGATGACTGACAGGCCACTGGAACTACTTCACATGGACCTAATCGGCCCGATAGCTTACATAAGCATCGCGCGGCAGTAAGTACTGTCTAGTTATTGTGGATGATTATTCTCGCTTCACTTGGGTATTCTTTTTGCAGGAAAATTCTCAAACCCAAGAGACTTTGAAAGGATTCTTGAAAAGAGCTCAAAATGAGTTCGGCTTGAGGATCAAGAAAATAAGAAGCGACAACGGGATGGAGTTCAAGAACTCTCAAATTGAAGGCTTCCTTGAGGAGGAGGGCATCAAGCATGAGTTCTCTTCTCCCTACACGCCACAACAAAATGGTGTAGTGGAGAGGAAGAATAGAACTCTATTAGACATGGCAAGGACCATGCTTGATGAATACAAGACTTCAGATCGGTTTTGGGCCGAGGCGGTCAACACCGCTTGCTATGCCATCAACTGATTATATCTACACCAAATCCTCAAGAAGACATCATATGAACTCCTCACCGGTAAAAAGCCCAATGTCTCATATTTTAGAGTCTTTGGTAGCAAATGCTTTATTCTTGTTAAAAGAGGTAGAAAATCTAAATTTGCTCCTAAGGCTGTAGAAGGCTTTTTACTTGGTTATGACTCAAACACAAGGGCATATAGAGTCTTTAACAACTCCACTTGACTAGTTGAAGTCTCATGTGACATTGTGTTTGATGAGACTAACGGCTCTCAAGTAGAGCAAGTTGATCTTGATGAGCTAGATGATGAAGAGGCTCCATGCGTCACGCTAAGGAACATGTCCATTGGGGATGTGTGTCCTAAGGAATATGAAGAGCCCACCAATGCACAAGATCAACCATCTTCCTCCATGCAAGCATCTCCACCAACTCAAGATGAGGATGAGGCTCAAGACGATGAAGGAGAAGATCAAGAAGATGAGCCACCTCAAGAGGAGGACAATGGTCAAGGGGGAGATGCCAATGGTCAAGATAAGGAAGATGAACAAGATCCAAGACCACCACACCCAGGAGTCCACCAAGCAATCCAACGAGATCATCCCGTGAACACCATCCTAGGAGATATTCATAAGGGGGTAACCACTCGATCTCATGTTGCTCATTTTTGTGAACACTACTCTTTTGTTTCCTCTATTGAGCCACACAGGGTAGAGGAAGCACTTCAAGATTCGGATTGGGTGCTGGCGATGCAAGAGGAGCTCAACAACTTCACAAGGAATGAGGTATGGCATTTAGTTCCACGTCCTAACCAAAATGTTGTAGGAACCAAGTGGGTCTTCCGCAACAAGCAAGATGAGCATGGTGTGGTGACAAGGAACAAGGCACCACTTGTGGCCAAAGGGTATTCATAAGTCGAAGGTTTGGATTTTGGAGAAACCTATGCACTCTTAGCTAGGCTTGAGTCAATTCGTATATTACTTGCCTATGCTACTTACCATGGCTTTAAGCTTTACCAAATGGACGTGAAGAGTGCCTTTCTCAATGGACCAATCAAGGAAGAGGTCTATGTTCAGCAACCTCCCGGCTTTGAAGATAGTGAGTATCCTAACCACGTGTATAAACTCTCTAAGGTGCTTTATGGGCTCAAGCAAGCCCCAAGAGCATGGTATGAATGCCTAAGAAATTTTCTTATTACTAATGGATTCAAAGTCGGCAAGGTCGATCCTACTCTCTTTACTAAAACTATTGAAAATGATTTGTTTGTATGCCAAATTTATGTTGATGATATCATATTTGGGTCTACTAACAAATCTATTTGTGAAGAGTTTAGTAGGATCATGATACAAAAATTCGAGATGTCTATGATGGGGGAGTTAAAGTATTTTCTAGGATTTCAAGTGAAGCAACTCCAAGAGGGCTCCTTCATTAGCCAAACGAAGTACATTCAAGACATACTCACCAAGTTTGGAATGAAGGATGCCAAACCCATCAATACACCCATGGGAACCAATGGGCATCTCGACCTCGACACGGGAGGTAAATCCATAGATCAAAAGGTATACCGGTCGATGATAGGATCCTTACTCTATTTATGTGCATCTCGACCGGACATTATGCTTTTTGTATGCATGTGTGCAAGGTTCCAAGCCGATCCTAAGGAAGTTTACCTTAGGGCCGTGAAGAGAATCTTGAGATATTTAGTTCAGACACCTAAGTTTGGTCTTTGGTACCCCAAGGGATCCTCATTTGATTTATTAGGATATTCTGATGCTGATTGGGCAGGGTGTAAGATTGATAGGAAGAGCACATCAGGGACTTGTCAGTTTCTGGGGAGATCCCTGGTGTCTTGGGCTTCAAAGAAACAAAACTCAGTAGCTCTTTCTACCGCCGAAGCCGAGTACATTGCCACAGGCCATTGTTGCGCGCAATTGCTTTGGATGAGGCAAACTCTTAGGGACTATGGCTACAAATTTAGCAAAGTCCCTCTCCTATGTGATAATGAGAGTGCAATCCGCATGGCGGATAATCCCGTTGAGCACAGCCGCACTAAGCACATAGCCATTCGGTATCACTTTTTGAGAGATCACCAACAAAATTGGGATATCGAGATAGCCTATATAAACACCAAAGATCAATTGGCCGATATCTTTACCAAGCCTTTAGATGAGAAAACCTTTACCAAACTTAGTAATGAGCTAAATATTCTTGATTCTAGGAATTTTGATTGATTCTTTGCACACATAGCTCATTTATATACCTTTGATCATATGTCTTTTATGTCTATGACTAATGTGTTTTCAAGTGTATTATTATGCTTAGTCATAGAATTGAAAGGGAAATGGAGTATTCGGCAAAGAAGGCGCTTCCACTCAACTCCATCAATATTTGCCGGTATTCCGCATCATTCTCCACTTTGGTATAATCTTCACTCATATTTATTTGTTTACTATTGGGAGAAAGTGAAAGGGCTTATATTTCACTCACAAGTATCCGTTTTTGGCGATTCATGCCAAAGGGGGAGAAAGTATTAGCCCAAAGCAAAAGGACCGCACCACCATCGATTTTAAAATGAAGTTTTTCAAATTGATATCTTATTATGTTCAAAAGGGGGAGAAAGTAGAATCTTCAAAACTTGCAAAACCCTCTTGAACACTAAGAGGAGAATTTTATTTAGGGGGAGTTTTGTTTAAGTCAAAGGAAAAGCATTTGAAACAGGGGGAGAAAATTTCAAAATCTTGAAAATGCTTCTTTCAATCTTATTCATATAACTTTGACTATTTGCAAAATGTTTTGAAAAGAATTTTACAAAGGATTTGCAAAAACAAAACTCGTGGTGCAAATGAGGTCCAAAATTTTAAATAAGAAGAAAAACAATCCATGCATATCTATTGAAATAATTATATTGGTTTCAATTCCAAGCAACCTTTGCACTTACATTATGCAAACTAGTTCAATTCTGCACTTTTATATTTGCTTTGGTTTGTGTTGGCATCAATCACCAAAAAAGGGGGAGATTGAAAGGGAAATAGGGTCAAACTTTTTCCTATATGAATTTTGGTGGTTGAATTGCCCAACACAAATTATTGGACTAACTAGTTTGTTCTAAATTATGAGTTCTACAGGTGCCAAAGGTTCACAACAAACCAATACAAAGTCAAAAGAAAGGGTTCAAAACAAAGAAGCAAAGTATACCGAAGGCAGCCCTGGTCTGGCGCACCGGACTGTCTGATGTGCCACCGGACAGTGTCCGGTGCACCACGGAACAGTGTCCGGTGCACCAGAGAGATCGACTCTAAACTTGCCAGCTTTAGGAATTCAGGGAGCCGCTCCGCTATAATTCACCGGACTGTCCGGTGTAACACCGGACTGTCCGGTGTGCCAGCGGAGCAACGGCTACTTCGCGCCAACGGTCGACTGCAAGAAACAGTAAAAGCAAACAGTGCGCGCCTGCGCGCGTAGAAGTCAGAGCAGGCCCAGAAGGCGCATCGAACAGTGAACAGGACCTATCCGGTGCACCACCGGACTGTCTGGTGGCCCCACTTGTCAGAGCTCCAACGGTTGAACCCTAACGGTTGGGTGACGTGGCTGGCGCACCGGACTGTCCGGTGCGCCATACGATAGACAGCCTCCCCAACGACCACTTTGGTGGTTGGGGCTATAAATACCCCCAACCACCCCACATTCAAGGCATCCAAGTTTCAGCCATTTGCATTCAATACAAGAGCTCTAGACTTCATTCCAAGACACAAACAAGAGATCAAATCCTCTCCCAAGTCCAAAGTTCATTCCAATCAAATAGTGACTAGAGAGAGTGACATTTGTGTTCATTTGAGTTCTTGCGCTTGGATCGCTTTTCTTATTCTTTCTTTCTTGTTCCAAACTCAATTGTAAGCAAGGCAAGAGACACCAATTGTGTGGTGGTCCTTGTGGGGACTTAGTGTCCCAAGTGATTGAGAAGAGAAGCTCACTCGGTCTAGGTGACCGTTTGAGAGAGGGAAAGGGTTGAAAGAGATCCGGTCTTTGTGACCACCTCAACGGGGAGTTGGTTTGCAAGAACCGAACCTCGGTAAAACAAATCACCGCGTCTCACTCTTCATTTGGTTGTGATTTGTTTTTGCCCTCTCTTTCAGACTCGATTATATTTCTAACGCTAACCCCGGCTTGTAGTTGTGCTTAAAGTTTGTAAATTTCAGATTCTGCCTATTCACCCCCCCTCTAGGCGACTTTCAGAATTCTTCTTGTTTCATGTGGAGCACTCCCTCTAGAACATAGTGTTCACGGAATGCTAGCTTAAACTCCTCCCAGGTGATTTGATGTCCATCCAGTTGAACTGCTACAAAATTTGCCCACCAAGTACTGGTAGGCCCTCTTAGTTGTTGGGCAGCAAATAATGGCTTCTGTGTCTCCGTGCAACGAATCAAGCCGAACTTCTCCTCCATCACTTTTACCCACTCACCAGCTTCTAGAGGTTCTTCTGCTTTAATAAAGAGCGGGGAACGAGTTTACGAGAATTCCAGATATGTAGTTTCACGTGGTCCTTGCGGAGGAGCCCTGCCTCCGTGCTGTTGGGACTGATTACCCGCCATCTCGCGCAAGAAGCGCGTATTATCCGCAGTTGCATTGACCAAGGCAGCGATAGCCTCGGCCAACATTGGTGGTACAGGCGGCGGGTTAGGAGTATCTTCCTGACCACGGGAAGTCCTCACACCATCGTGCGTGCGAGTCCGTGATGGCATCTGAGGCAAAGAAACATTTGGAAAATATAACATGCCAGCACACACCATCATATTACATTACCGAAATGTAATAATTATACAGACTCCAGCGTACAACTTGACTTCAGTACTTATTTTACATAAGTATAACTTCTAAACTACACTATTCTAGTCTTCATCGTCCTTTGTTGCTTCACTCCCTGCTGCAGGAGACCGTTTATCAGCAAGGTTCATGGAAGGAGGAGGCTTAAAAAGGTCCAAATCCCCATTAGGTCCTTCGTTTGCTGTTCCCGAGGGTCCGGCTCCCATTGCAGTAGCGTCGGAAGGTATGTCCGGGTGCAGTCGAGCATACAGTACATGTACTTCCTCATGTAATGTATTGCAGTACACTTGCAGGTTGTCGAGGGCTGCACTAAGCTCTGCCACACGAACCCGAGCTTTTGCTTCGCGGTCCCAAGCAATCGAACGCGAATTAACGGCCCAATCAATGGCTGAATCTCGTTCGGAAAGCTCAAATTGCAAGCGGCTGACGTCAGCTGACAATTCAACTATACGCTGGTTGTTCTGCGCCCATGCCCTATTCCAGTAACATAACTCTGTCTGGAGTTGCTCCACCTTAGCTTCCAGGTCTCCAATTGGGTCGTTGGAGCCGCTACTACTCCCTTCATGTCTGGGGGCTAGCTGATGGCGAGGCACGCCAAAAGGTCTAGTAGATTTGCGTGCAGTTTTCCTTGTACGTGCCATTCTCCATAAGAGGGGAAGATTTGTTAGTATATTCTTAACATGATGCATGCATATTCTAATAATTATGGAATCAACTTTCGTTGATCCCCAACTTCCTATATATTGCACTCTATTACATGGCCTTACAAGATAAAGAATTACCAGAAAGTGGTAAGGTAAGAATGAAAGAACATTTCTAGGTGAGTATTTGAAAATTCTTTTTGAAGTGTTACGTAATATCTGAAGAGATGGGCTCCGCTCCGATACCAGCTGTGACAGAACCTCCCAAGTTATTAGGCCCACCTACAGTTGTCCGTGTCCTACGGACCTTGGACAACCCTATAGATGCACGCAATCACTCGACAAGTTCGGTATTGTATCTTATTACCTCGCGCAAGAGCGTTTCACCCGTCACGCAAATATTACATCATATCGGAGGAAAGAATAGCGGAAGCGAATTACAATAACTTAATTTACATTCATTCAATATATATAGAGAGAGTATTATTATTATTACAAAACCAGGGTACTATGAGTACATAAAGTATTATTATTACATACCTGGGAGCCAAAACACACTCCCACATAAAAGTATATTGTTTTTAAAGTGGGAGGCCAACATCCTCTAGCGACTTCACTGCTAGGGTTCTTCCTTGGGCACCACCTTTGAACAAAAACAGCAAAACTCTGCTGCCTCCTCACCTACAAAAACATGGGTTCGAAAATCCTGAGTACGGAGTGTACTTTTGCAAGTCTTACCTATCAAAAGAAAAGACTCTCAAGGATATGCTGGCTTGAGGGAGTCAAGGTAAGGCTTAGAGATGTCAATGGGGACCCGATACCCGATAACCCATGGGGAATTCCCCTATTAGGGTATGGGTATGGGACAAAAATTATCCCCATGGGTATGGATATGGGACAAAATCTCCACCCATTTGGTAAATGGGTATGGATTTGGGAAGCAATAATCCGAACCCGATTACCCATGGGTATTTCATACGTGTACACCTGTCCTATTTGAATGAATGAGTTGAGGTCGAGTCGGCCATCAAACCCGGCAGACTCCATTTCTTATATTGGTCCCAAGTACTGATTTCTTTTCTAATGGATGGATGAATGGATCATGGTTCATGGATGAGTGCTTGCTGATGTGGTGATGTATGAAATCTGGATAGTTTGTGCTAGAAGTTAGTACCTAGTTATCCCTTAATTGGGGATGGGGACCCATTGGGGACCCGAAACCCGAATGGGGATGGGTATGGGATGAGTTTTGTACCCATGATGGGTATGGGTATGGGTATGGGGATGTATCAAACATGATGGGGATGGGTCTGGAATGCTATAACCCGGTGGGGAATTACCCATTGACATCTCTAGTAAGGCTACTCAAGAATCGATGACTCTGTTTGCAGAAATGCTTACTAATAGTGGATCCTTTAAAATCCAGTTTTATTAGCAAGTTAATTCATTACCCATGACTAGATTTCTTTCTACCCTAGTTCAAGCACTTGATCTGCACTAGCCGTCTTTTATCACCCCTTTCAGTTCACTGGAATGCTACGTGTAAGTCAATGACCAAGTCTTCATGTATGAGAAGTAACGACGATCCGAATCAATTAATACTCAGTTGAGGGTCTCCAATCACACGACATATGTAGCACTTAACCCTTGCATATGTCAACTTGCCACCAGGTTTCTTAAGACCAGACCGAGTTCACGCCAACCGAGATCACAGATACACCACCGTCCAGCCTGTTGCCACGGAGGGTACATGCTACTCTTGCCATCTCTCCACTCCCATTGCGTGTTGGTCTTTCTGGTATTAGTCTGCCCAAGGCAAAACTTACCCATGACGAAGCATGTGACCGGTTAAACGGTCCTCGATCATCAAGCCTACATCGGTATGGTCCTTAATCGACTCAAACGGAGACACTACACTGAGACTTCCTTCTCGTGCAAGTCACCCGCCCGGTCTCAGTTTTATTATTTAAACCCAAAGTTTGGTACCTGGCAGTGGTACATCTTTTCAGATGTTGAACCAATCACGGCCATGGTGGATCCACCATCAAGTTTTATTTTTGAAAACATCCCATTCCATCTGAAGCATCATCTTTTGTTAAAACCAAAACATTTTTGTTTGCTAAAGCAAAACTAAGCATCAGAAAACCTTTGGATAAAACAGGTAATCAAGGAATGGTAGTCAACTTCAAGGAAGGAAATGCAACAATTGTGTAGCACTCAACTCCTATCACCTAATGCATCATTCAAGTGATAAAGAGTTTGAAATTACAAGGAAAGGTAAATGCCCCGGGGCTTGCCTTGTTTTGTAGGGGAGTCGGGCTCTGTTCCACAGATATCAAAATAAAAACAGTTTCCGGCAGGTGGATTCTCAGTTGGTGGTGTAGTCTCTTCTTCTTCAACACTTATTTCTTCTTCGCTTTCTATATATAACCATAGATAACCATGAATGTTCATGTGATGCTATGAATATGCAATTATAATAGAGATACATCAAGTTGTATCTTGAATACAATTTTCCATTCACGGTGCACCAAGGAAACTAGGGTCTTCTCGGTCAACACCCTAGTAGGGTTAGGCAGTTTTATTCTAAGGAACTAGGGTTTTGGGGTTTTGGGATCAAACGATGTTCAAAACATACCAAACTTCACCCAAGGGTTGTAATTATCAAATTAAGTTTACCCAAAAAGTTTTATGATTTTTGGAGTTATTTAGTAATTTCTAAAATTCCAAAGGTCTAGGTTTTGGCCTTCTTAAATACTAAATAATTCCTGGTTTCGACTAAAATTCTTGGAACTATTTTTATTAAATACTATAGGAATTTAGAAGCCTAGTAAAATTGGTCTCATATTTTTATAATTTTTCTAGAATTCTTTATAATTTCCCTAAGCCTGGTAGAAAAAGAAAAAGAGAAAGAATGAACAGTAACGGGCTCAATTCAGCCCAGGTCGGCCGCAGACAGGAGAACCACGCGCGCGCCCACGCCTGCACTGTCACCTTTGCACAAAGGACCCTGGCGGTTTGAATAACTAGTTAAGAACCCTTTTTACTATTCACCTATGTCACTGACATTTGCACCGAGACCCCTCCGTTTTTGTTTCTTCGCAAGGTTAGGACCCCGACCACGGACGGCAGAGGAGTGGCTCCAGCGAGCCTGTACCGACCAAGATACGCAATGACCAGCGCTCAAGCGTGGCTAACACCTAATTCCACCCTCAGCAATACTAATCCCTCAAGCAATTACAAAGTTCTAGCTCAAAAACTCTCTATCCACGGTGATGGCGCAAACTGAGGACAATCCAAGGTGTTCCTGGTGATCCAACGTGTTCTAGTTCAATTGGCTAGGCCGATAAGGATCCATAGCATGCAAGGGCGCTGAAATGGGGGTAAAGAGGGTATGATCGGACCTGGAAACGGCAGTCCACGACGCGGTGGTTCATGGTGGTGCAGAGAACAGAATTGGGGGAAATCCCAAATTGGGGAGCTGTGGGGGACGATTGGAGGTGAGAGGTGGTTCACTGGGTGCACAAGTACTTAGCGGAGCAGGCTAGGTTATCATATTGTAGAGTCCTTGAGCGGTGGCTCCGAATTTGGAAGGGAAGTGCTGGCGGCCAGAGAGAGGTGAAGTGTACTGGCGCGGGTGATCGTGGCTGTCACCGTGGCAAGGCCTTAGGCGATAGATGGGCTGTCTACTATGATGAATTGCGATGTGGTAAGATGGCTGACGGCATGGCATAACTGCGAGGAACGGCGGCACGACGATGATGGTCGCGTGGCCACGTCGTCGGGCAAGTGGGCACGGCAACAGGGTGAAATAGTGCCCCATGTTCATCTCTAGCGCGATATTTCTCACCCTGAGTCATTATCTGCACTCCGCCAGGCACGAATCGCGGCGACCGGTGCGAATCAGAGCGAAAGGTTACCGGCAGCGGGGGGCTGTACCTGAGATATTTCTGCAGACACTATACCATCAGACTCTCATCAGGGCGCCTGACAGAGCGATTTTAGGAGCCTTGATCTTTGATTTTCATGTGGCAACTACTTAATCCATCTGTAACAAAGTTAATCTCCAATATACCAGCTCTAATTTTACTATATAAACTTGGGTCATTTATTCACTCGATTGGGCTTAAATCAACTTCAAAGTTTCTCAGAACTCACTGGTAGCCCAGATTAAGTCTCAAGACTGACTGATAGCCAGACTTTAGGTCCATTTTACTCCAAATTTTGTATGTCACTAAGGCTTAGTCACTTAAGCAAAGTTTTTCCCCTATCATAGCTCTAAAAATTTGATGTGTTGACCTGGGGCAAAATCCTCAAGAATTTTGAGATATAAAGCTCCAAAGTTGACCCCATTCACTAAAATTCAGACTTAAGCATATAGGGTTCATGGGGTACTTTTTGCAAATAAGTCCAAATTCCACTATTTAACTTGCAAATTCTCAAATGTGAAAAACACATGATTTGTGGTGTTCTATCACTTTGGTATTTGCACTTTGGTCCAAAAGCGCACAAAATTTACATCTATCCCCTAGGGTTTCAATTAGGGTTTCTAGGGTTTGTTTTTAGGGTTTTAGGCACATTAGGGTTTCGGTGCCACTAAAGCCCATCAACTTTGATATCTGGCAAACATTTCTAATGACTCTTGAGATCTTTACCTATTTGGGCTTCACTTTTCTCCATAAGCCCAAACTTAGGGTTAAGTACCCTACTCTAGGTTAAGCACTCTTCAAGCCACATCATCACAACTTGTTTGAAATTTTTACCTAGTGAATGCATTCTAGGTGTAACAAGCAACATGAAATGTCAATGCACATGATGTTATGCTCAAGTTTTAGTGCCAGTAACACCAGGGGTGTTACAATACCTCTTCCTTGATAGGACCATTTAGGAAAGCACTCTTACGTGCATTTGATATAGCTTAAAGCCATGGTAAGTAGCATAGGCAAGTAATATGCGAATTGACTCAAGCCTAGCTATGGGTGCATAGGTTTCATCAAAATCCAAACCTTCGACTTATGAATAACCTTTGGCAACAAGTCGAGCTTTGTTCCTAGTCGACACACCATGCTCATCTTGTTTGTTGCGGAATACCCAATTGGTACCTACAACATTTTGGTTAGGACGTGGAACTAAATGCCATACCTCATTCCTAGTGAAATTGTTGAGCTCCTCTTGCATTGCCACCACCCAATCTGGATCTCTTAGTGCATCCTCTACCCTGTATGGCTCAATAGAAGACACAAAAGAGTTTTGTTCACAAAAATGAGCAACTCAAGATCTAGTGGTTACCCCCTTGTGAATGTCACCAAGAATGGAGTTGACGGGGTGATCTATTTGAATTGCTTGGTGGACTCTTGGGTGTGGCGGTCTTTGATCCCAAATCTCTTGATCATCTTCCTTATCTTGATCATCTTCATCTCCCCCTTGATCAATGTCCTCATCCTGAGGTGGCTCATTATCCTCATATTGATCCTCGTCCCCTTGAGCCATATCTTTATCTTTAGTTGTTGGAGATGCTTGTATGGAAGATGATGGTTGATCTTGTGCTTGTGGAGGCTCTTCGGATTCTTTTGGACACACATACCCAATGGACATGTTCCTCAGTGCGACGCATGGAGCCTCTTCATCATCTAATTCATCAAGATCAACTTGCTCCTCTTAGGAGCCATTATTCTCATCAAACACAATGTCACAAGAAACCTCAACTAATCCAGTGGACTTGTTGAAGACTCTATATGCCCTTGTGTTTGAGTCATAACCAAGTAAAAAACATTCTACTGCTTTAGGAGCAAATTTAGAATTTCTACCTCTCTTAATAAGAATAAAGCATTTGCTCCCAAAAACTCTTAAATAAGAAACATTGGGCTTTTACCAGTTAGAAGTTCATATGATGTTTTCTTGAGGACTCGGTGAAGGTAGAGTCGGTTGATGGAGTAGCAGGCGGTGTTAATCGCCTCTGCCCAGAACTGATCCAGTGTCTTGTACTCATCAAGCATGGTCCTTGCCATGTCCAAAAGAGTTCTATTCTTCCTCTCCACTACACCATTTTGTTGAGGTGTGTAGGGAGAAGAGAACTCATGCTTGATGCCTTCCTCCTCAAGAAATCCTTCCATTTGTGAGTTCTTGAATTCCGTTCCATTGTCGCTTCTAATATTTTTGATTCTCAATCCGAACTCATTTTGAGCCCATCTTAAAAATCTCTTTACGGTCTCTTGGGTTTGAGATTTTTCCTGCAAAATGAATACCCAAGTGAAGGGAGAATAATCATCCATAATCACAAGACAATACTTACTCCCGCCGATGCTTATGTAAGCGATCGGGTCGAATAGATCTATGTGGAGTAGCTCAAGCGATCTATCAGTCATCATGATGTTCTTGTGTGGATGATGAACTCCAACTTGCTTCCCTGCTTGACATGCGCTACAAATCCTATCTTTCTCAAAATGAACATTTGTTAGTCCTAAAATGTGTTCTCTCTTTAGAAGCTTGTGAAGATTCTTCATCCCAACATGGGCAAGTCGGCGATGCCAAAGCCATCCCATATTAGTCTTAGCAATTAAGCAAGTGTCTAGTTTAGCATTGTTATCATTAAAATCAACTAAATATAGCTGACCATCTAACACTCACTTAAAAGCTATTGAATCATCACTTATTCTAAAGACAGTAACATCAACATCAGTAAATAGATAGTTGTAACCCATTTTACATAATTGAGAAACTGAAAGCAAGTTGTAATCTATAGAATCTACAAGAAAAACATTAGAAATGGAATGGTCAGGGGATATAGCAATTTTACCCAAACCTTTGACCAAACCTTGATTTCCATTCTCGAATGTAATAGCTCTTTGGGGATCTTCATTTTTCTCATATGAGGAGAACATCCTTTTCTCCCCTGTCATGTGGTTTGTGCACCCGTTATCGATTATGCAACTTGATCCACCGGTTGCATAAACCTACAAAACAAATTTAGGCCTTGTTCATAGGTACCCAAACGGTCTTGGGTCCTGTCACACCCAGTTTTGGAAGGCAAACCGAATGTGAACCATGTACGTTCCAGGATCAGGAACTCACGTACACAGCGATTACATAGTTGGACATCATCACACAATGCTCGAATTAAATAACGAAAAGGTACTTAGTTACATCAAGATGTCCAAGGCATCCACAGAGTATAATACATAACCATTGTTTTTAACATGAACATCAAAGTGCGGAGAAACAAAACGTAGAAGATAAGCCTACACAGGCAGCTGATTGGTGGTTTGCCACTAAGAAAGAACTAGAACTCGTCGTAGTCCTAGAACTCCTCGAAATCTTCCATGTTGCCAGCATCACCTCCTAAGCACTGAGTACAGTGGGGACAACCTGGGGTGGGGTGGTTTATAAAGCAAGGGTGAGTACACATCAACGTACTCAGCAAATCTCCCGTTTGGCTAAAGTGGACTAGTTGTATGTGGGGTTAAGGTTAAGCAGTTGCTTTTAGTTGGTCAAGTATTTATTACTAGTAGTTTAGCCAAGTTTTAGTAATAAACCCAGTTATTACCCAAAAGTACTTCCTCAAAAGAGGGAATACCAGAGATCAGATTTTATAACTTCATTGTTAACCATCAACATATAAAATATCCAAAGTTCTTCTAATCAAAGAGGGTCCCAAGGCTGCTCTTAACTGTGAGCTTGGCTGATATACCAGTTTTTAACACTCTGCAGAGGTTGTACACTTTACCCACAAGTCGTGATCCCTTTCCAGCATGGGTTGTATAGACCCTGTTGGAACTTGCTCTCAGCAGCAAGGGGATCCAACAAGGGTGAACAGTGATGACAACAGGGCACTCGCGCTAGATGGCAAAAGCTCTATTAATCTGGCCTCTCACGGGCACTGTACAGGGGTATTTATAGGTACCTGAGCGCGCAGCACCTCGAGCTAAGGACGCATGTGCCCTCAGGTACCTAGGTTATCCCAAGAATATTCCCATAAAGCGGGGTTACAGACCGTAATTACAGGAATGCTTTTACAACATAGGCCCGTAACACAGGGCGGCCAAGCGGGGCCCGTTACGACGGGCCGGATTGCACGTGGGCCTCCAAGCTGGGCGAGGCCGCGCCGTGGGATGCCCTTCGCCGCCAGTCTTCGCCTGGAACGGAAGAAGCGAAGGGTGTCCCCGCCTGTTTTGTTTCTGTCAGTTCAGCTGCTGCAGCGAAGGCTTCGAGCGAAGGGTGGCGCCTTTGCCTTCGCCCCAACATTTGCCCTCCGAGGGACCAGTTCGACAAAGTCACCTGGTGCCAAAGACGTCGTTAGATGGCGGAGACGCTGCCCTCGCTCGAAGTGGTTCCGCGGGGGTTTTTGATGTGACCGTTGATTGACGGCGTACTGTTGGATTGCGGGTTTCCCGAAGCGCCGCGCCCTGTCTATAAAAGGGGGCGGGGGTCGGCGCTTTTTGAACTTCACCTTCCGCGCTCCGCGAAAACCCTAGCCGCCCTTTCCGCCGACTTGCTGCTCGTCTGCCTGCCACGGTCTTGTTCGCCGGAGATCTGGCTCGAGTGAAGCAGACCGCCCGCCGCCGCCGACGGTACGTTGCGATGCCGTCCTCGTCTTCTTCCGCTGCCGCTACGCCGCTGGCCGTTCCCTCGCCGCCGGCCGCCGCCTCGTCTGAGGAGACGCTGAGTAGCTTAATGGTGGAGGAGTTGCACGCCGGCGACTCTGTTGATTTCGGCGTATCGCGGATCTCGTCGGCCCACGTGCATGATATGCAGCGGTTGGGATACTTCGGCGGCGGAGTTGGTCGAGTCCCGGGGGCGGAGGAAGTCCCCGAGCCAGAGGGCGAGTTGGTCGTTTTCGAGGCGTTCTTCGCCGCCGGACTCCGCTTGCCTGCGCACCGATTTGTTGGCGAAGTCCTGCGCAGGTTCAACGTTCAAATACACCAGCTGACACCGAATGCCATAGTGGCACTGTCGAAGTATGTCTGGGCGACGACTTCGTACGGCGGACAGCCATCGGTGGAAGTTTTTGCGAAGTATTATTGTTTGCATTGGCAGAAGAGGATGATTGGAGGCGAAGTCGCTCAATTTGGATCCTGCACATTCACGCCGAAGACCGGCAAAACCACGATGCAGGTAGTCGAGTTGGTTCCTTGCGCCCGCAACAAGTGGGGCAACTGGAATGAATTTTGGTTTTACGTCGCTGAGGGTACCGTCGAAGGCCATGAGGGACTCCCCGTGTCCGCGATGTGTTCTCATTTTTACTCAGCGTATCCGCCCTTTGAAGTGGCAGAGGAGGATGAGGACGAAGGGGCTCTTCGGTGCGCCGCCGGCCTGAGCAGTGGGCGTGACTTGGTTGAAGAGTTTGTGGCGTACGGGGTGTGGCCATTGGCGCGTGGCAGGGCGTTGGGCGAAGTATGCCCTCGCCAGATGCCTTTTCATGGTGGAAGGGTGGTGCGGAGTCCCGCCTTCGCCCTGAATCTGCAAAGTCGCGATCCGGCCGCCGTTGTGCGTGAGGCGGAGGATGGGGGGTGCGGCTTGTTGGACGCTACGTGCCGAGGACAGAGGGCCAGCGCAGCTGGGATATCCGCGGGTCGAATGACCGCTTGAACAGGGTTTTTGAATTAAATCAATTGCCGTATGACGGCTACCCTGGTCAAGACGATGTGGACCGTCGTGGGAAGAGACCGGCGGTGGGGACCGGAGACGACCCTGCGCCGGCGGCCGCCCCGTCCTCTAAAAAGAGAAAATTAGGTACTGCTATGGGAGGACTTGGGGTTTCTGATCATTTTGCTAGAGAGTTGACGAAGACGTGCGCGGCCCCGGGGGAAAGGATGTCTTCGCCCGAGCTCCGGGAGTCTTCGGCTCGGATGCTGAGGGTTACCGGGGGTTGTTGGCCTAGGAATGTTCCTGTCCCCCGCGCGGCTGGCGAGGACTTTTTTACATCTCGCATGGTTCGTGAATGGAGGGTTTTTCCTTACGGGCGGAATATTGCTGCTGTTGTGTCAGCAGTGATGGACAAGGATCGCCAGGGAGCTGCACAAAAGTGCCAGGCGGCTATCAGGCTCGTTGAAGCCAGGCCGAAGAGGCAGCGGGGGACTGCGAAGGCTGCGGCCTCCGGCGGAGGCCGGCCGCCGCTGGCGGCGAAGTCGAGCGTCCCTGCACCTAGCAAGGCGCCGGAGGCAACGGCAGGCGCCGAAGGCTCGAAGTCGGCGAAGGCGGTGCCGCCGTCCAGCGGAGTGGCGGAGGTCGCGAGGGCGGCCCGAGCGTTGCCGTTGGCGGGCAAACGTGTCGCCGACTTCGTCACCGATATTAGCGTGGACGACTATCTCGGTGCTAGGTCGTTGGCTTTTTTTTTAAATCGGTTCGTTGGTACGCTGCAGGGCTGGGCGAAGGCCAACTTGCTGTGGTTATGCCTGGCGCGGCGACCACGACGGCTGCCGCAGTGCTGAAGGCGAAGGGCGGGGCTCTTAGCGCCGGTGGCGAGGCGTCGGCCCTCGCGGTTGTCATGGATGAGGCGGGCGCTGCGTCCCGCCGGCTGGCAGAGGCGACGGAGGCGCTGCGTCAGGTCCGCTGAGATGGACCTCGTCCCCCCCCTTTTTTTTTAGGACCGCAGTCTTACGATTGTTCTGCAGGTGGCTGACTTCGCTAGCCGCACTGCGTCGGGGGCCCTCACGGCAGCCGTGGCTGCCGAATTCGAGAGACTTCGGACGCAACACGCTGACGCCGTCCGTGAAAAATCGGCCGCCGACAGCAAGTGCCGCAAGCTGGCGGAGAAGGTGGCCACACTGGAGGACGAGAAGGCCGCCCTCCGCCGCCAGCTGGCGGGGGAAAGGAGGGAGACCAACGAAGCCCTTGTCAAGGCGCAGGCTGCTCAGGCGGAGGCCAACCTGGCACGGGCGGAGGGCAATCTTGCCAGGGAGCGCGCCGAGCAGTTGCAGGAGCGGCTCACCGCCCTGGAGAGCCGCGTGAAGGGGGCCGAGGCCGCGGCACGAGCGGAGGCAGAGCGGACACGCCAACTGCTCGTAGATACATACCGTGGCCTGGGCGCGGGGACCGGTGAATTCGAAGTACCGGACCGAGAGCCCGGACTTCGGTGCCTGGAGTGGGTGCAGGAGGAGCTGCAGGCGCTCCCCACTGTCGTGGAGGGGTTTATGGCGTATGCCTCCCTGGTCACCTGCGAGGGGGCGATGAACGCGCTCTCCCGCGAAGGGTGCCGGCACTTCGAGGTCTTCGACCAAGTCGAAGAGGACTTTGAGCGAGATATCTTCAAGGTCGAGGACCCCGTAGTGAAGGATTCTGCCGGGGCTATCTTCGACCGGCTGTGGGGTCCACACGGGCGCGAGGTGGTCAGGGAGCGCGCCGAGACGGCGAGGGCTCAGGTAACGTTTTCGCTTGTTTGGTATTTGTTGGACGTGGGCTGTGTGCGTGTTTGATGAATTTTGTGTGTTTTGGCTTAGGCGGCGCGTGGCGAGAGGGTCGACGACTTTGGGGCGCTGAACAGCATGTTGGCTGACCCGGAGTCGACCCCGGCGGAGGCTGTGTCCGAGGTCGCCCTGGCGCCGACCCCGGCCGCATCCGCTGCGGCCGGCGAAGGCCTGCCCCCAGAGGTCGCCGAAGGCGCGCCTGATGCTTCTGCAGCTGCCGCGCCGAGTGCTGAGGATCCCGCAGCGGTAGCGGCGGAGATAACAGCGGAAGCAGCGGCAGAGCCAACAGCGGAGGCTCCCGCAACGTCAGGGCCGTCGCAGGTGGCGTAGTAGGTGTAGAGGGTTGGGGAAGTTTGTACATGTTACTGAATTTTGGTTGCTGCGCAGGTTCAAGATTTTGGGCCTGCGCACGCAACCGCTACTACTAAATTTTTGGCGGCTACGACCGCGGAAGATGGTAATGAATGTGGTGGTTCTTCATCTGAGTTTTTTGATTGTGCTGACTCTGGGAGCTCGATTGAGTGGACTGAGTCGTCGGAGGACTTGGACTACTTCGCGGCCTTGGATGTGGCTGCGACGGAGGCCTCGCCGCACGCCGCGGATGCAGGAGATGTGCCAGGTCCTTGCACCGGGCGACGGCGGCGAAGGGCAGTTGCGAAACGTATAGTTAGTGGGGCGGAGGGGGCTCGGCTTCGTGTGAGTGGGGCTGGTCGGCAGGAACTGTTGTCTTTGCCAACCGCCGAGAATATAGGTGAAGGGGAACTGCGAAGTCTGTTTGCGGGTGAGGAGCTCAGGATAATGTTATTTAATTATAGGGAGATGGCAATTATTTCTAAGGTTGAGCCGATGTAGAGTGTGGTGCCCTCGCTTGTATATGTAGAGGCTTGTATGATGAAATTGTGTGCCCTCGCGTGCATATGTGTGTGCGAAGGCGTTGTGTACTTTGTCTGGTTTGTTTTGTTGCGCTGTGTTGGCGTGATTAAAGTTGGTCTTGGCGTGGACGATTTGCTGTTGTTGTTTCTGCCTTTGTTGTGCTAGTCCGGTTGTACCCTTAGGTGTCTTGTGCACGGATAGTCTTCGATTTTTCCGCACTTGTTGTGCTAACCCGGCTGCACCGTTAGGCGACTTCTGCGCGGATAGTCTTCGCGATAGACTTAGATATTTTTCGGCACTTGTTGTGCTAATCCGGCTGCACCCTTAGGCGACTTCTGCGCAGATAGTCTTCGCGATAGACTTAGATTTTTTTTTCGCACTTGTTGTGCTAATCCGGCTGCACCCTTAGGCGACTTCTGCGCGGATAGTCTTCGCGATAGACTTAGATATTTTTCGGCACTTGTTGTGCTAATCCGGCTGCACCCTTAGGCGACTTCTGCGCAGATAGTCTTCGCGATAGACTTAGATTTTTTTTCGCACTTGTTGTGCTAATCCGGCTGCACCCTTAGGCGACTTCTGCGCGGATAGTCTTCGCGATAGACTTAGATTTTTTTTCGCACTTGTTGTGCTAATCCGGCTGCACCCTTAGGCGACTTCTGCGCGGATAGTCTTCGCGATAGACTTAGATGTTTTTTTCGCACTTGTTGTGCTAATCCGGCTGCACCCTTAGGCGACTTCTGCGCGGATTTGTCGCACGTGAGGGTAGCTAGCGCTTAGCCTCGCGGTGACCTCGTGTTGGTCGAATGTCGAAGACCGTCGTCGCGGTCTTTTTCGACGCATGTCTTTGCGGGGGATTTTTCACGCATATATTACATGGCTCCGCCTCGTTAAAAACCTCACCCCCCGGGAGGAAAAGAGTGCGGGCCGGTGCAAGATTGTTTTTTTCGAATTACAAGGGCGAAGACAGCCCTGAGGAATCAAACAAAAAATTTGCGGAGGTTGTCGATGTTCAAGGAGTGCTCCAGGTCCTCGCCGTTCGGCGTTGTGAGCCTGTAAGCGTTGGGGGAAGCTTTTGTCTTGACGATGAAAGGGCCCTCCCACCTGGGCTCCAGCTTGCCCTTGGACTCCGTCCGAGCTGTTCGAATGAGTACGAGGTCCCCCTCGCTGAACTCCCTCGGGATGACTGAGTGGTCGCGCCATGCTTTGGTCTGGGCTTGATATTTGTTCAGGGCCTGTAGGGCGAAGACACGGTCTCCGTCGATGAGATCCTTTGAAGTTGGCTCGTCCACATCAGGGACGGCTGACGGAACTGTTCGCGGGGACCCGTGCTTTATTTCTTGCGGGGTCATGGCCTCCGATCCGTATAGAAGACGGAAGGGAGTAAACCCGGTCGCCCTGCACTCAGTCGTGTTTAGTGCCCAGACTGCCTCAGGTAAGAAATCGGTCCATCTGCCCTTTTTTTCATCAAGGAGCATTTTCTTGATAGCTGTGAAGATTTTCCCGTTGGCGCGCTCCACGACCCCGTTGGACTGCGGATGATAGACTGAGGCGAAGGCAAGCTTGGTGCCGATGGAGAAACAAAAATCCTTGAAGTCTTGGTTGTCAAACTGCTTGCCGTTGTCGACTGTTAGTTCGGACGGTACTCCGAAGCGGCAAACGATGTTCTGCCAGAAGAATTTTTGGGCAGTCTTTGATGTTATTGTAGAAACAGCCCGTGCCTCGATCCATTTGGTGAAGTATTCGACCGCGACGAAGGCGAACTTAAGGTTCCCCTGAGCGGTGGGCAGGGGTCCGACAATGTCGAGACCCCAGCGCTGGAGAGGCCATGTATGGGCGATCAGCTTTGTATACTGCGAAGGGCCGCCTAACCGAGGAGAAAACTTCTGGCAGGCTTCGCAGGACCGAGTGACCCGATTTGCGGCGCAGATCATTGCGGGCCAGTAAAAGCCCTGGCGGATCACCTTAGCAGCTAGGGCCCTCGGCCCCGCGTGTGAGCCGCACGTGCCACTGTGGACTTCACGTAGAATCTGCATGCCTTCGGCCTCGGTGACGCACTTAAGCATTGGCTGACTGACCCCTTTTTTGTAGAGTTGGCCTTCAATCAGAGCGAAGTCTCGGCTTCGATGTCTGAGACGCTTGGCCTCACTGATGTCGGCTGGATGATAATACCCCTGCAGGAACAGGGTTATGGGTGCCCGCCAGTCTTCGGTCATGATGAGGTTGACTGTGCGGTGGCCCTCGCTGTCATTGGTTATTTGGAGCCCTTCAGGGCTCCGGACTGTTGGCGTGCCGATGACATGAAAGAACACGTCGGAGGGCAGAGTTTCGCCCCTGGCCGCGGCCTTGGCCAATGCGTCGGCCTCCTCATTCTTGGCCCGATCCACATGCTGCAAGGTGAACCCCTTGAACTGCCCCTCGAGACTTCGGATGGCCGCGAGGTACTGCATGAGTGCGGGGTCCTTGGCTGCATAGTCTTTCTCGACTTGGCCGGCCACTACCTTGGAGTCTGTTTTGATGATGCAGGTGGTGACTCCGAGGGCCCTTAGCTTGCGGAGGCCAAGGATGACTGCTTCGTATTCTGCTATATTATTTGTGCATCTGTCGGATTCCAGATTGAAGCTGAGTCGTGCTACATATCTGTGCTTGACCCCGACTGGTGAGGTTATGACTGCAGCGACGCCTGCCCCCGCATGGCACCATGCACCGTCGCAATGGATCGTCCAAGTCTTCTCTGCAGACGGATCTGGCTGTGTTGTTGGCCCAGTCCAGTCGACGACGAAGTCTACCAGGACCTGAGACTTGATAGCTGTCCTGGGCTCGAAGCAGATGTGGTAGCCGGAGAGTTCGGCCGCCCACTTGGCAATCCTCACCGACGCCTCCGGGTTTCTGAATAATTCGCTGAGCCCCCTGTTTGAGGTGACTCGGACCTTGAATGCTTCGAAGTAATGGCGCAGTTTGCGCGACGACATGACGACTGCGTAGGCAATCTTCTCCAGCTCTGTCATGTTGCACTTGGACGGTGTCAGCACTTCGGAGACATAATACACGGGGCACTGCCGGACCACGCCCTCAACAGTCTGCTCCTGTACTAGTGCCGCGCTGACCGCATGTGGCGAAGCCGCGACGTAGAGCAGCAGGGGGAGCGAGGGGTCGGGGCTGGTAAGGACGGCCAACTCTGTCAGGTACTGTTTTAATGAGGCGAAGGCCGCCGCCTTCTCTGGTCCCCAAGCGAAGTCTTTTGCACCACGGAGTGTCTTGAGGAAGGGGAGACTACGCTCGGCGGACCTGGATATGAATCTATTGAGAGCGGCCAATCTGCCTGTCAGGCGCTGGACGTCCCTGACGGACTGCGGAGGCGTCATGTCCAAGATAGCCTGAATCTTGGTTGGGTTGGCCTCGATGCCGCGGTGTGATACCAGGTAGCCCAATATTTTGCCCTGGCGAACGCCGAAGACACACTTTTCCGGGTTTAGGCGGAGTTGTGCGTCCCGCATGTTCGCGAATGTTTCGGCGAGGTCGGCGAGGTGGTCCTCCTTGCTCTTGCTGGCGACGACAATGTCATCTACATATGTGAATATGTTTCTGCCAACCTGCCCCTCGAGCACTGTTTTGGTAAGCCTGGAGAAGGTGGACCCGACGTTCTTGAGTCCCTCCGGCATTCTGATGAAGCAATATGTGCCGAAGGGTGTTATGAAGCTGGTGCTAGTCTTGTCCTCTTCCTTCATGTATATCTGGTGGTAACCGGAGAAGCAATCGAGGAGGGACATGACCTCGCATCCGGCCGCGCTATCGACTATTTTGTCGATCCGTGGCAACGGGAAATTGTCCTTTGGGCAGGCTTTATTGAGACTGGTGAAGTCGATGCACATTCGCCACTTCCCGCTCTTTTTTTGCACCATTATGACATTGGAGAGCCATGTGGGGTAAGCCACCGGCTCGATGAATTTGGCCTCCAGGAGGCGGTGCACTTCTGCCTTGGCGGCCTCCGTCTTTTCGTCGGACATCTTGCGAAGCCGCTGCTTTCTCGGCCGTACCGAAGGGTCGATTCCCAGACTATGCTCAATTATTGAACGGCTGACCCCGACCAGATCGAGGGCCGACCAGGCGAAGACATCTTTGTTCTTGGACAGGCAGCAGAGCAGCTTTTCTTCTTCGTGCGAAGTAAGGTCTTCGCTGATAATAACTGTCTGCCGGGGCGTGGCCTGGTCGAGGGGGACGGTCTTGGTCCCGTCGTGGCTCTGCAGCTGCGCCTTGTCATGCTGCTTATTGGTTGGGCTGGCAGGCGCGGGGGCTTCGCGTTGGGCCGTGAGGCAGTGCACGTTTCTTTGACCGGGCACGAAGTCCCGCTCTATGTTACGCGCAGTCTGTTGATTGCCGAAGACTGTGATAACGCCTAACGGACCTGGTATCTTCATACATAGGTACAACCCGTGAATGGCTGCTTCGAACTTATTGATGGAGCCCCGGCCCATGATGGCATTGTAAGGGTATACCATATCCACAATGTCAAAGGTTATTTGCTCGCTTCGGGCATTGGGTGCTACACCGAAGGAGAGAGGCAGCTCTATTTTGCCGACGGGGAAGGTGCCCTTGCCGCCGAAGCCATACAACGGGTTGTCCGAAGGCTTAAGCAGGCTGTGGCTTATGCCCATGCGATCGAAGGCGTGGAGGAAGATGATGTCCGCCTGGCTGCCGTTGTCAACGAGGACCTTGTGCAGGTCCCAGCCTGCCACGCTGCAATTGATAACCATGGCATCGCAGTGGGGGGCGCTGCGCAAGTCGACGTCCCGTGCGTCGAAGGTTAGCGGTATGTGGGACCACTTTGTCTGCACGACTGGGCCCGTGACGGCGACATGGTTGATGCTGCGGTAGTGGTCCCGCTTCTGCCGCTTGGTGTCGAAGTCGGTGCTGGACCCCCCAGTTATCATGTGGATGACTCCGCGATATGGTTGATCGACGAAGTCTTCCTGCTTTGGGGCATGGGGGATGTTTTGGTGTTGCTGGTGTGGTGGTGGGGGTGGAGGAGGTACGATTTGTACTTCCTGATGGTGTTGGTAAGCGTGGTGCGGTGGATGCGGGGCAGGAGCGTGGATATATGGCGGAGGGGGTTGCTGGTAATTGTGCGCGACAATTCTGGGGTTGTCGGCTGGCTGCGCCCGTGCCATTCTGTCTCTGGTAGCCTTCGTCTCGGGGCAGTCTTTGGTTTGGTGGGCGCAGTCTTCGCCATGGAAGAGGCAGTAGAATCGGCGCGGCGGCTGCGCACGCCCTCGGCCCCTGCCACGACTGCCGTTACCGCGGCCCTGGGGGGATATTCCTGGCGACGAGGGGGGTCGGCAGCGGGATGCTGGTTGGCAATGTTGTGCACCTGCTGCTGATTGCAGCCGTCTCGACCGGAGTCTGGCTGCGGAGTCCTTGTCCACGTGCGGCTGGACTGTGGAGCATCTTTAGGCTTCCTCTGGGACTCAATCTTGCGCTGGTGGAGCTCCTCGGATCTGGCGTACTTTTCAAACAGCTGATATAACTCTTGGAGGTTCTTTGGCGGATCTCTGATGCAGTGGCTGTAAAGGACGCAGGCGCGAAGACCACTGATAGCATAGTGGATGGCAATCTGGTCATCGACTGAGGGTAGCTGTGACTTGAGTGTTAGAAATTTGCGGTAATACTCCCTCAGGGTCTCCTTTTCTAGCTGCTTGCAGAGCGAAAGTTCGGCCAGGGCGTCGGTGTCTGGGCGGTACCCTTGGAAGTTGAGCAGGAACTTGTCCCGGAGACTTCTCCAGGAATCAATGGACAACGGAGGCAACCTGGTGAACCAGGTGAGTGCAGGGCCCTCGAGGGCGATGATGAAGGACTTCGCCATTGTGGCGTCGTCCCCCCCGGACGATGCAACGGCGACCTGGTAACTCATTATGTATTGAGCCGGGTCGGTGCTGCCGTTGTACTTGGGATAAGTCCCTGCCCGGAAGTTAGCTGGCCACGGCGTCACTTGCAGGTGAGGTGCCAGGGGACTTCGCTCATCGAGATAGTTGACCCCTTGGAATGGCGCGGCGTGCGGGAAGGTGTGGTCGCGTTGAGGGAAACGCGGGTCCTCCGGTTGCGCGCGGTGTTGCAGGGGTGGCCCATGCTGCAGGCCGGGGTGGCCTTCGCGCGTGTCTTCATCTTGTGCGCGCTGCTGGAGGGGTGACTCGTGCTGCAGGCCGAGGTGGCCTTCGCGCTGCATCAGCGCAATCTCCCGCTCGAGTTCCTGGGCCTTGTGCTTTTCGTCGCGTATCATTTGCCGCACTTTGGCTAGTGCGGACACGCGTCGGCGCTTGGCCTCCAGTATCTCCTTCTGCCTCTAGAGATTGCGGTTCTTGAGGCGCAGTGCGCGCAGCTGTAGCTGTTCTTCTGCGGAGACGCCGAGGACTTCACCGTCCTCGGCGAGGTCCGCGCTCTCCGGTGGTGCGAAGCCTGAGGGTGGCTGCGGTTGTCCCTCAGGGTCGCAGGTGCGGAGGGTGTCGTCTTCGTCTGCGCGAGGGGCGTCGTCTTCAGTGGCCTCTTGGTGGGTGGATTGGGTGAGGGCGAGGGCCTTGCCCTTTCTTGCGGCGAGCAGTGCTGCCTTCGCAGCCTCGTCAGCCTTTGGGTTAGCTCTTTTGGGTGCCATCGCGGGTGGTTTTCTCGTAGCCCCACGGTGGGCGCCAAATGTTGGAACTTGCTCTCAGCAGCAAGGGGATCCAACAAGGGTGAACAGTGATGACAACAGGGCACTCGCGCTAGATGGCAAAAACTCTGTTAATCTGGCCTCTCACGGGCACTGTACAGGGGTATTTATAGGTACCTGAGCGCGCAGCACCTCGAGCTAAGGACGCATGTGCCCTCAGGTACCTAGGTTATCCCAAGAATATTCCCATAAAGTGGGGTTACAGACCGTAATTACAGGAATGCTTTTACAACATAGGCCCGTAACACAGGGCGGCCAAGCGGGGCCCGTTACGACGGGCCGGATTGCACGTGGGCCTCCAAGCTAGGCGAGGCCGCGCCGTGGGATGCCCTTCGCCGCCAGTCTTCGCCTGGAATGGAAGAAGCGAAGGGTGTCCCCGCCTATTTTGTTTCTGTCAGTTCAGCTGCTGCAGCGAAGGCTTCGAGCGAAGGGTGGCGCCTTTGCCTTCGCCCCAACAGACCCGATCTTCACTACTGAGGTGAATGGCCAGGGATACACTACGTAGCCTTTACAAAGACTCCCCTGGTGCATAGCTGCTCGTTAGGTTTCGCCAGTCGTACAAACGCAGTACACCTCCCCAAGGTGGGTGACTAACAAAACCAAATCGAATGAACCTCTGTACCCCAACCTTGGTAGAGCGAGTACTACGCCCCGGCCCCCATTGACGGCCCCTCCGGCAAAGCCAACTACACTACTACGCCCTGGCCCCCATTGATGGCCCTCCAGCAAAGCCAACTACACCCCCAGATTCATCTAATTAATCAACTAAGGGTGTCCCATTCCACCCTCATGGTTGCACTGTTATCCTAGGTGGTCACTCCACGAATAGGTCCTTACGGAGAGGCACTCAGGAAAAAGGCCTGAGCCCCCTAAAGTATCACAAGATCATCCACATAATCAAGATAATAGTATCATATCATAAAAGTTCACAACATGTTCATTGATTAAGTTAAGGCAATAGCAAAATGCTAACCATGTTAACCCAAAAGGTAAACAAGGATCGGGTAAATAGAAAGCTAGTCAGTCCTTTTGTTTAAGTAATGTAATGCAAGATAGTGAATCATAAAGTATGTAGGACATAATAGGTTAGAGGACACTTTCCTTCACCAGGTTGTTGCTCAGGGAGGTCTCCAACAACACACTCATGAACCTCGGATTGTTCGTTGTCTAAATAAAGTGAGCATGCATTCAATACATTTGGAACATACAAATGAACAACACACCAAACATATACAAACATAGGAATGCATCTTAAAAACACAATAGAAAATAATGAGATCAAGGCATAACATGAACTATAACATAAACTAACTTTCTTTGGAAATAGATTATTATTTCTCTAAGTGTTACTCACAAATACATAACATGGTTCAATTTATTTTATGGTGGCCTAAAAATTAGACGAGAGATGAATTCATGTAATACACATTATTAATCTCACCATATAAAACATGTTTAAATCTCTAGGGTTTTCCTTTTATTTATTTTATTAAATAAATAAATCTACACCTACACTAGTTTATAATTAACCATAAAATTAGAATGTGCAGACAATAACTGAAACTAATTTATCTAAACAGAGAATAATCCTATAGACATTTTGCAATTTGAATCACTAAATTTGGAGTTCATATGCAAAAGATATCAAATGAACAAGTTTGGGTATTCAAATATGAAATTAGGTCTACAAGATTACAGGGGCCTGCGCGCGAAAACCAGGGACGGTGGGTTGATTCTAAACAAACTGAGGGTCTCTTTAATAAAACTACTACGTGAAGGGGTATCTGGTGATTCCAACCGTTAGATCAGAAACCGATGGACGAGATTAGATCTGCGGCCCAGGGAGCGCGCACGCGGGCGAGCGAGCGCTAACAGGCAGGCCAGGGGGTGTCAGCAGCCGAGGGGGAGAGCGCACTGACCGAGCGGGCCTAGCGCCAGGGGACATGGGCGCTGATAGGCGGGCCAGGGGCGCAGGCGTGCGTGCGCGAAGCGGTATCCGTGATCTGAGCCGTGCGATCAAGATCGGACGGAGGAGATCAGACTAGGGGAAAACGAACGGCTGCGGGATACGTTGCTCCTCTCTGCGGCGGTGAGGTCGCCGGAGTTGGGGCAGGCGCGTGCTAGGGGGGTTCCGGGGTAGCCGGGATTGGGCATAGAGGGAGAGAATGCCATGGCAAACTCAGTGGCGGGGAAAAGGCCATGAATCCGAGGGCAGAGAGGGGAGAACGGCGGGGAGAAGGCCTCCGGTGGACTGGAGAAACTCCGGCGAGGCATTCTGGCCATGGGGAAGGGGCTTAAGGCGCGCTAGGGCCTAGGCTAGCTTCAGCAGAGGCAGAGGTGACACAGGGACCTATTCCGGGGAACTAGACCGGGCTAAATCGGCCGACCACCGCGCGAGCACGGCGAACCGCTGCGTCCGAGCACCGGCGATGCCAGAATTGGCCGAGCACAGAGCGAAACTATGGAAATTAAGCACGGGCAAAGATGTCTCACCTCGGGGCAGAGCTCAGGGAGGCTTGGCGCAGTCTCCAACGAGCTAGATGGTCGGGAACGCGGGTGGGGGTCTCCGGTGGCGTTTGGCGGTGAGGGCAGATCGCGAGATAGGGCGGAGCTGTGCGAAATGAGGCGGGGGAGCGAGTGCGGGCACTAGCGAGGCTCTAAGAAGGGAGCTGGGCGCGTGGGCGGGCGTCGTGGCCGAGAAATCCGACGACGTGCGCGAGTGCGCACGCGCTGGTCCACGGCGGGCGCGGGGAGGGCGGATCTGACAGGGAGGGTCCACGACGCAGAGAGAGGAAAGGGGCGCGCGGGGCAACGGCTCAGCAACTAGCGAACCGGGCCCGCGTGGCAGAGCGAGAGGGGAAGCGCGCGGGTGAAGAAACAGGCACCGACAGGTCGACCCCAGTGGGCAGAGAGCGAGAGAGAGAGAGGGCGCGTGGGAGAGGGAGCTGACGCTAACAGGTGGATCCCACCTGTCAGGCGACACGGGCGCGCGGCCTGGCTGGGCCGAGCTGGGCTGCTGGGCTGCTTTTCCTTTTTCTTTTTTCTCTGGATTTTCTAATTCCTTTTCTATTTCTTTTCTCTAGGGTTTACAATTCCAAATTCAAATTAGGTTTCAAATTTAAATAAATTCAAACATATGCAACACTTCAAAGAGTATTTTAAGCTCAGCATGATGCAACATGTCATGACCCATAGTGCTTTGGTAAAAATAAATAATTAAACCTCCCTAACTTAAGCTAATTCTACTTAAAAGGGAAAAAGGGAGAGAGAATCTAGAGAGAGATAAAACCTAGGGTGAGAGAGAGAAGAGTAACACCTGAATTTGGATGATAATTTGAAAGAAATTTTATACCACCAAATTCAGGGTGTTACAGACCTATCCCCCTTAAAAGAATCTCGCCCTCGAGATTCAGGGCTAGCTAGCAAAGAGTTTAGGGTACTTGGCTCTCAAATCATCTTCTCATTCCCAGGTTGCTTCTTCTTCTGAGTGATGGCCCCATCTGACTTTGCATATCCTGATGGTGCTTCTCTGGGTAACCCGATCTGCTGTCTCTAGAATCTGAGTTGGCTTCTCAATATAGGTAAGATCCTCTTGAACTTCAAGATCCTCTACTGGCAACTGCTCTTCTGGCACTCTTAAGCATTTCTTCAATTGAGACACATGGAACACATCATGTACAACGGACAGATTCTCCGGTAACCTGAGTTGGTATGCCACTTCTCCACGTTTTGCTTGAATCTGATATGGTCCGATGTATCGAGGTGCTAGCTTGCCTTTGACTCCAAACCTTTTGGTTCCTCTGATGGGTGACACCTTCAAATAGACATGGTCTCCTACTTCAAAACTCAGTTCTCTTCTTCGGGTGTCAGCATAGCTTCGCTGGCTAGACTGCGCTGCCTTCAAATTCCCTCGGACCATTCTGATGTTCTCCTCGGCTTCAATAAAAATATCTAGACCGAACACCTGTCTTTCACCAGGTTGGTCCTAATGCAATGGAGTTCTGCAATTCCTCCCATAGAGCACTTCAAATGGTGACATCTTCAAACTGGCTTGATAGCTGTTGTTGTAAGAGAATTCTGCATATGGTAGCCTCTTGTCCCAACCTATCTTGGCTTGCAAAGCACAAGCCCTCAACATATCCTTAAGGATCCGATTGGTCCTCTCTGTTTGACCATTTGTCTGCGGGTGATAAGCTGAGCTGAACTTCAAGTGTGTGCCCAAAGCTTCATGCAACTGCTGCAAAAAATGAGAGTTAAACTGAGTGCCTCTATCTGATACTATCTTCTTTGGAACGCCATGCAAGCACACAATCTAGGACATATAGATGGCAAAATGGGCCGTGCTTGATGGGCCGGCCCAAAGCACGACCCATTTAATAGTGCCGGGCCAGGCCCGGCATGACAGTCGTGCCGTGCTTGGGCCGCTGCCTCAGCCCACAGTGCCGGCCCGGCCCGGCACGATTATATATTTTTTATTTTATAAAACATAGTATATATATATTTAGATTTTTTATTTGCTATTTACAACAAATGCACTAGAGTTCTACTGGTTAGTCTCTTACATTTAGCGCTTTCAGCCTTATAGAGGGAGGTTATGGGTTCGAAAACCCCTTGCGCACAGTTTTTTTTTGCCATTTTTCTGATTTAATGGGACAACATGGACAAATTAAACGGGCCAGCCCGGCATGACTACCAGGCCGGCGTGCCGTGCCGTGCCTGGGCCGCGTTTGCGACACGCGGGCCGACCGGGCACGACCGGTTTATCTGTCGGGCCTAACGGGCCCGTGCCGGGCTATGTCGGGCCGCCCGTTTGGGCACCTATACCTAGACATGTATAGTTCAGCCAACACCACACTATTATAGGTGGTCTTGACTGGTATGAAATGGGCCGCCTTTGTCAAATGATCCACTACTACCCAGATAGAGTCATAACCAGTATGAGTGCGAGGCAAATCGACTATAAAGTCCATTCCGATCTCATCCCATTTCCACTAAGGAATCTGCAACGGTTGCAACAAACCTGCAGGTCTTTGATGTTCTGCTTTAATCCTTTGACAACTGTTGCATACAGCCACATACTCTGCTATCTCCCTTTTCATTTCGTACCACCAGAATCTTTTCTTTAGGTCTTGGTACATCTTCTCACTACCAGGGTGTATAGAGTATGCTATCTCATGAGCTTCCTTGAGAATCAGTTCCCAGATCGATTTGATGTCGGGAACACACAATCTATCCTTGAACCATACCACTCCTTCTGCATCTTCAAGGAAATCCTTACCTTTCCCATCTATGATTAGCTGCCGGATCTCATTGATCTTCTCATCATCCTTCTGACCCTTCCTGATGTCTTGCTCTAGAGTGGGTTCCAACTCAATTGTCACTCCTTGGGTGTTGTTCAGAAATCCAAGACTCAACCTGTCGAACTCCTTCGCTAGCTCATACGGCATCGGGTGAGCGGCCAACATATTCACTTGACTCTTTCTGCTCAGAGCATATGCAACTACATTTGCTTTGCCTAGGTGGTAATGAATCTCCAGCTCCTAATCTTTGATCAACTCTAACCATCTTCGCTGCCTCATGTTTAACTCTGACTGAGTGAATATATACTTGAGGCTCTTATGCTCCGTGTAGATATCACAATTCTGCCCATAAAGATAATGCCTCTAGGTCTTCAGTGCATGAACCATAGCTGCTAATTCGAGATCATGAGTAGGATAATTCTTCTCATGAATCTTCAGCTGGCAGGACGAGTATGCCACTACTCTCCCTTCCTGCATTAACACACATCCCAGTCCAGTGTACGAAGCATCACAATATACTGAGAATGGCTTGTGAACATTTGGCAGAATCAGTACTGGTGTCGTTGTCAACTTCTCCTTTAATGTCTCAAAGGACTTCTGGCATGCTGGGGTCCACTTGAACTCAACCTTCTTTGCCAACAAGGCTATCATTGGTCTAGCAATCTTGGAGAAACCTTCAATGAAACGCCAATAATAACCAGCCATTCCGATGAAACTCTTCATTCCTCAGACATCTTTTGGTGCTTTCCAGTCCAAGATAGCTGCTACTTACTTTGGATCTACAGCCAATCCTTCTCGGTTTATTATGTGATCCAAGAATTGGACTTCGCTGATCCAGAACTCGAACTTGCTGAGCTTGGTGTACAGCTGACACTCTCGTAGCCTCTGAAGTACTTTCCACAAGTGCTCCTTGTGCTATTGCTCATTCTAGGAATATATTAGAATATCATCAATGAACACTACTACACACTTATCGAGGTAGTCCATGAACACACTGTTCATTAAGTACATGAAGTAAGCTGGCGCATTCGTCAAACCGAATGACATGACTGTGAACTCATATAGTCCATACTTGGTGATGAATGTTGTCTTCGGTATATCCTAAGATCAGATTCTGAGCTGATGGTAACCTAACCTCAGATCTATCTTTGAGAACACACTGGTTCCTCTCAACTGATTGAATAAGTCTTCAATTCTGGCAGGGGGTACTTGTTCTTGATAGTAACTTCATTCAAAGCTCGATAATCGATGCACATCCTCTTCGTGCCATCCTTCTTCTCCACAAATAGTATGGGGGCTGCCCAAGGCGAGGTACTCAGTCTGATGTAGCCTTTCTCCAACAACTCATCAATCTGCTTCTTGAGTTCCACTAACTCTGGTCCGGACACTCGATAGGCTCTCTTGGAAATAGGGGCGGTGCCTGGTATAAGGTCTATGGAAAATTCAACCTTCCTTTCAGGTGGCATACCCGGTAACTCCTCGGGAAACACATCTGGGAAATCTGATACTACATTGATAGCCTCTGATGGTTTAATCTCCTCAATATGGGTGGTGACTTGGTGACAACTCCCTTTCCTTGATCCAGACACGACCAACTCCACTAACACTTCTTTTCCTGATAGGGACACTAACTTCACCGTTCTCGTATCACAGCTAAGACTGGCTTGATACTTAGTTAGCCAATTCATCCCCAGGATGACATCTATAGTTGTATCCTAGTTACCCATAACTATTAAATCAGCGGGGAACTCTATCCCCCTTATTTGGACTCTTGCACTAGGGCAAATTCTATCTGTTTGGGTTCTTCCACCAACCGAACTAATCCTCATAGGTGGATACATGGGTGCTACTGGTAGATTATGTGATTCTACCCATGATGTAGTCACAAAAGAATACATTGCTCCAATATCAAATAACACATTTGCAGAATGGTACTCGACTAAAAACGTACCTAGTGCCACTCCTAGAGTCTCCTAGACTGTGTCGGCCTCCAAGTGGTTCACCTTTCCATACTGGGCACGAGGCTGCCCATGGTTGTTGCCTCCTTGCTGCATTGCATTCTGTCTGACTGGGGCATTGGGAGCTGGCTGCTGCTGAGCTACTTTCTTTGGGCAATGATTCGCCCAATGGCCTTGTTCCCCATAGTGGAAACATGCACGACTTCCTCAATGCACTAGCTCTGCTTGGTTGCTCTAGTTGGTTGCTGGGGCAGGAAGACGGGCTGCCTGGTTGCTCTAACGCTGATATTGATTTCCTCCTTGCTGGTTATTCTAACGATACTGCTACTGCTGCTGAGGAAACTACCTCTGGTATTGCTGCTGCTGGTTTTAACGCTGATGTTGGTGCTGGTGACCTTGCTTGAATGGCTGAGGTGGGTTGCCTGAGTAGCGAGGACGGCTGCTACTCCCGACCTGAGATCCACCAATCTTGTGTTTCCTGTCCTTCATCTCCCGACGCTTCCTTTCAGTCATGATTGCTCTGTCGATCATATGCTGGAAGGTAAGGAATGTGTGGTTCATTAGCTGATAGTGGAGGGGATCAACCAATCCTCTCAAGAAGCGGTACTGCCTCTTGGCATCCGTGTTGACATCTTCTAGGGCATAACGTGACAGCTGCAGAAACTTATCATGGTACTCACTAACAGACAGGGGACCTTGCTTCAAGGTGAGAAACTCCTCCTTCCTTACTATCATCAGTCCCTCGGGCACATAGTAGCGATAGAAGTTGTCCCTGAATTCTTCCCAAGTGATGGCTTCAGGTTTGGCATGGGTGGCGAGGTAAGACTCCCACCAAGACTGTGCTGCTCCCCTCAACTGTCGGGGACCGTACAACACTTTCTCACGATCATTGCACTGGGCAGTGTGCAACTCACGCTCCACGGTACGCAACCAATCTTCCACGTCCATGGGATCAGTGGAGTGGGCTAAGACTAGGGGATGGCCCCTCATGAATTTTGCCTGCTTGTCTCTGGGCACTTGTGGCATCTGGACTTGCACCTGAGGCTGAGGTGGTGGTGGCTGCTGCTGCACTTGCTACATTGCTGCTAGGGTCTGTCCAATTTCCTAAACTGCTTGTGTCTGCATCAAGAACATTTGCTCGATGGTCATTGGTGGTGGCGGTGGCAAATGCTGTTGCGGAGCTGCCTCCTCTTGGGGTGCCTGCTGTTCTGGCTGAGCACGCCTCGCACCTCTATGCCTATTCTCAGACATCTGTAGAAATCACACACATATCAAATCTGACTCTGCAGCCTTTTAGCATAAGAAAAGATGTATAGAAAATCTTCATAGCACTAAACAAATGACCATCTTCATTGACAGCTTCTCAGATAAAGAGGAGAGTGAAGTAAATGGATTACCCAACTAAATAACTAACTTTATTAATAACTACACCAAGTTGTAGGGGACACCCACACCTTGGTGTGTAACGCCCCGAATTTTGCAGTTGAATTTTTTCTTTTCTTTACTCGCCAAATTCGGGCGTTACCTTTTCTTTTTCTTTTTCCCCTCGCTAGACCTTGATCTTTTCCAAAGCTAGCGGGATTCGGTTTGGAATTCCCGTGTAAAGAAAAACCCTAAAATTGTTTTATGTTGTTTGATGCACCATGCCGAACTATGCATTCTTTGATTGTTTGAAAGTGCAAATGCATTCATCTAGGAAGATCGGATTTCGAAAATAAGGAGAAAACCTTTTCTTTCTTTTCTTTTTCTTTCTCTCTCTCCTCTTTCTCTCTCCCGCGCCGTGGGCCGTCTCTGGCCGGCCCAGCCGCCCCCTGCGCGCCCCCCTTTTGGGCCCAATAGGCCCAACCGCCCCACCCCCTCCCCTTTTTCCCCAATTCCCTCTCTCCCTCCCTCCCCTTCCTCTCATTTTCTCCCTCCCTGCCCTAGCCGCCGCCGCCCCTACCCCCTGCCCTAGCCGCCGCCCCTGCAGCTCGACCGCCCGACTCCGGTGAGCCCTCCCCCTCCTCCCTCCTCCCTCCCTCCCCCCTCTCCCCTCCTCTCTCCTCGGCAGCCCGGCCGCCTGGCCGCCCAGGCCGCGCCGCCCTGGCCCCAGCCCCGCCCGGCCAGCCCCCAGCCGCGCCCGGCCGCGCCCTGGCCAGCCCCGGCCGCGCCCTGGCCGGCCCCGGCCAGCCCCCAGCCGCGCCCGGCCGCGCCCTGGCCAGCCCCTGGCCACCCCCAGCCCGCGCCTGGCTGGCCCTGGCCACGCCCTGGCCGCCCGCCCGGCCGCGCCCCCGCCCCTGCGTGCTCGGCCGCCCAGCCGGCCGGTTCAACCGCCCTAGGGCCGGTTCAACCGCCCCCCCCTGTTTTTTATTTTTTTATTTTATTTTATTTTATTTTACTTTCTGTGATCATAGTTATTTTATTTTAGGTAGGCTAATCATTGTTCATGCTATTGAAATAGGAAGTTTAATTTAGAACTTCGCTGCGCTAGTTGATTCACGTAATTAATTGTTTATTTCATTCAATGTTGATCAACTTAAAATGACTAGGTTTCCATTAGTGTATATAACAGAATTCTTTTGTTAAGAACCAGTTGTAACTAATCATTAGTGCATAAGCTTTAACCCCCCCCCTGCGAGACCTTTCCCCGTTTCTTTCTAATCATAACAAATGCGATATCGAATGTCATACTTGATGCATATTCGCTTTACTTGTTACCTTGTATGGTGTACTGTTCTTTTGTATTAAATATGTGGATGTATGTATGTTTGCGCTCGCATAGAGAACGATCCGGTCGAAGAGCCCGAGGAATTCGCAGGAGAAGCCCCTGAGCAGCAGTCGGTTGGTGGAGGCAAGTGTCCTTTGACCTATTTCTGTCCTATTCATTCTTTAATTCACCTCCCGCATTACACATTTATACTTAAGGATTGACTAGCTTTTTGTTATCCATGTCCTTGTTTACCTATTTGGGTCGGATTATTACTGCTTAGTTTGATGCTATTGCCCAACTCTAATCAATGAACATGATGTGATTATCTATGATACGCTGTTTTCCCTTCTTATTTATGATTATATTTGTGACCTTCAAGGGGACTCGAGCGGTTTCTCGAGTGCCTCTCCGTAAGGACCTGTTCTATGGATGACCGCCCGGGAAAACAGTGCAACCATGAGGGTGGAATGGGACGCCCTTAGCTGAATAATTAGAGGAACCGGGGTGTAGATCACTTAGCCGTTGTGCCGTCAATGGGGCTCGGTGTATGCGGCTCGCTCTGCCAAGGTTGATTTGTCCCTTGGGGAGGAGTGCGGTACATTTAGGAAACCTAACGGGTGGCTACAGCCCCGGGGAATCTTTGTAAAGGCTTCGTAGTGAATCCCTAGCCATTCACCTTGGGAGTGAATAAGGGTCTTGCAAGCCCGGGCTAGAGAGGGAATCACGGCTTGTGGGTAAAGTGCGCAACCTCTGCAGAGTGTTATGAAACTGATATATCAGCCGTGCTCACGGTTATGAGCGGCCAAGGGAGCTCCAGAGATTAGTGATACTTGATCAGAGACATTTTGGTACAGGTGGCAATGAGATTGATGGTTCTGATTATGATTATGGTGCTGGTAAGTGGTATTCTTTCCGTTTGGAAAGGATACATTGGGCTAATAACTTGGGTTAATGTTAAAACCTGGCTTTCTACTAGTAAGTAATAACCTGACCAACTAAAAGCAACTGCTTGACTTATCCCCACATAAAGCTAGTCCACTACAGCCAAACGGGATGCTTGCTGAGTATGTTGATGTGTACTCACCCTTGCTCTACACACCAATCCCCCCCCAGGTTGTCAGCATTGCAACCACTGCTCAGGAGAAGATGAAGCTGTGGAAGGAGACTTCCAGGAGTTCCAAGACTATGACGAGTTCTAGGCGTGGGTTAGCGGCAACCCCCAGTCGGCTGCCTGTGAAGGCCGCGTTATCTACGTTTCTTTTCCGCACTTTGATTTATTGTAAGAACTATATGGACGTCTCAGACGTATGATGTAATCGACTATTATTCCCCTTTTAATACTATTTGAGCACTGTGTGATGATGTCCATGTTATGTAACTGCTGTGTACGTGAATAACTGATCCTGGCACGTACATGGTTCGCATTCGGTTTACCTTCTAAAAACCGGGTGTGACATAAGTGGTATCAAAGCCGTGCTGACTGTAGGACCGCTAACCTAGAGTAGAATGGTCGTTCTAAGGACTATAGACCTTTGTCCCTGCCTTGACTTTGGTATCCCTTCAAAAGTTGGTCCTACTGACCAAACCTATGTTCTACTATATATTATACCTTGCTGAAAATTTTGTTTTATTCTGATCCTTCATTTATTTATGGTTCATTATTTGCTGGTCATATTAATTCTGTTCTCACTCTTTTGCTTGCGGTGTCTTTTGTAGATGGCTCGACTTAGACACACTGCACGAAAGTCCGTCATCCCCTTCTTACCCTCCTGCCTTGCTGAGCGTCCGCTTCGCCGTCCCGTGGCCGGACAGTCCAGCCACTTGGAGAGACTGCACCACCGCCTGCATGAGGAGCAGGAACGTCGACGACAGGAGCAGCGGGGCTCTTCCTTCTCGCTCCAGCAGGAGATAGAGTCTGTGAGGAGCTGCTCTCCTGTGCTTCCCCTGGAGGTGCCCCCTGCACCACCACTAGGCGCCCCAGCTTCTGGAGTAGCTGCTGGAGGAGACCCAGACGACGGAGGTGGCGACGACAGCTTGAGCCACGACATCGACTTCTCTGCTGACCATGAGCCGGAAGGATGGGTTGCTCGACCCATCACTCGCGACGCTGCTCGCGGGTGTCACTTCCACGACGCGCTCGACACCCTGCTACGTCGGGCACTTGACCGGCGTACCTGGTCCATCGAGTATCGCTGTGTGGTCTACCAGCATAGTCGCGGGGTCTACCCGGACCGCTGGGAGGCGACCTGTTTGGTGCGTCGTCCGAAGAACAGTCTCCAGGGCGCGGAGGCTTGCTCAGAGCACTATTCTATCTCTGAGCGGGACTCAGCTGAGGCAGCCATGCAGGATGCTGCACGGCGTGCGCTTTCGCACTACTGCTCGGTTCTCGGTGGGGTAGCTGACGGTCTCGACCTGAAGTATTACCCCCGCCGTCCATCTGGCAGCACAGGAGGCGTGATTGTTTCACCTGCTGGTGAGGACAATCCTAGGTTGAGCAGCACAGTCAACCTAGCCGCCGTGCTAAACACGGAGCTGGACCATGCATTAGACGAGCTGAGTAGGGCTCGTGCTGAGATCGCCCTGCTGCGGGCTGAGCGCGCGGAACGTCGTCACTTGGATGATGGTTCCCCCGCTCCCGTTGGGACTCAGCACCCGTATCGCTCACCTCGGCGTGGACTCCAGTCTTATGGCAATCCCGACTGCAAGACCAAGATAAATCTAGAACCATAGCTCGTTAGAGTTGGATCTTGTAATTAATACGAAATATATATACATAGAAGCTTCAGTCTTAGCGTTAGTCTCGGTCTTAGTTAGTCTTAGTTAGACAGGGTAGTTTGCTATATCCTGTGCATTTATGTTTGTCATGATGAACTATGTTTGGTTTGGATCTTTGTAATGATTGTCACCAGAGTGTGGGTATCCCCTGCATTTTGGCTTACCTATTATGTTAATGGAGTTAGTTATATAGTTGGGAAAAAACCTTTATTCTACTTTCCTCTTTATCTGAGAAGCTGTGTGGTCTGTGTTGGAGATCAGTGAAGATGCTCATCTGTTCAGTGCTGTTGGAGAATTCTATACTCTTTTCTTATGCTGCAAGATCTGCCAGATCAGTTCTGATGTGTGGTTGCATTCTGCAGATGTCAGAGAACAGGCGCAGAGGAGGAAGGCGTGCTCAGCAGGAGCAAGCCGCTCCGCAGGAAGAGGTGCCTCAGCAGCAGCACCTGCCGCCCCCGCCCCCGATGTCGATCGAGCAGATGTTTCTGATGCAGACTCAGGCAGTTCAGGCCATCGGTCAGACTCTGGCCGCCATTCAGCAGCAGCAGCAGCAACAGCAGCAGGCTCCACCCCAGCCTCAGATGCCTCAGATGCCCAGAGACAAGCGTGCTGAATTCATGAGAGGTCATCCCCCAACGTTCGCTCACTCTTCTGACCCCATGGATGCTGAAGATTGGCTGCGCACTGTGGAGCGGGAGTTGCATACCGCTCAGTGTGATGACAGGGAGAAAGTCTTGTATGGTCCCCGTCTGTTGAGAGGAGCAGCCCAATCATGGTGGGAGTCTTACCTCGCCACCCATGCCAACCCCGATGCCATCACTTGGGAAGAGTTCAGAGGTAGCTTTCGTCAGTACCATGTGCCTGCAGGTCTGATGACAGTGAAGAAGGAGGAGTTCCTGGCCCTTAAGCAAGGGTCATCATCTGTCAGTGAGTATCGAGACAGATTTCTGCAGTTGTCTCGCTATGCTCCTGAGGATGTCAACACTGACGCCAAGCGACAGTACCGTTTCTTGAGAGGCTTGGTCGACCCTCTTCAGTACCAACTGATGAATCATACCTTCCCGACATTCCAGCACCTGATTGACAGAGCAATCATGACAGAAAGGAAGCGTAAGGAGATGGAGGATCGTAAGCGCAAGATCAGTGGACCCCAGCCTGGAAGCAGCAGTCGTCCCCGTTTTTCAGGCAATCAACCTCAGCAGTTCAGGCAGAACCAGCGTCCACCTTAGCAGCATCAGCAGCGTCAGCAGTATCAGCAGTTCCAAAGGCAGTATCCTCAGCATCAGTACCAGAACCGTCAGAGCAATCAGTCAGGAGGTCAGTTTCAGAGGCAGAATCAGCAGACACCTCGTCTTCCTGCCCTAGCAAACCAGCAAAACAATCAGGCAGCACCAGCTCAAGTTGGAAACAGAGCATGTTTCCACTGTGGAGAGCAAGGCCATTGGGTGATGCAATGTCCGAAGAAGGCAGCCCAGCAGCAGTCAGGCCCCAATGCCCCAGCAAAGCAGAATGTGTCTCAGCCTGGAGCAGGCAACCGCCCTCAGCAGCGCTATAATCATGGAAGACTGAACCACTTGGAGGCTGAAGCAGTTCAGGAGACCCCCGACATGATAGTAGGTATGTTCCCAGTCGACTCCCACATTGCAGAAGTGTTATTTGATACTGGAGCAACGCATTCTTTCATTACTGCATCATGGGTAGAAGCACATAATCTTCCAATTACTGCCATGTCAATCCCCATTCAAATTGACTCAGCTGGTGGTAGAGTTCGAGCCGATAGCATATGTTTGAATGTAAGTGTGGAAATAAGGGGGATAGCGTTTCCTGCTAACCATATAGTAATGGGTACTCAGGGAATAGATGTCATCCTAGGGATGAATTGGCTAGATAAGTATCAGGCAGTTATCAGTTGTGATAAAAGGACAATCAAGTTGGTGTCCCCACTAGGAGAGGAAGTGGTGACCGAGTTAGTCCCGCCTGAGCCGAAGAGAGGAAGTTGTTATCAGATGGCTGTCGATAGCAGTGAAGCAGACCCAATTGAGAGTATCAAGGTTGTGTCTGAATTCCCAGACGTGTTTCCAAAGGACTTATCGGGTATGCCACCAGAGCGGAAAGTTGACTTTGCCATAGAGCTTCTTCCTGGAACCGCCCCTATCTTTAAGAGAGCTTACAGAATATCTGGACCAGAGTTGGTTGAGCTTAAGAAACAGATTGATGAGCTGTCAGAGAAAGGTTACATCCGGCCAAGCACCTCGCCTTGGGCCGCCCCTGTCTTGTTTGTGGAGAAGAAAGATGGCACCAAAAGGATGTGTATCGATTATCGAGCTTTGAATGAAGTCACGATCAAGAACAAGTATCCCTTGCCCAGAATAGAAGATCTGTTTGACCAGTTGAGAGGAGCCAGTGTGTTCTCCAAGATTGATCTGAGGTCAGGTTATCATCAGCTCAGGATCCGACCTTCGGACATTCCGAAGACGGCATTCATCACCAAGTATGGTTTGTATGAGTTCACAGTGATGTCTTTTGGTTTGACCAATGCACCAGCGTTCTTTATGAACTTGATGAACAGTGTATTCATGGATTATCTCGATAAGTTTGTGGTGGTATTCATTGATGACATTCTGGTTTATTCTCAAAGCAAAGAAGAACATGCAGATCATTTGAGGATGGTATTGCAGAGATTGCGAGAACACCAGTTGTATGCAAAGTTGAGCAAGTGTGAGTTCTGGATCAGTGAAGTCCTGTTCTTGGGTCACATAATCAACAAAGAAGGATTGGCTGTGGATCCGAAGAAAGTGGCAGACATTCTGAACTGGAAAGCGCCAACGGATGCCCGAGGAATCAAGAGCTTCATTGGAATGGCCGGATATTATCGGCGATTCATTGAAGGGTTTTCGAAGATTGCGAAACCAATGACAGCGTTGCTAGGCAACAAGGTTGAGTTCAAGTGGACCCAGAAATGTCAAGAGGCCTTCGAAGCGCTGAAAGAGAAGTTGACAACAGCGCCTGTCCTAGTCTTGCCTGATGTGCACAAGCCCTTCTCTATGTACTGTGATGCTTGTTACACAGGTTTGGGATGCGTGTTGATGCAAGAGGGAAGAGTTGTGGCTTACTCGTCCCGACAGCTGAAGGTTCATGAGAAGAACTACCCAATCCATGATCTAGAGTTGGCAGCAGTGGTTCACGCACTGAAGACATGGAGGCACTATCTATATGGACAGAAATGCGATGTTTACACAGACCACAAGAGTCTGAAGTACATATTCACTCAGTCAGAATTGAACATGAGGCAACGAAGATGGTTAGAGTTGATCAAAGACTATGAGTTGGAGATTCATTACCATCCAGGCAAAGCAAACGTAGTGGCAGATGCTTTGAGCAGAAAGAGTCAAGTCAATCTGATGGTCGCTCGTCCGATGCCTTATGAGTTGGCCAAGGAGTTCGACAGGTTGAGTCTCGGATTTCTGAACAATTCGCGAGGAGTCACATTTGAATTGGAACCTACCTTGGAGCGAGAAATCAAAGAAGCGCAGAAGAATGATGAAAAGATCAGTGAGATTCGGCGACTGATTCTAGATGGCAGAGGCAAAGATTTTCGAGAAGATGCAGAAGGTGTGATATGGTTCAAAGACCGCTTGTGTGTTCCCAATGTCCAGTCCATTCGGGAGTTGATTCTCAAGGAAGCTCATGAGACAGCCTATTCGATTCACCCTGGCAGTGAGAAGATGTATCAGGATCTGAAGAAGAAATTCTGGTGGTACGGAATGAAGAGGGAAATCGCAGAGCATGTGGCTATGTGCGATAGTTGTCGAAGAATTAAGGCAGAACACCAGAGACCTGCTGGATTGTTGCAACCGTTGCAGATCCCTCAGTGGAAATGGGATGAGATCGGTATGGATTTCATAGTCGGATTGCCTCGCACTCGAGCCGGCTACGATTCCATTTGGGTAGTAGTGGACCGTTTGACCAAGTCGGCCCACTTCATACCTGTCAAGACCACCTACAGCAGTGCAGTATTGGCAGAGCTGTATATGTCTCGGATCGTTTGTCTTCATGGTGTGCCAAAGAAGATAGTGTCAGACAGAGGAACGCAGTTCACCTCTCATTTCTGGCAGCAGTTGCATGAAGCTTTGGGCACACATCTGAATTTCAGTTCAGCTTATCATCCGCAGACAGATGGTCAGACTGAAAGAACCAATCAAATTCTTGAAGACATGTTGAGAGCCTGTGCGTTGCAAGATCAGTCCGGATGGGACAAGCGATTGCCTTATGCAGAGTTTTCCTATAACAACAGTTACCAGGCCAGTTTGAAGATGTCACCATTTCAAGCGCTTTATGGAAGGAGTTGTAGAACTCCGTTGCAATGGGATCAGCCTGGAGAGAAGCAAGTGTTTGGGCCAGACATTCTGCTTGAAGCCGAAGAGAACATCAAGATGGTCCGAGAGAATCTGAAGATAGCGCAATCGAGGCAGCGAAGCTATGCAGACACAAGAAGAAGAGAGCTGAGTTTTGAAGTCGGAGACTTTGTCTATCTGAAAGTGTCACCGATCAGAGGAGTCAGAAGGTTCGGAATCAAAGGCAAGCTAGCACCCCGCTACATTGGTCCGTACCAGATCCTCTCCAAGCGTGGAGAAGTGGCCTATCAGCTCAGTCTGCCAGAGAATTTGTCTGCTGTGCATGATGTCTTTCATGTGTCTCAGTTGAAGAAGTGCTTGCGTGTGCCAGAAGAGCAGTTGCCAGTGGAAGGTCTGGAAGTCCAGGAGGACTTGACCTATGTTGAGAAGCCAGCTCAGATCCTTGAGATTGCAGATAGAGTCACCCGAAGGAAGACCATCAGAATGTGCAAAGTCAGATGGAATCACCACTCTGAGGAAGAAGCAACCTGGGAGCATGAAGATGATTTGATGGCTAAGTACCCAGAGCTCTTTGCTAGCCAGCCCTGAATCTCGAGGGCGAGATTCTTTTAAGGGGGATAGGTTTGTAACGCCCCGAATTTTGCAGTTGAATTTTTTCTTTTCTTTACTCGCCAAATTCGGGCGTTACCTTTTCTTTTTCTTTTTCCCCTCGCTAGACCTTGATCTTTTCCAAAGCTAGCGGGATTCGGTTTGGAATTCCCGTGTAAAGAAAAACCCTAAAATTGTTTTATGTTGTTTGATGCACCATGCCGAACTATGCATTCTTTGATTGTTTGAAAGTGCAAATGCATTCATCTAGGAAGATTGGATTTCGAAAATAAGGAGAAAACCTTTTCTTTCTTTTCTTTTTCTTTCTCTCTCTCCTCTTTTTCTCTCTCCCACGCCGTGGGCCGTCTCTGGCCGGCCCAGCCGCCCCCTGCGCGCCCCCCTTTGGGCCCAATAGGCCCAACCGCCCCACCCCCTCCCCTTTTTCCCCAATTCCCTCTCTCCCTCCCTCCCCTTCCTCTCATTTTCTCCCTCCCTGCCCTAGCCGCCGCCGCCCCTACCCCCTGCCCTAGCCGCCGCCCCTGCAGCTCGGCCGCCCGACTCCGGTGAGCCCTCCCCCTCCTCCCTCCTCCCTCCCTCCCCCCTCTCCCCTCCTCTCTCCTCGGCAGCCCGGCCGCCTGGCCGCCCTGGCCGCGCCGCCCTGGCCCCAGCCCCGCCCGGCCAGCCCCCAGCCGGCCTCGGCCAGCCCCCAGCCGCGCCCGGCCTCGCCCTGGCCAGCCCCGGCCTCGCCCTGGCCGGCCCTGGCCAGCCCCCAGCCGCGCCCGGCCGCGCCCTGGCCAGCCCCTGGCCGCCCCCAGCCCGCGCCTGGCCGGCCCTGGCCGCGCCCTGGCCGCCCGCCCGGCCGCGCCCCCGCCCCTGCGTGCTCGGCCGCCCAGCCGGCCGGTTCAACTGCCCTAGGGCCGGTTCAACCGCCCCCCCCCCCTGTTTTTTATTTTTTTTTATTTTATTTTATTTTATTTTACTTTCTGTGATCATAGTTATTTTATTTTAGGTAGGCTAATCATTGTTCATGCTATTGAAATAGGAAGTTTAATTTAGAACTTCGCTGCGCTAGTTGATTCACGTAATTAATTGTTTATTTCATTCAATGTTGATCAACTTAAAATGACTAGGTTTCCATTAGTGTATATAACAGAATTCTTTTGTTAAGAACCAGTTGTAACTAATCATTAGTGCATAAGCTTTAACCCCCCCTGCGAGACCTTTCCCCGTTTCTTTCTAATCATAACAAATGCGATATCGAATGTCATACTTGATGCATATTCGCTTTACTTGTTACCTTGTATGGTGTACTGTTCTTTTGTATTAAATATGTGGATGTATGTATGTTTGCGCTCGCATAGAGAACGATCCGGTCGAAGAGCCCGAGGAATTCGCAGGAGAAGCCCCTGAGCAGCAGTCGGTTGGTGGAGGCAAGTGTCCTTTGACCTATTTCTGTCCTATTCATTCTTTAATTCACCTCCCGCATTACACATTTATACTTAAGGATTGACTAGCTTTTTGTTATCCATGTCCTTGTTTACCTATTTGGGTCAGATTATTACTGCTTAGTTTGATGCTATTGCCCAACTCTAATCAATGAACATGATGTGATTATCTATGATACGCTGTTTTCCCTTCTTATTTATGATTATATTTGTGACCTTCAAGGGGACTCGAGCGGTTTCTCGAGTGCCTCTCCGTAAGGACCTGTTCTATGGATGACCGCCCGGGAAAACAGTGCAACCATGAGGGTGGAATGGGACGCCCTTAGCTGAATAATTAGAGGAACCGGGGTGTAGATCACTTAGCCGTTGTGCCGTCAATGGGGCTCGGTGTATGCGGCTCGCTCTGCCAAGGTTGATTTGTCCCTTGGGGAGGAGTGCGGTACATTTAGGAAACCTAACGGGTGGCTACAGCCCCGGGGAATCTTTGTAAAGGCTTCGTAGTGAATCCCTAGCCATTCACCTTGGGAGTGAATAAGGGTCTTGCAAGCCCGGGCTAGAGAGGGAATCACGGCTTGTGGGTAAAGTGCGCAACCTCTGCAGAGTGTTATGAAACTGATATATCAGCCGTGCTCACGGTTATGAGCGGCCAAGGGAGCTCCAGAGATTAGTGATACTTGATCAGAGACATTTTGGTACAGGTGGCAATGAGATTGATGGTTCTGATTATGATTATGGTGCTGGTAAGTGGTATTCTTTCCGTTTGGAAAGGATACATTGGGCTAATAACTTGGGTTAATGTTAAAACCTGGCTTTCTACTAGTAAGTAATAACCTGACCAACTAAAAGCAACTGCTTGACTTATCCCCACATAAAGCTAGTCCACTACAGCCAAACGGGATGCTTGCTGAGTATGTTGATGTGTACTCACCCTTGCTCTACACACCAATCCCCCCCCAGGTTGTCAGCATTGCAACCACTGCTCAGGAGAAGATGAAGCTGTGGAAGGAGACTTCCAGGAGTTCCAAGACTATGACGAGTTCTAGGCGTGGGTTAGCGGCAACCCCCAGTCGGCTGCCTGTGAAGGCCGCGTTATCTACGTTTCTTTTCCGCACTTTGATTTATTGTAAGAACTATATGGACGTCTCAGACGTATGATGTAATCGACTATTATTCCCCTTTTAATACTATTTGAGCACTGTGTGATGATGTCCATGTTATGTAACTGCTGTGTACGTGAATAACTGATCCTGGCACGTACATGGTTCGCATTCGGTTTACCTTCTAAAAACCGGGTGTGACATGGTGACAATCATTACAAAGATCCAACTTTAGTACATGTCCATCATAACAAGCATCCATCATAAGATAAGCAAACTAATTCTAACTAAGACTGAATAGACTAAGATGCTGAACTAAGCATTATTACAAACTCTGACTCTATCGATCCAGGGATCCAAATCTATCTCGGTCCTACAGTCTGGGGTATCATAGTCGAAGCGACCACGGGGCAGTGAACGGTAAGAGTGCTGAATCTCGACAGGGGCGGGAGAACCACCATCCAGATAGTGGCGTGCTGCGCACTTAGCACGCAATTCCGCAACCTCTGCCCGAACCTTGCCCAACTCGTCAAGGGCGTGGTCCAACTCTCTGTTGAGCACGACGGCCAGGTTGACCAGGCTGTTCAGCCTGGGATTTCCCTCACCAACTAGCGAGACAATCACACCTCCAGCACTGCCGGTCGAATGGCGAGGGTAGTACTTCAAGTCAAGGCCATCAGCTACCCCGCTGAACAACGAGCAATACTGAGAATGTGCCCGTTGTGCTGCATCCTGCATGGCTGCCTCGACAGTATCCCTGTCAGTAATAGAATAGTGCTCTAAGAAGGCCTCTACACCCCGGAGATCATCGTCCGGACGGCGCACCAAGCAAGTAGCCTCCCATTGGTCTGGGTATAGCCCACGACGATGCTGGTATACTACACAACGGTACTCGATAAACCAAGTGTGTCGGTCGAAGGCCCGACGTAGCAGGGTATCGAGAGCGTCGTGGAAGTGACACCCGCGAGCGGCATCACGAGTGATGGGTCTAGCGATCCACCCCTCCGACTCTGGCTCCTCCGAGAGCTCCGTGCCGTGGCTCGAACTGCCACCAGCGTCGTCGTCGTCTCTGTCTCTGTCAGGGTCTCCTCCAGTAGCCGGGATGCCCTGTGCTGGTGCAGGAGGCATCTCTGGCTGAGGTGCAGGGGAAGGCGGCCTCTCAGACTCCACCTCCTGCTAAGGCGAGGGGGAAGAGTCCTGCTGCTCCTAGTCCTGCTCCTACTCCTAGCGTCGACGCTCCTGCTCCTCGTGTAGGCGATGATGCAGTCTCTCCAAGTGACTGGACTGACCTGGCACCGTGTGACTCAGTGGATGCTCCGCCAGGCGAGAAGGCAAAAAGGGGATCATAGACTTATGTGCAGTGCACCTGATACGGGCCATCTACCAAAGACACCGTAAGCACAAGAGTAAGAGTAGAACTATGAGACCAGAAAGTAAACAGAAAGAAAAGTGAGACAAAACTTTTTGAGATAAGTAGATAACATAGAGTTGGTCAAGATGGCCAACTTTTGAAAGGACTCTAAAGATCAAGGTAAGAGTAGGGGTCTTTAGTTCCTTAGAGCGACCATTGTAGTCTTGGTTAGCGGTCCTATAGTCAGCAAGGGCTCTGATACCACTTATGTCACACTCGGTTTTGGAAGGCAAACCGAATGCGAACCATATACGTGCTAGGATCAGAAACTCACTGAAAGTCTCCTAGAGGGGGGTGAATAGGCGGAATCTAAAAATTATAAACTTAAGCACACACTACAAGTCGGGGTTAGCGTTAGAAATAAAATCGAGTCCGAAAAGAGAGGGCGAAAACAAACCACAAGCAAATGAAGAGTGTGACATGGTGATTTGTTTTATCGAGGTTCGGTTCTTGCAAACCTACTCCCCGTTGAGGTGGTCACAAAGACCGGGTCTCTTTCAACCCTTTCCCTCTCTCAAACGGTCACCTAGACCGAGTGAGCTTCTCTTCTCAATCAATTGGGACACTTAGTCCCCACAAGGACCCCCACAACTTGGTGTCTCTTGCTTTGATTACAAAAGTCTTGGGAACAAGAAATGGGGAAGAAGAAATGCGATCCAAGCGCAAGAGCTCAAAAGAACACGACAAAACTCTCTCTTCTAGTCACTATTTGATGTGAACTTTGGACTTGAGAGAGGATTTGATCTCTTGTTTGTGTCTTGGAGTGAAGTATAGAGCTCTTGTATTGAATGCAATGGCTGAAAACTTGGATGCCTTGAAGTGTGGTGGTTGGGGGGTATTTATAGCCACACCCACCAAAATGGTCGTTAGGGAATTCTGCTGTCGATGGGCGCACCGGACAGTCCGATGCGCCAGCCACGTCACCCAACCGTTAGGGTTCTACCGTTGGAGCTTCTGACAGCTGGGCCATCGGACAGTCCGGTGGTGCACCGGACAGGTCTTGTTCACTGTCCGGTGCGTCTTCTGGCGCCTGCTCCGATTTTTGCGCGCGCAGTCCGCACTGTAGCGTTCACTGTTGCTTTTTGCAGATGACCGTTGGCGTGCTAGCCGTGCTCCTGCTGGCACACCAGATAGTGCGGTGCTACACCGGACAGTCCAGTGAATTATAGCGGGGAGCAATTTCCAAAAACCCAAAGGTGGCAAGTACGGAGATGATCTCCCTGGTGCACCGGACACTGTCCGGTGGCACACCGGACAGTCCGGTGCGCCAGACCAGGGCAGCATTCGGTTTTCTTTGCTCCTTTGTTTTGATCCCTTTCTTTTATCTTTGTATTGGTTTGTTGTGAACCTTTGGCACCTGTGGAACATATAATCTAGAGCAAACTAGTTAGTCCAATTATTTGTGTTGGGCAATTCAACCACCAAAATCATTTAGGAAAAGGTTTGACCGTATTTCCCTTTCAATCTCCCCCTTTTTGGTGATTGATGCCAACACAAACCAAAGCAAATGTATAAGTGCAGAATTGAACTAGTTTGCATAAGGTAAGTGCAAAGGTTGCTTGGAATTGAACCAATATAATTATTTCAATAGATATGCATGGATTGTTTTCTTCTATTTTAACATTTTGGACCACATTTGCACCACGAGTTTTATTTTTGCAAATTCTTTGGTAAATTCTTTTCAAAATCCTTTTGCAAATAGTCAAAGGTATATGAACAAGATTGAAAGAAGCATTTTCAAAATTTGAGATTTTCTCCCCCTATTTCAAATGCTTTTCCTTTGACTTAAACAAAATTCCTCCTTAATGAAATTCTCCTCTTAGTGTTCAAGAGGGTTTTACAAATTTTTTGAAGATACTAGAATTTTCTCCCCCTTTTGAAAACACATTAAGATGTCAATTTGAAAACTTCATTTTTAAAATTCGTTGGTGGTGCGGTCCTTTTGCTTTGGGCTAATACTTTCTCCCCCTTTGGCATGAATCGCCAAAAACGGATACTTGTGAGTGAAATATAAGCCCTTTAACTTTCTCCCCAATGGCAAACAAATAAATATGAGTGAAGATTATACCAATGGAGAGATGGCGGAATACCGACAAAGAGTAGATAATACGATGGAGTTGAGTGGAAGCGTCGTCTTTGCCGAATACTCCATTTCCCTTTCAATTCTATGACTAAGCATAAGAATACACTTGAAAACCTATTAGTCATAGATATAAAAGAGATATGATCAAAGGTATATAAATGAGCTATGTGTGCAAAGTATCAATCAAAGTTCCTAGAATCAAGAATATTTAGCTCATTCCTAAATTTGGTAAAGGTTTTCTCATCTAATGGTTTGGTAAAGATATCGGCTAATTGATCTTTGGTGTTAATATAGGCTATCTCGATATCCCCCCTTTGTTGGTGATCTTTCAAAAAGTGATACCGAATGGGTATGTGCTTAGTGCGGCTGTGTTCAATGGGATTATCCACCATGCGGATTGCACTCTCATTATCACATAGGAGAGGGACTTTGCTAAATTTGTAGCCATAGTCCCTGAGGGTTTGCCTCATCCAAAGCAATTGCGCGCAACAATATCCTGCGGCAATATACTCGGCTTTGGCGGTAGAAAGAGCTACTGAGTTTTGTTTCTTTGAAGCCCAAGACACTAGGGATCTCCCCAGAAACTGACAAGTCCCTGATGTGCTCTTCCTATCAATTTTACACCCTGCCCATCTGAATATCCTAGTAAATCAAAAGAGGATCCCTTGGGGTACCAAATACCAAACTTAGGTGTATAAACTAAATATCTCAAGATTCTCTTCACGGCCCTAAGTGAACTCCTTTAGGATCGGCTTGGAACCTTGCACACATGCATACGGAAAGCATAATATCCGGTCGAGATGCACATAAGTAGAGTTAAGATCCTATCATCGACCGGTATAACTTTTGATCTACGGATTTACCTCCCGTGTCGAGGTCGAGATGTCCATTGGTTCCCATGGGTGTCTTGATGGGCTTGGCATCCTTCATTCCAAACTTGGTGAGTATATCTTGAATATACTTTGTTTGGCTGATGAAGGTGCTCTCTTGGATTTGCTTGACTTGAAATCCTAGAAAATACTTCAACTCCCCCATCATAGACATCTCGAATTTTTGAACCATGATCCTACTAAACTCTTCACAAGTAGATTTGTTAGTAGACCCAAATATGATATCATCAACATAAATTTGGCATACAAACAAGTCTTTTGCAATAGTTTTGGTAAAGAGAGTAGGATCGACTTTACCGACTTTGAAACCATTAGTGATAAGAAAATCTCTTAGGCATTCATACCATGCTCTTGGGGCTTGCTTGAGCCCATAAAGCACCTTAGAGAGTTTATAGACATGGTTAGGATACTCACTATCCTCAAAGCCGGGAGGTTGCTCAACATAGACTTCTTCCTTGATTGGTCCATTGAGGAAGGCACTCTTCATGTCCATTCGATAGAGCTTAAAGCCATGGTAAGTAGCATAGGCAAGTAATATACAAATTGACTCAAGCCTAGCTACGGGTGCATAGGTTTCACCAAAATCCAAACCTTCGACTTGTGAATAACCCTTGGCCATAAGTCGTGCTTTGTTCCTTGTCACCACACCATGCTCATCTTGCTTGTTGTGGAATACCCACTTGGTTCCTACAACATTTTGGTTAGGACGTGGAACTAAATGCCACACCTCATTCCTCGTGAAGTTGTTGAGCTCCTCTTGCATTGCCAGCACCCAATCCGAATCTTTAAGTGCATCCTCTACCTGTGTGGTTCAATAGAGGAAACAAAAGAGTAATGTTCACAAAAATGAGCGACTCGAGATCGAGTGGTTACCCCCTTATGAATATCGCCGAGGATGGTGTTCACAGGGTGATCTCTTTGAATCGCCTGGTCGACTCTTGGGTGTGGCGATCTTTGATCTTGTTCATCTTCCTTGTCTTGATCATTGGCATCTCCCCCTTGATCATTGTCCTCCTCTTGAGGTGGCTCATCTTCTTGATCTTCATTTTCATCATCTTGAGCTTGATCCTCATCTTGAGTTGGTGGAGATGCTTGCATGGAGGAAGATGGTTGATCTTGTGCTTGTGGAGGCTCTTTGGATTCCTTAGGACACACATCCCCAATGGACATGTTCCTTAGTGCGACGCATGGGGCCTCTTCATCATCTAGCTCATCAAGATCAACTTGCTCTACTTGAGAGCCATTAGTCTCATCAAACACAATATCACAAGAAACTTCAACTAGTCCAGTGTACTTGTTAAAGACTATATGCCCTTGTGTTTGAATCATAACCAAGTAAAAAGCCTTCTACAGCCTTAGGAGCAAATTTAGATTTTCTACCTCTTTTAACAAGTATAAAACATTTGCTACCAAAGACTCTAAAATATGAAACATTGGGCTTTTTACCAGTGAGGAGTTCATAAGATGTCTTCTTGAGGATTCGATGAAGATATAACCGGTTGATGGAGTAGCAAGCGGTGTTAATCGCCTCGGCCCAAAACCGGTCCTGTGTCTTATACTCATCAAGCATGATCCTCGCCATGTCAAGTAGAGTTCTATTCTTCCTCTCCACTACCCCATTTTGTTGTGGCATGTAGGGAGAAGAGAACTCATGCTTGATGCCCTCCTCAAGAAAGCCTTCAATTTGAGAGTTCTTGAACTCCGTTCCATTGTCGCTTCTAATCTTTTTGATCCTTAAGCCGAACTCATTTTGAGCTCATCTCAAGAATCCCTTTAAGGTCTCTTGGGTTTAAGATTTATCCTGCAAAAAGAATACCCAAGTGAAGCGAGAATAATCATCCACAATAACTAGACAGTACTTACTCCTGCCGATGCTTATGTAAGCTATCGGGCCGAATAGATCCATGTGGAGCAGCTCAAGCGGCCTGTCAGTCGTCATGATGTTCTTGTGTGGATGATGAACACCAACTTGCTTCCCTGCTTGACATGCGCTACAAACCCTGTCTTTCTCAAAATGAACATTGGTTAGTCCCAAAATGTGCTCTCCCTTTAGAAGCTTATGAAGATTCTTCATTCCAATGTGGGCTAATCGGCGATGCTAGAGCCAATCCATGTTAGTCTTAGCAATTAAGCAAGTGTCGAGTTCAGCTCTATTGAATCAACTAAGTATAGTTGACCCTCTAACACTCCCTTAAAAGCTACTGAATCATCACTTCTTCTAAAGACAGTAACACCTAAATTTGTAAAAAGATAGTTGTAACCCATTTTGCATAATTGAGAAACTGAAAGCAAGCTATAATCTAAAGAATCTACAAGAAAAACATTGGAAATAGAATGGTCAGGTGATATAGCAATTTTACCAAGTCCTTTGACCAAACCTTGATTTCCATCCCCGAATGTGATAGCTCGTTGGGGATCTTGGTTTTTCTCATAGGAGGAGAACATCTTTTTCTCCCCAGTCATGTGGTTTGTGCACCCGCTATCAATGATCCAACATGAGCCCCCGGATGCATAAACCTACAAAACAAGTTTAGGCCTTGTTCTTAGGTACCGAAACGGTCTTGGGTCCTTTGACATTAGAAACAAGCACCTTGGGTACCCAAACACAAGTCTTTGATCCCTTGTGTTTGCCCCCAACATATTTGGCAACTACTTTGTCTGATTTGTTAGTGAGCACATAAGAAGCATCAAAGGTTTTAAATGAAACATTAGGTTCATTTGATGCAATAGGAGATTTCTTTTTAGACAATTTAGCATGAGTGGATTGCCTAGAACTAGATGCCTCACTCTTATACATAAAAGCATGATGAGAGCCAGAGTGAGACTTCCTAGAATGAATTCTCCTAATTTTGTGTTCGGGATAACCAGCAGGATATAAAATATAGCCCTCGTTATCCTGAACCATGGGAGCTTTGCCCTTAACAAAGTTAGACAATTTCTTAGGGGCATTAAGCTTGATATTGCCTCCCTGTTGGAAGCCAATGCCATCCTTAATGCCAGGGTGTCTCCCATTATAGAGCATACTATGAGCAAATTTAAATTTCTCATTTTCTAATTCATGCTCGGCAATTTTAGCATCTAATTTTGCTATATGATCATTTTGTTGTTTAATCATAGCAATGTGATCATGGATAGCATCAATATTAACATCTCTACATCTAGTGCAAATAGAGACATGACTGACAGTAGATGTAGAGGGTTTGCAAGCATTTAATTCATCAATTTTAGCACGTAAAGTAATATTCTCATTTCTAAGATTGGAAATAGAAACATTGCAAACATCTAATTCCTTAGCCTTAGCAATTAATTTTTCATTCTCAATCTTAAGGCTAGCAAGAGAGGCATTCAATTTATCAATCTTAGCAATTAGACTAGCATTATCATTTCTAAGACTGGTAATTGAATCATCACAAATATTTGACTTCTCAACCTTAGCAATCAAATTAGCATTCTCAATTCTAAGGTTGGAGATAGTGTCATGGAAAATGCTAAGCTCACTAGTTAATTTTTCACATTTTTCTACTTCCTGAGCATAAGCATTTTTAACCTTAACATGCTTCTTATTTTCTTTAATTAGGAAGTCCTCTTGGCTATCCAAGAGTTCATCCTTCTCATGAATAGCACTAATTAATTCATTCAATTTTTCTTTTTGTTGCATGTTTAGGTTGGCGAAAAGAGTGAGCAAGTTGTCCTCATCATCACTAGAGTTATCCTCATCACTAGAAGTTGCATACTTAGTGGAGGATCTAGATTTTAACTTCTTCTTGTCGTCCTTTGCCATGAAACACTTGTGGCTGATGTTGGGGAAGAGAAGACCTTTGTTGACGGCGATGTTTGTGGCGTCCTCATCGGAGGAGGAGTCAGTGGAGCTCTCGTCGGAGTCCCACTCCTGGCAAACATGGGCATCGCTGCCCTTCTTCTTGTAGTATCTCTTCTTCTCCTTCTTCCCCCTCTTGTTGTCGCCCCTGTCACTGTCACTAGCAATAGGACATTTTGCTATAAAGTGACCGGGCTTACCACACTTGTAGCAAACTTTCTTGGAGCGGGGCTTGTAGTCTTTCCCCCTCCTTTGCATGAGGATTTGGTGGAAGCTCTTGATGATGAGCGTCATGTCCTCGTTGTCGAGCTTGGAGGCGTCAATGGGGAGTCTACTTGATGTAGACTCTTCTTTCTTCTCCTCCATCGCCTTGAATGCGACGGGTTGTACCTCGGGTGCGGAGGAGGTGCCTTGCTCGATGATCTTCTTGGAGCCTTTGATTATCAATTCAAAGCTCACAAATTTTCCTATAACCTCCTCGGGAGACATTAGCTTGTATCTAGGATCACCACAAATTAATTGAACTTGTGTGGGATTAAGAAAAACGAGTGATCTAAGAATAACCTTGACCATTTCATGGTCATCCCATTTTGTGCTCCCGAGGTTGCGCACTTGATTTACCAAGGTCTTGAGCTGGTTGTACATGGCTTGTGGCTCCTCTCCTTGGTTGAGCATAAAACGACCGAGCTCCCCCTCGATTGTCTCCCTCTTGGTGATCTTGGTCACCTCATCTCCCTCGTGCGCGGTCTTGAGCACGTCCCAAATCTCCTTGGCGCTCTTCAACCCTTGCACTTTATTATACTCCTCTCGACTTAGAGAGGCGAGGAGTATAGTAGTGGCTTGGGAGTTGAAGTGCCGGATTTGGCCAACCTCGTCCGAATCATAATCTTCATCCCCCGGCGATGGTACCTGCACTCCAAACTCAACAATGTCCCAAATACTAGCGTGGAGTGAGGTTAGGTGATGCCTCATTTTATCACTCCACATGTTATAATCTTCACCCTAAAAAACGGGTGGTTTGCCTAGTGGGACGGAAAGTAAAGGAGTGTGTTTTGAAATACGAGGATAGTGTAGGGGGATCTTACTAAACTTCTTGAGCTCATGGCGCTTAGAAGTGACGAACGGCGCGTCGGAGCTGGATGTAGATGGCAACGAAGAGTCAGTCTCGTAGTAGACCACCTTCTTCATCTTCTTTTTCTTGTCGCCGCTCCGATGCGACTTGGTGTGTGAAGGGGATCCCTTCCCCTTGTTGCCGGACTCTCCCGATGGAGTCTTCCCGTGGCTTGAGGCGGGCTTCTCGCCGGTCACCACCTCCTTCTTGGCGTGACCTCCCGACATCACTTCGAGCGGTTAGGCTCTAATGAAGTACCAGGCTCCGATACCAATTGAAAGTCGCCTAGAGGGGGGTGAATAGGCGGAATCTGAATATTTTAAACTTAAGCACACACTACAAGTCGGGGTTAGCGTTAGAAATAAAATCGAGTCTGAAAAGAGAGGGAAAAAACAAATCACAAGCAAATGAAGAGTGTGACATGGTGATTTGTTTTACCAAGGTTCGGTTCTTGCAAACCTACTCCCCATTGAGGTGGTCACAAAGACCGGGTCTCTTTCAACCCTTTCCCTCTCTCAAACGGTCACCTAGACCGAGTGAGCTTCTCTTCTCAATCAATTAGGACACTTAGTCCCCACAAGGACCACCACAACTTGGTGTCTCTTGCTTTGATTACAAAAGTCTTGGGAACAAGAAATGGGGAAGAAGAAAAGCGATCCAAGCGCAAGAGCTCAAAAGAACACGACAAAACTCTCACTTCTAGTCACTATTTGATAGGAGTGAACTTTGGACTTGGGAGAGGATTTGATATCTTGTTTATGTCTTGGAGTGAAGTCTAGAGCTCTTGTATTGAATGCAATGGCTGAAAACTTGGATGCCTTGAAGTGTGGTGGTTGGGGGGTATTTATAGCCCCACCCACCAAAATGACCGTTGGGGAATTCTGCTGTCGACGGGCGCACCGGACAGTCCGGTGCGCCAGCCACGTCACCCAACCGTTAGGGTTCGACCGTTGGAGCTTCTGACAGCTGGGCCACCGGACAGTTCGGTGGTGCACCGGACAGGTCCTGTTCACTGTCTGGTGCGCCTTCTAGCGCCTGCTCCGACTTCTGCGCGCAGTCCGCACTGTAGCGTTCATTGTTTCTTTTTGTAGACGACCGTTGGCACGCTAGTCATTGCTCCCGCTGGCACACCGGACAGTCCGGTGCTACACCAGACAGTCCGGTGAATTATAGCGGGGAGCAATTTCTAGAAACCCAAAGGTGGCAAGTATGGAGATGATCTCCCTGGTGCACCGGACACTGTCCGGTGGCACACCGGACAGTCCGGTGCGCCAGACCGGGGCAGCCTTCGGTTTTCTTTGATCCTTTGTTTTGAACCCTTTCTTTTAACTTTGTATTGGTTTGTTGTGAACCTTTGGCACCTGTGGAACATATAATCTAGAGCAAACTAGTTAGTCCAATTATTTGTGTTGGGCAATTCAACCACCAAAATCATTTAGGAAAAGGTTTGACCCTATTTCCCTTTCACTCACGTATACAGCGATTACATAGTTGGACATTATCACACAATGCTCGAATTAAATAACGAAAAGGTACTTAGTTACATCAAGATGTCCAAGGCATCCACAGAGTCTAATACATAACCATTGTTTTTAACATGAACATCAAAGTGCGGAGAAACGAAACGTAGAAGATAAGCCTACACAGGCAGCTGAGTGGTGGTTTGCCACTAAGAAAGAACTAGAACTCGTCGTAGTCCTGGAACTCCTCGAAATCTTCCTTGTTGCCAGCATCACCTCCTTAGCACTGAGTATAGTGGAGACAACCTAGGCTAGGGTGGTTTATAAAGCAAGGGTGAGTACACATCAACGTACTCAGCAAATGTCTCGTTTGGCTAAAGTGGACTAGCTATATGTGGGGTTAAGGTTAAGCAGTTGCTTTTAGTTGGTCAAGTATTTGTTACTAGTAGTAGAGCTAAGTTTTAGTAATAAACCCATTTATCACCCAAAAGTACTTCCTCAAAAGAGGGAATACCAGAGATCAGATTTTATAACTTCATTGTTAACCATCAGCATATAAAGTATCCAAAGTTCTTCTAATCAAAGAGGATCCCAAGGCTGCTCTTAACCATGAGCTCGGCTGATATACCAGTTTTTAACACTCTGCAGAGGTTGTACACTTCACCCACAAGTCCTGATCCCTTTCCTACCAGGGTTGTACATACCCGATCTTCACTACCGAGGTGAATGGCCAGGGATACACTATGTAGCCTTTACAAAGACTCCCCTGGTGCATAGCTGCTCGTTAGGTTTCGCCAGTCGTACAAACGTAGTACACCTCCCCAAGGTGGGTGACTAACAAAACCAAATCGAATGAACCTCTGCACCCCAACCTTTGCAGAGCAAGTACTACGCCTCGGCCCCCATTGACGGCCCTTTGGCAAAGACAACTACACCCCCAGGTTCATCTAATTAATCAGCTAAGGGCGTCCCATTCCACCCTCATGGTTGCGCTGTTAACCCGGGTGGTCACTCCATGAACAGGTCCTTACGGAGAGGCACTCAGGAAAAAGGCCTGAGCCCCCTAAAGTATCACAAGATCATCCACATAATCAAGATAACAGTATCGTATCATAAATGTTCACATCATGTTCATTGATTAAGTTAAGGCAATAGCAAAATGCTAACCATGTTAACCCAAAAGGTAAACAAGGATTGGGTAAATAGAAAGCTAGTCAGTCCTTAGGTTTAAGTAATGTAGTGTGGGACACTAGATCATAAAGTATGTAGGACATAATAGGTCAGAGGACACTTGCCTTCACCAGGTTGTTGCTCAGGGAGGTCTCCAACAACACACTCAGGAACCTCGGATTGCTTGTTGTCTAAATAAAGCGAGCATACATTCAATACATTTGGAATGTACAAATGAACAACACACCAAACATGTACAAACATAGGAATGCATCTTAAAAACACAATAGGGAATAAAGCGATCAAGGCATAACATGAATTATAACGTAAACTAACTTTCTTTGGAAACAGATTATTATTTCTCTAAGTGTTACTCACAAATACATAACATGGTTCAATTTATTTTGTGGTGACCTAAAAATTAGACCAGAGATGAATTCATGTAATACACATTATTAATCTCACCATACAAAACATGTTTAAATCTCTAGGGTTTTCCTTTTATTTATTTTATTAAATAAATAAATCTACACCTACACTAGTTCATAATAAGCCATAAAAATTAGAATGTGTAGATAGTAACTGAAACTAATTTATCTAAACAGAGAATAATTCTATGGACATTTTGCAATTTGAATCACTAAATTTGGATTTCATATGCAAAAGATATGAAATAAACAAGTTTGGGTATTCAAAATATGAAATTAGGTCTAATTCTGTGAATATTTAAAAGTCCAGGGTTCAATATGCAAGATTACAGGGGCCTGCGCGCGAAAACCAGGGACGGTGGGTTGATTCTAAACAAACCGAGGGTCTCATTAATAAAACTACCGCGCGAAGGGGTATCGGGTGATTCCTACCGTTAGATCAGAAACCGACGGACGAGATTGGATCTGCGGCCAAGGGCACACGTGCGCGGGCAGGCGAGCGCTGACAGGCGGGCCAGGGGGTGTCAGCGACCGAGAGGGAGAGCGCACTAACCGAGCGGGCTCAGCACCAGGGGACACGGGCGCTGACAGGTGGGCCAGGGGCGCAGGCGTGCGTGCGCGAAGCGGTATTCGCGATCTGAGCCGTGCGATCAAGATCGGCCGGAGGAGATCAGACCAGGGGAAAATGAACGGCTGTGGGCGGCGCTGCTCCTCTCCGCGGTGGTGAGGTCGCCAGAGTTGGGGCAAGCACGTGCTATGGGGGTTCCGGGGTCGCCGGGATTGGGCAGAGAGGGAGAGAATGCCACGATGAACTCAGTGGCGAGGAAAGGCCACGAATCTGAGGGCAGTGGGGAGAACAGCGGGGAGAAGGCCTCGGGCGGACCGGAGAAACTCCGGCGAGGCATTCCGGCCATAGGGAAGGGGCTTAAGGCACGCTAGGGCCTGGGCTAGCTTCAGTAGAGGCAGAGGTGACATAGGGACCTACTCCGAGGAACTAGACCAGGCTAAATCGGCCGGCCACCGTGCGAGCACGGCAGAGCACCGCGGCCGAGCACCGGTGATTCCAGAATTAGCCGAGCATAGAGCGAAACTAGGGAAATTAAGCACGGGCAAAGATGTCTCACCTCGGGGCGGAGCTCAGGGAGGCTTGGCGTGGTCTCCGGTGAGCTAGATGGTCAGGAACGCGGGCGCGAGTCTCCGGCGGCGTTTGGCGGCAAGGGCAGAGCGCGAGAGAGGGCGGGGCTGTGCAAAATGAGGCTGGGGAGCGAGTGCGGGCGCTGGCGAGGCTCTAAGAAGGGAGCTGGGCGCGTGGGCGAGCGTCATGGCTGAGAAATCCGGCGACGTGCGCGAGTGCGCACGCGCTGGTCCACGGCGAGCGCGGGGAGGGCGGATCTGACAGGGAGGGTCCACGGAGCAGAGAGAGGAAAGGGGCGCATGGGGCAACAGCTCAGCAACTGGCGAACCGAGCCCGCGAGGCAGAGAGAGAGGGGAAGCATGTGGGTGAAGAAACAGGCGTCGACAGGTCGACCCTAGCGGGCAGAGAGCGATAGATAGGGCGCGTGGGAGAGGGAGATGACGCTGACAGGTGGATCCCACCTGCCAGGCGGCGCAGGCGTGCAGCCTGGCTGGGCCGAGATGGGCTGCTGGGCTGCTTTTCCTTTTTCTTTTTCTCTGGATTTTCTAATTCCTTTTCTATTTCTTTTCTCTAGGGTTTTCAATTCCAAAATCAAATTAGGTTTCAAATTCAAATAAATTCAAACATATGCAACACTTCAAAGAGTATTTTAAGCTTAGCATGATGCAACATGTCATGACCCATAGTGCTTTTGTAAAAATAAATAATTAAACCTCCCTAACTTAAGCTAATTCTACTTAAAAGGGAAAAGGGAGAGAGAATCTAGAGAGAGATAAAACCTAGGGTGAGAGAGAGAAGAGTAACACCTGAATTTGGATGACAATTAGAAAGAAATTTTATACCCCCAAATTCAGGGTGTTACAGGTCCTTTGACATTAGAAATAAGCACCTTGGGTACCCAAACATAAGTCTTAGGACTCTTGTGTTTGCCCCCAACATATTTGGCAACTACTTTGCCTGATTTGTTAGTGAGCACATAAGATGCATCAAAAGTCTTAAATGAAATGTTATGTTCATTTGATGCACTTGCAATTTTCTTTTTAATCATTTTGATATGAGTTGAATGCCTAGATCTAGATACCTTATTACTATACATAAAAGCATGATGAGAAATAGAATGATGTTTTCTAGCATGAATTCTCCTAATCTTATGCTTAGGATAGTTTTCAGGATATAAAATGTAACCCTCTCTATCCTGAACCATGGGGAGCCTTACCCATAACAAAATTGGCCAGTTTGTTCTTGGGGGCATTAAGTTTGATGTTGTTTTGGCTCCCTTGTTGGAAGCCAATGCCATCCTTAATGCCAGGGCGTCTTCCATTATAAAGCATGCTTCGAGCAAATTTAAAATTTTCATTTTCGAGCTCATGCTCGGCAATTTTATCATTTAATTTTGGTATGTGATCATTTTGTTCTTTAATTATGGCAAGGTGATCATCTATAGTGTGACAGAACCTCCCAAGTCATTAGGCCCACCTACAGTTGTCCTTGTCCAGTGGACCTCAAGCAACCCTGTAGATGCTTCTAATCACTCGACAAGTTCGGTATCTGCATCCCTTTCTTTTCCCAAGAGCGTTTCACCCATCTTGCAGATATTACAACACATCGGAGGAACGAATAAGCGGAAGCAATTACAGTAACTTAATTTACAATAACATATAGAAAGAGTGTTATTATTACAGACTAGTCATATAGGAGTGCAGAAGTAATATTATTACAAACCTGGGAGGCAAAAACCCCTCCCGTTTAACAGTAATGTGTTTTGAAAGGGAGGACAACATCCTCCCGAGGCTTCATTCTTGAGTTTCTTCCTTTAGCACCACCTTAGAACAAAAGCAACAAAAGTTCGCTGCTTCCTCACCTACAACAACATGGGTTCGAATACCCTGAGTACGAAGTGAACTTTCGCAAAGACTCTCAAGGATATGCTGCCTTGAGGGAATCAAGGTACGGCTTAATCAAGAATCAAGACTCTGTTTGCAAAAATGCTTACTACTAGTGGATCCTTAAAAGTCCAATTTTATTAGCATGTTAAGTTATTACCTGAATCTAGAGTTCTTTCTACCCTAGTTCAAGCACTTGGCCTATACTAGCCATCTTTTATCATCCCTTTTAGTTCACTGGAAGCTACATGTAAGTCAGTGACCAAGTCTTCATGTCCGAGAAGTAACGGTGATCTGAATCAATTAATACCTAGCTGGGATCTCCAATCACACAACATATGTACCACTTAACCTTTGCATATGTTAACCCGCCACCGAGGTTCTTAAGACCATATCAGGTTCACGCCAACCGAGAGCACAGATACACCACCGTCCAGCCTCTTGCCACGGAGGGTACACGCTACTCTCGCCATCTCTCCACTCCCATTGCGTGTTGTCTTATTCTGGTATTAGTCTGCCTGAGGCAAAGCTTACCATGATGAGGCATGTGACCAGTTAAAAGGTCCTCGATCATCAGGCCTACATCGACAAGGTCCTTAATCGACTCAGACGGAGACACTACATTGAGACTCTCTTCTCGTGCAAGTCACCCGCCCGGTCTCAGCTTTATCGTTTCAACCCAAAGTTTGGTACCTGACAGAGGTACATATTTTTCGATGTTGAACCCATCATGGCCATGATGGATCCACCACCAAGTTTTATTTTTGAAAACATCCCATCCCACTTGAAGCATCATCTTTTGTCAAAACAAAATATTTTGTTTTTCTAGAGCAAGACTAAGCATAAGAAAAACCTTTTTATAAAATAGGGGATCAAGGAAAGGTAATCAATCTTCCAAGGAAGGAAATGCATCAATTGTTTAGCACACAACTCCTATCACCTAATGCATCAAGCAAGTGAGAAAGATTTTAAAATAGCAAGGGGACGGCAAATGCACTGAGGCTTGCCTTGTGTTATAGGAGAGTCGGGCTCTACTCCACAAATATCGAAGTAAAAGCAGTTCCCGGCAGGTGGGTCTTCAGGTGGTGGTGGTGCAATCTCCTCTTCAACTGTTATTTCTTCTTCGTTCTCTATATATAACCATATATAATCATGAATGCTCATGTAATGCTTATGAAAATGCAATAATAATAAAGGTACGTCATATTATGTCTTGAATACAATTTTCCTTCAAGGTTTTCTAGAAAACTAGGGTTTGTGGAGTTAGTATTTTAGTTTATAAGGCACGCATTATTTAAAAGATTAGGGTTTTGGGGTTTAGGTATCAAATATTGTCCAAATCATGCCAAACTTCACCCAAAGTTTCTAAATATTATATTAGGCTTATCCAAAAAGTTTAGTGATTTTTGGAGTTATTAATGATTTTCTAAAATTCCATGAGTATAGGTTTGAACTATTTTAAATACTATATAATTCCTTGTTTGGACTAAAAATCTTGGAACCATTTTTATTAAATCCTATAGAAATTTAGAAGCCTAGAAAAATTGGTCTCACATTTTTAGCATTTTTCTAGAATTCTTTATGGATTTCCAAATTCTGGTAGAAAAAGAAAAAGAGAAAAGATCAACAGTATTGGGCTCAATTCAGCCCGAACCAGCCCAACATCAGCAGGATGCGCCCACGCGCGCGCCCGCGGTGTTGACTTTGCACAGAAGACCCTGGCGTTTTAAACAACCCATAAAGAGTCTGCAACACTATTGCTTTGTCTCACTAACATTCGCGTCAAGGTCCCTCCCCTTCTATTCTTTCACAATGCTAGGTCCACGACGCTGAGCGGCGGAGCAGTGGCTCCGGCGAGCTCGTAATAGCCGGAGTAGGCAACGGCTAGCGCTCTAGCTTGGTTGTCATCTAATTCAATACCTAACAATTGTTTCCCCTTGAACAATTGCACGATTTGAGTTCTTAATCACACTGTCCACAGTGACAGCGCGAACTCCGGATGAACAGAAGCGTTCCCGATGATCTAGCGCAGTCTAGCTTAATTGAATGGGTCAAGAAGTATCAGGAGCATATAAGGGTACTGAAACAAGGAACTAGAGGACATGATCGGACCTGTAACGCGTTGGCCACGGTGAGGTCACTTCGCGCGGTGCTCTAGACCGATTTGGGGAAAATTCTAAATTGGGGCTCTCTGGTGAGTAATTGGAGGCACGAGTGGGTGTGTTGGGTGCTTAATTACATAGCGGAGCCAATGGTGTGCTCAATTTATAGGATTCAGGGGCGGTGGATCGTGCTTTGAAGTCGGCGCGGTGGTGGCCGGGGAAGGAAGAGGTTAATGGCGCAAGCAATTCGTGGCGTTCACCGTGGCAAGCTCACCGGCGATGAACAGGTGGGCTAAGGTGACTCACTATGGCGTGGTTAAAGCACCAATGCACATGGTGCAAGATCGCGAGGTGGCTAACTCCGGTGAGTTTATCCGAAGCGGTCGTGAATCAGGCGAACATGGCGGCTGGAGAGGAACAGTGGCTCAAGCACATCTGCGATGAAGATCTTTTTACCCTGAGACGTTATCCAGGCACCGATGAGCACGAACCACTTCGGCGGGGCGAATCTGAGCACGTGGTCATTAGCGGCGAGGTGCACTGCACCTGATCTCATTTAGTGCACTGTACCATCGCGAGGTCATTCAGTTGGTCTGACAGAGCTTATTTGGGGTGATTTTCTCCAAATTTCGTGTGGTGACTGGATTAATACTCTGCATCAAAGTTGTAGTTTAACAAACCAGCTTTATCTTTGTCACAGAGGTTTTAGCTAAACATCCATTAAATCGAGCTCCACATGCATGGTCCCAAAGTTGATCCTACACACTGTTAATCAGAATTCAGAATTTTGGCTAACTGACAGCCCAACTTTGGGCTCATTTTACTCCAAATTTTACATGTGACTAGGGCTTAATCACATAAGCAAAGTTGTACTCCTACAGTAGCTCTACAAGTTTTGTGTGTTAACCCCAGGCAAATTCCTTATGAACTGAAAGATACAGGGTTCCAATGTTGGCTCTATGCACTGATTTTCAAACTTAGGCATAGGGATGAAGGGAGTGTCCTTTTTGCAAATAAGTCCAAACTTCATCATTTGGCTTGCAAATCCTCAAATGTGAGAAACACATAGTTTGTGATGTTTTATTACCTTGGTATTTGCACTTGGGTCCAAAAGTGTGCAATTTTTACTCTTAGCCCCCTAGGGTTCCAATTTAGGGTTTTCCAGGGGTCTTTTCAGGATTCTGAGCTTTCTAGGGTTCTTGTGCTACCAAAGTCCATTAAATGTGATATCTTATGATCTTTTCTAATGAATTTTGAGATTTTAACTTATTTGGGCTTCATTTTCACTCATAAGCCTAGTTTAGGGTTAAGTACTCTACACTAGAGTTAACCACACATCAAGTCATATTAGTCCATTATTTTTAAACTTTTTACCTAGTGAATGCACTCTAGGTATGACAAACACATGATATGCTAATGCTCATGATGTTATGCTCAAATTTTAGTGATAGTAACACCAGGGGTGTTACATCCTTCCCCACATAAAAGAATCTCGTCCCGAGATTAAAAGTCCTAGGGCAAGTAGTGGAAAAGGAAACACGTCATATTTTTATTTCCTTATTTCTTGTACAAGGCAGGGGGTGGTATGGGTCTATTCCAACTGTACATATCTTACAATTTACATGAAGTTAAGAAGCCAGGGAAATTCTTCTCTAAGAAGTCTTGGGTTTCCCATGTAGCTTCATCTTCAGCATGTTGGTTCCATTGTATCTTATAAAATTTGAGAGTTCTTCTTCGGGTAACCCTGTCCTTTTGATCCACGACTCGAATAGGATGTTATGAATATGTTAAGTCTGGTTCCAAGGTAACATCTGTCACTTCAATGGTTCGATCTGGAACCCGAAGACATTTCTTCAATTGGGACACATGGAACACGTTGTGCACTGCAGACAATGTTTCGGGTAGTTGGAGTCGGTATGCCACTGGTCCGCATTGTTCAAGAATGGGGAACGAACCAATGTACCGAGGTGCAAGTTTTCCCTTCACACCAAAACGAGATACACCCTTCATTGGTGATACTTTCAGGTAGACATAATCTTCAACTTGTAAATACAAGGGTTGTCGTCGTTTGTCTGCATAACTCTTTTTTCGAGCTTGTGTATTCTTCAAATTATGTATAATTCGTTGAACTTTTTCTTCCATTTCTTTAACCATATCAGGCCTGAAGAACCATCTTTCTCCTGGTTTAGACCAATTTAATGGAGTACGGCACCGTCGTCCATATAAACCTTCAAAAGGTGCCATCTTGATGCTTTCTTGATAACTATTGTTATATGAAAATTCTGCCAATGGTAAACATTCATCCCATTTATGTGGGAATTCCAAAACACATGCCCGCAACATTTCTTCCAGTATTTGGTTCACTCTCTCAGTCTGCCCACTGGTTTGAGGATGATAGGCCAAACTATGCAGCACTTTAGTACCCAAAGATTTGTGAAGTTCTTCCTAGAATTTGGATACAAATTATGGTCCACGGTCCGACACTATAGTTTTTGGAATCCCGTGCAAACTAAAAATATGAGCAATATATATCTAGGCATAAGTGAGGACTGGATAAGATGTCTTGACCGGTAGAAAATGGGCTATTTTGGTAAGTTGATCAATTATAACCCAAATAGAATCAAACCCTTTTGCTGTCCTGGGTAATCCCATAATGAAGTCCATGCTAATGTCTTCCCATTTCCATGTTGGGATAGGCAAAGATTGCAATGGACCAACAGTCTTCATGTGTATGGCTTTGACACGTCTACAGGTGTCACACCTCGCCACATAGCGTGCAATTTAAATCTTCATCTTTGTCCACCAATAATGTTGTTTTAAATCTTGATACATCTTAGTGCTTCCGGGATGAATGGAATATCGACTAAGATGTGCTTCATCCAAAATTTGCTGGCGGACATCTTCATTCTTGGGCACAACTATGTGGTTATTAAACCATACTATGCCTTGATCATCCTTTTTGAAATAGTTTGCTTTATCGACTTTTATTTTCTCATGAATGTGTTTCATACCCCTATCACTTCTTTGTGCATCGATAATCTTTTGCAGAAGAACTGACTCAAGCTTCAACTGATTTAAGGTTCCATGTTGAATCATTTCCAGGTTTAACTTCTCCATTTCTTGGCATAATGTGATGTTAGAAGTCTTCATCGGAAGACAATGACAAGAAGCCTTGCGACTTGGTGCATCTGCCACCACGTTGGCCTTGCCTGGGTGATAATGAATTTCCAATTCATAATCCATAATCAGCTCAAGCCATCTCCTCTGCCTCATATTTAGTTCTGACTGGGTAAAAAAGTACTTCAAGCTTTTATGATCTGTATATATATGGCAGATATTTCCCAGCAGATAATAACGCCATATTTTAAGGGCATGAACCATAACAACTAATTCTAAGTCATGAGTTGGATAATGTTCCTCATGCCGGTGCAACTGTCCTGAAGCATATGCTATAACTCGTCCCTCTTGCATTAAGACGCAGCCTAGACCACTGCCTGATGCATCACAGTATACATCAAAAGGCTTCTCAATATCCGGTTGAGCTAATACCAGAGCAGTGGTCAATAACACCTTCAGCTTCTCAAAGGCTTCGTTGCATCTTGTGGACCAGTTAAATTTTATATCATTCTTTAATAAGCTCATGATTGAGTCTTGAGCTCTGCCAACTCATTTGGAGTCATTCGGTACAACCTTCTAGAAATAGGAGCCTTACCAGGCTTTAGTTCAATCACAAACTCTACATCTCTTTCTGGAGGTAATCCAGGCAGATCTTCAGGAAAGACATCTAGAAACTCACATACTACCGTAATATCTTGGATTTCTGGTATGATAGCTTCATAGACTCTACCAAATGGTTTAGGTGGAATAGCTACAGGGATGGACAAGAGGACCTCTTCATGGCCATAGCTCAACCTAATGGTTCTCAAATCAGTGTTGAGGATAGCTTTGTGCTGGGCTAACCAATTCATGCCCAGAATTACATCCATATCCTGGCCTTTTAGAACAATCATGTTGGTGGGAAAGTCCCGTTTAGCCAATGTTACTAGCACTTTGAAGGCCACTTCTTTAGTGAATATTTTCCCCCAAGCGAATGAATAATAAACCCTTCCCTTGATTCAATGCAAGGAATGCATTATTTCTCCACAAATTTCTTGCTTATGAATGTATGCGAAGCACCAGAATCAAAGAGAATGACTGCTGGGTGATTAGCCACAAGAAACGTACCCATCATAACCGGCTCTCCCTCTAGTGTAGTGGCCACTTGAGTGTAGTATATTCGCCCAGTCTTCTTAATATTCTTGCCCGCTGAATTATTCGTCGTGTTTCCCTTGCCTTGATTTGAGCTCCCTAAGTTCTGCTGATTGTTGGATTTGTTCTGCCTCGGATATGGGCAGTCTTTGATAAAGTGTCTAGACTTCCCACTGTTGAAGCAGCCAGTTGAGGAACTGGGGAGGGCGGGGAAACGAGCACCAGGGGCACTCGTCTGACTTGTTGAAGTGGGGGCAGTGGCAGGGCGGATGAAGACAGGCTGTTTAAATGGGTAGGAGGGTGGACGAGGTGAAGAACAGTTTTGATTGAAAGGTTGGATTACCAACCTTGGTCGCTTTTTAGGCCCCTGATTGGACCTGTCACCTCCGAATCCCTTCGACTTTCCTTGGCCTGTGTTCTTAGCTTCTACTGCCAGCGCTGTGCTGACAGCCCTGCCGTAGGAGAGATCTAGGCAGGTGGCCATTTTTCTTTGAAGCCGGTCTCATGAAGCAATTCTTCTTTTTCAGGTCAGTATTCACTTGGTCAATTGCATATTAGGACAAATGATTAAATTTGTTGAGATACTGCATGACAGTATCTCCTCCTTGCTTAAGTCGCATGAATTCCTCTTGTTACATGTGTACCACTCCTTCTGGAATATAATGCTCACGAAACGCTAACTTAAATTTGTCCCACATGACCTGATGTCCGGCAGGTTGAACGGCCACAAAATTTCCCCACCAGGTACTGGCATGGCCTCTTAATTGTTGAGCAGCAAATAACGGCTTCTGGGTTTCAGTGCAGCGGATGAGTCCAAATTTCTGCTCTATAACCTGTACCCATTTGTCGGCTTCCAAAGGGTCTTCGGCTTTAACAAAGAGTGGGGGACGCGTTTCAGAGAAATCCATATATGAAGTCTCACGTGGTCCCTGCGGATAAGCCCTTCTGCCTTGTTGTTGGAATGGATTTCCCGCCATTTCACGTAGAAAGCGGGTATTGTCAGCTGTCGCATTGACCAAGGCAGTGATAGCCTCAGCCAACGTTGGCGGTACAGGCGGTGGATTGGGCGTGTCTTCCCGACCACAGGAAGTACCGGCACTATCATGCGCACGAGTCCTAGATGGCATTTGAGGCAAAGAAACATTTGGGAAAAATATAACATGCCGAGATACACCATTATTTTACATTACCAAAACATAATGATACAGACTCGTTTGTACAACATGACTTCGTTACCTATTTTACATTAGTATTATACCTAAACTATATTACTCTAGTATTTATCGTGTTTGGTTGCTTCACTGTCTGTTGTAGGGGACCGTTCGTCAGCCAGGTTCGTAGAAGGAGGGGGCTCTAAAAGGTCCAATTCCCCACCAAGTGCTTCACCTACTATTCCTAAGGGTCCAGCTCCCATTCCAACAGGGTCGGCAGGTACATCTGGGTGCAGTCGTGAATATAATACATGGACTTTCTCATGTAAAGTATTGCAATACACCTGCAAGCTGTCAAGGGCCGTGCTAAGATCATCCACACGGGCTCGAGCTTTGGCTTCCCGGTCCTAAGCAATTGAACGTGAATTGACAGCCCAATCGATTGCCAAATCCCGTTCAGCAAGCTCGTCTTGCAGATACCTGACGTCAGCTCTTAGCTCATTCATACGCTGACCATCTTCTACCCACACCCTATTTCGGTGACGTAGCTCCGTCCGAAGCTGCTCCACTTGGGCTTCTAGGTCTCTGATGGGGTCATTACTGCCGCTGCTGCTCTCTACATGTCTTGGAGCCAGCTGATGCCGAGGTACGCCAATAGGTCCAGTGGACTTACACGCGGTTTTCTTCATGCGCAGTGGCATATCTCCATAAGGGGAAAACTTTATTAATATAGTTTTTGAACATGATGCATGCATAATTACATAATCAACTTTCGTTGATTCACAACCTTCTATATATTGCACCCTGCTACCTGGTCTTATAAGATGAGTACTTCAGAAAGTAGTAAGATGAGAATGAAAGAAATTTTCTTTAGATAAGTCTTTGAAATTTCTTTTTGAAATGTCTCATAATATCTGAAGAGCTGGGCTTCGCTCCGATACCAGCTGTGACGGAACCTCCCAAGTTATTAGGCCCACCTACAGTTGTCCTTGTCCATCGGACCTCGGGCAACCCTATAGATGCTTCTAATCACTCGACAAGTTCGGTATCTACATCCCTTTCTTTTCCTAAGAGCGTTTCACCCGTCTCGCAGATATTACAACACATCGGAGGAACGAATAAGCGGAAGCAATTACAGTAACTTAATTTACATTAACATATAGAAAGTGTGTTATTATTAGACCAGTCATATAGGAGTGCAGAAGTAATATTATTACAAACCCAGGAGGCAAAAACCCCTCCCGTTTAACAGTAAAGTGTTTTGAAAGGGAGGACAACATCCGCCCGAGGCTTCATTCTTGAGTTTCTTCCTTTGGCACCACCTTAGAACAAAAGCAACAAAAGTTCGCTGCTTCCTCACCTACAACAACATGGGTTCGAAAACCCTGAGTACAAAGTGTACTTTCACAAGTCTTACCCTTCAAAATAAAAGACTCTCAAGGATATGCTGGCTTGAGGGAATCAAGGTACGGCTTAATCAAGAATCAAGACTCTTTTTGCAAAAATGCTTACTACTAGTGGATCCTTAAAAGTCCAGTTTTATTAGCAAGTTAAGTTATTACCTGAATCTAGAGTTCTTTCTACCCTAGTTCAAGCACTTGGCCTATACTAGCCATCTTTTATCATCCCTTTTAGTTCACTGGAAGCTACATGTAAGTCAGTGACCAAGTCTTCATGTTCGAGAAGTAACGGTGATCTGAATCGATTAATACCCAGCTGGGGATCTCCAATCACACGACATATGTATCACTTAACCCTTGCATATGTCAACCCGCCACCGGGGTTCTTAAGACCAGATCAGGTTCACGCCAACTGAGAGCACAGATACACCACTGTCCAGCCTCTTGCCACGGAGGTTACACGCTACTCTCGCCATCTCTCCACTCCCATTGCGTGTTGTCTTATTCTGGTATTAGTCTGCCTGAGGCAAAGCTTACCCATGATGAGGCATGTGACCAGTTAAAAGGTCCTCGATCATCAGGCCTACATCGACAAGGTCCTTAATCTACTCAGACGGAGACACTACACCGAGACTCTCTTCTCGTCCAAGTCACCTGCCTGGTCTCAGCTTTATCGTTTCAACCCAAAGTTTGGTACCTGATAGAGGTACATCTTTTCTGATGTTGAACCCATCATGTCCATGATGGATCCACCACCAAGTTTTATTTTTGAAAACATCCCATCCCACTTGGAGCATCATCTTTTGTCAAAACAAAACATTTTGTTTTCTAGAGCAAGACTAAGCATAAGAAAAATCTTTTTATAAAACAGGAGATCAAGGAAAGGTAATCAATCTTCTAAGGAAGGAAATGCATCAATTGGTTAGCACACAACTCCTATCACCTAATGCATCAAGCAAGTGAGAAAGATTTTAAAATAGCAAGGGGGTGGCAAATGCACCAGGGCTTGCCTTGTGTTATAGGAGAGTCGGGCTCTGCTACACAAATATCGAAGTAAAAGCAGTTCCCGGCAGGTGGGTCTTCAGGTGGTGGTGGTGCAATCTCCTCTTCAACTGCTATTTCTTCTTCGTTCTCTATATATAACCATATATAATCATGAATGCTCATGTAATGCTTATGAAAATGCAATAATAATAAAGGTATGTCATATTATGTCTTGAATACAATTTTCCTTCATGGTTTTCTAGAAAACTAGGTTTTGTGCAGTCAGTATTTTAGTTCATAAGGCAAGCATTATTTAAAAGATTAGGGTATTGGGGTTTAGGTATCTAACATTGTCCAAATCATGCTAAACTTCACCCAAGGTTTCTAAATATTATATTAGGCTTATCCAAAAAGTTTAGTGATTTTTGAAATTTTTAATAATTTTCTAAAATTCCATGAGTATAGGTTTGAACTATTTTAAATACTATTGGTCTCACATTTTTAGCATTTTTCTAGAATTCTTTATGGATTTCCAAAGTCTAGTAGAAAAAGAAAAAGAGAAAAGATCAAAAGTATTGGGCTCAATTCAGCCCGAACCAGCCCAACATCAGCGGGATGCGCCCACGCGCGCGCCCGCGGTGTTGACTTTGCACAGAAGACCCTAGCGTTTTAAACAACCCATAAAGAGTCCACAACACTATTGCTTTGTCTCACTGACATTCGCGTCAAGGTCCCACCCCTTCTATTCTTTCACAATGTCGGGTCCACAACGCTGAGCGGCGGAGCAGTGGCTCCGGCGAGCTCGTACTGGCCGGAATAGGCAACGGCTAGGGCTCTAGCTTGGTCGTCATCTAATTCAATACCTAACAATCGTTTCTCCTTGAACAATTGCACGATTCGAGTTCTTAATCACACTGTCCACGGTGACAGCGTGAACTCCGAATGAACAGAAGCATTCCTGATGATCTAGCATAGTCTAGCTTAATTGAATGGGTCAAGAAGTATCAGGAGCATATAAGGGTACTGAAACAAGGAACTAGAGGACATGATCGGACCTGTAACGCGTTGGCCACGGCGAGGTCACTTCGCGCGGTGCTCTAGACCGATTTGGGGGAAATTCCCAATTGGGGCTCTTTGTTGAGTAATTGGAGGCACGAATGTGTGTGTTGGGTGCTTAATTACATAGTGGAGCCAAGGGTGTGCTTAATTTATAGGATTCGGGGGTGGTGGTTCGTGATTTAAAGTCGGCGCGGTGGCGGCCGGAGAAGGAAGAGGTTACTGGTGCAAGCAATTCATGGCGTTCACCATGGCAAGCTCACCGGCGATGAACAGGTGGGCTAAGGTGACTCACTGTGACGTGGTTAAAGCATCAATGCAAGTGGCGCAAGATCACGAGGTGGCTAACTCTGGTGAGTTTATCCGAAGCGGCTGTGAGTTAGGCGGACATGGCGGCCGAAGAGGAACAGTGGCTCAAGCACATCTGCGATGAAGATCTTTTTACCCTAAGACGTTATCCGGGCACCGATGAGCATGAATCACCTCGGTGGCGCAAATCCGAGCGTGTTGTTATCGGCGGCGAGGTGCACTGCACCTGATCTCATTCAGTGCACTGTACCATCGTGAGGCCATTAAGTTGGTCTGACAGAGCTTATTTGGGGCGATTTTCTCCAAATTTCGTGTGGTGACTAGATCAATACTCTGCATCAAAGTTGTAGTTTAAGAAACCATCTTTAACTTTGTCACAGAGGTTTTAGCTAAACATCCATTAAATCGAGCTCCACATGGTCCCAAAGTTGATCCTACACACTGTTAATCAGAATTCAGACTTTAGGCTGACTGACAGCCCAACTTTGGGCTCATTTTACTCCAAATTTTACATGTGACAAGGGCTTAATCACATAAGCAAAGTTGTACTCCTACAGTAGCTCTACAAGTTTGGTGTGTTAACCCTGAGCAAATTCCTTATGAACTGAAAGATACAGGGTTCCAAAGTTGGCTCTTTGCACTGATTTTCAGACTTAGGCATAGGGATGAAGGGAGTGTCCTTTTTGCTAATAAGTCCAAACTTCATCATTTGGCTTGCAAATCCTCCAATGTGAGAAACACATAGTTTGTGATGTTGTATTACCTTGGTATTTGCACTTGGGTCCAAAAGTGTGCAAATTTTACACTTAGCCCCCTAGGGTTCCAATTTAGGGTTTTCCAGGGGTCTTTTCAGGATTCTGAGCTTTCTAGGGTTCTTTTGCTACCAAAGTCCATTATATGTGATATCTTATCATCTTTTCTAATGAGTTTTGAGATTTTAACTTATTTGGGCTTCATTTTTACTCATAAGCCTAGTTTAGGGTTAAATACTCTACACTAGAGTTAACCACACATCAAGTCATATTAGTCCATTATTTTTGAACTTTTTACCTAGTGAATGCACTCTAGGTGTGACAAACACATGATATGCTAATGCTCATGATGTTATGCTCAAATTTTAGTGATAGTAACACCAGGGGTGTTACATATAGCATCAATGTTAACATCTCTAATCTAGTGCAAATGGTGACATGTTCAACAGTAGATGTAGAAATATTGCAAACATTCAATTCTTCTATCTTAGCATTTAAACTAGCATTCTCATTTCTAAGGCAGGAAATTGAATCATTGCAAATGTTAAGCTCTTTAGATAAGTTTTCGCATTTTTCTACTTCTAGAGCATAAGCATTTTTCAATTTAACAAACTTCTTATTTTCCTTAACGAGCAAGTCCTCTTGGCATTCCAAGATATCATCATTCTCATTAATGGATTCTATTAATTCATTTATTTTCTTCTTTTGATCCTTAGTAAGGTTAGCAAAAAAGAAGTCAAATCATCTTCATTATCACTAGGGCTACCCTCATCATCAGATGTAGTATATTTGGGGGTATCTCTAGAATGTACCTTCTTCTTGTCGTCCTTGGCCATGAGGCATTTGTGGTTGACATTAGAGTCGGTGGAGCTCTTGTTGGAGTCCCATTCACGCCCCATGTGCGCTTCGCCACCCTTCTTCTTGTAGTATATTTTCTTTTCCATCTTCTTCCTCCCTTTCTTGTCGTCGTCCCTGTCACTGTCACTTGTATATGGACATTTAGCTATAAAGTGACCGGACTTACCACACCTGTAGCACACCCTCTTGGAACAGGGCTTATAGTCATTTCCCTTCCTTTGTTTGAGGATTTGCCGAAAGCTCTTAATGATAAGAGCCATCTCCTCGTTGTCGAGCTTGGAGGCGTCAATTGGGAGTCTACTTGGTGTAGACTCTTCCTTCTTTTCTTCCATTGCTTTGAATGCAATGGGTTGCACCTCGGGTGTGGAGGTGGCGCCATGCTCCAAGTTGACAATGTGTTTGGAGTCTTTGATCATAATTTCAAATCTCACAAACTTGCCAATTACTTCCTCGAGAGACATATGTTTGTATCTAGGGTCTCCACGGATTAGTTGCCCCTGAGTGGGATTACGAAAACAAGAGATCTAAGAATAACCTTGACCATCTCATGGTCATCCCACTTGGTGCTCCCGAGGTTGCGCACTTGGTTGACCATTGTGTTGAGCCAGTTGTACATCGCTTCCGGCTCCTCTCCTTTCTTGAGGATGAATCGACCGAGTTCTCCCTCGATCATTTTGCGTTTGGTGATCTTGGTCACCTCGTCCCCTTCGTGCACCATTTTGAGAACGTCCCAAATCTCTTTGGCATTTTTCAACCCTTGCACCTTATTATACTTCTATCGACACAAGGAAGCGAGGAGTATAGAAGTTGCTTGGAAATTAAAATGCCTAATTTGAGCGGCCTCATCCAAGTCATAATCCTCGTTGCCCACATGTGGTGCCTGCGCTCCAAACTCAACAATATCCCAAATACTTTCGTGGAGTGAGGTTAGATTGTGCCTCATTTTATCACTCCACATACAATAATCTTCACCATCAAAATATGGTGGTTTGCCTAGGGGTACTGAAAGTAGAGGTGCGCGTTTAGGAATGCGATGATAGCGAAGAGGCATCTTACTATACTTCTTACGCACGTGGCGCTTTGAAGTTGTAGACTCGGCACCGGATGTGGAAGGTGATGAAGAGTTGGTCTCGTAGTAGACCACCTTCTTCATTTTCATTTTCTTCGTGTCACCCTTCCTTTGTGACTTGATGGAGGAAGCGGATTCCTTCTTGTATTTGTCGTTGGACTCCCTTGACGGAGTCCTTCCCGAGCCTTTGACCTTGTCGCCGGTGACTATCTCCCTCTTGGCATGATCTCCATACATCACTTCGAGTTTGTTAGACTCTTAATGAAGCACTGGCTCCGATACCAATTGATAGTCACTTAGAGGGGGGTGAATAGGCAAAACCTGATATTTACAAACTTAAACTCGCACTATGGTGAGGTTAGAGTAAGAATTAAATCCGAGTGCGAAAGATTGTTTTTCTTGCTACGAGTTGCTTAAAATGATGCAGATAGCTTTGGGAGCAAACTCAAACCAATATTAGCAAGGAAACTTTAGAGAGAGAAAAGAGGGGAAACAAATCAAGTGAAGACCAACAAAAGTTAACACAGTGATTTGTTTTACCGAGGTTTGGTTCCAAAGAACCTAGTCTCCGTTGAGGAGACCATAAAGGCTCGGTCCATTCCAACCCTTTCCCTCTCTCAATCGGTCACTTAGACCGGTCAAGGCTTCTCCTTAATCATTTAGGTCACTAACACCTCGGTGGATCACCACACACTTAGGTGTCTCTTGATAGCTTTACAAAACACTTTAGAAGAATGAGAATAAGAAGGAGAAAGCAATCTAAGCAACAAAAGCAACAAAAGAACACAAATGATCCTCTCACAAGTCTCTAAGCAATAGAGTTGATTTTGGAACTTGGAGTGGATTGAATGTTTTGATTGTGTCTTTGGAGTGTATGCCTTTGATCTTGCAATGAATGTGAAGTTCAGAAAACTTAGATGACTTGAATGGAGGTGGTTGGGGGTATTTATAGCCCCAACCACTATTCTAGTCGTTGCTGTCGATGGCGCACCGGACAGGGCACTGTTCACTGTCCGGTGCGTGCCACGTCAGCACACCATTGGGGTTTGGAGCGGTTGCCCATTGAAGTCTTCTATCCTCTAGCGGCACCGGACATGTTCGGTGCATTTTGACTTCCTTCTCTGACTTCTGACTGCACACTATTCACCTTTTGTAGTCGACCGTTGGTGCATCAGACCGTTGCTTCGTTGGCTCACCAGACACTGTGGTGCACACCGCACAGTTCGGTGAATTATAGTGGAGCGTCCCTTTAAAAACCCAAGAGTGGCCTGTTTGATGGAGTGCTCAGCTTGGGCACCGGACAGTGTCCAGTGCACACCGGACAGTGGCCGATGCGCCATTGGCAGCACCATTTCTTAGTCTTTGCTCCAATCTTTGGTTGAGTCCCCAACTTAATTTCTTTCTTAGTTTATTGTGAACCTTGTGCACCTGAGATAATTTACAACTAGGCAAACTAGTTAGTCCATGTGGTTTGTGATGGACATCAAACACCAAAATCAATTAGGGAAATGTTTTAAGCCCATTTCCCTTTCAGTTAGAAATAATTTGGAGCGCGGAAGATAGTTCTCCTTGCTATGAGTTGCTCAATCAATACGGATAACCTTGGGAGCCAATCAAATTAATATGAGCAAGGGAACTTTAGAGAGACGAAGGGAGGGGAAACAAATCGAGTGGAGATTAACACAAATGAACATGATGATTTGTTTATCGAGGTTCGGTTCCAAAGAACCTAGTCCCCATTAAGGAGGCCACAAAGGCCGGGTCTATTTCAACCCTTTCCCTCTCTCAATCGGTCACTTAGACCGGTCGAGTGCTTTTTCTTAATCTCATAGGTCACTAAGACCCCGCAAGGATCACCACACAATTAGGTGCCTTTTGCTTGCTTTACAAAACACTTGGAAGGTTTAGAAGGTGAATAAGTAAGCACGATTATGAAAGCCAAGCAACAAGAGCAAGAAATGAACCATGGATCACACTCTCTCAAGTCACTAATCACTAATGATCACTTGTCTCAATTAGGAAACTTTGAGAGATTGGAAGCTTTGAATGTGTCTAGGAATGGATTGCTAGCTCTTGTATTGAATGTATATGAGTGGAGTGCTTGGATAATGGAAATGGAGGTGGTTGGGGTTGTATTTATAGCCTCCAACCACTTCCTAGCCGTTGCTCCTTTTCTGTCGACCGCGGAAGGTCCGCGCCCTTGGTCCGGACGGTCCGCCCCTTCACATCAACAGCTGAAATCGCAACAGTCAGCAGTAACAACTATATCAATGACTATAGTGCATTTAATGCGTCATCCAATGTCAGATAAATCAGTCACGGACGGTCCGGTCGTGCATCCCGGACGGTCCGCGAGGACGCTAAAAATGAATTTTACCGAACCCGTCACCTTTAGGTTTTTCTGGTTTTACAACGACTGGACGGTCCGCACCTGAAGCCGAACGGTGCTCGCTTCTTCTCGGACGGTGCTTGCTTCTTCTTCGAACGGTTCGTAGTGTTAACGTATGTTCTTGCCAAGTTCCTATCCAAGGCTCACCCTAGTGTCGCGGATAGTCCACCGCAAGGGCTCGGACGGTCTGCGCATAGGTGTCTCAGACAGTATTCCGGACAGTCGACTTAGAATAGTTGTCGATGAACTTATGTACCTGACAAATGATCAACTAGGCAAACTAGTTAGTCCATAAGGTTTGTGATGGTCGTCAAACACTAAAATCAATTATAGGAAATGTTGACACTTTCCCTTTCAATTCTGCACCTGGTGTGTTCACGTAAGTTCCCATGCCCTGTTTGCAAGGAAGCTCTTAGGTTCATTTGGTTTAAGAAGGGTGGAAAATATACATCGTTCGATGAACATCGACAATTTCTTTTCTCCCTCCTGACCATCCATTCCGCCTAGACATCAAGAAGTTTATGAAAGGTGTCGTAGTGACAGACCGCCCACCTACAATGATGACGGTGCCAAAATTTATCAACAGATAGATGGACTCGTGGCCAATCTAGAAGGTGGTTTTGTGGGATATGGTGAGCAGCATATGTGGACACATACGTCGGACTTGACTTGGCTCCCCTATTATGACGACTTGCTACTTCCACACAACATTGACGTGATGCACACTAAAAAAGAATGTCGTCGAGGCACTTTGGGCAACAATTATGGACATTCCTGATAAGTCAAAGGATAACGTAAAGGCAAGAATGGATCTGGCAGCGTTATGTGATAGACCAAACTAAGAGATGAAGTCGCCTAGTAGTGGAAAGACATGGAGAAGGCCTAAGGCTGATTTCATCCTCAGCAGGGCCCAAAGGAAGGAAGTACTGCAATGGATCAAGATGTTGATGTTCCCTGATGGGTATGTAGCTAACCTGAGTAGGGGTGAACTTATCTACTCTGTGAGCCTTAGGAATGAAGAGTCATGACTTCCACATATGGATTGAACGGATTCTTCCGGCGATAGTTCGAGGCTATGTCCCTGAGCATGTCTGGCTAACGCTTATAGAGTTGAGCTATTTATTCCACCAGTTTTGTGCAAAATAGTTATCTCGAACTGTGATTGCAGACTTGGAAAGATTGACACCCGTGTTACTGTGTAAGCTTGAGAAGATATTTCCACCCGGCTTCTTCAATCCAATACAGCATTTGATTCTTCATCTCCCGTATGAGGCACGAATTGGGGGCCCGTGCAGGGACGTTGGTGCTATCCAATCAAGAGATGTCTAAAGACTATTCGAAAGAAATGTAGAAATAAATGCAAAATTGAGGCTTCCATTATAGAGGCATACATTCTAGAGGAGGTGTCGAACTTCACAACAATTTACTATGGTGACAAATTGCCGAGCGTGCATAATCCACCCCCTCATTACAATGATGGCGGCAATGAATCGAACTTCAGCATATTTTGAGGCCAACTCAGAAGCGCATGTGGTTCGACACCAAGACCCTAAGACATGAAGAGTGGCGCCATATCATATTATATGTATTGACCAACCTTGAAGAGGTGACGCCATACATGGAACAATTTCTTCATGAATTCTAGCTTCGATCAAGGGACCCAACTCCACAGGAATATGATACCCTTCTTAGAAAGAGTGCAGGAAATGGATTGTCTGATTTCATTTCCTGGTTCAAACATAAGGTACGTGCTTAGTTTGTCAAAGAGATCCGTTTATGAACTCAATTTAGCATTTTTAACTTGCGAATACTTGCAGGGCCAAAGAGATCCATCTATAAGTGTCGAGTTGAGACAAGTAACCAATGGCTTTGCTTATATGGTCATGAAATATTCTGGGTATGACATCAATAGATACCATTTTCGCATAACAAGCTACGACCAAAGTCAGCCCAATCGAAAAACAACGTGTTCTGGAGTCTTTACACCCGGCCTTGACAAGGTCGAGTATTTTGGACGAATCGAAAAATATATGAACTTAATTTTCATGGTTCCAAACCTCTTACTCCAGTGATATTCAAATGTCATTGGTTTGACCCTAAAGTGATGAGACAGACACATTCTAATCTTGGGGTAGTCGAAATTCGACAGGATTCCACCTTATCAGGACACGATGTCTATATCATGGCCCAACAGGTCACACAAGTGTGTTATCTCCTATATGCGTGTCAAATGAAAGAACATCTTAAGGGTTGGGATGTTGTTTATAAGGTATCACCTCACGGTAAATTACCTGTTCCAAACGATGAAGATTATAACTTAGACCCGGACACATATGACGGAGAGTCCTTCCAAGAAGATGGGCTAGAAGGGGGATTTGAGATATACTTAACCAAAGCTATCGAAATGGAAGTAGATATTGAAATGGTTGTTGATGAGGAGGATGATGAGGTGCAAAATGAGAATGACTTAGAATTACTTGAAGGCAATGAAATTAATGAAGAACTTGCACCTTCAGATGGTGTTGATTATGAAATGGTTGATAGTGATGATGAGACTTATGATCTAGTTAACCCCGACAGATGTGAAGATTATTTTTAATCGATGTAATGCTATATTTTTATTTTGCACCTATTTCTTAATACATCTTTTTTATATGTGCTTATTTTCGTACTCTTAATTGCAGGTTGTTGGACAAAGATGGTGGGTGGTGGGATGAGGACGAGGAGGGGGAGGACGAGCACCCGTAGGACGGCAGAGGAGGCAATGCAGGATGACGACGTCCAGTAGTAGGTGGAGCAGCAGGCCGTTGTCGATGTGGCGCAGAAGGACGATGATGACGCTTAGCAGGACGTCTTAGGTTCAAGGAATGTCTACCTGCGAGATCCCGCGAGTCTACCTCAGTGTCCCATACTTCGACACAGGTGATCGCTGATTCGGCCAGATGGAGAGAGGCATGTACCTTTATGTTCTCCCTACTTGTTCATATTATGTGTTCAAATTCATAATATAAACTAATACTTTTTATTTATCACTTGGACAGGTCTTGGAAGGTTGTGGAGAATGCAAGAGGTCACGGCCGCAACTCCTATGGCATCCTCGGCCTTCTGTGCAAGGAACACTTCCCTGGACTGGTTGAGTACGCCGGAGTGACGGGCCCAGCCTACACCTTCGACCACTGCGCCATCACGCCCGGTGCAGTAGATCGGGACCGCAGGGAATTCAATAACAAGGCAGAGTGGGTGAAGCAAGAGCTATGGGTAAGTCTTACTACAATGTAAAATATGTCGCATTCGTTGCACATTCTTGAAATAATGTATGGATACATCGTCTTTGTATGCAGGATTTCTTTAGATGCAAGGCTGGATACGAGGCCAGGGCAGATGTGGTGGCCACCACGAGCTATAAGAAGCTCGTCGTGGACATGCACTACGAGGCACAAATACAGGCCATCGTTAGCTACCACGGCTCCGTCCTTAGGGAGAAGGTGACCAAGCAGGACGCTCAAACCATGTCATTGACTAGGGACCAGTACTTGCAGGTAAATACAACACTTTAATATTTGTGATAAAATTTTCTTAATTTTATCTTCTGATATGCATTGTACCTGTTTTACTTTGTAGATGATTCCTTATTGGTAAGCCACGCATCCTCAGTGCTGGGAGCAGATGGTGGATAGGTGGTGCTCGCTTGAGTGAGACGAGGCGCACAACGCTAGCCGGGAACGTCGTCTGATGATGCAAGGTCCCTCCCACCACCAAGGCAGTCGTAGCCTCGGCAAATATGTAGAAGCATGGGTACACCCTCTTTTTATTTAGGTATATAACACTAGATTAGATATTATTTCTAACTATCTCGTTGGTTTATGATGGCCAGCCTTGCTCCATCTTCTTGGCTTATGCTATGGCCCACAAGGGCAAGGCGACGTCCGACGTCACCTACAACCCGAATGACGAGCTCGAGGTGTATAGCAACCCCACTGTCTACAGCCGCCTTCATGAGTACACTGCCATGGCACAGGAGGTCCATGGGCCAGATTACGATCCGAGGACCAAGGACATCGACGGAGATGTCCTCGTGAGGGTCGGAGGAGGCAAGAGGCATGGGCGGTACTAGATTGCCGACGAGACAATCGACTCGTCGTCCACTCCCACTCTGTCTCAGGTGGGAGCAAGGAGCACGAGCTCGAGCCCAGCCATACGACCTCGGCAGGACAGCTCACATCATCAGATACAACAACTCCAGGTTAGTGCTTCTATAACTTATCATTTCTTGAGTTATATACCTTCTCTTTGGGTTATTATAACATTGGGTTGGAATATTATAGGCCCAACTAGAAGAAGAGAGGAGGGAATGGCAGGAGATGGAGGTGAGGATGATGGCGGAGCGGGAGGCCCGCTTGGCAGATCAACAGAGGATGGCAGAGATGTTCCAGTACATGCAGAGCCTTGGCGCCGCACAGGGTTTTGCTCTACCATCTCTGTTGTTCCCTCCAGTTGACCCTGCTCAGTTCCATACTCCTGTGACTATCAAAATTCTAGTCGTACATGATATATATTTATCTGGTATAACACATGCAATCTCTTCTTTGTGCACGGACAATTTGGGGTGGCATCTAACAACCCTCATGGATCGCCTAGCCCATCGCCGCACCAGTCCAGCTGCCAACCTCGCTGATCATGTTCTCTTAGCTTGTGTAATAAACTTGTCCTGAACTTATGTTTGTGAAAAACTTTTGTTTTAGAGTTGTGTGATACTTATGTTGGTGAATCTTGGTATGAATATAAATACGTTTGTGAAAAACTTGTGAGATTTGTATTTTTTGTGAAATATATGGTCTCTATTATGTATGTGATGATTATGTGATATCTGTGATGTATATATGATGATTATGTGATATATCTTCTGTTTGTTTGGATGGAATAGCAAAAAACAAATAAAAAAGGGTAATATGGTCACTTTGCTAAGTGTTACACTCAGCAAAGAGGTACTTTGCCGAGTGTCAAGGTCATAGCAATCGGCAAAGAAGGCACACCTGGACACCGGTAAAGCCTCTTTGTCGAGTGTTGTGGCCTTGGCACTCGGCAAAGAAAGCAAGCTTTGCCGAGTGCCTCCTAGAGCACTCGGTAAAGGCACTGACAAAGGGGCCCACTGGTGACACATTTGTCGAGTGGTGTTCCGGTGGGCACTCGATAAAGAGGGAGCCTTTGCCGAGTGCCTCCTAGAGCACTCGGCAAAGGCCCTGATAAAGGGGCCCACGGGGAGCTTCTTTGCCGAGTGTCAGTACACTCTGGACACTCGGCACAGACTCTGTCGCTGTTAGCTAGCGCCGTGACGGCGACTTTTTTTTTTTGCCAAGTGCCCACTGGCACTCGGCAAAGTTCGATAAAAAGTACTCGGCAAAGAAACCGTTGGTGATGTACAGTTCGCGGAGTGTTACACTCAGTAAATCCTTTGCCAAGAGTTTATCAGACTTTGCCGAGTGTTTTAGACACTCGGTAAAGGTAGTGGATGTTGAAAACAATATGGTGTACTACTAGTATAGGTATATTATATTTTTATAATAATTACTGACAATTTGACGCAGTGACACTGAACATATGGCATACTGCCATGGGATGCAGCGATGCAGGTCCTGATCTTGTGGAACCACTCTGCCATACATGCATGCATGCAGATGCAGCGAGTCGTGCCTGATCAAAAGGCTGCTAGATTTGGCATCGGCCAGCAGTTAGCCTATCGACGTGTAGGTGCTGTGCAGCCAACTCTAGTTCAAGTAGGAAGCAAGCTAAAAAATCACTTTCAAGTTTCAACAAATTGGGACGTACAGGTATCGCGTCGGATGTCTCCGAGGAGACAATTGTGACGTATAGGTAGCATGCATGTAGTAGATGCTGGGCATAGGAGAGAAGCACCACGAAGTGTTATTGTTTACTGCACAACTGTACAGCGCAATGCCCGACGGAGCACCGCATTTTGTTTAGCTGTTTCTGGAGAGCACATGGTATTATGGAACGGAGCTTGGAAAAGAGCTAGCGATCGAGATCCATCCATCAGAAGTCAGAATCGAACAAAAACTTCACGCCGAACCTCTTTGCACTGACCGACCATAGCCTAGCTTCGCAAGCTAGTCCCGTAGTGTAACAGATTCGTTCGCGGCGGCAGTGCAGAACGAGCAGCTAGCTTTGACAGAAAAAAAAAAGGGAGGAGCTGTTGGCGGATGGTCCGGGTTCTCGACACCCTCCAGGTACAAATACAGATGAATCAATAGCCCGGCCGCCCGGGCGGCCGGGAGCTGAAGGCTGAAACGTGTCCCGGCGGCCACGGCCTGCAGTCTTTTACGAGCCAACCTTTAATTCTAACACACCGACGCATCGATGCTGCGATGCTTTTCTCTTTCTCTTTGTCGCTTTTAATCGCCCCGATCGAAAGTGCTTTCATTCTCTGGTTAATGATTGGAGTATGACACGCGCGGAAAGAAAATTCTCGGCGCACTGCGCTTTACGGGCCTAATCCTTACGTGTAGTTCCTATATCTGGGCTTCTGGTTCATCTGTGATCAAGCTGCCAGAAACTGGCCCAGTAGACAATGGGGCAGCAAACTATCGAGAATGGCCGGGCCCTGTCGTGGTCGCATCGACTTATCGCTGCTGCAGCTAGCTAGCTACACGCCTACACCTCCACAGCTGTCAATCTCATCCTTTATTTTAAATTTCATTCTATAAACAATATAATCTATAGTTATAAATCTCTTATTTTAGAACATTTTCAACAACCAGCCCTCAACTAGAGTCCTAAAATTTGAAATAGAACCACGTTTTAAATATGATATTTAGAAAATAAATCATATTATTATGAAATAAATAATTGTATATTAAGAGGAAACAAGGATAGAGCTCTAATGTATGTGTACTATGGCTAGGATCGAGAGCCTAAGTCCTATAATCATTTGATGATGTTTATGAAATAGAGTCAATGTTGGAGGGTATTTTATGGCGCCGAGCCCTATATTTAAAATACAACCTTGTTTAGAGCCTCTCTTAGAGATACTCTTACACAATCTGCTATAAACAGTCTAACATTATTTTTGTTGAGCTCTTGCGAAGGTCAATATTGTCATCAGCTACGTGAATATAGTAAAAATATATGTAAGATCTATGATGACATTAGTACAAAGAAGCTCTGTAGAGACAGTTCTCCATCTATTTTTTCTGACGTTTTCTAGAACTGCCAATGATAGAGGCTAGTAGGAATATTTCTTTTCACGGGCGATTAATTGACGTTTTTTAGAACCACTGCTAGTGAAAATTGATTTGTATTAGCGGTTTAGTTAAGACAACCACCAGTACATTTTTTCATCAAGTAATATAAAGTGGAATTTAAAAATAGCAAATTATTTTTTATTCAAGGAGGCCCCACCCGCAAGTCGCGGTATTTTTCACACAAAGTTCACACGGTACACGACTCGTGGGAATCGAACCCTAGGCCTCACCCTCGCGCGTAACCTCCTCTACCATCCCACACTTCACTTAGTTCAAATAAAAAAATTGATAACTACAAAGTTGAATAACTTTTTAACTTCTACAACTTTTATTTTGGTACTTTTGGATCTGAGGTAATTTGCAAAAGGATGCATTTAAATTTGACAAACTCAAATGCTCTTTGAAGAGTCCAAATGATTTCAAATGAAAACATTGTCAACTACAAACTTGAATAACTTTTCAAGATCTACAAATTATATTTTGATGGTTTTTTCATAAAGGTCATTTGAAAAACTCAAAAAATCAGGATAAATATGATTTCTACTAACAGTTTCTTAAGAATAACGCTAGTACAAATCCATAATTTCTATTGGAGGTTTTCTTTAGAAACCACCAGTAGAAATGCACGATTTTCACTAGCAGTTTTTTGAAAAACCCACCACCGCAAAAGTCGTTTCTACTGGTGGTTCTTGAGTCAGGACGACTATTTTATTTCAATGATGCTCGATAACCAAAATCACCTGTAGAAATTAGATCTCACCATAAGCATAGAGATTTTTGTACTATTGTGAGTTACTATGGTCATATTATTATTAAGATAGAATGAAAAACTTTATATTGATGGGAATTAATGGTGGAGCTAGGATCTCTGGGTGTACGGTTGAATATAACACTAAAAGATAATTGTAATGGCTAAAAAATTAAATTAAGGAAATATATAGATAATGACACATATGAACTTCAATTGAACATAATAATTGCAATTTAAAACTAGTGGATACATAATTAAGAAAAATGATAGATCTTCATCTCAATGATCAATTCAACAATTGTTTGGGTTGCTTTCATCAACAATAGGAAGGCTTTCTGAAATTGAATGATATTACCTTATTACATACAGTAGTATAGGGCGCGCGCGTCCTGCGACGCGTGCCCGCTTCTAGAAGCTGATGTTCCTATTTTATTTTTTCTAATGGAGCAGCCAACGTTTTTTCTAGGTTGACACATGTTCGCAATTGTCACTGGGAACACTTTTATTGGCTACCATTGATAGATCATGAGATGGTGAGTAGAAAAAAGCAACATGGACATTCCTAACATCTAGCTTTGCTTCCGTAGTTAATATGAAAAAATACATGATAGGAGATCACTTACCTTGTCGTTGCTCTTATGTACCTACAACCCCATTTTTTGGCAATGCTCTCAAGCTTCTCAAATAAATAAGCTGGAGAATAATTTGATGCAAATATGATTTTCTTTCTAGAAACATACTACAAATCAAGGCATATGTCTGATTTCAGTGGAAGGAGTTATGACGACTATGAAAAACATCTATATCTCTAGAGTATTACTAACAATGATATTGCACAGTAGAAGCATAGAGATAACTAAACAAGGTAGATTTTGTCAATTTCTAGTTTCTGTCTACTATTTTTCATACATTTTTTAAACATTTTTACCATTTCATTAAACCCTTCCATTTCCATCTTAGGAATGCTCTGTATGTAGAGTCTGGGATAGAGTTAGTTTAAATATAAAGTCTAGACTTAGTTCAAATTTAAAGTCTTCAGTAGATGCAAAGAAATTTAAACATACTAAAAATTAGATTGAAACAAATATTGAGCTTACCTCTTTCTAAAAAATCCAGATAAATTAAGGTAGGAGCACATTCCAATGAGTTGGACAGCATTGCTTTGGTTGATCGCTATCTTGTCTTGAATGCAAGTGTGCTTTAAAAACATAGACAAATTTCAACCTTTATTAGTATGATAAAAACCTAAAACCATGGTGTTATATGCAGAATGTAAGTACAACTCACATAGGTTACCTTGGTTATGTTTAGGCTATTTTCATCCATGCAGATATCTTATTCTTTAACATTAAATATCATAACATGAGCATAGCCTTCCTTGAACCAGTCATGTGCCCCTATTATATCCACATTTATGCACGTAATTAGGTTAGGATCTAGGATTTTTTTTCTTAGTATATCTTGGGCACCTTGAGAGAGGCACTTTGAATGTGAGCATTCCCCTTAAGGATATGAGAAGAATAAACATCATGTCTTTGAGACATGGTTACATGAAATGAAATTAGCCAAATATATTCTGGTCACAGCTCATTCCTTCCTTTATACCTTATGATAAAAGACAACCACATTTTGGTTGTCAAATGGAAGATTCCATGTAAGCATTACATAATGAATAACACAGTCATACCATACGTCAGAAATCGAGTCGTCGTAACCTTTGTTCAGAAGGACCTAAAAACACTAGTGTCAGCAATTCAATCTTCAACGTGCACCATGCAGAACTGAAGTAATAGTAATGGTGGAACTAGGTATCCTAACAGGTTGAACACCAGAACCAAAAGAGCACTTAATTATTACCTTAGGGGCTATGTAGTTAGGACTAACACATGTGGTATGCAACAAACTATCTTTTTGGAAAAAAGAGCCATCATTTTAGGCACACATAGACAAAATGATTCAGACTGATTTAACAGCTGAGAGGATGGCATACTCGTTGGTTTTGTGGAAGGGCACTTAATCCAAAAATTAGAAACTTTTATGTTTCCTTTTGCATCAACAAGGACATTCTCAGGCTACGGAATATTTAAAAGAAAGGCCTTGGTGATGTAATCTATTTACGATTCCTATCATCAATTAGGTACCTCAAAGTTATGGTAGGACATTCCCCAATGCATGGTTTCCAGATCAAGGACATCTAGTAAAAGTTCCTCCCTACCTTGAGCTCTAACCCAGGTACCACTGTAGAGGTGTTAGAGTCCTTGTGTTACTCCTGGTGTAACCCTCTCTTTTATCACCAAGTAAGTTGTTCTAGAATTATGCACGTTATCTCCCTTGCCCTGGTGACCACACATACAGATTCGCTCACCTCACCATGGCCAGGACACTCAGAGTTATTGCACACCAAGGTAACATGTGTTCTGTGATCACCATGTGACAGTGAAGCTCACCGAGTTGATGCTCCTAACGCTACTGTCGTATGTTGACTGGAATAGGGCCTCACCACCGTGTTCTAGTACCGCGGATAGCCTCCATGCTGGCTATGTGACTCACACTTTCTCCGACCGACTTCACACGAGCACCAAAGTCTTGGTGAGTCCCTGGTGCTCCCCGTGTCTTGAATTTGAACTCTACCATATGGTGGCCGTGAGATCGGGCCCGTCGGACCCAATGTTTCGATGCCGTCGTGAGTAGTAGTGTTCCAATGTCCTCACAGCTGAATTAAGTGCAGTACCGTGCTCACCAGAGTCCGAGGATTGTGTTAGTGCCCTCACCGTCGTTAGTGTTGCGCCACCATGGTCGATCAGGCTCCAGGTTGCTGGAGTTGAGCACGGTGGCGTCGTGGCCGAGATATTGCGAATGGAAGAAAATCGAGGGACTTAAGTGAGATGGTCAGTGAGTGAGGGGAATAGTGGATCGGGCTCGGGTCTATTTTGTCCGAGCATCGGGGGTCTCTTCGTAAAAACGCAGGCACGGGCTCCCGGCCGTGGGCCAGCCTTCGTCGGGTTGTCGGGCCGCACCAGTAAATTAGGCCCAAAACTGTTCATGGTTTGGCCTTTTATTTTAGTAGAGGACTTGTAAATAGAGTCAATCATCACAAAAGTAGCCAAAAATCATGAGACGAATTTTATTAGATGTCTAAAATTAGAAGCTCTCTAGTCAAAAAAATTTTGGAATTTTTGTGGCAATTAGAAAATATTAAGTGAGTTAAAGGTGCTCTTAGAAGGATGGTTTGGATTTTAAAAATAAAAGTGTAGTGCCAAAAATTATGGAAATTTTTAATTACCCTTGTTTTGGTCATTTGAGCATGTGGTAAAAGGTTGAGGCTGTTTGGAAGCCATTTGCTCAGAAATCCTTGTAGGGTTCCTAATTGGAATAATAAGAAGTCCATAATCACTTGTGGATTAGAACTTTGGAAGAAGAAACACGTTTAACGAGTGAAACCTAGTCTTTGGATGAAGGAACAAGAGTATTTAGTGGGATTTGGATTTTTAGTGTAGTTAGAAGTGCTTTAAATGTGTTTATGTGAATTTAGTAACAAAAGTAGAGCACTTCAAATTGTAGGAAAATGTGTGTAAGCTTATCTTCGGCATATGAACCCTTGGGCAAAATTTGGAACTATTTGGATGTGATTTTCTTAGCAAACTAATTGTTGTCGAAAAATAAAAAGGATTTCACCTATGAAATGAGGACACCTAGTAGTTTAGTGTAGAGATGAGGTTAATTAAGAAGTTTTAAGCTTTTGGATGAGGTGTAAATCTTGTGAAGCTTTATTGTATCTTCTCTACAAGTTGCATAAGCATTCATGTATTTGTAATTGACTTGTAGAACACCTAGAATAAGTGGTGTTTGAAGAAGGAGCCTATTCTAGTGCCTATTGATCCAGTTGGTGAACTCCATCTAACTGATTGTCGTGGTAGAAGATATTGGATCTCCTGCAATAAGGCAAGTCCCGGTGTTGGGGACTTGTTCTCTGTTGGGGGCTTGTTCTCAAGTGCTAAGAGTTAAGAACAAGGCAACACAGAAACTGTTAAATATTAAGGTCCTTCGTCCTTCATCACATTATATCCTTTCGGAATATAAGGGACTTCGGACGAAGGTTACGAAGGACGTACCTTCGTAAATATAACAATGAAGGATGAAGAATTCGTATAAATCATGATGTATAAAATAGACATTTAAATGTTAACATAGAATCATTTCCATTTTTACTAACATGAACGAATATAAATGATTTCAAATTACAAATGTACCTTCGGTCCTGAAGAAGGCAAGAGAACAAGTGTGATGCGAAGGCAAATGACAGGTTCGCGTGAACAGTACAGAGGTACTGTTCATCTATTTATAGGCACAGGTCGCAGCCTGTGACAAATTACAATTATGCCCCTTATAAAAGTTTACAACATTGACTCAGACCTATATGTATAAAAAGGTCATTCTATCCAATGTCGGTTTGAAACGCCGAAGCTCCATGAAAAGGAACCTTCGGCCATCTCTTGGAGACGACTTCAGCCGAAGCTGCTTCTTCGTGTGAGACCTTCGGCGCACCGAAGCACGACCCCAACAGTAGCCCCTTTCGCGGTGCTAGATTGTTTTTCGTAACGAGCTTGACCCGTGAAAAAAGCCTCTTCAGCTTCGGGAAGCCGAAGGTCCAAAAAACACCTTCCCTGAGCTCGTTGCGGAGAAACGATCCGGCTTCCGAGCGCGTGCCAGGCCCACCTTGCAGAGTTACTGTTTGACCTTTGCGGTCCACTGCACAGCGAGTACAAGTGACTGTCCGCGTGGTGCAAAAATCCTGCCGCTTCGCCTTCTTACCTGCAGCACTATATAAACAAACGGGTAGGTGTGAAGTTACCACAGCATTCATTGCTATTTGCACTGTTTTGCTGCCAAAATTTTCCACCATAGCCGAAGCTTGAGTCTCAGAATCGAACGAAGGTCCATCTCAACGTCTGCTTCGTCAGAAAGAAGAGCTTCGGAGAAAAGAAAAAGGAAAAAAGTTTCTGACTTCCCCAAACTCAGAATCAAATGGCGAGAGTACGATCTACTGCCAAAGTTGTACGTGAGGGAGACGAAGCCGAAGGTTCGGACACTGTGCCCATCTCCGAAGCGATGCAGCGTTCCGGTCTAGTGACTGCGGAAGAAATGCCTGCTGCTGAAGCAAACCCGACAACTGCCGAAGGAGAAGATGAAAACATTGAAGGGACTGACCCTGAAGATGACTACCACATTGCTATGCCCAGCAAGCCCAGTCACCTGGATTTTGGGAAATCAACTGTTTCAAAAGCTGATCTTTCGAAGATGGTGAAAGCAGGTTATTTCAATGAAGATCAGAAGAAGCTACTCCGCTTCGGGGGAGAAGAAACCACCCCTAAGCCAGGGAAGGATGAGATTGTTATCTTCAAGAGCTTTTTAAAGGCTGGGCTTAGATTCCCTCTTCACAATATTATTGCGGAGATACTGAAGAGGTTTGGTATCTACTTTCATCAATTGACTCCTAACGCCATCGTTAGGCTCAATGTTTATATCTGGGCCCTCCGAAGCCAAGCTGTGGAACCGTTTGCCGACAGCTTCTGTCGAGTTCACGAATTACATTACCAAACAAAGGCCAGAAAAGATGGGCTACATGATAATTTCGGTTGCTATAATTTTGCCTACCGGAAGACAACAAAGTGTCCTGTCATCAGCTACCGAAGCAAATGGCCAGCAGGCTGGAAATCTGAGTGGTTTTATGTAAAAGTTGACGAAGACAAAGAAAAATTGGTACAAAGCCCTCTGGATTTAATCTTCGGAGAGACAAGGCCACGATGCCGCATCGGCAATCTAGAAGGTCCCACCTGGGCTGCTCTGGGTGAATTTGAAATTATTTCAGAACATATTGGCACCAGGGATCTAGTTCAGGAGTTCTTGGCATTCAGAGTTTTCCCTACTCTAAAAGAGTGGGAAATGCCGAAGCTGAAGGGAGAGAAGAAGAAGGGGGAGCTTGTCCGGCTTCCTTATCACTTCAAGTTTAAGAAGTACTTCAAAAAACCCTGCAAAGAGTGGTTAGATACAGTTGAGGTGATGTGCAATGAAATCCTGGGGAACTACTCCAAAAAAGAGGATCAACTAATGACAGCGGCCTTCGGTGCCCGACCGAAGCGAAGGCTGAACCGAGTGCTTGATGCCCTGGGCTTCGAGTACCCAGACTATGAGCAGTTGAACAAGAGTGCCGAGGGCCATAAAAGAAAAAGAGTAGCCGAAACTCTGATCAGGGATGAAGAAAGACCAGCAAAGGAGAAGAAAATTCCCAAGAAAAGAAAAATATCTACTCCGAAGCGCAAATCACCCGAAGAAGAGGGGCCCCCACACCGCCTTCTACCAGCGACGTGGAGGAAATTTTAAAGGTAATGACTGAACCCATGCCCACGAAGCTAAGTCCATTAGGGCTCCAACTGACGAAGCTTTTTCAAAAGGTGGATGAGCCGGATCAAACGAAGATAAACAAACCCAAGCGGCAAAGAATTATTGCGGTAACTGAAGTCATCGACAAGACGCCGCCTAGGGCGTCAATTCAGAAAACGGCAGCTGCTGAAGGTACAGCAATCGTCGAAGGCGCACCTTCGGAGGTCGCGGCTACCGAAGCCGCTACAGCCGAAGATACAAACTTAGAAACTACCATTGAGGACATTAACAGGATTTTGGAAAACATAGCTGCAGAAGAAGCTGGTGCTACTACTGAAAAAACCATGGCCACAGTGCCTGAGAAAGGAAAAGAAATAGCCGAAGACACTTCGGACGACGAAGCCTACTCTTTCCAGAATTTAGTTGGGCAGAAACTGACGAAGGACGAAATAGAAGAACTCAAGGACTATGCCAAATCTTGCGGCTACAAGCCAGGAGCCCTTCTATTTGGAGGCATTGATGACGAAAAATTGGGCTGCATTCGAGACCAAACTGGAGCTAAGGTAATCGGTACTCTATCAAAGAGTATCGGTTTTCCGAAGCTAGAGACAGACATCAGCCGCTACCGACGACAACATATCGTCGGCAGCTTATTTTACTCCAACTTCAAGGTAAACAACCTTTTCTCTGGTTTTTATTGCTGTTAATAATGAAAATACTACTAACGTAAGTCGTTTCTGTACAGAGCATGCTACTGAGCAAAGCTCTGAAGATGCAACAAGACTTGGAGGACAAAAAACACGAAGCTATAATCGAAAATTTAGAGAGCAAGATAAAAGAACAATCAACTATCATTGAAAAGAAAGACTTCGAGCTCCAATCCGCCGAAGGCCTGCTGGCAGAGACTGAGGCTAAGGTATCAGAATTGAATTCGAAGCTTATCAGTCAATCAGAACAATTCAATCAGGAGAAGCTGGAGCTTAATTCGAAACTTAAAGCCGAAGTTCAGACCAGTTCAGAGTTGAAGAAATCGTTAGCAAGCCTTCAAGACAAATGCTTAAAATTTAGCAACAATTGTATTGGACGATTAAAAAAGATATTTTACTCTGTTGGAGCCAGCAGCGGGAAATTTAACCCTTCAGCGGAAAATTTACCACAGGCCTTCGATCATATCGAAGCCGAAATCGAAGAACTTGACGAAGTTATGGCCGGGCACGGCGACTTCTGTGCCTGGGTAGCTTCTCGGGGTACCGCTGCTGCATTCCTGAGGGCCGGTTGCGAACATGGAAAGATTGTCAACAGGCCCAACTTCACCCTATCTCCATCAATCTTGGATGATATACCTGACCTCGCCCGAAGCATCTCAAATAGATTTATAAAAATGATATGGACAAAAGGCGGGCGGGAGAAGGCTGGAGACGAAGCACGAAGTCATCTTGATCCAGTAAGAAATGATACTTCGTACTTACCTTTTCCTTTGCACCTGATTTTTACTTACGATTCCTTGATTTATGTAGGATGACGAAGGTGAAGATGATACTTAAGTTATATCGCCGAAGCTGTCGCCGAAGCTGAAGCTTAATGAAGATCAGTAGAAATGTACTATAAGATAAAAACTTAGGATACTTTTGTAACAACTTTTGTAAATACATTTAAACTGTTCTCAAGGAACTTTGTACATACGTTGTAATATATTCTTACCCTTCGATTGAGGCGCTTTGATGTGGACGAAATCAGTATTTTGAGCCGAAGGCGAAAAAACACCTTCCCTTCTTTTCGTACACAACGAAGCATAAGAGCAATTCTTCTTTTTGCCGAGCAACGAAGCTTTTCTCTTTTGTATACAACAAAGCATAAAAGCAATTCTTCTTTTTACCGAAGCTTCTCTTTTTTGTACACAACATAGCATAACGAATCATAAAAAACCACTTCTCCGAAGCTTTTCTTTTTGCCGAAGCAACCACTTAGGAACACAAATGCTATGAATGAATGCTTATGCATGCAAATGCCATGATGTAATGTAATGTGCGAATGAATGTCCGAAGCGTATGTCTGAAGCCACATTCTCAACCATTACTTCTTTAGAACCAACCACACATCAGCTCTGCATTCCCTTAGGAACGACTTTGGAGCATCTTTGCCTTTTACTTAGGCAGTATCAGCGTTGACTTTTCGCTGTAAGCTCTGCATCCCCTTAGGGACGTCTTTGGAGCTTCTTCGCCTTTTACTTAGGCGGTATAAGCTCTGCATTCCCTTAGGAACGTCTTTGGAGCTTCTTCGCCTTTTACTTAGGCGGTATAAGCTCTGCATTCCCTTAGGAACGTCTTCGGAGCTTTTTCTTTTTTTTTTCCAGTTTCGGCACTCGATGGTGCGCTCTCAGCTTTTACATTTACATTCTTTGGGGGATTTTGCTCTTATAAAACTAAAAAGGAAAATTACATATGATGGCCCCATTAAAAACCTTTCTCCCCCTTTAGAAAGGAAAAGGGTGCCATGAAAAAGAAAAGAAAAAACATACAAAATTACATCGAGTTATACATAAAATCGCCGAAGCTCATCCGCATTCCAAGATCTTGGAATTTCATTGCCATCCATGTCCTTCAGTCTGTACGAACCAGGCCTTGACGAAGACGCTACTAAGAAAGGCCCTTCCCATTTCAATTGTAACTTGCCCACTGTATCCGGGTTGGCCACTCTCCGAAGCACCAAATGCCCTGGCTCAATATTTTTTAGCCGGACCTTTCTATCTCGCCATTTGATTGTTTCAGCTTGATATTTATTGATATTCTCCACGGCCTGAAGCCTGATCCCTTCTAGGGCATCTTTTTCCACAAGACAAGTATCTTCGGCACCTGGTTCTGCCGAAGCTACCACTCTTATTGATCCAGCTTTAGCTTCTTCTGGAGTTATTGCTTCGTCACCGAATAATAACTTGAATGGGGTAAAGCCTGTAGACCTTGATGTTGTTGTATTGTGGCTCCACACCACTTTGGTCAACTGATCTGGCCACTTTCCCCTTGGTTGGTTAAAGATTAGCTTCATTATTCCTGTCATTATGATGCCGTTGGCCCTTTCGACAAGCCCATTCGACTCCGGATGCCTGACTGATGCAAAATGGATCTTCGTTCCAATTTGATCACAGAAATTTCTGAAATCTTCGGAGTCGAACTGTGCTCCATTATCTACAGTGATGGCCTTCGGTACTCCGAAGCGACAGACAATGTTCTGCCAGAAAAATTTTTGGACAGTGGCTGAAGTTATTGTGGCTAATGGCTTCGCCTCAATCCACTTGGAAAAATACTCCACAGCTACTATAACATATTTCAGATTGCCTTGAGCCGGTGGTAATGGACCCAGCAAGTCGAGGCCCCACCTTTGCAATGGCCAGATGGGCTGTATCAGCTGTGTCAAAGACGAAGGTTGCTTTTGATCTCTTGCACATTTCTGACAACCTTCGCACTTTTGAACCAACTCCGCTGCATCCGAAGCTGCCTTCGGCCAATAAAACCCTTGGCGAAAAACTTTTCCAAGCAAGGGCCTGGATCCGATGTGGGATCCACACAGGCCTGCATGTATCTCTTTCATCAATTCTATACCTTCGGCTCTAGATAAGCACTTGAGCAGCGGGGCACAAACTCCATGCTTGTATAACTCCCCTTCTATCATGATATACGGACGAGCTCTTGCCTCTATTCTTTTATTATAAGCTTCGTCATCTGATAGGAAGTTGCCCTGAAGGTAAGAAATTATTTCAGTTCTCCAATCTTCACTGTACACAGGAGAAATGTTAAGGACTGCTCTTTCAAGTAGCTCCACTGAAGGTGCCTTTATTGTTTCGAAAAACACATCCGAAGGTAACGGCAGCCCCTGTGCTGCAGACTTGGCCAACAAATCAGCATGCTCATTTTGTCCTCGAGGGATATTCTTAACAGAAAATCCTTCGAAAGAAGCTTCGATCCTTCGGACCGTGTCTAGGTATTTTTCAAGCTTCGGGTCTTTAGCCTTGCAACTTTTGTCAATATGACCCGAAACAACCTGGGAATCAGTTTTAAGAATCGCCCTTCTGATCCCCATTGCCTTTAGTTTCCGAAGACCCAGGAGCAAAGCTTCGTACTCAGCGATATTATTTGTGCAGCTGAAGTCAAGTCTTGCTGCATAGCAAGTTTTAACCTTGGACGGTGAGACCAAAACAGCAGCTGCACCTGCTCCGAAGGTTCCCCAAGAGCCATCACAAAACACTGTCCATGCTTCGGCATCTTTATTCGCTTCTTCGTCCTGAGCCCCTGGCGTCCAGTCGGCAATGAAATCTGCCAATACTTGAGACTGGATTGAGGATCTATGCACATAATCAATGTAAAATTCATTGAGCTCCGCAGCCCATTTTCCAATCTGACCAGTAGCTTCTCTATTTCTCATGATATCCTTCAACGGCTGCGAAGAAGGAACAATGATATTGTATGCCTGAAAATAATGCCGAAGCTTCCTGGATGCCATTAAAACAGCATACAACACCTTCTCCAGCTCTGTATAATTTTTCTTTGAGACACTAAGGACCTCAGATACAAAATATACTGGGACCTGCTTCTTGACTTGTCCATCAAACTTCTCCTGAACAAGTGCCGCACTTACTGCTGAGTGCGAAGCTGCCACATACAACAACAGAGGAGCCCCTGGCGTTGGTGGAGTTAATGTTGTGAGATCTATTAAGTATTGCTTCAGCTCTTCGAAGGCTTTTTGTTGACTTGGGCCCCATTGAAAGACTTCAGCTGACTTCAGCACCTCGAAGAATGGTAAGTTTCTTTCTGCTGATCTGGATATAAATCTGTTGAGAGATGCCAGCCTTCCTGTCAATCTTTGGGCCCCCTTTCTTGTGGTTGGTGGCTCCATTCGAAGTATAGCTTCGATTTTATTTGGATTAGCTTCGATTCCCTTTGTTGAAACCAAGCATCCAAGAAATTTGCCCTTCTTCACTCCGAAGACACATTTTTCTGGATTCAGCTTCAGACCAGCTTGTCTGAAGCTGGCGAAGGTCTCCTGCAGATCAGCAATATGATTTTCTTGCTTCGTGCTTTTTACAATGATGTCATCGACATAAGTCAACACATTCCTGCCTATCTGAGATTGGAGAACCTTCGCAGTCATCCTGCTGAAACTCCCTCCAGCATTCTTGAGCCCCTCGGGCATCCGAAGATAGCAATATGTACCACTTGGGGTGATGAAACTAGTCTTCGGCTCATCTTCCTTCTTCATCCAGATTTGATGATAGCCTGAGTAGCAGTCCAGGAGACTCATGAGCTCCGAAGAAGCTGCCGCATCAACTAAAGAGTCTATCCTTGGCAGCGGGAATTCATCCTTCGGACAAGCCTTGTTGAGATCTGTGAAATCAATACACATTCTCCACTTGCCATTGGCCTTCTTCACCATAACAGTGTTAGCTAACCACTCTGGATACTTCACTTCTCTGATAACTCCTGCACTAAGGAGTCTTTTTACTTCATTGCGAGCCCCTTCGGCCTTGTCATCAGACATTTTCCGAAGCCTCTGCTTTCGGGGTCTGAAGGATGGGTCAACATTGAGCGAATGTTCAATAACATCCCGATTCACTCCACAGAGATCATTGGCTGACCATGCAAAAACATCTTTGTTGTTGAATAAAAACCTTATCAAGGTTTTCTCCTGGTCTTCAGATAATTGCGAGCCCAACAACACCTTTTGCTCTGCTATGTCTTCACACAATAACATGGGCTTCGGCTGATCTGCTGAAGCTGCCTTCTCCCTCCTGAATTTGTACTGTTCACAAGCTTCAGCTCCATCTATGTTATGGATTGCCTTGGAGTCAGTCCAGCTTCCTTCGGCCCTTCTAGCAGCTTCCTGGCTTCCATGAATAGCAATAGGCCCTTGGTCCGAAGGTATCTTCATGCAGAGATAAGCTGGGTGAAGAATTGCTTCGAAGGCATTAAGAGTGCCACGGCCGATGATAGCATTGTAAGGATACTCCATGTCAACAATATCAAACACAATTTGCTCAGTCCTTGTGTTGTTAACAAATCCGAAGGTTACCGGCATGGTAATCTTCCCAAGTGCTACAATCTGCCGCCCTCCGAAGCCACAAAGGGGGTGCGTAGCATCATGAATCTTGTCTTCAGGCTCTTGCATTTGTCTGAAGGCTTTAGCAAATATAATGTCAGCTGCACTGCCTGTATCAACTAGGACATTGTGGACCAGAAATCCTTTGATCACGCAAGAGATAACCATGGCATCATTGTGAGGATAATCCTTAAGCTGAAGGTCTTCCTGAGAGAAAGTAATTGGAATGTGGGACCATTTTGACTTGATGAAGGGTCCCTGCACTCCAACATGCTGCACCCTTCTCTGAGCCTCCTTCTTCTGCTTCTTGTTAGCCGGCTCTGAGCAAGAACCTCCTGTTATCGGGAGCACCAGCTTCGAAGCCGAAGCAGCTCCAGCTTGATTGTTGAACGAAGCCATCAGCTCAGAAAAGTGGAAGTGAGTTCACCGGAGGTGGGCGCCAATGTTGGGGGCTTGTTCTCAAGTGCTAAGAGTTAAGAACAAGGCAACACAGAAACTGTTAAATATTAAGGTCCTTCGTCCTTCATCACATTATATCCTTTCGGAATATAAGGGACTTCGGACGAAGGTTACGAAGGACGTACCTTCGTAAACATAACAATGAAGGATGAAGAATTCGTATAAATCATGATGTATAAAATAGACATTTAAATGTTAACATAGAATCATTTCCATTTTTACTAACATGAACGAATATAAATGATTTCAAATTACAAATGTACCTTCGGTCCTGAAGAAGGCAAGAGAACAAGTGTGATGCGAAGGCAAATGACAGGTTCGCGTGAACAGTACAGAGGTACTGTTCATCTATTTATAGGCACAGGTCGCAGCCTGTGACAAATTACAATTATGCCCCTTACAAAAGTTTACAACATTGACTCAGACCTATATGTATAAAAAGGTCATTCTATCCAATGTCGGTTTGAAACGCCGAAGCTCCATGAAAAGGAACCTTCGGCCATCTCTTGGAGACGACTTCAGCCGAAGCTGCTTCTTCGTGTGAGACCTTCGGCGCACCGAAGCACGACCCCAACATTCTCAAATGCTTCGGATTAAGGACAAGGCAACATAAAAAGTGTTAAATGATAAAGTCCTTCGTCCTCTGAAACATTATTTCCCTTTGGGATGTAATGTATTTCGGACGAAGATCACAAACAACATACCTTCGTAAGCACAATAAACAATGATGAAGAACTTATATGTAACATAATAAGTAATATAAACATTTAAATATTATCACAACGTCATTTCTATTTTATTATCATAGAAAAATAGAAATGATTTCAGATTACAAGTGTACCTTCGGATTGCAGGAAGGCAAAAGTATAAAGATGACGCAAAAGCAAATGCCAAGTCAGCGTGAACAGTACGGGAGTACTGTTCATCTATTTATAGGCGTGGGACGCAGCCCATGTAAAATTACATTCATGCCCATTACATTTGCTAATGACTTATGGGAATCTATTAAGGCCTAAGTAGTCTTTTCATCTTTAGGTCGGTTCCCCTTTCTGCTATCGCGACGAAGCTTTCCTGCGCATAGCTTCGGCTGTGCACCATCCTTCGTACAGCTTGGTAATCAGCCCATCCTTCATCTCAATCCCCCTTCGTCTGGCTTAGGCTTCGTCCTGACCGTACTCCATGTTCATAATCTGAGTCCGAAGATACCTGTTCATATAATTCACTTGGAAAACATTGTCAAATCTTGTTTTTGAGGACCTTCGGAGGACGAAGGCCCCCAACAGTAGCCCCTCGCAATATTAATTTGTTAGTGATAAATTCAGATTGCGATGTGGACGAAGGCCTTAAGCCGAAGGTCCGAAAAAACACCTTCCCTTTGCTAGAATAGCAACATTCACTGACAAGCGGGGTCTTTCAATTTTCAACGCACTGGGCGTATAAATAAGATCATACCGCAAACTCATTCGGTACGCTCTCTTGCCATCTGCTCCCGCTCACTCAATTTTTAGCTCTTGCGCACTAAGATTTGCTGAGCTTTTAGTTTTGAAGCTTCGGCTTTGAAAACAGTTTTTTAGTGTTTCCAAAGATGTCTGAAGATAAGAAGGCTGCTGCTGAGATGAAGCTGAGTCTCGACGAAGAGAAGAACTTAGGGTTTCTTATAGCGATGTCGAAGACCAATACGGAAAAAATCACCAAGGAGATTCTGGAAGGTTTGTCTGAAGATACTGGTGACAGCGACAATTATGATGTGGACAGTGGTGGTGAAGACTCCGAAGATCGCCCTTGGCGACCAAGCCATGCGGTTTTCGGCAAATCAACTATCAAAGAAAATCATCTTGTCAATATGTGAGGAAGGTATTTCCGGGATTTGACCGTTGTGAGGGCCGACGAAGGGGAAAAGACTTGTCCACACCCTGAAGAGAACGAAGTCGTAGTGTACCGAAGCTTTTTGAAAGCTGGACTACGATTTCCCCTGAGCAGCTTCGTCGTAGAGGTGCTAAAAATGTTTGAAGTCTTTCTTCATCAACTTACCCCCGAAGCAATTATAAGGCTGAATATCTTCGTATGGGCTGTGAGAAGCCAAGGTCTGGAACCTGATGCGAAAAGTTTCTGTAACATACACGAATTATCATACGAAACAAAACCTTGGGGTAAAGAACAGTATCACAATAATTTTGGCTGCTACAGTTTCGTTTCTCGGTCTGGGTCAAGCTGTCCCGTGCCAACCTTTCGGAAGAGATGGCCCGGCGACTGGATGACAGAATGGTTTTATGTGAAAAATGACCTAAAAGCACGGGAAGATATTAAAGGTATAATTATGCGCCCTATTTGGCAAAGCTTCGGCCTGCGGAGGCCGAAGGTTGAAATGAATGAAGCTGCCGAAGAATGCCAGAGAGCCTTCGGTGTTATTTGTTCTTTTATTGGAACGAGAGATTTGGTACAAGAACATATTGCCTTCAGAGTATGGCCGCTCGCGGAGAAATGGGAAATGCCGCAAGAAACCATGAAGGAGGCCGACGAAGGTGGACTTATCAGGCTGAAGTATACTTTCAAGTTCGGAGATAAATTCGTTGAGCCAGATGATGACTGGTTAAAGAGTATTGAAAATTTAAGTGATGAACTGCTTGGGGCTTATTCGAAGGCCGAAGATACTGCACTATCAGCAGCCTTCGGAGGCCGAAAAAAGAAAAGGCTGAACCGGGTGTTTGATGCAATCGGGTTCGTCTACCCTGACTATCGTTATCTATCCCATTCGAGGGCAGAAAAGAAAAAACACAACCTCTGCGAAAGAAGAAGTTGCAGCTGCTCCTAGCAAGCCAGAACCGAAAAGAAAGAGGATAAAGGTCCTCACACATCGGCCACGCTATATTGAACCAGCTTCGGTGCCTGAGTTCACCGGAGAAACTTCTTCGGCCACCGAAGCTGAAAAGCCAACCAAACCAACCTTGCTGCCAGAAGTCGCAGAAATGGCCGAAGCGCCAACAAAGATGGAATTGGAAGAACCGAAGATTTTGTTACCAGAAACCAAAGAGATGGCCGAAGCGCCATCCACAGAAAAAATGGAAGAAGTGAAAAAACCAACTGAGGAAAAACATCAGAAGTTTTGAGTCCTGCAGCAAATGTTGAGACAGTAAAAAATCAAAAGGTGTCAGCAGTGACTCCGAAAAGAAAAAGAATGGTCAACGTGCTAGATGTTCTAGAAACAATTAAGTCCTCAAGCACAACTCCGAAAAAGACTGTTGAAACCTCCGAAGCGAAAACTGAGATTTTTGGTACTAAAGCTCCAGAGCAAGAAACTGAAGCTGAAACTGGGTCCTCAGAGGCCACGAAGATAAAATCCTTGGAAACCGAGGAAGAAAAAATAACAGAGCCAACTTTTGTTGAAGAAATCAGTGTCATTGCCCCCGAAGCATCCCCCAAAGTCCTTGATTATATTGTTCATCATGCTTCGGGGAAACAATTATCAGGAAAAGAAAAACAAGAGGCCCAGCTTTACGCCCAAAAACTGAAGTATCCAAAGGGGGCGTTAATATTTAATGGCAGTGGAGAAGAAGACTTTTTGTATTGTCTCCCTGACAGCAAGGAGATTTCTGTCTGTCGGGAGATGAGCAAAAGCTTCGGATTCCCAACACTAGAAGACGGGCTCTCGGTGCTGTCGAAGAACGATCTGGCCGACAGCCTGGCATATAATAGCTTAAAGGTGCAACAAATGGGATTTTTGTATTTTTTGTTGAGACCAAAATTTTTCGTTTGCTTAAATCTATTGACGCACACATATTTTTCTTTGCAGGGCCTGATACTTAGCAATGCCCTCAGGGCCCAGAAAGATGCTGAAGACGAAGGGTGTGCTATAGCCCTGAGCAACCTTCGTTCCGAAGTAATTGAACTGAGGAACGAAGGTCTCGAAAAAGATAAAATATTACATTCATTAATAAATAGAATAAAAGAATACGAAGCTACTTTTAGAGGTCAAGCTGAAGCTCAGAAGCGCGAAATTGAAGATCTTCGAAAACAACTGGCCAGAGCCAAAGAGGAACGCATGCTTGAAGAAACGAAGCGAGAACACAGCGACCAATGGGCAAATCATTTAGAGGGAACTGTTGAAGAGCTTCGTTCATCCAAGAAAAGGTGTTATAACAAATCTATAGAGTGTGTTAAGAAGTTGAAAGCTAGCTTCGCCAGCGTCGGCGCATTCTCGAGCGAAGAAAACTTTACAAGAGGCAACCCCGAAGGTCCCATCGAATGGATCGATCACGAAACTGAGGCCTTCGGGGAAATTTTAAATAGCCGCGGAGATATATGTGCTTTCTCGGGTGCCAGAGGAATTGCCACCATTTTAGAGAAAAAAGGCTGCGAGCATGTAAAGATTTTAGCGCAATCCGAGGCTGCTTTGTCCTTCGAAGATGCAAGAGATCCTTCGGCCGAAGCTAGCATGGTTGGTGGAAAATTTTTCACCGATGTCTGGGATAATGGTGGCCGAGAAATGGCTCGAGAGATTATCCAGAAAAGCGAGAAGGACATTCACGACGCTAGAGAAGTAGCTAAGGCCGCTGACAAAAGCTCAGAGCCCGAAGGGCAAATAGGTATTAGCTAATGGTTTTTATTGTGTTGTAATTTTTGGTTTTAAACTTCGTTCGCAATTCGTAATAGCAATGTGGTCGTGTCCTGTCCTCCTTCAGATCCTACTAAAGCGTCTCCGGGCCCTCACCCGAAAGGAGACGAGGAAATTAAAAAGATGGCTGAAGCTATCATGGATGAAGTTGTTAACCGACTCCTGAACGAAGCTGCAGAAGTTGTTTTGAGAGAAGATTAAGCACTATTGTAAAAACTTCTGAAATGAAATATGTGTAACATTTTGTAACCCTGAATGTAATGTACCTATTTTTACTGCTCAATTCTTTACGATGCATGAAATTTTACACACGTACCGTTTTTGAGTCTTTGACGAAAAAACACCTTCCCTTCTTTTCATGCTTCGTGAAGAAGAATTTTTTTTTGTCACCACAATATCCATAGTGTTCTGATGAATGATATCCAAGCTTCGTGAGGATGTTCTCCGAAGCTACACTTCCGAAGATCAATAGTATATCTGCTTGCAACTTAGCATGATTTTCCCCTTTCAAAACATTCTTCCGAAGATCGATATCATGTCCCCTTCTTGTGCCATATGCAGCATGATGTATGATGCTTATGCTATGCGAAATGATGCGATGATGTTATGTTGTGTAAGATGGTGTTTATTCCGAAGGTACACACACATTCCTGCGATAAAACACATAGTCTTTTTGAATCAGCGTTGTCTTTTTACTATAAGCCTCCCTTAGGAGCTTCTTCGCCTTTTACTTCAGCGGAATCAGCGTTGACTTTTCGCTGTAAGCTCTGCATTCCCTTAGGAACGACTTTGGAGCTTCTTCGCCTTTTATTTTCGGCGGAATCAGCGTTGACTTTTCGCTGTAAGCTCTGCATTCCCTTAGGAACGACTTTGGAGCTTCTTCGCCTTTTACTTTCGGTGGAATCAGCGTTGACTTTTCGCTGTATGCTCTGCATTCCCTTTGGAACGACTTTGGAGCAGAAAACTTACACTGCGCTCCCTTTGGAACGGCTTTTTGCGACTTCGGCAAACTTACTCTGCGTTCCTTAGAACGACTTTTTGTTGCTTCGAAATTTTTTTGATAATTTGAAGGTCCTCTTTGTTATCGCAAATCTTTAAACTTCAACAACTTAAGCCTGTGAAGAAAATATATTTTCCTTGTGGGAATCAACGAAATTATTTACATGAAACCTAAACAATGTCCTTTATTATACAGAAAATAAAACTGAATGAAAAAGATTGCTATTAAGGTAGGATATTTGTCAATAGATGTGCTTTGACTCTGGCACAGTGCTGTTGACTGTGCGAGCTTCGGACTGTTCTCTGAAGTCCCTTTGGTGTGGAGCATATTGGCTCCCTTCTGGCTGCTGGCCTTGTTGCAGCGATGGTGGAGGCGGAAGCTGTTGCCAGGAAGCTTGAGATTGACTCGCCGAAGCAACAGAAACTGCAGGGTGATTGCCTACATACTCTGGGATGTAAGGCGAATGATACGAAGCAGTGTGCATGACCTGCTTCGGCTGAGCCTGTTGTGCTGCAGCTTCGGCTATTTCCTTTTGCTTCTGGATGGTAACATGGCACATCCTGGTGGTATGGCCTTTGTTCTCACCACAGAACAAGCAAAAAATTCTTCTTGGCTGATTGCCAAATCTTCCGCCGAAGCCCCTAGCACCTCTGCCTCTCGGAGCTGGTGGTCGGAAGGAGCCTTGCTGTTGCCTCGAAGTCTGTGAGGAACACTGTGGCCTTTGCTGTTGGCTCCCTGTATCATCATTTTGGGTAGAGTTATGAATTGATCTAACGTGCCTCGGATAGAACCTCCCTCCGAAGCCCCTGGTCATTTCAGAAAACCTGAAAGCCTCCTCCCTTCTTTGGCGAAAATCATTATCGGCCCGAATGTACTCGTCCATCTTCTGGAGCAGCTTCTCCAAAGTTTGAGGAGGCTTCCTAGCGAAGTACTGAGCTGACGGTCCTGGCCGAAGCCCCTTGATCATGGCCTCAATGACAATTTCGTTGGGCACTGTTGGTGCCTGTGCCCTCAAACGCAAGAACCTCCGGACGTACGCCTGAAGGTACTCTTCGTGATCCTGGGTGCACTGGAATAGAGCTTGAGCCGTGACCGGCTTCGTCTAGAACCCTTGGAAACTAGTTAACAATAAGTCCTTCAGCTTTTGCCACGAAGTGATCGTTCCTGGTCGAAGGGAGGAGTACCAGGTTTGAGCAACACTCCTGACAGCCATAACAAAAGATTTGGCCATGATCGCAGCATTGCCACCATACGAAGATACTGTTGCTTCGTAGCTCATCAAAAACTGCTTCGGGTCTGAGTGGCCATCAAATATGGGAAGCTGAGGCGGCTTGTAGGACGGAGGCCAAGGTGTAGCCTACAGCTCAGCGGACAGAGGAGAAGCATCATCAAAAACAAAATTCCCATGATGGAAATTGTCATACCAGTCATCTTCATTGAGGAAACCCTCCTGATGAAGGTCTTGGTGCTGAGGCCTTCGGTGTTGCTCATCCTGAGTAAGATGACGAACCTCCTCAGAGGCTTTGTCTATCTGCCTTTGCAGTTCAGCTAGCCTGGCCATCTTTTCCTTCTTCCTCTGCACCTGTTGATGAAGCATCTCCATGTTTCTGATCTCCTGGTCTATCTCATCCTCTGGCTGTGTCGGGCTAACAGCCTTCCTCTTCTGGCTTCGGGCTTCCCGAAGAGAGACAGTCTCCTGATTGGGGTCCAGCGGTTGGAGAGCTGCAGTGCCAGTTGCTGAAGCTTTCTTCGGCGCCATAGCGAAGGTTTATGATCGCCGAAGGTGTTCAAAAACTCAAAGAGTGGAAGTGAGTTCACCGGAGGTGGGCGCCAATGTTGGGGACTTGTTCTCAAATGCTTCGGATTAAGAACAAGGCAACATAAAAAGTGTTAAATGATAAAGTCCTTCGTCCTCTGAAACATTATTTCCCTTCGGGATGTAATGTATTTCGGACGAAGATCACAAACAACATACCTTCGTAAGCACAATAAACAATGATGAAGAACTTATATGTAACATAAGAAGTAATATAAACATTTAAATATTATCACAACGTCATTTCTATTTTATTATCATAGAAAAATAGAAATGATTTCAGATTACAAGTGTACCTTCGGATTGCAGGAAGGCAAAAGTATAAAGATGACGCAAAAGCAAATGCCAAGTCAGCGTGAACAGTACGGGAGTACTGTTCATCTATTTATAGGCGTGGGACGCAGCCCATGTAAAATTACATTCATGCCCATTACATTTGCTAATGACTTATGGGAATCTATTAAGGCCTAAGTAGTCTTTTCATCTTTAGGTCGGTTCCCCTTTCTGCTATCGCGACGAAGCTTTCCTGCGCATAGCTTCGGCTGTGCACCATCCTTCGTACAGCTTGGTAATCAGCCCGTCCTTCATCTCAATCCCCCTTCGTCTGGCTTAGGCTTCGTCCTGACCGTACTCCATGTTCATAATCTGAGTCCGAAGATACCTGTTCATATAATTCACTTGGAAAACATTGTCAAATCTTGTTTTTGAGGACCTTCGGAGGACGAAGGCCCCCAACACCCGGTGCATGCAACCCCTTCCTTGTATTTTTAAATGACTTTTATACACTTTAAGTCTAGTGAAATGTGCATTAAGTTTATAGGAGTTGCATGGAAACCAATGGATGCATTGACTACCTTGATATCCAATCCTTTATAGATACTTCTTTTGAAGTATCAAATTTTGTTTACAAAATTTCTTAGCCCTGCCTAGAGATAAATCTTATAGATAGAGTTAGCCATTTGCAATAATGCCTAACTCAGGGTTTATCATGAGGAAGGATGGCTCTACCTACAAGAATTTTTTACCAGGATCATGGGGAGATCTAATGCAAGGTTCCCTGTGACGTTTTAATCATCCTAAGGCACACAAATAAATCCTAAGGATGAAAGTATTTAAATCAAGACCTGGGCTAGGAACAGGTGATGCTCCGCTCAGGTTGCTTAAGGATAATCTCGAGTGTAGGCCTGATGGTCAAGGACTATCTTAACTGGCCACATGCCCTAGTATGGGACATGGTAAGTTTGAACTCAGCTATTTCATATGTGAAAAGACAATCATGCACTGGGCGTGGGAGATGGTGAGAGTGGCACGTATCCTCCTGGCATAGTAGCTGGATGGTAGGGTAGTGTGCTCCCGGCTAGCGTGGACCAGTTCACGTTTTGGAGGATCTATGGGAATGGTTGACATATGCATGAATTAAGTGCTACATATGTCATGTGGTTAGAGATCCTCAGTTGAGTATACGGATCGCCGTTATATCCTCGGATAATGGAGACTTGATCACTGACTTGCATTGTAGGTTAGGATGGAATAATGATAAGTAAAAATAATGTTGTATTAATGAGATGATGAAATTAGACTAGAGGCAAACAAGGTCTATTAATACTTAGCCTGACATTAAAATGTAGAAAATAAGGACTCATTTTAGTAAGGTTTAATGCAAAAAATATTAAAGTTGATTCTTGCTAAAAGCCTTTCCTTGATTCCCAAATCCAGCATATCCTTGAGAGTCTTTTTCCTTAGTCGGGTAAGACTTGCGAAAGTACACTTCGTACTCAGGGTTCTTTGAACCCAATGTTGTAGGTGATCAGGAGTATTCTAGGAGTTCCTGTTGGATGAAGGCGTCTCTAGCCCTGAAGGCGAGCTAGTTAGGTTTGTGTGTGACCTTAGGAGGGTTACTATATTCCTGATTTGTAATTAAGTTATGCACTTTGATAGCTATCAGGACTTGTAATAAATATTACTCTTTCTAACATGTAAAACTTGAGTTTTGGAAATGTAAAGAATGTGTTGTAAAGTCTTCCGCTCTATCTCTGAAGTGTGTGTATATCGAATGTGATTACTATAATATACATGTTTATGAACTTGATAGCCTTGTTAAGTTACCCGGTACACGTGCAAAGCCATCTAAGGTCGTTAATGGCAAGGATTGGTGCATGTGGGCCTAATAACATGGGAGGGTTGTCACAACTAGGATCTCTTTGAGTGTACGGCTGGATATAACACTAAAAGATATTTGTACTGGCTAAAAAATTTAAATTGAGCAAATATATAGATAATGACACATATGAACTTCAATTGAACACAATAATTGCAATTTAATGTAAAATTGACTTAAACAAGTGGTTACTTAATTAGGAAAAAATGATAGATCTTTGTCTCAATGATCAATTCAACAATTGTTTGGGTTGCTTTCATCAACAACAAGAAGACTTCCTAAAATTGAATGATATTACCTTATTAGATACACTAGTATAGGGCGCTCGCCCTGCGCATGGTGCGTGCACGCATCCGGAAGCTGATGTTCCTATTCTATTTTTTCTAATGGAGCAGCCAATGTTTTTTCTAGGTTGACACATGTTCGCAATTAGCAGTGAGAACGTTGTTATTGGCTACCGTTGATAAATCATCAGATTGTGAGCAAAAAAGGAAACGTGGACATTCTTAGCATCTAGCTTTGCTTCCGTGGTTAATATGAAAGAAATGCATGATAGGAGATCACTTAATTTGTCGTTGCTCTTATGTACCTATAACCCCATTTTTCTGGAAATGCTCTCAATCTTCTCAAATAAATAAGATGGGGAATAATTTGATGCAAATATGACTTTCCTTCTAGAAACATCCTACAACTCAAGGCATATGTCTGATTTGATTGGAAGGAGTTATGACGACTATGAAAAACATCTACATCTCTAGAGTATTAGTAACAATGACAATGCACAGTAAAGGCATAGAGACAACTAAACAAGGTAGATTTTGTCAATTTCTAGTTTCTGTCTGCTATTTTTCCTACATTTTTAAATATTTTTACCATTTCATTAAGTCCTTCCATTTCCATCTTAGGAATTGCTTTGTATGTAGAGTCTGGGATAGAGTTAGTTTAAATATAAAGTCTACACTTAGTTCGAATTAAAGTCTTCAGAAGATGCAAAGAAATTTAAAGATACTAATAAATTATATTGAAACAAACATTGAGCTTACCTCTTTCTAAAAAATCTAGATAAATTAAGGTAGGAGGACATTCCAATGAGTTGGAAAGCATTGATTTGGTTGATCGCTATCTTATCTTGAATGCAAGTGTGCTTTAAAAACACAGACAAATTTCTGCCTTTATCAGTCTTATAAAAGCCTAAAAGCATGGTGTTATATGCACAATGTAAGTACTACTAACATAGGTTACCTTGGTTATGTTTAGGATATTTTCATCCATGCGGATATCTTATTCTTTATCATTAAATGGAAGAGCATGAGCATAGCCTTGCTTGAACCAGTCATGTGCCCCTATTATATCCACATTTATGCCCGTAATAAGGTTAGTATCTAGGATTTTCTTCCTTAGTATATCTTGGGCACCTTGAGAGAGACACTTTGAATGTGAGCATTCCCCTTGAGAATATGAGAAGAATAAACATCATATCATTGAGACATGGTTGCATGAAATGAAATTAGCCAAATATATTCTAGTCACACTTCATTCTTTCCTTTATACCTTCTGATAAAAGACAACCACATTTTGGTTATCAAATGGAGGATTCCCTGTAAGCATTACATAATGAATAACACCATCATACCATACGTCAGATATCGAGTCGTTGTAACCTTTGTTCAGAAGGACCTAAAAACACTAGTGTCATCAATTAAATCTTCAATGTGCACCATGCAGAACTAAAGTAGATAGTATTGGTGGAACCAAGTATCCTAACAGGTTGAACACCAGAACCAAAAGAGCGCTTAATTCTTACCTTAGGGGCTACGTAGTTAGGACTGACACATGTGGTATGCAACAAACTATCTTTCTAGAAAAAAGAGCCATCATTTTAGGCACACATAGACAAAATGATTCAGACTGATTTGACAGCAGAGAGGATGGCATACTCATTGGTTTTGTGGAAGGACACTTAGTCCAAAAATCAGAAACTTTTATGTTTCCTTTTGCATCAGCAAGGACATTCTCATGTCGTGGAAGATTCAAATGAAAGGCCTTGATGATGTAATCTATTTACCATTCCTATCATCGATTAGGTACCTCAAAAGCTACAGTGAGTGAGTGGTTACCTTGACGTCCCTATGATGAACCCCTTCTCATGGCAATATAATATGACATCTGTTAACTGCTAGAATAGTTTTCTCCCTTCTCTATCAGCTTACCCTTCAACGCCTGCATATACTGAAGATTTGAGTTTGGTAGCCTATCCAATCGGGAACAAAGGAAGGAAAGGGCCCACAGAACAGAATGGACCTGTTTTGTTGATGATGATGTACAAATGTAGACTCCAATGGTGGGCTTGGTTCTTCGAGGATGAAGAGCTATAGGGGATTCCGTAGGTGGGGGATGGGGACTGCACGGACAAGGAATCATAGCTAGAGTTGGAGGGGATGCGCTAGAGCCCTAGAAGGCAGCGGAGGCGATGGAGCAAGTGAGTGAGCGGGAGCACTAGAGAGGACACAACGGGGAGCAATGGGCGAGACAACGGTGGCAGGTTGAGCCAGAGCACGAGAGTGAGCGGGAGCGCTGGAGAGCACGCATCGGTGGCGAGACGGTGGCAAGAGCATGAGACGGCAGTGGCAGGTGACACGATGAGAGCAAGGATTCATAGCATCACGTCCACCAAATGTGGTCCTTCATTTCGTTCTCCATCTAGAAAACACCTAACGCTCGAAACTGTGACATCTTATCTGGACGAAGCTCCTATGTATGATTCACTCGTGATCCTTGGAGCAACATCAGTCGATTGAAATAAAATGAGGTGATGTGGACAAACGTGGTGCGACCTTTGCTCCCGTGGTTAAATGATAAGAATAACAAAACAAAATAATCTACAAAGTATAGAATTGGAAGAACTAAATGTGCCGGTCTTATTTTCTTTGTTCTCATGGCTTGATATGCTCTAAAATATGACAATCTTCAATACTTGCAAATATATCCCTCTCAATATAGCAAATCATGCAATGGCTCATCCATTCATCACCCATTTTATTTTGTAAATCAGTCTTGATGATTTTCATTGTTGAAAATGCTCTTTCTACTGTTGTTGTTGAATTAGGCGAAATCAAAGCCAATTCAATTAGATGATAAACCAATTGAAATATAGTGTGTCTATGTGTCTTAAATATATTTATAGCAAGATTATCAAGATAACAACATGATTGAAAACTTGAATCTTCTCTTGCTTTAGTACCAAATTCATCAAGTTGCTCTCTAAGAATTACATAATCATATTTTGTGAAGTCATCAACATAAAATTGAGCAAGTTCAACTAGCTGAAAGTGCATTCATCCCTTTAGTGGGTTTTGGTGATTTGGATAACAACACATTTAAAGGTCTAACAAGTTTGCTAAGTGTTGAACATGAAATTCAGTATGATGAATGTTGGGGGCCTTCGTCTTCCGAAGGTCCTCAAAAACATGATTAACAATGTTTCCCAAGCATAATATATGTACAGGAACCTTTAGACTCGGGATGAAGTTGTACACAATATGGAAAGCAGGATTGGAACGAAGGTTGAACCAGCGCCGAAGCTGTGCGCAAGGATGCTTCGGCTCAGTAGCAGAAAGAGAAACCAACCTAAGGAGGAAAAGGCTATCTAGTCCTCGACTGATTGTTATTAAGTCAGTAGTGAATATGAAGGGCACGAATGTAATTTTACGCAGGCTACGTCCTATGCCTATAAATAGATGAACAGTACCCCTGTACTGTTCACACTGAATTGTATTCGCTCATGCGTCACGTTTGTACTCTTGTCTTCTGTCAAGCTGAAGGTACAGATGTAATTCGATATTGTTCTTATTCATTTATGATTATATAATAAAGACATATAAATAAAGTCATATAGTTATTCATATTATTTCTCATATTTCGTATGCTTCTTCTTACATCAATATGAACTATGATGATGAAGGTGTGTCCTTCATGACCTTCGTCCGAAGATCGTTATATCCTAAGAGAAATAATGCTTCGAAGGACGAAGGCCATTAACCATTAACTTTCTGTTTGTGTTGCCTTGTTCTTAATTCATAGCATTTGAGAATAAGTCCCCAACAATAAACATAATTGAATAGTGTATAATGATCAGTGAACAAAGGTTCAACACAAGGTTAAATAACCAGTGAGACAATGCAAATGGATATAATATGGTCTCTATATTGGTTTGAATATATGGACAAGACCTAACAAATCACTATGCATAAATATGATCAGAATAGAGGTTGAAGTGATTAAGAGGTTTGGTCAAGCCAAAGTGAATAAGATATGAGGAATCGTGAATTGGCTTGACCATATTACTATCAGTCTATATATGCTTCTATGAGAATCAAACTAAAGCTTGATTGATCTTAACAGTTATATCTAGAAGACATTCAAGCAAGGTTCCCAATATTGAAGAAATGATTCTCTCAATGGATGCTCAATATGATGTGACTCAAGAATGGCTTGATGGGTGAAGATAGCAAGGAAAGGGCTTCGAGGAACTAAGCGAAGGTGAAGACCAAGCGACGGCTTATGGACCGAGGTACCATGGCTAAGGTGAAGAAGGGAGCACTTGCACTAAGTCGATGAATAATCAGCTATGAAGAGTTATAATATGTTGATGCATCAGTAAGGCGACTTGAAGCCATGATTTGAACTCATATATGGTGAAATGGTACAAGTCACAGGGTTTGATTTGTGTTTGCTTCAAAAGGTGAGACAAAGATGTTTGTGATCCTTATGAAGCAACGCCATGGAGAAATCACACATGAGACACCAATTACTCTTGGAGTTTACTTAATTATATTTTATTTAACTTGATTATAGGAATCGTTGTACTATTAAGGGAGATCCAAAAAGAAGGTTGGTTTTTGCCAAAGCTCAAGCCTCTATATTCAAAAGCTATTTCAAAAAATCAAAATCCCTTTGACACTTTGTGTATGACTGTTGTTAGGATTGAGAAACTGAGAGTGTTCCTGTTGAAAAGCAGTTGAGCTTATTCAGCTGCAGTTGAGCTTTTTCAACTGAGTTGAACTTCAGCTAAGTTGAGCTTCTTCAACTACAATTGAACTTTTTCAGCTGAGTTGAACTTCTTCAACTGCAGTTGAGCTTTTTCAGCTGTAGTTGAGCTTTTTCAACTACAGTTGAACTTCAACTTCAACTATGAACCTCTCTAACCATACTCCAGTTGAACTTGCCTCCGGGCCAGTTGAACTGGGTTTTCTCTCCTGAACTTTCTGGTCAAGACCAGCTGAGCTGGTCCCCAGGGGCAGTTCAACTGGTCCCTGACCCCTTTAAAACAGACTGTCCAGCAGTCTGCTAGTCAGACTGGCAGACATGCTTACAGAGCTATCAAGGGTGGTTCAACCGCCCCTAGGGCAGTTCAACCGGTTTTGGTCAACTTGACCATACTGTGCAGCAGTCTGTGAAAGTCGCCTAGAGGGGGGTGAATAGGCAAAACTTGAAAATTATAACTTTAAACCCGACTAGATCCCTTGATTAGTGGTTAGAACAAGATGCACAATTATCGGAGTATAAAACTAAGTCCTTTGCTTGCAAAGAATGTTGCTTCCAAAAAAGTGGAAATATCGAATCAATACAACTAATAAGTTTATGAAGAATAAAACAAGAGGGCTAAGATAAGAAGAGCAATAACACAAGTTCTTTCTTGCAAGGCGTTGCTTCACAAAATGAGAATTTAACTTGAAGCAACACAAAATAATATAAGCAAGGAATAGTGCAAGAGAACTTAGAGAGGAAGAGAACAAACAAATCACAAGCAATAAACACAAGGGACACGGGTGATTTATTTTACCGAGGTTCGGTTCTCGAGAACCTAGTCCCCATTGAGGAGTCCACTAAGGACGGGTCTTTTTCAACCCTTTCCCTCTCTCCACCGATCACCAAGGCCGGCGATCTTTTCTTCTTCTCAAGGATCACTAAGACCCTGCACGGATCACCACACTCTTAGGTGTCTCTTGCTAGCTTTACAAGTCTCCAAAACTTTGGAGGAAGTTCAATGGGAGTCAAAAACTCCACGCTCAAATGATCACAAGATGTAGCATACGCTTTCTCTCAATGATTCTCACAAGGCACTAAGGCTAAACTCACATGAGTAGCTCTCTTTTGCTTGATCTCTCCTTTTTGGCACTTGTGTTGCTTGTGGTGGCCTAAATCTTATGTATGAGATAGATCAATGAATGGAAGTGGTTGGGAGGGCTTGGATATGTCAACTATATGACTTGGAATGTTGCTTGGGCTCCCACACCCTGACATGGCCAGTTGGGGTGGTATTTATAGCCACCAACCATCTTGTAGCCGTTGGGAAGTCTTGCTGTCAATGGGCGCACCGGACAGTCCGGTGCGCCACCGGACACTGTCCGGTGCGCCAGCCATGTCACCCAACCTTTAGGGTTCTGGCGGTTTCGACCGTTGGAGCTTTGTCTTCATGGGGCACCGGACAGTCCGGTGCCGCACTGGACAGGTACTGTTCACTGTCCTGTGCCGCACCGGACAGATACTGTTTACTGTCCGGTGCACCTTATGGCGGCTGCTCTGACTCTGCGCGAACTATCCGCGCGCTGTAGCACTTTTGCAGGTGTCCGTTGCGGTCGACCGTTGTGCTGGAGCCGTTGCTCCGCTGGTGCACCGGACAATCCGGTGGCACACCGGACAGTCCAGTGAATTATAGCGGAGCGCGGCCTCAGAAACCCAAAGGTGAAGAATTTGGAGTCGCTCGCCCCTGGTGCACCGGACATTGTCCAGTGGTGCACTGGACGGTCTGGTGCGCCAGACCAGGGAGCTCTTCTATTTCTTTTTGCTCCTTTCTTTTGAACCCTAACTTGAACTTTTTATTGGTTTATGTTGAATCTTTAGCACCTATAGAACATATAATCTAGAGCAAACTAGTTAGTCCAATTATTTGTGTTGGGCATTCAATCACCAAAATTATATTTAGGAAAAGGTTAAACCCTATTTCCCTTTCAATCTCCCCCTTTTTGGTGATTGATGCCAACACAAACCAAAGCAAATATATAAGTGCAGAATTGAACTAGTTTGCATAATGTAAGTGCATAAGTTCCTTGGAGTTCAACCAATTTAATGATTTCAATGGATATGCATGGTTGCTTTCTTTTATTTAACATTTTGGACCACACTTGCACCACATGTTTTGTTTTTGCAAATTCTTTATAAAATTCTTTTCAAAATTCTTTTGCAAATAGTCAAAGGCATATGAATAAGATTGTAAGAAGCATTTTCATGATTTGAAATTTCTCCCCCAGTTTCAAATGCTTTTCCTTTGACTGAAACAAACTCCCCCTGAATTGGAATTCTCTTCTTAGTTTTCAAGAGGGTTTTGATAAATACCATTTGAAAATAACACATACCAATTTGAAATATACCAATAAAAATTTTCGAAACACAATTTAAAAATTAGGTGGTGGTGCGGTCCTTTTGTTTTGGGCTTAATATTTCTCCCCCTTTGCCATTAATCGCCAAAAATGGAGACTTTGTGAGCCTATTACTTTCTCCCCCATCGGTACGACTAAATATGAGTGGAAAGATTATACCAATGTGAAATTTGGTGGAGTAACGACGAAGGGTAAATAATACGGTAGAGTGGAGTGGAAGCCTTGTCTTTATCGAGTTCTCCATTTCCCTTTCAATCTAGGACTATCATAAGAAATACTCATGGAAGCTCATTAGTCTTAGCTTTGGCACAAGAAGAATAAGAAAAATGTATATGTACCAAAATGAAATAGATATGATCAAGAGATGTGCCAATTAAGCTTTATCATAGTTCCATATAATATAGATTGTTCCCCCTAAATATGTTCCTTGAGAGGAATACATATTTTGGCCTTAAATGCCAAAATCACATAGAGAGGTTAATGAGAACATATCTATATCATAGATAATGTGAAGTGCATTGTGTCATAATATAAGTGTGATGCTCATGACAGACTATGCACTTATGGAAGCATGTTATAACCATTTTAAGCAATTACCCTTAAGGATTTTAAAGAGACTTAAGGAACCTCCACCTTTGGAACAAAGATAGCTTATCATCGTTACAAGGTTAAGCTTTAAGCTCTTTGACAATAAAATCACTTCACCTAGTTTTAACAAAAGTGCATGAATGCAGGAATGGAATTTTTAAGAGGTTAAACTAGGTATGAAGCAGGGATAATGCATAGACATGCTTTCTCTTCCTTTTATATAAGATATGCAAAGAATATATCAGAGGAAGATTTAGGTACATGTGTAAATGAGAGAAAGTAGTTTATCATTTTGTACCTTTACATAGAGACGCTCTCTTTATTGTGCTTTGTCCTTAGTCTTGGTTACCTAAGACCAATATTAAAGACAATGTATGGAAATATTTTGCACAAGAGAGAGTTCTACAACTAGTGATCCTTTTCTAAGTCATTGTCGCCATATATCAAGTAGATCACAAATTGCATAAATTTCTTCTGAATTCTCCTTTTAACTTAGTGCATATCAAGAGAGACATTTAATTGATAATATATGAGGCACTAAGCAACATAAGTGTCAATTGAAGTTATTAATGATCATACGAATAACGGATGTGATCAAAAGAACAACATACGCATTAGATTATTAAATAAGCTTAAAATAGGAGAATCCAGTAAATATGTTGCGTTAATAATGAAAGCTACAATCCTTGATAAAAGCGATACTTATTCAACAATTTAGACTGAGTTATAGCAGCTTACTTCATGAGAAACTTATTCTCATACTTGAGACTCCATGAGATTACTAAGAGAAAGTGTTAGTCTCAACATAATCAAGATATAGAAATGGGCTCCCCCTAAAGACATGCATCAAGAATTTGAATGACTTGGTTAGATGCATTCTCCTTTAAAGACAAATAGGGGGAAGCAATGTACATCTTGATTAAGGCATATAAAATCTGCGATAATTAGCTTATACCTTGAATTCTTAAAATGAAAAAGGTTTAGAATACTTACAACCACACCATTGATTAATTTGACGATCTTAATGTCTAGGTAGGTGTTGCTGTTTTTGACATCGTCCTTTTCATTTGAGTGTCCTCCTTTTAGAGTTGTCCCTTTTTCCTTTCAAACTTATTGAAAATACTTGAAAAGAGATATTAGCAGCACAAAGGAGCATATGATAAATGATGATTTCTTTGGATAAGAGATATAAACAATTCATCATTCACAAGTCACACAGACATGAAGTAAAATCCTTAATATTAATGCACATCATTGCAAGTGAGGAATATGCACCTTTTAATATTTCTAATCAATCATAGGAAATTTACTTCTTCATATTGAATTTATTAACATTATTTAGAAGCATATCAATATGAGAACAGATATAGCAAAGGCATGAATTGGATTTTTATGGCCTAGTGCATTTATGAAAACAAGAATGAATGCATTTCTAGCTGATTAAAAAGATAAGTCCCTATACCTTTGCTTTTACCTTTCTTCCTTTAGGTGAAGAGCAACCCTTGAGGCTTGTGTCTTTTAATAATTGAACATGCACTCACTCTCTTGTAGTATTTTCATAAGTATGCTCAAGAGATATGTCATTAGTAACACAAGCACTAGTTTTCCTTTAGCAATCATTTTTTAAAGGAATGAAAAGTAGATTACTATAGCATGAACTAGATTATCCCATAGATGATGTTATGCTCAATTTTAACTCATAAAACAAGCATAGACAATTTCTTAAGATTATGGGAACAAATCTAATTCATAATCTTGGAGAGCGATGAATATAGAAGAATCATATCCAATTTAAGCAAGAAGAAGTACATCATAAATCATTGGATTGATTTTTCTTTTCATGTTAGATCATGCTTTTCCATAGAGAAACTTATTCTCTATAAGTGAGACCACTTAGGTTACCTAGGCAAAAACACTAGTCTCACAATTCTAGTCATAAAGAGATATTCCCTTTATAAGTGTTCTAAGGATTTGAATTCCTTATATGACACCTTATTCTTTTAAGAACTTGGAATATGTCTCTATGTATAGATCATGGCAATAATGGAATGATTAGTGTAAAAACATGCCATGAGGTACTTACAATAATTTTAAACCATGTAGATTGCCATAATATAGAAATGATGAGAATGCAATCTACCATATGAGAGGAACTTTCTCCAAAGAATGGTGACATAATTTGAAGATATTTTATGTGCTTCTTTTTTTATGTGACTACACAAGACACAAGAGAGATGATAATTGAAGATACTTGCACTTAAAGGTATAAGTATTACCATCCTTTGGCTTTCCTCCATGTTGTAGGCTTTTGATTTCCCACACAGGGTAATCCTTTATTCCCTACAACCTCAAAATCTTGCTCGAGATGATATGAGTTGTAGATATAATAACTCAAAATAACTTTGGTTAAATCTTAAAGATATAGATTTTGTAAGATTGATAGCTTGAGTCAATATGAATTGAATTGATCCTCTCAAGCACCTCCAAAGCTTCATATCATCTCCTTCGCCTGCAAAGCTTGTCAAGTATATTTTGGTTCCCATCTCTTGATGGGTCCATCAAGGTTAGTCAACAAAGATCTAGGAATCCAAACATCCTTTGAGCTAGCACTTGGTAAACTCATTACCTTCCTAGCACAAGTTGCAATTTTGGATTGCCTAGTTACATATGGATTAATTGACAAGCTAGGAGCAGGATAGTTACCAATAGGACAGTCCTTACATTGATGTCCTTTCTTTCGGCATATGTAGTAAAGACGATCTTCTTGTCTTGAAGATTTCTTCTTTCCTTGCTTCTTGCATGCTACATGGTTAGTGAATATTTTCTTTTCTAAAACTATGCATTTTTGTTTCACATGGGGATAGGACTTAACTAAATGTCCCTTCTTAGAGCATTTAAAACAAAGTTTATCATTCTTGTTAATAATCAAGCCATTTTATTTAATATAGGGACATGACCTAATCAAGTGCCCCTTTTCAAAGAATTCACTACACTTCTTACTTTTCTTAGTGTGAAGTGTGGCTTGATCATTACCTTGGATGTTACCTTGCATGGAGGCATGGTTGAGGCTTTTGACAGAGGTATTGATTTTCTTCTTTTGTTGCTTCCTCTTGACATTCCTCAAGTCCTTGACATTTTCTTCAAGGGATTTTGTGCATGCTACGGTTGTTCCCGTCTCAAGCTTCTTCACCATGTGATCACAGTTATCTTGAAAAGGTTGAGCAGTGCACTTCCCTTTTAGTTGTGTCAAGCTCATTCTTAGCCTCTCATTTTCTTCCTTGAGCTATTGACATGAATCATCTTTTACTCCTGCAAATTCTAGCTCAAAGGAAGATTTGCTTGCTGATGAGCAACAAGCATTAGCACATGGTAATACAGTTTCAATTTGGATACATGTGCATGGGTGAGGTTGTTTGGATTTTAAGTTTTCTATCACAACCTCATGAGGAATGTTTAACATGATATGATTATCCATAAGATTTTCATGAGAATATAGAAGCATATCATGTTTTTCTTGAAAGGCTAGATTTTCAATTTTTAGCCTTTCTACTTGGTCTTTAAGCAAGGCATTCTTATTTACTAATTGAGCGACACAAAATAGAGAGTTATCTTGCTCAATTGAAATAGATTCATACCTTTGGACCAAATCAACATGAGAGCACTTTATCTCCTCATGTTCTTTAGTCAACTCATCAAAGCTTTGCATTTTTATGGCGAGAATATCTTCTAGCATGTGATGAGCTTCGCTTTGCTCTCTCGCTCTTTTTAGAAGTTTGAGCATGACCACCTTACCTTCTTGGCTTAGATGAGCGTAGAGTTGCATGAACCTTCTTTCATCCTCCTCATCCTCATTTGTGCTTCCACTATCATTTTCATTAGCCACACAACATATGTGGGGATCGAAATAGGAAGACAAACCTTTTGGAGAGGTGGATTCATCGTTTGGTCTCCAACGTTCATTTTCTTCTTCTTCCTTCAAAGGATTAGTTTCACAAGAACTAAAGGAAGTAGAAGAATCAAATGAACTATCATGTTTGGACTCATCAAATTTATTTTTAATTCTAGTCCAAATATCATGCGCATCATGAATAGGTTCATCATATCTAATTATGAAGGCATGATAATCTTCTTTGCTAAGTGAATTACCTAAGATGTCAAAAGCAAGATAATTTAAGCGTAAACATCTTTGATCTTCCTCGAAAGCATTTTTCTTATCATAGCTAGGAGGTATAATACTCTTGTCCAAAATTTGTTCTAATTGTGGGTCTATGGTCCTAAAAGCATTTATCACACTAGTAGACCATGAAGCATAATTAGAACAATCATTAAGTAAAATCTCAAGAGTTACCTCCTTGATTTCCTTCGGAGTTGTTTTCTTGTTCTTTTGGGATCTTCTTCGAGCCATCACTTCGAGTGGTTACACTCAATATGAAGTGCCTAGCTCCGATACCAATTGAAAGTCGCCTAGAGGGGGGAGTGAATAGGCGAAACCTAAAAATTATAACTTTAAACCCGACTAGATCCCTTGATTAGTGGTTAGAACAAGATGCACAATTATCGTAGTCTAAAACTAAGTCATTTGCTTGCAAAAAATGTTGCTTTCAAAGAAAGTGGAAATATCGAATCAATACAACTAATAAGTTTATGAAGAATAAAACAAGAGAGCTAAGATAAGAAGAGCAATAACACAAGTTCTTTCTTGCAAGGCGTTGCTTCACAAAATGAGAATTTAACTTGAAGCAACACAAAATAATATAAGCAAGGAATAGTGCAAGAGAACTTAGAGAGGAAGAGAACAAACAAATCACAAGCAATAAACACAAGGGATATGGGTAATTTGTTTTACTGAGGTTCGGTTCTCGAGAACCTAGTCCCCATTGAGGAGTCCACTAAGGATGGGTCTTTTTCAACCCTTTCCCTCTCTCCACCGATCACCAAGACCGGCGAGCTTTTCTTCTTCTCAAGGATCACTAAGACCCCGCAAGGATCACCACAATCTTAGGTGTCTCTTGCTAGCTTTACAAGTCTCCAAAACTTTGGAGGAAGTTCAATGGGAGTCAAAAACTCCACGCTCAAATGATCACAAGATGTATCACATGCTTTCTTTCAATGATTCTCACAAGGCACTAAGGCTGAACTCACACGAGTAGCTCTCTTTTGCTTGATCTCTCCTTTTTGACACTTGTGTTGCTTGTGGTGGCCTAAATCTTGTGTATGAGATAGATCAATGAATGGAAGTGGTTGGGAGGGCTTGGATATGTCAACTATATGACTTGGAATGTTGCTTGGGCTCTCACACCCTGAGATGGCCGGTTGGGGTGGTATTTATAGCCACCAACCATCTTATAGCCGTTGGGAAGGTTTGTTGTTGATGGGCGCACCGGACAGTCCGGTACGCCACTGGACACTGTTCGGTGCGCTAGCCACGTCACCCAACCATTAGGGTTCTGGCGGTTTCGACCGTTGGAGCTTTGTCTTCATGGGGCACCGGACAGTCTGGTGCCGCATCGGACAGGTACTATTCACTGTCCGGTGCGCCTTCTAGCGGCTACTCTGACTCTGCACGAACTGTCCGCGCACTATAGCACTTTTGCAGCGGTGTCCGTTGCAGTCGACCGTTGCGCTGGAGCCGTTGCTCCACTGGTGCTCCGGACAGTCTGGTGGCACACAGGACAGTCCGGTGAATTATAGCAGAGCGCAGCCTCAGAAACTCGAAGGTGAAGAGTTTGGAGTCGCTCGCCCCTGGTGCACCGGACACTGTCCAGTGGCACACCGGACAGTCTAGTGCGCCAGACCAGGGAGCTCTTCGGTTTCTTTTTGCTCCTTTCTTTTGAACCCTAACTTGAACTTTTTATTGGTTTGTGTTGAACCTTTAGCACCTGTAGAACATATAATCTAGAGCAAACTAGTTAGTCCAATTATTTGTGTTGGGTATTCAACCACCAAAATTATATTTAGGAAAAGGTTAAACCCTATTTCCCTTTCAGTCTGCCAGTCAGACTAGTAGACAGGGTGACAGGTCTGCTAGGGGCAGTTCAACCGGTCTTGGTCAGTCTGACCAGATTGTGCAGCAGTCTACCAGTCTGACTGGCAGACAGTCAGACCAGGGGCGGTTCAACCGGTCCTCCCTAGAAAAATCAGCCCAACAGCTAGTTTTGAAGCCCCACCTATATGTACTCACTACTACCTCTTTCCAAAAAGGTGGAGCACGATTTGAACTCCATTTCTAACCTGAGAAACACCTCCCACTCTCTCTCACACATCTCTTGCCTCTCCGATTTCAAATCTTTGGAGAGAAATCTTTAAGCGAGTTTGAGAGCTACAATTTTTGTGCTTCATCTCTAAATCCCTCTTGCTCTTCTCCATTCGAGCTTTGGCACTACATTGAGTTCTTTATGGATTCATTACTCTTGGAGCTTCTAGCTCCTAGACGGCTAGGTGTCGCTTGTGAGTCTCCAAATCTTGTGGAAGACCATAAGAAAGTTTGTATTACCCGCTCGTTTGAGCAAAGATTAGTGTGTGGGCTTGACCTTTGTGGTCAGCGAAGGGAGGATTAGGGTCGAAAGAGACCCGGCTCTTTATGGGCGCCTCAACGAGGAAGTAGGGCACCTTTTGTGGTGTGACCGAACCTCGGGAGAAATCTTTTGTCTCTTGTGTTCTTGTTCATTGTGTTTGTTCGTGTTCTTTGTTCTCACACCATTCTGTGGAAGAATTGTTCATATCCTTTTGGTGTGTGGATTTTGAGAAGTGCCCTTCTTAGATCTACTACTTTGAACCCTATGGATCATCTAGGAAATCCCATTTGCAAAGTTATCTGGGTGAATTTCGAGATCAATTCAGTTTTATATCTCATTCTTTAGTTGCGCTCGTGCAAACCGGTTGAACCGGTTTTGACATCGGTTGAACCGGTTTTATCCAGTTTGTTTCTAGTTTTTGTTGAAAATATTTCCGCTTGCCTATTCACCACCCCTCTAGGAAACTTTCACTAGCTTATTTTCATCATAATTGGCAAAAGATTTACTGGTTTCAAGACAAGCAACACATCACAACAGTGGAGTAGGCCTTTCAACAAAATGATTGTTAAACTAAACTATAATTTGATCCAACTCCACATTGAGTATTTCATGATGAAGATGCTCATAGTAAGTAACCAATTGTACTCTACGACCTCTACAATAACCTCTTCAAACTATTTCAATTGACATATCTAGCACAACAACATTATGCTTAAAACAAAAATCTTGGCCCCATCAAAAAGGGCATGTCAACCTGCTGCCTTATCTTGTTTAATTATTGCATTGTGACTCCAAACAATCCTATGTCATGGACATTATTTTGATCTTTCTTTTGTAAGCATTGTGACAGAGCATTAGTCTTACCCAAAACTTTGACCATGGGGTGTACGACAACAACAAGCTCAAAACTCTCCCTTAACATGTCACCATTATCTAGCCTTTTAACAAGATTATCATGGTGATATTGTGCAAGTTGATCATGTCTCTTACAAGAATCATTAATTATATTGACAATCAAATTGATTAGTTGAATCTCCAATGAAGTCAACATTAAATTATGAATATCTAGTGAAGTCAACATATAGTTTTTAGGAGTGATATCAAACAATTTCTTAGAACTTGTATCCTTTATTTTATCCCATTCAAGCATCTCTAAGAAGTTGCCCCTATTATTTGAGCCAGCACCCTCATCGTGGCCACAGAAAGTTAGACATTGCAATAGAAGAAATCTAATAACACATAATATAATAATAAGACGACCCAAATATTCTTTCTCTTGTTTATTACTCACTCATGATATTACATGTGGCACACTCTATCTTTTGTTTCTAAAATCCCCACGACATCTTATAGCCTTGTTATTTGCACAATTGGCATTACCCACAAGTATATCAAATGCCTTAATAGCATTCTTCAAAGAGATATACCTTGTGGTACTAATGTAGCTTTCAACACCGAAGTTTTTATTTTTTTAGTTGCTTGAAAAGTAAACAATTAATAAAAGCAAAAGGTTGCATCTTTAGCAACGTTATATTCCAACAATTCATGCTTGTTGAACCCTGATTCCTAAAAACTCCTTTGTCTATCTCCTATTTGCTTATTGGGAAATGTATGACCTTTTGGTTGACATGGGCCTAACAATAAGTACTCTCTTCTAACAACATCTCGAATGTTCACATCTAAGTCTTCATTTGGTTTGGAAGCCTAAGATCACCAACAATATCATTTGGATTGAGCATAACATGAGGATTTCCTTACATATTTCCACTAGCCCCAATCCCAATATATACTGATTCCATATTATTATGTATATTCCTAATTCCTAGTGATTCTTGATTGATTTCATTTTCATACAAATTATTCACAATTTCTATGTCTTGCATGGTTTTATCCGATTATTGATTCGATGTGTGTCAAGGGCACAAACCATAAGTATGATGTGGCGTTTGTTTGACCAAAAGGGAACAGATCTCTAGCCATCTAGATTCGTCCGAGCATCATCAACCAGTTTCTATCTTGCCCATCCCCGACCCTGAGCCCAAAAGGGTCGAGGCTCTGTTGTCTTCGCCTATGAGTTTCTGCCTTGCCTAACCCCTAACCACAAAATGGACAGGGCTTGGGTTCCTTTGCACATAATTTTCACCTTGCTAGACCATAGAGGCCCGAGGCTTGGATGGTTCCTTCTAGAGTTCCATCTCTCCAAACTCCCATGGGCGAAGGGTCAAGCGCCATCCGTACCACTTCAGCCATTATGGATGTGGGAACATGCATGTAAAAGTCTAACATAGCGTGGATCCCAAATGACAACCCAACAGGAGGTGTGTCAGAACATGGACGTCATCTGTCATAGCATGAGGACCGATGCTTGCTCAACTACTCCCTCCCTAGGGAGTCAACAAAGCACACCTAACAATCTGTTGTAGACATGACAGGGTATAACATCAAGCATGAGGTGGCACACACGTGGCTACAGTATCCTGACAGAGTGGAGAGGCGTCATCCACCGAGTGTAACACCAGGTTTTAAGGGGACAAAGCCGGGTGCATCTCATACATGCGCCAAGAAGACAACATATATAATAACAGAGTTATAGAGATAAATGTCACAATAATTAGAGTACTTAATACATAGCGGAAGACTTACAAAAATAAAAGATAAATATAACAGGATCTAAAATCTATCCTTGGCGCCAGAAAGTCAACTGGGAGACGCCACCTAGACCGAATCGAACTCCTCGATGTGTGGCTCCACTTGAACCACCTGTACTTCTCCTGTGGGGGTGTGAGACAGCAAGGAAGAGCTCACACATGTTCATCGCTCAACAAGTTGTGGGGAATAATGTGGCATGAACTCACCAAAGGTGGGAGCTCATGTGAAGTGTAAGGCTAACCAATGATAGGGGTTAAAGCTGAGCATTGCTTTTATAAGTTGGTCAAAGTTTTATTAGCAATTACTAAGTGTAAGTAAATACCAAACCATAATAAATAATAGAACAAAATTAATAACAAATCCCATGCAATGCAAATGACAAATTGAATTTAAGTTCCATAAATGTCGGGGACCATAATTAGGGGTACCCTCAAGACTCCTAATTCTCAGCTGGTAACCCCCATCAGCATAAAGCTGCTAAGGCCTGATGGGTGCGATTAAGTCAGGGATCAGTCCATTCGAGCGACTCGATCACGCCTCACCCGAGCCTAGCCTCGGACAAGGGCAGCCGACCCCGGAGGATTTCCGTCTCGCCCGAGGCCCCCCTCCAACGGCGGACATATTTCCGGCTCGCCCAAGGCCCTACCTTCGCTAAGAAGCAACCCTGACTAAATCGCCGCACCGACCGACCAAGTCGCAGGAGCATTTAATGCAAAGGTGACCTAACACCTTTATCCTGACACGCGCCCCCGGCAGAGCCGAAGTGACCGCCGTCACTTCACCGCTCCACTGACCGGCCTGACAGAAGGACAGCGCCGCCTGTGCCACTCCGACTGCAGCGCCACTTGACAGAGTGAGACTGACAGGCAGTCAGGCCCTGCCAAAGGCACCATGGGAAGCTCTGCCCGACTTAGGGCTCGGACTCGGGCTAAGTCCCGGAAGACGGCGAACTCCGCTCCGCCCGACCTAGGGCTCGGACTCGGCCTAAGCCCCAGAAGACGACGAACTCCGCTCCGCCCGACCCAGGGCTCGGACTCGGGCAAAGTCCCGGAAGACGGCGAACTCCGCTCCGCCCGACCCAGGGCTCGGACTCGGGCTAGGTCCCGGAAGACGACGAACTCCGCTCCGCCCGACCCAGGGCTCGGACTCGGGCTAAGCCCCAGAAGACGACGAATACGCTCCGCCCGACCCAGGGCTCGGACTCGGGCTCAGCCCCAGAAGACGACGAACTCCGCTTCACCCGACCCCAGGGCTCGGACTCCGCCCTGGCCTCTGCCGAACGACCTCCGCCTCGCCCGACCCAGGGGCTCGGACTCGGCCTTGACCACGGAAGACAGACTCGACCTCGGCTTCGGAGGAGCCTCCACGTCGCCCAACCTAGGGCGCAGGCCAGCCACGTCAATAGGAAGCGCCATCATCACCCTACCCCGAGCTGACTTGGGCCTCAGAGAACAAGACCGGTGTCCCATCTGGCTAGCTCCGCCAGATAGGCAATGATGGCGCCCCGCATGCTCTGTGACGACGGCGGCTCTCAGCTCTCTTACGGAAGCAGGAGGACGTCAGCAAGGACTCAACCGCTCCGATAGCTGTCCCTCCGCCAGGCTCCGTCGCTCCTCCGACGGCCACGACATCACCCCAGCTGGGTGCCAAAATCTCTCTGGCTGCCACATCGGCATGTACTTAGGGCGCTAGCTCTCCCCCGCTAGACACGTAGCACCCTGCTACACCCCCATTGTACACCTGGAACCTCTCCTTACGCTTATAAAAGGAAGGACCAAGGGCCTCTTAGAGAGGGTTGGCCGCGCGGGGACGAGGACGGGACAAGCGCTCTCTTGGGGCCGCTCGCTTCCCTCTCCCACGTGGACGCTTGTAACCCCCTACTGCAAGCGCACCCGACCTGGGCGTGGGACAAACACGAAGGCCGCGGGATTCCCACCTCTCTCATGCCGGTCTCCGGCCGCCTCGCTCCTTTCCCCCTTCGCGCTCGCCCACGCGCTCGACCCATCTAGGCTGGGGCACGCGGCGACACTCACTCGTCGGCCCGAGGGACCCCCCGGTCTCGAAACGCCGACAGTTGGCGCGCCAGGTAGGGGCCTGCTGCGTGTTGACGAACAGCTTCCCGTCAAGCTCCAGATGGGCAGTCTCCAGCAACCTCTCTGACCCGGGACGGTGCTCCGTTTCGGGAGTCTTGGGTTCATGTCCTTCGACGGCAGCTACGACATGATACTCCTTCCACCGCCGCGCGACAATGACAATGGCGGCCGACAGCCCGCCCGTCAACGGCGGAATCGACGACGTCTTCCCCGCATGGTGGAATAACAACATTCGAGCTCGCCCCGTCCTCTCCCCCGCCAACGGAGGAGGAGGCAGGGAAACCAAGGCCAAGCAGGAGGCCGCGCCTCGTCGGCTGTCGAGCGAGTTGACGTCCCTAGCGCCCCAACGGGGGGCGCGTCGGGCGTCGACCTCGCGTTTGAGACGAAGGCGAGCGCCGTCTCCCCGCGACACGCCAATCCCGAGCAAGCGGACGACGCCAGCACGCTCGCGGAAGGCTTGCTGGGCGTCACCCTCGTACCTGAGATGACGGTGCAGTCAGTCCCCGACGTGACTTCATCGCCGTTCGTCGACCAAAAGGTACCGACCGATTCCCATCCTACGTCATTTGGATTCAGCCTCAACCCGCCTAGCGACCTTGCTTTGGCGGGCACTCTCGTAGAGGCGAGTTCAAACCCTCTGGGGTTTCGCACGCGGTCGCCTTGGGACCGGCTGACGGACGTCTCGACCTATGGGCCCTCCGGGTCCGAGGAAGACGACGACCCCAGCATCTGTTGGGATTTCTCTGGACTTGGCAACCCTAGTGCCATGCAGGACTTCATGACCGCATGTGACTACTGCCTCTCCGACTGTTCCGATGCTAGCCGCAGCCTCGACGACGAGGACTGCGGCCCAAGCTGCGAATGTTTCCACGTCGATCTCGGGGGTCCCTCCGAAGGCAATCATCTCGGCATGCCGGAGGACGGTGATCTCCCTAGGCCGGTGCCTCGTGCTGACATCCCGCGGGAGCTAGCTGTGGTCCCCGTTCCGGCGGGGGGTCACGACCCACAGCTCGAGCAAGTCCGCGGGGTGCAGGCCAGGCTCGACGAGGGAGCAGGAGCGCTTGAGCCGATCCGCCGGGACGTCGGGCAGGCATGGGCGGGCCAACCCCCGGTCGGAGAAATACGTCACCTGCCCCAGGGTCTCCAGCTCCGCGTCGCCAAAGACGTCAGGGTCAGGCCGCCGCCCGCATCCAGTGGGGTCGGTCAGAACCTGGCTGCAGCAGCGATGCTTCTCCGCGCGATGCCGGAGCCATCAACCACCGAGGGTCGGCGAATCCAGGGAGAGCTCAAGAATCTCCTGGGAGGCACTGCGGTCCGACGGGCCGAGAGTTCTGCCTCCCGAAGGCAGGGATACCCCTCGGAACCTCATGCCGCGACTTCCCGATTCATGCGGGAAGCCTCGGTCTACACCGGGCGCACGCGCAACACCGCGCCTGCGGCCCCGGGCCACCTCGGCAACGAGCACCATCATCACGACCGTCGGGCCCACCTCGACGAGAGGGTGCGCCGAGGCTATCACCCCAGGCGTGGGGGACGCTACGACAGCGGGGAGGATCGGAGTCCCTCGCCCGAACCACCCGGTCCGCAGGCCTTCAGCCGGGCCATCCGGCGGGCACCGTTCCCGACCCGGTTCCGACCCCCGACTACTATCACAAAGTACTCGGGGGAAACGAGACCGGAATTGTGGCTCGCGGACTACCGCCTGGCCTGCCAGCTGGGTGGAACGGACGACGACAACCTCATCATCCGCAACCTCCCCCTGTTCCTCTCCGACACCGCTCGCGCCTGGTTGGAGCACCTGCCTCCGGGGCAGATCTCCAACTGGGATGACCTGGTCCAAGCCTTCACCGGCAATTTCCAGGGCACGTATGTGCGCCCCGGGAATTCCTAGGACCTCCGAAGCTGCCGGCAGCAGCTGGGAGAGTCTCTCCGGGACTACATCCGGCGATTCTCGAAGCAGCGCACCGAGCTGCCCAACATCACCGACTCGGATGTCATCGGCGCGTTCCTTGCTGGCACCACCTGCCGCGACCTGGTGAGCAAGTTGGGCCGCAAGACCCCCACCAGGGCGAGCGAGCTGATGGACATCGCCACCAAGTTCGCCTCTGGCCAGGAGGCGGTCGAGGCTATCTTCCGAAAGGACAAGCAGCCCCAGGGCCGCCCGTCGGAAGATGCTCCCGAGGCGTCTACTCAGCGCGGCGCCAAGAAGAAAGGCAAGAAGAAGTCGCAAGCGAAACGCGACGCCGCCGACGCGGACCTTGTCGCCGCCGCCGAGTACAAGAACCCTCGGAAGCCCCCCGGAGGTGCCAACCTCTTCGACAAGATGCTCAAGGAGCCGTGCCCCTATCATCAGGGGCCCGTCAAGCACACCCTTGAGGAGTGCGTCATGCTTCAGCGCCACTTCCACAGGGCCGGGCCACCCGCGGAAGGTGGCAGGGCCCGCGACGACGACAAGAAGGAAGATCACTAAGCAGGAGAGTTCCCCGAGGTCCGCGACTGCTTCATGATCTACGGTGGGCATGCGGCGAATGCCTCGGCACGGCACCACAAGCAAGAGCGCCGGGAGGTCTGCTCGGTCAAGGTGGCGGCGCCGGTCTATCTAGACTGGTCCGACAAGCCCATCACCTTCGACCATGACGACCACCCCGACCACGTGCCGAGCCCGGGGAAATACCCGCTCGTCGTCGACCCCGTCATCGGCGACGTCAGGCTCACCAAGGTCCTTATGGATGGGGGCAGCAGCCTCAACATCATCTACGCCGAGACCCTCAGGCTCCTGCGCGTCGATCTATCTTCCGTCCGAGCAGGCGCTGCGCCCTTCCACGGGATCATTCCCGGGAAGCGCGTCCAGCCCCTCGGACGACTCGACCTTCCCGTCTGCTTCGGAACGCCCTCCAACTTCCGAAGGGAGACTCTGACGTTCGAGGTGGTCGGGTTCCGAGGAACCTACCACACGGTACTAGGGAGGCCATGCTACGCGAAGTTCATGGCCGTCCCCAACTACACCTACCTGAAGCTCAAGATGTCGGGCCCCAACGGGGTCATCACCGTCGGCCCCACGTACAAACACGCGTTCGAATGCGACATGGAGTGCGTGGAGTACGCCGAGGCCCTCGCCGAGTCCGAGGCCCTCATCGCCGACCTGGAAAGCCTCTCCAAAGAGGTGCCAGACGTGAAGCGTCATGCCGGCAACTTCGAGCCAGCGTAGACGGTTAAGGCCGTCCCCCTCGACCCCAGTGGCGACGCCTCCAAGCAGATCCGGATCGGTTCCGAGCTCGACCCCAAATAGGAAGCAGTGCTCGTCGACTTTCTCCGCGCGAACGCCGACATCTTCGCGTGGAGTCCCTCAGACATGCCCGGCATACCGAGGGATGTCGTCGAGCACTCGCTGGATATTCGGGCCGGAGCCCGACCCGTCAAGCAGCCTCTGCGCCGATTCGACAAGGAGAAGTGCAGAGCGATAGGTGAGGAGATCCACAAGCTAAAAGAAGCGAAAAGCGTCAAGCTCAACCCTAAAAGGTGGGTCCTCGGGGTGCCCCAGGGCATGGTCTTGGGGTTCATCATCTCCAAGCGGGGCATCGAAGCCAACCAGGAGAAAACCCCGACCATCGCACAGCACCCCGAGCCCTTGCTGGGGGCACCCGGGGGCTGCACGCACCCCCGGGAGAGGCCGCTTGTCATCGCCGATGTTCTGGAGCCCGGAACATACAAGCTGGCCGGTGGTCAAGGCGAGGTCTACGGCAACGCTTGGAACATCCGACAGCTACGTCGCTTCTACCCTTAAGATGTTTTCAAGCTGTTCGTATACCTCGCTCCCACACAAGTCTCAGTCGTCAAGGAAGGGTCGGCCTTGCCTCGGCAGAGCCCGACCCTCCCTCGGGGGCTAAAAAGGGGGGAACCCCCCTGCGTCAAGATCGTCCAAAATTTTCGGTCAAAAAGGCTTTTGCGTTCTCCCGGCTATGTCAGAGACAGGGCCCCAAGGAGCGAATGTGGGTGCATGTAAGTGGCAAGGCCGACTGAGCCGAGGGATTCCTATGCCTCCGGGTTAGGGACACCTTCACTCGTCACCCGCCACGAAAAATGACCCCTACTCGGGAAGCCACCCTGTTATTGACAGACAAAGCCGGACACGCAAAATAAAAGGAAGAGTACGACTTCATGCAATGGAAACAAAGTGTTCAGGCCACAGTGGCCGCAGGAAGACACACGCGCATCCAACGGAAACTGTTCCAGCAAGAGTTAGGCGTCGCCTTGGGAAGGAGTCGCGCCTTCAGCTCCATCCCCGCCTTCGGTAAGGTCCATCTCGGCTTCCGGCGATGGCGCAGGGGGGAGGATTTCCGCATCAAAGGTGGTCGCCAGCACTGCGCTCGGACCCGCGGCGACCGCGTCGAGCCGCTGGACTTCCGCCAAGGCAGCTTCGTCTTCGTCAGGGAGACAATACCCCTCACTAACCCGCTCCAGGTCCACAACGTAGTGGGAAGCGAGCACGGCGAAGGCCCGCCTGACGCCGTGGTGTAGCGCCTCGCGGAGTCTGCCGCGCGCGTAATCACCCAAGGCTTGAAGGCGGCTTTGAGGGGAGCTTCCTGAAGGAACGTCGCCGGAGCCAAAGATCCGATAAACGTCCGAGACGGCTTCGGACATGGCCGCGAGGTCGGCCTCCCTCTGCTCGGCCGCCCCGGCAAGCGCCTCGGCAAGCGCCTTGGCGGACTCATCGAGGGCGGACTCGAGCTCTGCGAACAGCCAGAAGAAAGATCTCAAACACAAGCAGAGGAAACAAACAAGAACAAGAACCAAGGATGGCCAAGGCGTACCTTCGGCCCAGGCACGCTGCTCCGAGGTCACGACCTGGGCTGCGGCTAAGTCAGCTGCGAGGGTTTCGGCCCGGCTTTCGGCCTCGGCTGCCCAGCCCCGAGATTGGTCCCGCTCCTCGACGACCTGGACGAACTCCGACCGCTGCCGTTGCACCTCTGCGCGCGCCGCAGCCGCCTCCGCGCGCGCCGCTGCCACCTCGGCTCTCAGGTCAGTGCAGAGCGACTGGAGGTCCGCTACCTCGGCGCCTGCTGAGAAAGGCGCGCAGTAGCCCCGGCAAGCGAGGTCCTCAGGGACCGCAGCGAGCCCCAGACATCGACCTCGCGGCGGATGAACGACGACTTGGCGGTGCTCCGATCCGTCAGATCCTGAGGGAAGGAAACGGGACGTCACGAAGAACGCCTCGGTCACAGAAGAGAAAAGGTATGCCTGAAACCGTTACCTGGAGGATTCTGGGGACGTCCCTGTAGAAAACCTCCAGCGACGACCGGAGCAACCCCACCGTTGCTTCAGCACACTCGTGGAGCTCATCCCAGGATTGGTCCTCCCGTTCATCGTCGAGAACGAAGACGGGGTCCGAGGCCTCACGGGTCCGGAACCGGAGCAACTGGCGCCGGACCTCGGGACTCCGCCGCACAGCGATGAGGCTGCCCCCCGGTGGGACGGACCGCGCCTCCCCGCCCACCTCTTTCGAGGCACCGGGCGCTGACGCATCAGCCGTCTCGACGTCGGCAGCAACCGGTCGCTCTCCAACTGGGACGGCGGCGACTTCGGTAGCGGCAGGCGCCGGCATGGCCGGCACGACCGGTGGGCTTGGGACCACGTCAGCGTCAGCCGCCTCCCCAGTCACAATGGCCGCCTCGGCAGAGGAGCCAGCCTCGGGAACCTGCTCCACGGCGACCGGCGCCGCCCGAGCCCCCTGAGGTGGAACGCCATGCGAGAGGGTCGGCTGAACGGCAAGGCCCGGAGTGGCACTGGCCGCACAAGCCGGCGTCGTCTTAAGTGCCTTCCGGGGTGCCAGGTCGGTCAGGCCATGGCTTCGCTTGCTGAGGAGAAAGGAAAAATCACGGCCGGGACATACGAATGGAAAGCCAGGACGAAGACATTCCGAGATACTTACCCGCTCCGGGCCATGATCCACCGTGCCTGGGGGGAAGTCTCTTGGATCCCGGCCCCCGGAACCGCCGCTGAGGTCCACTTTGCTGGCAACTTCGGCACCGCCCCCGCTTTGGACGCCCGGGGGCAGATCGCCCAGGCACTGTAACGGCGGCCTGAGGGTCGCCTCCCTGCGCTGCCGGCACGAGCGGCAGCACCCGGGGAGTAGACGCCCTGGCCTGGCCCCCCGGGTCACCTCAGCTCCTCCAGCCGGGGGGGGTCAGGAGCCCTCTCGGGTTGCCCTCGCCCCTCAGGCCAGGACCTCGACGTCTCGACTCTGGGGACTGACGGCGTCAGCTCGCTCGGGGGCTGGCTTGACGGCTCCTGGCCAAACCCCAAGCCGGGGCTAAAGCCAAGACGGGCGGCCATGTCGTCCTCCTCGTCATCATCTTCATCATCGTCGTCGTCGTCGGGCATTTCCGGCGACGGCTCCCTCAGGAGCCCCTCCCGCTCCTGCTGGTGACGGAGCTTTTCCAAGGCATCTCGGGCCTGCCTCCGCTCGCGGGCCCGGGCCTTCTCCGCGTCCTTCTTCTTCTTCCTCTCCTCCGCGGCGACCCGCCGCGCTGCTCGGTCCACCGCGTCCTGCGGGACCCGTGGCAGGGAAGGCTTGTGCCACCCCACCTCCTGAAGAGGAGGGGAAAACCCCCAATCGTAAGAACCAGGAGCAACCTGATGTATGAAGAAGGAAGAAGCGGACACTCACCAGAGTCACGCACCCTCGGTCGGGGCGCATCAAAGGCTGGGAGAAGGCGTGGGGGTCCGGCTTCCCCAACGCAACGGACACCCGCCATTGGAGGGCGTCGAAGGGAAGAGGATCAGGGGACATCCGCGAGCCCTCCCAGTCGGCCTCCGGGGTCATCTCCCAAAGCGACAGCCGCCGCTCCGCCAAGGGAAGCACCCTCCGACGCTGGATGGCGGCAATCACTCCCGCAGCGGTGAGTCCCCCCTTCCGCAACGCCTCCAAGGCCTGGAGAAGTGGCTCGAGGTTCTTCTGTCTTTCGTGCGGGGTCCCGTGGCGCCAGGCGTCGGTGGCAGCGGTGACTACTCGCTGGGAGAACGGCGGGAGCAACTCGCCGTCGTTCCAGAGGTAGAACCACCGGCGCTGCCACCCCTTGTTCGAGGACGCGAGGATGGCAGGAATATACAGCGACGCCCGCGACTGCCTCAGCAGGACGGTACAGCCGCCGGCCCGCACCGCTACACGGACTTTCCTCTCCCCCGTTGGCAAGGCAAAAAGCTCCGCGCAAAAGAGATGGGTCCACAAATCCCAATGGGGGGCGATCCCCAAGTACCCCTCGCACACCGCTACGAAGATGGCGGCCTGCGAGATGGAGTTAGGGGTGAGGTTGTGCAACTCCACCCCATAGTGATACAGGATCACCCGCATGAAGTGGCCCGCCGGCACACCGAATCCCCGCTCGTGGAAGGAGACAAAGCTCACGATGTACCCCGGCGGTGGGGACGGAGCGGCTCCGCCCACGGGAGGAATCCACTCCGGTCGCTGCTTATCGGTGAGAGGACGGAGCAAACCCTCGCCGACCAGATCCTCCAGGTCACTCGCCATCACCGTGGAAAAGGGCCATGGATCGCGCGGCGAGATGATGGTCACCTGGTCAGCCATCACCGAGCGAAAGGGATGGCGGCGCGAGGGGCAGGAAGGGCGGTTTCCTCTTCTCTGGCTAAGTCTCTCAAGTTGCAAAAACCTAAGAGGGAGGCAGGAAGCGGAGCAAAGAACCGTCACCAGACCCTCTCCCGGGTATATGAAGACCAAGGCGAGGCCGGTTCCAACGTTCCGCCCAGACCAGACGCAGGATTCAAAAACGCGAAGCGAAACAGCCGTTCCTCGAACGGCTCGCGCACGCGCAGCGGCCGCCCCGCCAACCGCTCGCCCCGTCGCATTAACTCCGCGGCAGGACAGGCGGCGCTTCTGGCAGGAAAAGCGGGCGACGCTTCGCCTTCGCCAAAATAACCGCGCCAGAAAAGGTACGCCGCGTCGTTCGATTTCGTATCCTTTTCCTTTTTCCATCTTTCTCTATCTCTTGCAGCAGGGACCGGGAAAGGGGGATACCCCGAAAAGGATCCTTCCCCGTGAAGGAACCAGGCTCCGAGCCTCTCTACTGATCAGAGGTTCAAAGGCTGGCCCCCCGAAGGGTTCGACAGCCGCCTCAGATCGCGTGGGCCCTACACCCACTACTGGTCAGAGGTTCGAAGGTCGGCCCCCCGAAGGGTTCCACGGCCGCCTCAGGCTACTCGGGCTCCGCGCCCATTACTGATCAGGGGTTCGAAGGCTGGCCCCCGAAGGGTTCACAGTCGCCTCAGACGCCGAGCGAGGGATGACCAGGGGTACGTTCGATACATAACCAAGGCTCGGGCTACGCTCCCGAGGTACCCTAGGACATTTCCGAGACCAGCAGGAGCGATCTTGTAACGGAATCCCATCAGAGGGAGGCATCGAGCCCTCGGACCCCGTCGCCAGGGGACCGGGTCCGGCAGATCACCCGCAGGTACTTTTGGGCGTGCCTCTGGGCCCCTAGCCGACCCCTAACGAACGGGGCACGGACGTCCACTCGGATTACCCGCTTGCAGCTCACCGGAGACACCATGTTCGGCGCCCATCGAGGGTAACATGGCACTTTCCCCCCCTCCTCCTTGCGGAAAGGAGACGCAGGGGCGTATGTAAAAAAAGCCGAGTCTGTCCCTGATCGCCCTCTCGCCCTGTGCGGAGGCTCGGGGGCTGCTCTCGCAAACCCGGCTCCGGCCGAACCGTTGACAGCGTCAACATACCAGCCCGAGAACTTGGGCCCCGACCGTACACCCGGGCTACGGCCAGTTCGCATGAGGGAACAACCAGACCAGCCGAAGCATTACGCAAGGCATTAAGACCTCGAAGGAGTGAAACCACTCCTCCGAGGCCTCGGGGGCTACACCCGGCGGGTGCGCTCGCGCGCACCCACCGGACAAAATGCAACCGAGGAAGGCTGGTCCCCTTGCAAAAAAGTGCGACGAAAGCCTCCAAGCGAGTGCTAACACTCCCTTCGAGGCTCGGGGGCTACTGTCAGGGACCATAATTAGGGGTACCCTCAAGACTCCTAATTCTCAGCTGGTAACCCCCATCAGCATAAAGCTGCTAAGGCCTGATGGGTGCGATTAAGTCAGGGATCAGTCCATTCGAGCGACTCGATCACGCCTCACCCGAGCCTAGCCTCGGACAAGGGCAGCCGACCCCGGAGGATTTCCGTCTCGCCCGAGGCCCCCCTCCAACGGCGAACATATTTCCGGCTCGCCCGAGGCCCTACCTTCGCTAAGAAGCAACCCTGACTAAATCGCCGCACCGACCGACCAAGTCGCAGGAGCATTTAATGCAAAGGTGACCTGACACCTTTATCCTGACACGCGCCCCCCGGCAGAGCCGAAGTGACCGCCGTTACTTCACCGCTCCACTGACCGGCCTGACAGAAGGACAGCGCCGCCTGCGCCACTCCGACTGCAGCGCCACTTGACAGAGTGAGACTGACAGGCAGTCAGGCCCTGCCAAAGGCACCATGGGAAGCTCCGCCCGACCCAGGGCTCGGACTCGGGCTAAGTCCAGGAAGACGGCGAACTCCGCTCCGCCCGACCCAGGGCTCAGACTCGGGCTAAGCCCAGAAGACGACGAACTCCGCTCCGCCCGACCCAGGGCTCGGACTCGGGCTAAGTCCCGGAAGACGGCGAACTCCGCTCCGCCCGACCTAGGGCTCGGACTCGGGCTAAGTCCCGGAAGACGACGAACTCCGCTCCGCCCGACCCAGGGCTCAGACTCGGGCTAAGCCCAAGAAGACGACGAACTCTGCTCCGCCCGACCCAGGGCTCGGACTCGGGCTCAGCCCCAGAAGACAATGAACTCCGCTTCGCCCGACCCCAGGGCTCGGACTCCGCCCTGGCCTCTGCCGAACGACCTCCGCCTCGCCCGACCCAGGGGCTCAGACTCGGCCTCGACTATGGAAGACAGACTCGACCTCGGCTTCGGAGGAGCCTCCACATCGCCCAACCTAGGGCGCAGGCCAGCCACGTCAACAGGAAGCGCCATCATCACCCTACCCCGAGCTGACTCGGGCCGCAGAGAACAAGACCGGTGTCCCATCTGGCTAGCTCCGCCAGATAGGCAATGATGGCGCCCCGCATGCTCTGTGACGACGGCGACTCTCAGCTCTCTTACGGAAGCAGGAGGACATCAGCAAGGACTCAACCGCTCCGACAGCTGTCCCTCCGCCAGGCTCCGTCACTCCTCCGACGGCCACGACATCACCCCAGCTGGGTGCCAAAATCTCTCCGGCTGCCACATCGGCATGTACTTAGGGCGCTAGCTCTCCCCCGCTAGACACGTAGCACCCTGCTACACCCCCATTGTACACCTGGATCCTCTCCTTACGCCTATAAAAGAAAGGACCAGGGCCCTCTTAGAGAGGGTTGGCCGCGCGGGGACGAGGACGGGACAGGCGCTCTCTTGGGGCCGCTCGCTTCCCTCTCCCGCGTGGACGCTTGTAACCCCCTACTGCAAGCGCACCCGACCTGGGCGCGGGACGAACACGAAAGCCGCGGGATTCCCACCTCTCTCACGCCGGTCTCCGGCCGCCTCGCTCCTTTCCCCCCTTCGCGCTCGCCCACGCGCTCGACCCATCTGGGCTGGGGCACGCGGCGACACTCACTCGTCGGCCCGAGGGACCCCCCGGTCTCGAAACGCCGACAATAAATTAATCATGTGAGGGTCCGAGCCGCTCATGACCGTGAGCACGGCTAGTATACTAGTTTTACACTCTACAGAGGTTGCGCATCTTTACCCACAAGCCGTGTTACCCATTTGCCAAGGGGTCATGAATCCCATACACCTCTACCAAGGAAGCGAGGCAGGGTAACACTACGAGGCCTTTACAAAGTTCCACTAGCTTCAGAAATCCCGCTACAGTTTATAGGAAGCTCCAGTGCAGGAATCCCTCGCCTGACCGCCATCGTAGCAAAATCAACCCAAGGACCTCCCTACACTGACCACTCCCCTACTGCCCTTGCCCCTTTCGGGTAAGGAAGACCTCCACTAGCTTTCCTAGTTAATCAGCGAAGGGCGTCCCATTAAACCCTTGTGGTAGCACTGTTTTCCCGGGTGGTCGCTCCATGTTCCAATTAACATAATGATCTTATCATGAATATAAATAACATAATAGAATAATTGGAACATGGATATAATTAAATATTAACCTGAAACCACATAATGCAATAGCATAACTACCCAAGTGAATCAGGGGTAAACAAGGTAAATAGGATAAACAGACTAGGGTGACCTATTGGGTCCCATCAAAATTAAACCTATGCACTAAATAAGTGATAATAAAGAACATTATTGGGTAAATGAAAGTGATCAAGGGCACAACTTGCCTGGCACTTGAGATTCCAGTTACCAGGGTGATTCTTCAGATTCCTCGTGACCTCACTGCTAGTCATAGCAATACAAACAGACATGGTATAGACAAAATGAACATCACACCAAGCATGAGTACAAACTGAATAATAACCTACACGAAGCTACGAGATCGTGGGATAGAGAACTACTAGGATCGAAGTCATGGTTAAGGAGTTATGATTTTATAGAGGATTTATGTGATTAAAATGTTCAACTATATTATAAATTGGTTAATATAAATCATATGAGAGGTTATTCTATAAATAATTATCTCCACTTAATTCTAAGTTATAAATTTACCATAAATTATATTTTGGTAGATAATGGTGAGCACATTATCAAGACTAACCAACATAAATTAAATAAGGATCTAATTATAAAAGAATGAAACGTGGTACAATAAGTGTTGTTATTGCATAGTGAATATTTATACGGGACTAACGCAACTTGAACGGATCAAATCGGAGTTAAAACGGAGGAGTTATGAATTTCCTAAGGTTTTATGTATTCAATAAAAGATTAATCAAGGGATTAATTTTAATACAATTTTCATGCCAAACCAGAGGTACTATGTGATAAACAATAATATTATAGAATTATAGAAACTGGAATGGACTGAAAAGGAGTAAAGATGCATTTTCTAGGAATTAATTAAGTTTCTACAATTAATTTTATATTGAAAATCATTTCCTATATAGTTTTCTCTAGTTTTATTAATTACCTGGACAATGTGTCAAATACCAGAGAAGGTAGGGTTTCAGGCGCAAAATGAACCTAGACACAATCTACACCTCCCCTAGGACGGCGGGTTGATTACTGGATTCTATAGGGGCTCTTTTACAAAATCAAACGACGAAGGGGTATGGTGCATTATGGGCCGTCAGATCGTCCATCAAGCGCCCAGATTAGATCATTCTTAAATGTTCTCACACTCTCTACCGGCCGTTGGATCATAAATCAATGGCACCGATTAGGTTTTCTTCTAAGTGAACCGGTACGAGACCAGGTCCATCCGATTCCCATCCCATGGTTCACATTCGTCAGAGCGAAAAGTTATGCTTCAGCTTGATCTCCACCATCCAGTGATAGATCGACGAGCCAGGACCTTCCACTTTCCCCCCACACCAGGACACAGGGCGGCGGCGCCCCAAGGCCGAGCGGCGGCGCCATGGCTGGTGTGACACCGTCCCACAAATCCAATGCCCAAACTCCAATTAAACGAACGCTACGCAAAGCAGAGGTGATCGCGGACTCGAAGGGGAGTTTCTTACCAACTCTAGGAGCATGGAGGGGGCTGGCCACGGCGCGCTATGGATTCACAGCGCAATCCAAGTCCGATGAGGAATTGGGTCGGGGACGGTGTTCTTCCTCGCCCGCCAATGCCACGACGAGCATGCACGCATCCTGGCAGACATCCTCGAGCACACCGTGGACTTCAAACGGCGGTGGAGGCTAGGTACGGCTGCGGTGGAGGTTGGGTCCCTCGCCGCACACCCTTTCTCCGATTGGCGCTCTCTCAGGTGGCACTAAAATCTCTGTTCCTGGTGGTTGGGTTGAGGAGCGGATGAGGCGGTCAAGTGCCCACGATTTATACACCCACGCGCGGACGTGAGATGCGGTTAGGGGGGGTTGCCATGACCCGAGATCCGCGCGAGGTCCGCCATTCGCGCGCGATCTGTTGCGGAGTGCGGCGGAAGGGATGACTGCGCGGGTCCCTCGGATCACGACCATACCAGTGCGTGGATCTCGCCAGGGTTTAACGGACTCGGTTCCGTGCGTGCGACGCGCGGGCTGTTGCGCGGAGTTCGGTCAGGAGCGCGTGGGATATACGAGCCGCAGCATCCGGAGCTAGAAGACGGGTCCGCCCGATGGGTCCCACGCGTCAGCGAGGCCACAAGTCCAAGCGCAGAAGAAATTCGCTGCCGCAGCGGGGAGAGGGAAGTGGGCCGCGCAGGGTGTGGCTTGGCCATTAGGTGGGCCGATTATGCAGGAATTCGGCCCATACGTGGGGTTTTCTTTTCTTTTATATTTCCTGTTATCCTTTATATTTTCTATTTCGGATATCCAAATCAAATTCAAATTCCTATTTTGAAGTTCTAATTTCCAATATCAAATATGATTCAATTATAAATATCAACGCTACTATTTTTAGTATTAGTATTTATTCTCCTTCTATTTTAAATTCACAATGTGAATTCCACTATGACTGTGAATTTGCACTCAAGTTAAGTGTACAAAATAAACATTTTAGTGTGGGATGGATTTATATATTTATAAATTTTATCTCGTCTTTTATAGTACTTCTCTCTTAAATTACAAATTCAATTTAAATTCCAGTTTGGATTCGAATTTGGTGGCAATCTATCCTCAGAGTATGTTGTACAATTATTGTACTAATTTTGAAAGTATGATTCTATATGTACTTTATGTGAGTTTTACCTTCCTTATTTTCTTCTTTTCTTATTTCTTTCTCTTCAGAAAAAAATAGTATTTTGAACGTGGGACAAGAATTAAAGGTTACTTCAAAATTAACTATTCATGTGAATAAATGCTTATGGTGCATCATTTAATGATATACATCGTTATTTAATTGAATAGAAAACTTTTCTTTTACTTCTTTTCTAGAATACTTCTTGGTTTTAGAAATTTAGTTCTCAATTTGCAACTCTCAAATATAATTTGAGATATCAGAATTTACTATTTCATTCCTTCATGTATTTATTTTATTTTTTTTCTTATACAGATTTTGGGCATTACAAATCCTACCCCTTAACAGAAATCTCGTCCTCAAGATTTGTAAGGAAAGGGTATATACCCATGTTGTCTCAAAACATATGCACAAACAAAAATCTCGGCATGATGCATAATTTATTAACAATGCATGGGGTCACTTAGACCTTATTATTCCTCCTAAAATAGTATCCTACCATTTACTAACTAAAGTAACATTTAGATCTTACAAATAATAGTAATTTATATATATGTTTATGTAGCTCAGTGGAGCTGGTGGTTAGGAAAGCATGGGTGTATATATGTATGTCCGCTTTATTATGTAGAATAGAAGATGCCTTTAAAGCATAGATAGGTTTGGGCAAGAAAGGATAGGGTAAGGAAATACTCCATCCAAGATTATGGATCTTGATTCCTTTGAAGATCTAGCTTGAATCTTATCCTTCCTTGATTTGATGAGGTCGATCTTCTTCAATCTTCGTTCTTGAAGTTGTTATCCGAATTTGGGACATGTAGTGAAGGTAGATTCTTAGGTAAACAAAATAGGTTAATAGGTGGTTATGAGTTAAATAAGTTTAAGCAGAGTCTGTCTTGTTGTTTTGCTTCTAGATTGGTTAGATAAGTTATGTAACCTGTTATATCGGTCAAGTTTGGTGTTATCATCAAGGATAATGGGTATTGGGGTTACCATAACTAGGAACATAGTTGAGATAGGTGTGGGTACATGGGGTAGGTAGATTGAACAGAGTTTTTCTTTGCTTGTAAGGTTAATGGGTTGGGCAACCTATAATATAGGCTGGGTCGTGGTTTCTCGGTCAAGTTGGTCTAAGACACCAATTCAGATTTAAAACTCGTTTATCGGAATATGGTTTAGTTAATACTTGAGGTAGATCAGAATTTTCCGTTTAAATTAAATCAAAGGAGTTATGCAACCATCGGATGGTTAAGGTAGTTGCATAAGGCCGAGTTGGTCGGTTATTCTTAATTTAGTGCCGAGTGAATCACGTTAGGACAGGTGGATAGGGTCTAATCCATGTTACAAGTATTACTAACATGTTTGAGTGGGTCACATTGGGTTAGTTCGGATTAGATGGGAACTAGATTAGTTTAGCATAACTAGATTTGACTAAATAAGACCTAATCAATTTTGGATCAGTTTAGGTTGAATGGGGTCTAGGCATGACCAGATTAATCTAGATAAGATCTACTTATTTTATTTTGGAATAGATCATGTTTGTTACACTGTTATGAGATAAGCAAAGTGGTTGGGGATAAGCATGCTTATTAGGACATGATAGGTTTCTAAGAATAAGGTAGAATCTTTTTGAGATAATATGAATCTATTAAGATAAGAGAGAATCTTTTAAGATTAGATAGGTCTATTAAGATATGAGGGAATCTTTAAGATAAGATGATTCTGTTAAGATAAGAAAGAATTTATTAAGGTAAGAAGGATCCATTTAAAATAGATACACTTCAATAGAGGATAATCTAAGTTGTTTAGTTATGAATTTTATTTATTTATTTATATATATATGTACATGCAGATGTAATTGTGGACATTACTCCACAACTAATCACACTCAATCAAAGATCCAAATCAGACAAATATCATAAGAACAAACACTCAAGCGTATAGATACCTATAAAAATAGTTTTGTTTTTTTGTTCCTAAGAGTAGGTCTCCTATTCTTAAAGGTCACTTTAGGCACGAGATTTCAAAGTGTGAAATCCACATTTGTCTTTAGAAGGAAAAGGTAAGAATGATCAGAGTATAGCGGAAATAGATGATGAAGGATTAAGATAAGTTTAGAAAAGAATCAAAGTAGCAAAGGTAAGTAGGTAAGGGTTGTCCAGTTCTATCTAGGTTTCGTCCTACAGTCAACATTCCTCTGATACCACTTCTGTAACACCCGGTTTTAAGGGGACAAAGCCGGGTGCATCTCATACATGCGCCAAGAAGACAACATATATGTCGGTGTTTCGAAACCCGGGGGGTCCCTGGACCGACGAGTGAATTGTCGCCGCGTGCCCCAGCCCAGATGGGTCGACGCGAGGCAGAACGCGAAGGGGGGAAGGAAGCAGCCGGAGGGAGGCAGGCGTGTGAGAGAGCGGATCCCGCGGCCTTCGTGTTAGCCCCGCGCCTGGGTCGGGTGCGCTTGCAGTAGGGGGATACAAGCGTCCACGAGGGAGTGGGAGCGAGCGGCCTCGCGCGAGCGCCGTCCCGTCCTTCTCCGCGCGGGCCAACCCTCTGTAAGAGGGCCCTGGTCCTTCCTTTTATAGGCGTAAGGAGAGGATCCAGGTGTACAATGGCGGGTGTATCAGAGTGCTACGTGCCTAACGGAGGAGAGCTAGTGCCCTAAGTACATGCCGTCGTGGTAGCCGGAGAGGTTTTGGCACCCGATTCGTGTGGTGTCGTGGCCGTCGGAGGAGTGCTGAAGCCTGGCGGAAGGACAACTGTCGGAGCTGTCGAGTCCTTGCTGACGTTCTCTTGCTTCTGTAAGGGGGCCGAGAGCCGCTGTCGTCATAGAGCGTGCGGGACGCCATCATTGCCTATCTAGCGGAGCGAGCCAGATGGGACGCCGGTCTTGTTCCCCGTAGCCTGAGTCAGCTTGGGGTAGGGTAATTGAGAGCACCTAGAGGGGGGGGGGTGAATAGGTGATCCTGTAAAAACTTCAAACTTAAGCCACAAAAACTTGTTAAGTGTTAGCACGATTATTGCCAAGTGGCTAAGGTGAAGTCTCAACAAAACACAATACCACAAAAGATCAAGACAGATGTGACACAGTGGTTTATCCCGTGGTTCGGCCAAGACCAACGCTTGCCTACTCCACGTTGTGGCGTCCCAACGGACGAGGGTTGCAATCAACCCTTCTCAAGCGGTCCAAAGACCCACTTGAATACCACGGTGTTTTGTTTTCCTTTCACTATCCCGTTTGCAAGGAATCTCCACAAATTGGAGTCTCTTGCCCTTACAAGTATATGATCACAAAGATGCACAGAGTAAGGGAGGGAAGCAACACACACAAATCCACAGCAAAAGCGCACACACACGGCCAAGAATCGAGCTCACAAGACTATCTCAGAGTTCTCACTTAGAACAGAGCTCGAATCACTTAGAAACACAAACGAATGCGCAGAGACTTAGTGTGGATGATCAGGAATGCTCAAAGGTTGCTTGTGTGTCTCCTCCATGCGCCTAGGGGCTCCTTTTATAGCCCCAAGGCAGCTAGGAGCCGTTGAGAGCAAATCCGGAAGGCCATCCTTGCCTTCTGTCGTCGGGGGCACCGGACAGTCCGGTGCACACCGGACACTGTCCGGTGCCCGATTTCTTTCCTTAGCTGGCGCTGCCGACCGTTGCAGCCCGTTGGAGATCTGCGAGCCGTTGGCGCACCGGACAGTCCGGTGCACACCGGACAGTCCGGTGCCGTCTTCCGACCGTTGGCTCGGCCACGTGTCCCGCGCGGATTGCGCGGCCGACCGTTGGCCCTGGCCGACCGTTGGCTCACCGGACAGTCCGGTGCACACCGGACAGTCCGGTGAATTTTAGCCGTACGCCGTCGGCGAATTCCCGAGAGCAGCCAGTTCGAGCCGAGTCAGCCTGGCGCACCGGACACTGTCCGGTGCACACCGGACAGTCCGGTGCTCCAGACCGAGCTGGGTCTTGGCTGCACACAGCCAAGACTTTCCTCCTCTTCTCTTTTCTTCTTCTTTCTGTTTCTAACACTTAGACAAATATATTAGTACATAAAACCAATGTACTCAGGCTTAGAAACATACCTTTATCTCATGATTTGCACCTTGTTCATCCATGTACATAAATTCACAATTAAGCACATGTGTTGGCACTCAATCACCAAAATACTTAGAAATGGCCCAAGGGCACATTTCCCTTTCAATCTCCCCCTTTTTGGTGATTTATGCCAACACAACATAAAGCAACTAGAACAAATGCAAACTCTCTTCAAATAAAATAAATTTAAGTTTTATTCAATTTTGGCATATATGGATCATCCTTTGCCACCACTTGGTTTGTTTTTGCAAATCAAACTCAAATCTCTATCTCTAAGTTAAACACACATGTTTAAGCAAAAAGAGAGTCATTCCAAAAAAAAAAGATTGATCAAAGATGTCAAAAACTCCCCCTTTTTCCCATAATCAATACTTCTCCCCACAAGAAGCCAACATAAGAATTTTGACAAACCAAAAACTCTATTCTACTATTTTCAAAATCTCTCAAGTGGTAGCTGATCCATTTATTGCTTTGGCCTTTATTTTCTCCCCCTTTGGCATCAAGCACCAAAACGGGATCAATTGTGGCCCTTTAACCCCATTGCCTCACCAAAATCTTCAATTAAGAGCAAATGGCAATAAGAGTTAATGAGATGGACTTGGAATAAGTTACCCCTCATCGGAGTGCAGTGGAAGTCTTGCATGGTCCAAGTCCACCTTTTCCCTTTCAATTCTCCTTTGAGACTAAAACAGGCAAACTCAAGCATATGGTTAGTCTCAAAGGGTCAAGTTGTAACACGTCTCCCCCTAGACATGTGCATCACTTTGCAACGGACTTGTGAGGTCCAGGGAGTGTTTGTACAACTTGAGCACCATAATAAGCAACAAAATTGCAGAATGAACATGATCAAAGGCATAAATACATGTATGCTACAAATCAATCCAAGTTCCGCGAATCTAAGACATTTAGCTCACTACGCAGCCTGCAAAAGGTCTTCTCATCTAAAGGCTTGGTAAAGATATCGGCTAGCTGGTTCTCGGTGCTAACATAAAACACTTCGATATCTCCCTTTTGCTGGTGGTCTCTCAAAAAGTGATGCCGGATGTCAATGTGCTTTGTGCGGCTGTGCTCAACAGGATTTTCCGCTATTCGGATAGCACTCTCATTGTCACATAGGAGTGGGACTTTGCTCAGATTGTAGCCAAAGTCCCGGAGGGTTTGCCTCATCCAAAGTAGTTGCGCGCAACACTGACCTGCGGCAACATACTCGGCCTCGGCGGTGGATAGGGCAACGGAGGTTTGTTTCTTAGAATTCCATGACACCAGGGACCTTCCTAAGAATTGGCACGTCCCCGATGTACTCTTCCTATCGACCTTACATCCAGCATAGTCGGAATCTGAGTACCCAATCAAGTCAAAGTTAGACCCCTTTGGATACCAGATCCCGAAGCAAGGCGTAGCGACTAAATATCTAAGAATTCGCTTTACCGTCACCAAGTGACACTCCTTAGGATCGGATTGAAATCTAGCACACATGCATACGCTAAGCATAATATCCGGTCTACTAGCACATAAATAAAGTAAAGACCCTATCATTGACCGGTATGCTTTTTGATCAACGGACTTACCTCCTTTGTTGAGGTCGGTGTGTCCGTCGGTTCCCATCGGAGTCTTTGCGGGCTTGGCGTCCTTCATCCCAAATCGCTTTAGCAGATCTTGCGTGTACTTCGTTTGGGAGATGAAGGTGCTGTCCTTGAGTTGCTTCACTTGGAACCCAAGGAAGTAGTTCAACTCGCCCATCATCGACATCTCGAATTTCTGCGTCATCACCCTGCTAAACTCTTCACAAGACTTTTGATTAGTAGAACCAAATATTATGTCATCGACATAAATTTGGCATACAAACAAATCACCATCACATGTCTTTGTAAAAAGAGTTGGATCGGCTTTCCCAACCTTGAAAGCATTAGCAATTAAGAAATCTCTAAGGCATTCATACCATGCTCTTGGGGCTTGTTTAAGTCCATAGAGTGCCTTAGAGAGCTTACACACATGGTCGGGGTACCGTTCATCCTCGAAGCCAGGGGGTTGCTCTACGTACACCTCCTCCTTTATTGGCCCGTTGAGGAATGCGCTCTTCACATCCATTTGGTACAACCTGAAAGAATGGTGAGCGGCATATGCTAGCAAGATACGAATTGATTCTAGCCTAGCCACAGGAGCAAAAGTCTCCTCAAAGTCCAAACCTGCGACTTGGGCATAACCTTTTGCCACAAGTCGAGCCTTGTTCCTCGTCACCACCCCGTGCTCGTCCTGTTTGTTGCGGAACACCCACTTGGTTCCCACAACATTTTGCTTGGGACGAGGCACCAGCGTCCAAACTTCATTGCGCTTGAAGTTGTTAAGTTCCTCCTGCATGGCCAACACCCAATCCGGATCTAGCAAGGCCTCCTCTACCCTGAAAGGCTCAATAGAGGAGACAAAAGAGTAATGTTCACAAAAATTAACTAGTCGAGACCGAGTAGTTACTCCCTTGCTAATGTCACCCAGAATTTGGTCGACGGGATGATCCCTTTGAATCATCGCTCGAACTTGGGTTGGAGGTGCCGGTTGCGCTTCTTCCTCCATCACGTGATCATCTTGTGCTCCCCCTTGATCACACGCCTCCTTTTGATGAACCTGTTCATCGTCTTGAGTTGGGGGATGCACCACCGTTGAGGAAGAAGGTTGATCTCGTTCATCTTGTTCCTGTGGCCGAACGTCTCCAATCGCCATGGTTCGTATAGCGGCCGTCGGAACATCTTCTTCATCTACATCATCACAATCAACAACTTGCTCTCTTGGAGAGCCATTAGTCTCATCAAATACAACGTCGCTAGAGACTTCAACCAAACCCGATGATTTGTTGAAGACCCTATACGCCTTTGTATTTGAATCATAACCTAATAAAAACCCTTCTACAGCTTTGGGAGCAAACTTAGAATTTCTACCCTTCTTCACTAGAATGTAGCACTTGCTCCCAAATACACGAAAGTACGATACATTGGGTTTGTTACCGGTTAGAAGTTCATATGACGTCTTCTTGAGGAGGCGGTGAAGGTAGACCCTGTTGATGGCGTGGCAAGCCGTGTTCACGGCTTCCGACCAAAAACACTCGGGGGTCTTGAACTCTCCAAGCATCGTCCTCGCCATATCGATTAGCGTCCTGTTCTTCCTCTCTACCACACCATTTTGTTGTGGTGTGTAGGGAGCGGAGAACTCGTGCTTGATCCCTTCCTCCTCAAGAAACTCCTCCACTTGAAGGTTCTTGAACTCGGACCCGTTGTCGCTCCTTATCTTCTTCACCTTGAGCTCAAACTCATTTTGAGCTCTCCTGAGGAAGCGCTTGATGGTCCCTTGGGTTTCAGACTTATCCTGCAAAAAGAACACCCAAGTGAAGCGGGAAAAGTCATCAACAATAACTAAACCATACTTACTTCCTCCTATGCTTAGATAGGCGACGGGTCCGAAGAGGTCCATATGCAGCAGCTCCAGAGGTCTTGACGTGGTCATCACATTCTTGCTGTGATGTGCTCCTCCAACTTGTTTACCTGCCTGACAAGCTGCACAAGGTCTATCTTTTTTGAAATAAACATTAGTTAGACCTATCACGTGTTCTCCCTTTAGAAGCTTGTGGAGATTCTTCATCCCCACATGTGCTAAGCGGCGATGCCACAGCCAGCCCATGCAAGTCTTAGCCATTAAGCATGCATCTAGACCGGCCTCTTCTTTTGCAAAATCTACTAAGTAAAGCTTGCCGTCTAGTACACCCTTAAAAGCTAGTGAACCATCACATCTTCTAAAGACAGACACATCTACATTTGTAAATAAACAATTATATCCCATTTGACATAATTGACTAACAGATAGCAAATTATATCCAAGACTCTCTACTAAGAATACATTTGAGATAGAATGCTCATTAGAAATTGCAATTTTACCTAACCCTTTTACCTTGCCTTGATTCCCATCACCGAATATAATTGAATCTTGGGAATCCTTATTCTTGACGTAGGAGGTGAACATCTTCTTCTCCCCCGTCATATGGTTTGTGCATCCGCTGTCGATAATCCAGCTTGAACCCCCGGATGCATAAACCTGCAAGGCAAATTTAGGCTTGGGTCTTAGGTACCCAACTCATGTTGGGTCCTGCAAGGTTAGCACAAATGTCTTTAGGGACCCAAATGCAAGTCCTGTCTCCCTTGCATTTTGCCCCTAACTTCCTAGCAACTATTTTCCTATCCTTTCTACAAATAGCAAAGGAAGTGTTTAGAGCACAATAAATTATAGAAGGTTCATTCACTATTTTCCTAGGAACATGAATAACATTCTTTCTAGGCACATGAGCAAGATTTCTCCTAGGCATATGTACAACATTTCTCCTACACATATCCCTATCATGCTTATAAGAAGAACTAGAAGCAAACATGGCATGAGAATCATAAACATGTGAATCAAAATCATTATAAGCATTTCTAGCATGTCTCCTATCATGGTATAAGAAAGCATGGTTCTTTTTAGCACTACTAGCCATAGGGGCCTTCCCTTTCTCCTTGACGAAGATGGGAGCCTTATGGCTTGTTAAGTTCTTGGCCTCTCTCTTGAAGCCAAGACCATCCTTAATTGAGGGGTGTCTACCAATCGTGTAGGCATCCCTTGCAAATTTTATTTTATCAACTTCATTCTTGCTAGTCTTAAGTTGGGCATTAAGACTAGCCACTTCATCATTTAGTTTTGAAATTGACACTAAGTGTTCACTACAAGCATTAACATCAAAATCTTTACACCTAGTACAAATTTCAACATGTTCAACACAGGAATTAGATTTATATGCTACTTCTAATTTAGCACTTAAATCATTGTTAACACCTTGTAAGGTAGAAATGGTTTCATGACAGGTAGATAGTTCACTAGAAAGCATTTCATTTCTTTTAATTTCTAGAGCAAGAGAATTTTGTGCACTAACAAATTTATCATGCTCCTCATATAAAAGATCCTCTTGTTTTTCTAGTAATCTATTCTTGTCATTTAAAGCATCAATCAACTCATTAATCTTATTAATTTTAGATCTATCTAAGCCTTTGAACAAGCAAGAATAATCTATGTCATCATCATCACTAGACTCACTATCACTAGAAGAAGCATAAGTGGAGTCTTGAGTACTCACCTTCTTCTCCCTTGCCATAAGGCAAGTGAGACGCTCGTTGGGGAAGAGAGCCGATTTGTTGAAGGCAGTGGCGGCGAGTCCTTCGTTGTCGGAGTCGGAGGAGGAGCAATCCGAGTCCCACTCCTTTCCTAGATGCGCCTCGCCCTTTGCCTTCTTGTATTGCTTCTTCTTCTCTCTTTTGTTCCCCTTTTCCTGGTCACTTTCATTATCGGGACAGTTAGCAATGAAATGACCAAGCTTACCGCATTTGAAGCATGAGCGCTTCCCCTTGGCTTTGGTCTTGCTTGGTTGTCCCTTGTGACCTTTAAGCACCGTCTTGAATCTTTTGATGATGAGAGCCATCTCTTCATCATTAAGGCCAGCCGCCTCAATCTGTGCCACCTTGCTAGGTAGCGCCTCCTTGCTTCGTGTTGCCTTGAGAGCAAGGGGTTGCGGCTCGTTGATCGGACCATTCAAGGCGTCGTCCACATACCTCGCCTCCTTGATCATCATTCGCCCGCTAACGAATTTCCCAAGAACTTCTTCGGGCGACATCTTGGTGTACCTGGGATTTTCACGTATATTGTTCACCAAGTGAGGATCAAGAACGGTAAATGACCTGAGCATTAGGCGGACGACGTCGTGGTCCGTCCATCGTGTGCTTCCGTAGCTCCTTATCTTGTTGATAAGGGTCTTGAGCCGGTTGTATGTTTGCGTCGGCTCCTCGCCCCTTATCATTGCGAACCGTCCAAGCTCGCCCTCCACCAACTCCATCTTGGTGAGTAAGGTGACGTCGTTCCCCTCATGAGAAATCTTGAGGGTGTCCCAGATTTGCTTGGCGTTGTCCAAGCCGCTCACCTTATGGTATTCATCCCTACACAAGGAAGCTAGAAGAACAGTAGTAGCTTGTGCATTCTTATGAATTTGTTCATTAATGAACATGGGACTATCCGAACTATCAAAGTGCATCCCACTCTCTACAATCTCCCATATACTAGGATGGAGAGAGAATAGGTGACTACGCATTTTGTGGCTCCAAAATCCGTAGTCCTCTCCATCAAAGTGTGGGGGCTTGCCGAGTGGAATGGAGAGCAAATGTGAATGTGAACTTTGCGGAATACGAGAGTAATCAAAAGAAAAGTTCGAATTAACCGGTTTTCTCCTCTCGTAGTCGTTGTGGTCCTCATCCTTTTGGGAAGAAGTAGACTCGTCGCTGTCGTAGTAGACGATCTCCTTGATGCGCCTTGTCTTCTTCTTCTTCCCTTCCTTCCGTCTTTGGCCCGAGCCGGAGTCGGTAGGCTTATCGTCCTTCGGCTCGTTGACGAAGGATTCCTTTTCTTTGTCATTGATCACAATACCCTTCCCTTTAGGATCCATCTCTTCGGGCGGTTAGTCCCTTTGTGAAGAGAACGGCTCCGATACCAATTGAGAGCACCTAGAGGGGGGGGTGAATAGGTGATCCTGTAAAAACTTCAAACTTAAGCCACAAAAACTTGTTAAGTGTTAGCACGATTATTGCCAAGTGGCTAAGGTGAAGTCTCAACAAAACACAATACCACAAAAGATCAAGACAGATGTGACACAGTGGTTTATCCCGTGGTTCGGCCAAGACCAACGCTTGCCTACTCCACGTTGTGGCGTCCCAACGGACGAGGGTTGCAATCAACCCTTCTCAAGCGGTCCAAAGACCCACTTGAATACCACGGTGTTTTGTTTTCCTTTCACTATCCCGTTTGCAAGGAATCTCCACAAATTGGAGTCTCTTGCCCTTACAAGTATATGATCACAAAGACGCACAGAGTAAGGGAGGGAAGCAACACACACAAATCCACAGCAAAAGCGCACACACACGGCCAAGAATCGAGCTCACAAGACTATCTCAGAGTTCTCACTTAGAACAGAGCTCGAATCACTTAGAAACACAAACGAATGCGCAGAGACTTAGTGTGGATGGTCAGGAATGCTCAAAGGTTGCTTGTGTGTCTCCTCCATGCGCCTAGGGGCTCCTTTTATAGCCCCAAGGCAGCTAGGAGCCGTTGAGAGCAAATCCGGAAGGCCATCCTTGCCTTCTGTCGTCGGGGGCACCGGACAGTCCGGTGCACACCGGACACTGTCCGGTGCCCGATTTCTTTCCTTAGCTGGCGCTGCCGACCGTTGCAGCCCGTTGGAGATCTGCGAGCCGTTGGCGCACCGGACAGTCCGGTGTCGTCTTCCGACCGTTGGCTCGGCCACGTGTCCCGCGCGGATTGCGCGGCCGACCGTTGGCCCTGGCCGACCGTTGGCTCACCGGACAGTCCGGTGCACACCGGACAGTCCGGTGAATTTTAGCCGTACGCCGTCGGCGAATTCCCGAGAGCAGCCAGTTCGAGCCGAGTCAGCCTGGCGCACCGGACACTGTCCGGTGCACACCGGACAGTCCGGTGCTCCAGACCGAGCTGGGTCTTGGCTGCACACAGCCAAGACTTTCCTCCTCTTCTCTTTTCTTCTTCTTTCTGTTTCTAACACTTAGACAAATATATTAGTACATAAAACCAATGTACTCAGGCTTAGAAACATACCTTTATCTCATGATTTGCACCTTGTTCATCCATGTACATAAATTCACAATTAAGCACATGTGTTGGCACTCAATCACCAAAATACTTAGAAATGGCCCAAGGGCACATTTCCCTTTCAGTAATGATGGCGCCTCCTGTCGACGTGGTCGGTCCGCGCCCTAGGTTGGGCGATGTGGAGGCTCCTTCGAGGTCGCGGTCGAGTCTGTCTTCCGTGGCCGTGGCCGAGTCCGAGCCCCTGGGTCGGGCGAGGCGGAGACCGTCGGCTGAGGCCAGGGCTGAGTCCGAGCCCTGGGGTCGGGCGAAGCGGAGTCCGTCGTCTCCTGGGGCTGAGCCCGAGTCCGAGCCCTGGGTCGGGCGAGGCGGAGTTCGTCGTCTTCCGGGGCTGAGCCCGAGTCCGAGCCCTAGGTCGGGCGAGGCGGAGTTCGTCGTCTTCCGGGGCTGAGCCCGAGTCCGAGCCCTGGGGTCGGGCGAGGCAGAGTCCGTCGTCTTCCGGGGCTGAGCCCGAGTCCGAGCCCTGGGTCGGGCGAGGCGGAGTTCGTCGTCTTCCGGGGCTGAGCCCGAGTCCGAGCCCTAGGTCGGGCGAGGCGGAGTTCGTCGTCTTCCGGGGCTGAGCCCGAGTCCGAGCCCTGGGTCGGGCAAGGCGGAGTTCGTCGTCTTCTGGGGCTGAGCCTGAGTCCGAGCCCTGGGTCGGGCGGAGCGAAGTTCGCCGTCTTCCGGGGCCGAGCCCGAGTCCGAGCTCTAGGTCGGGCGGAGCGGAGTTCGCCGTCTTCCAGGGCCGAGCCCGAGTCTGAGCCCTGGGGTCAGGCGAGGCGGAGTGTCCTATGACGCTCGAGGCCGGCCTTGGCTGCTGTCAGCCTTAATCTGTCGGGTGGCTCAGCAGTCGGAGCGGCGCAGGCGGCGCTGTCTCTTGTCAGACCGGTCAGTAGAGCGGCGAAGTGACTGCGGTCACTTCGGCCCTGTCGACTGGAGGGCGTGCGTCAGGATAAAGGTGTCAGGCCACCTTTGCATTAAATGCCCCTGTGATTTGGTCAGTCGGCGTGGTGATGTGGCCAAGGTTGCTTCTCGGTGAAGACTGGGCCTCGGGCGAGCCGATAGTGTGCCCGTTGCTGGAGGGGGGTCCTCGGGCGAGACGTAGGTTCTCCGGGGTCGGCTTCCCTTGCTCGAGGCTAGGCTCGGGCGAGGCACGATCATGTCCCTTGAATGGACCGATCCTTGACTTAATCGCACCCATCAGGCCTTTGCAGCTTTGTGCTGATGGGGGTTACCAGCTGAGATTTAGGGGTCTTGAGGGTACCCCTAATTATGGTCCCCGACAGTAGCCCCCGAGCCTCCATGGGAGTACTAATACTCGCTTGGAGGCTTTTGCCGCACTTTTTTGCAAGGGGACCAGCCTTTTTTCGGTTGCATTCTGTTCCGGTGGGTGCGCGCGAGCGCACCCGCCGGGTGTAGCCCCCGAGGCCTCGGAGGAGTAGTTTTACTCCTTCGAGGTCTTAGTGCATTTCGCAACACTTCGGCTGGTCTAGTTGTTCCCTCATGCGAGCTGGCCGTAGCCCGAGTGCATGGTCGGGTCCCAAGTTCTCGGGCTGGTATGTTGAAGCTGTCAACGGTTTGGCTGGAGCCGGGTTTGCGAGAGCAGTCCTCGAGCCCCTGCACAGGGCGAGAGGACGATCAGGGACAGACTCGACTTTTTTACATACGCCCCTGCGTCGCCTTTCCACAAGGAGGAGGGGGGAAAGCGCCATGTTGCCCTTGGTGGACGCCAAACATGGTGTCTCCGGTGAGATGCTAGCGGGTAATCCGAGCGGACGTCCGTGCCCCATTTGTTAGGGGTCGGCTAGAGGCCCAGAGGCGCGCCCAAAAGTACCTGCGGGTGATCTGCCGGACCCGGTCCCCTGTCGACGGGGTCCGAGGGCTCGATGCCTCCCTCTGATGGGACTCTGTTACAAGATCGTTCCCGCTGGTCTCGGAAATGTCCTAGGGTACCTCGGGAGCGTAGCCCGAGCCTTGGTTATGTATCGAACGTACCCATGGTCATCCCTTGCTCTGTGTCTGAGGCGACTGTGAACCCTTCGAGGGCCAGCCTACGAACCCCTGATCAGTAGTGGGCGCGGAGCCCGAGTGGCCTGAGGCGACCGTTGAACCCTTTGAGGGGCCGGCCTTCGAACCTCTGATCAGTAGTGGGCGCAGAACCCAATCGATCTGAGGCGGCCGTTGAACCCCTCCGAGGGGCCGGCCTTCGAACCTCTGATCAGTAGGGAGGCTCGGAGCCTGTTTCCTTCACGGAGAAGGGTCCTTTTCGGGGTATCCCCCTTTCCCGGTCCCTGTTGTAAGAGAGAGAAAGAGGAAAAGGAAAAGGACACGAAATCGAATGACGCGGCGTACCTTTTTTGACGCGGCCATTATGGCGAAGGCAAAGCGTTGCTTGCTTCTCTCGCCTGAGGCACCGTCTACCCCGCCGTGGAGTTAATGCGATGGGGCGAGTGGTTCACGAGGCGGCCGTTGCGCGTGCGCGAGCCGTTCGAGGAACGGCCGTTTCGCCTTGGGTTTTTTGAATCCCGCGGTGGGTCCGGACGAAACGTTGAACGGGTCTCGCCTTGGTCTTTATATACTCGGGGGAGGGTCTGGCGACGGTCCTTTGCTCCGCTTCTTGCCTCCTTCTTAGGTTTTCGCAACCTGAGAGGTTTAGCCGGAGAAAAGGAAACCGCCCGCCCAGTCCTTTCCGCTGCCACCCCTTTTGCTCGGCGATGGCCGACCGGGTGACCATCATCTCGCCGCGCGATCCATGGCCCTCCTCCACAGTCACAGCGAAGGACCTAGAGGATCTTGTTGCCGAGGGTTTACTTCGCCCTCTCTCTGATGAGAGGCAGCTGGAGTGGATTCCTCCCGCAAGCGGAACTGCCCCATCCCCGCCGCCGGGGTACGTCGTGAGCTTCGTCTCCTTCCACGAGCGGGGGTTCGGTGTGCTGGCGAGCCGTTTTATGCGAGCGATCCTGTACAACTATGAGGTGGAGTTGCACAACCTTAGTCCCAACTCCATTTCGCAGGCCACCATCTTCGTAGCGTTGTGCGAAGGGTACTTGGGGATCGCCCCCCACTGGGACTTGTGGACTCATCTCTTCTCCGCGGAGCTTTTTGCTTCACCGACGGGAGAGAGAAGGGTCCATGCGGCGGTGCGGGCCTGTGGTTGCATTCTCTAGCTAAGGCAGTCGCGGGCGTCACTGTACATCCCCGCCATCCTCTCGTCCTCGAACAAAGGGTGGCAGCACCGGTGGTTCTACCTCCGGAATGACGGCGAAATGCTTCCACCGTTTTCTCAACGGGTGGTCACCGCCGCTGCCGATACCTGGCGCTACGGGACCCCGCACTACAGGCAGAAAAACCTCGAGCCCCTTCTCAAGGCCCTGGAGGTGTTGCGGAAAGGAGGACTTACTGCCGCGAGAGTGATTGCCGCCATTCACCGCCGTAGGGTGCTTCCCTTGGCGGAGCGGCGGTTGCCGCTTTGGGAGATGACACTGGAGGCTGACTTGGAGGGCTCGCGGATGTCCTCAGATCCTCTTCCCATCGACGTTCTCCACGGGCGGGTGGCCATCGCGTTGGGAAAACCGGACGCTAGTGCCTTCTCTCAGCCCTTGATGCGCCCCGACCACGGTTGTGTGACCCTGGTGAGTATCCGTTCCTTCCTTCTCCTTGCGTCAGGTTGCCTTTGGTCCTTACGGTCGGGATTTCCGTTTGCCTCCAGGAGGTAGGGTGGCATAAGCCTTCCCGGCCACAGGTCCCGGAGGACGCGGTGGACCGAGCAGCGCGGTGGGTTGCCACGGAGGAGAAGAAGAAGAAGAAGGACGCGGAGAAAGCCTGGGCCCGCGAGCGGACGCGGGCCCAAGACGCCTTGGAGAAGCTCCGTCGTCGGCAGGAGAGGGAGGGGCTCCCGAGGGAACCGTCGCCGGAGACGCCTGACGACGACGACGATGAAGATGATGACGAGGACGACGACATGGCTGCCCGCCTCGGCCTCAGCCCGGGTTTGAGGCTAGGCCAGGAGTCGTCAAGCCAGCCCCCGAGTGGGCTGGCGCCGTTAGTTCCCCGAGTCGGGACGCCGAGGTCCCAGCCTGACGAGCGGGGGCAGACCGAGGGGGTACTTGACCCCTCGGCCGGGGAAGTCGAGGTGACCCCGGGGAGTCAGGCCGAGGCGTCTGTTTCTCGGGAGCTGTCAGCCACGCCGTCAGCGCAGGAGGGTGACCCTCAGGTCACCGTGGCAACGCCCGGGCAGTCCGTCTCCCGGGCGTCCAAGGTGCCCAAGGCGAGGGTGATGCCGAAGCTGGCGGCGAGGCGGACCTCGACGGTGTCTTTGGGGGTCGAGATCCGAGAGACCTCCCCTCAGGCGCGGTTGATCATGGCCCGGAGCGGGTAAGTATCTTGGAGCGTCTTCGTCCTGGCTTCTCATTCGTATGTCCCGACCGCGACTTTCCCTTCCTCCTCAGCAAGCGAAGCCACGGCCTGACCGATCTGGCTCCCCGGAAGGCCCTTAAGACGGCGTCGGCTTCCGCAGCCAGCGTTGCACTGGGCCTCGCTATTCAGCTGGCCTTCTCGCAAGGCGCTCCATAGCGGGGGGCTCTGGCGGCACCAGCCGTTGTGGAGCGAGTTCCCAAGGCCGGCTCTTCTGCCGAGGCGGCCATCGTGCTGGAGGAGGCGGTTGGCGCAGACGTGGCCCCGGGCCCACCGGACATGCCGCCGGTGCCGGCGCCTACTGCTGCTGAAGCTGTTGCCGTCCCAGTCGGGGAGCGACCCGTTGCTCCCGACGCTGAGATGGCCGAGGCGTCGGCGCTCGGTGCCTCGGAGGAGGGGGGCGTGGAAGTGCGATCCGTCCCACCGAGCGGCGGCCTTGTCGCTGCGCGGCGGAGCTCCGAGGAGCGGCCCCAGTTGCTCCGGTTTCGGACCCGTGGGGCTTCGGATCCCTTCTTCGTCCTCGACGATGAGCGGGAGGAGCAGTCTTGGGATAGGCTCCGCAAGTGCGCCGAAGCAATGGTGGGGTCGCTCCGGTCATCGCTGGAGGTCTTCTGCAGGGACATCCTCGAAATCCTCCAGGTAATGGCTTCAGGCGTACCTTTTTGTGACCAAGGCGTCTCTTGTGACGCCCCGCTTCCTTCCCTTAGGATCTGACGGATCTGAGCGCCGCCAAGTCGTCGTTCATCCGCCACGAGGTCGATATCTGGGGCTCGCTGCGATCCCTGAGGACCTCGCTTGCCGGGGCTACTGCGCGCCTCTCTCTGCAGGGCACCGAAGTGGTGGACCTTCGGTTGCTCTGCGCTGATCTAAGAGCAGAGGTGGCAGCAGCCCGCGCAGAGGCGGCAGCGGCACGCACAGAGATGCAGCGACGGCAGTCGGAGTTCGACCAGGTCGTCGATGAGCGAGACCAATCCCTGGGCCGGGCTGCTGAGGCCGAAAGCCGGGCTGGAGCCCTTGCAGCGGACCTAGCCATAGCCCAGGCCGCGGCTTCGGAGCAGCGTGCCCGAGCCGGAGGTATGTCCTGGCCATTTCCGGTTTTCGTTTCAGCTTGTTTCCTCCGCTTGTGTTTGAGGCCTTGCGTTCTGGCGGTTCGTAGAGCTTGAGTCCGCCCTTGATGAGTCCACCAGGGCGCTTCTCGGGGCGGCCGAACAGAGGGAGGCCGACCACGTGGCCATGTCCGAGGCCATCTTGGACTTCTGCCGGGTCTTTGGCTTCGGCGACGTCCCCTCAGGAAGCTCCCCTCAAAGTCGCCTGCAGGCCTTGGGCGATCATGTGCGTGGCAGACTCCGCGAGGCGCTACACCATGGTGTCAGGCGGGCCTTCGCCGTGCTCGCTTCCCACTACGTCGTGGACCTGGAGTGGGTCAGCGAGGGGTATTGCCTTCCTGACGAAGATGAAGCCGCCCTGGCAGAAGTCCAGAGGCTCGACGCGGCCGCCGCGGGTCCGAGCGCAGTGCTGGTGACCACCTTCGAGGCAGAGATCCTCCCGCTTGCGCCGTCGTCCGAAGCCGGGGTGGACTTTGCTGAGGGCGGAGACGAAGCCGAAGGCGCGGCTCCTTCCCCGGGCGACGCCTAACTCTGTCGGAGCAGTTTCTGTTGGATGCACGTGTGTCTTTTTACGGCTGCTGAGGCCTGAACACTTTATTATCGTTGCATAAAGTCGTGCCTCTTTTCCTTTCATTTTGCGTGTCCGGCCCCGTCCGTCAGTAGCAGGGTGGCTTCCCCAAGTAGGAGTCACTTTTCGTGGTGGGTGACGAGTGAGGTATCTGTAACCCAGAGGCGTAGGAGTCCCTTGGCTCAGTCAGCCTCGCCACTTACATGCACCCGCGTTCGCTCCTTGGGGTCCTGCTTCCGACATAGCCAGGGGAACGCAAAAGCCTTTTTGATTGAAAATTTTGACGCAGAGGGGGTTCCCCCTTCTAGCCCCCGAGGGAGGGTCGGGCTTTGCCGAGGCAAGGTTGACCCTTCCTTGATGACCAGACTTGGTGTGTGAACGAGGTATACGAGCAACTTGAAAGCATCTTAAGGGTAGAAGCGACGTAGCTGTTGGATGTTCCAAGCGTTGTCGTAGACCTCGCCTTGACTGTTGGCCAGCTTGTATGTTCCGGGCTTCAGAACTTTGGCGATGACGAGCGGCCCTTCCCAGGGGTGCGTGTAGCCCCCGGGTGTCTTCTGCGAGGGGTGGCGTCGGCCACCGCCGTCGGTCATTAGAGACCTTGTCGGAAGGCGTCTCCAACAAGAGCTCGGGGTGCCACGCGATGGTCGCAAGCCCCCGAGTGTATCTCTCGCAAGAGCTCCTGGCCTTCGGCAATGGAAATGCATCGCTGGAGGATGCCTGAGGGGCTGCGGTGATAGAGCTCCTTCCCATCTCCCAGCAAAACGAAAGACTTGGTGCGCCGCGCCAACCGCCGAGCTTCGGCTTGGTCAAGGGGCAGCTCTCCTCGGTGGAGATATTGCAGGTACGAGGTCTGCCAGCTTTGATTAGGCGTGACCTCGCTCGGTCCCCCCTCGACGCGCAGTGCCTCACCCTCGGGGGCCGAGGGTTCCTCGGGCCGAGCCGAGGGTACCTCGGACCGTGCCGAGGGTACCTCGGACTGGGCCGAGGGTACCTCGGACTGAGCCGAGGGTGCCTCAGGAGGAGCCGAAGGTGCCTCGGGCTCGGGCGTGTCCTCGGTCTTGATGGAGGGTTGATGCAGGCCTCGGGAGAATACGTCGGGGGGAACTGTTGTTCGTCCCGAGGCTATTTTAGCCAGCTCGTCCGCAGTCTCGTTGTAGCGTCGGGCGATGTGGTTGAGCTCGAGCCCGTAGAACTTGTCTTCCAGGCGCCGAACCTCATCGTAGTGGGCTTCCATCTTCGGGTCGCGGCAGTGGGAGTTCTTCATGACTTGGTTGATGACGAGCTGCGAGTCACCGCGAGCGTCGAGGCGTCGGACCCCTAGCTCGATGGCGATTCGCAACCCATTTACCAGAGCCTCGTACTCCGCCACATTGTTGGACGCCGGGAAGTGGAGGCGTAGCACGTAGCGTAGGTGCTTTCCGAGGGGCGAGACGAAGAGGAGGCCTGCGCTGGCCCCCGTCTTCATCAGCGACCCATCGAAAAACATGGTCTAGAGCTCCGGTTGGATCGGAGCCATCGAGAGCTGGGTGTTGGCCCATTCAGCCACGAAGTCCGCCAAGACCTGGGACTTGATGGCCTTCCCAGGGGCGAACGAGATCGTCTCGCCCATGATCTCCACCGCCCACTTCGCAATCCTACCCGAGGCCTCTCGGGACTGGATGATCTCCCTCATGGGGAAGGATGACACCACAGTCACCGGATGAGACTCGAAGTAGTGTCGCAACATCCGCCGTGTCAGGATCACCGCGTGCAGCAGCTTCTGGATTTGTGGGTAGCGGATCTTGGTCTCGGACAGTACCTCACTGATGAAGTAGATTGGCCTCTGGACGGGCAATGCATGCCCTTCTTCTCGTCTCTCAACCACGATCGCGGCGCTAACCACCTAGGTGGTTGCGGCGACGTAGATCAAGAGGGATTCTCCGGCAGCGGGGGGCACCAAGATGGGCACGTTCGTGAGGAGTGCCTTCAGGTTCCCGAGGGCTTCCTCGGCCTCGGGAGTCCAAGCGAAGCACTCAGCTTTCCTTAAGAGGCGGTACAGAGGCAGACCTCTTTCGCCGAGGCGGGAGATGAAGCGGCTCAGAGCCGCGAGACATCCCATGACCCTCTGTACACCTTTCAAGTCCTTGATTGGCCCCATGCTGGTGATGGCTGCAATCTTCTCCGGGTTGGCTTCGATGCCCCGCTCGGAGATGATGAACCCCAAGAGCATGCCTCGGGGGACCCCGAAGACACACTTTTCGGGATTAAGCTTCACGCCTTTTGCCTTGAGACATCGGAATGTCGCTTCAAGGTCGGAAAGGAGGTCGGAGGCCTTCCTCGTCTTGACTACGATGTCATCGACGTAGGCCTCGACCGTTCGGCCGATGTGTTCGCCAAACACATGGTTCATGCATCGCTGGTACGTTGCCCCCGCATTCCTCAAACCAAACGGCATTGTAATATAGCAGTACATGCCGAAGGGTGTGATGAATGAAGTCGCGAGCTGGTCGGACTCTTTCATCCTGATCTGGTGATACCCTGAGTAGGCATCGAGGAAAGACAGGGTTTCACACCCAGCAGTGGAATCCACGATCTGATCGATGCGAGGCAGAGGGTAGGGAACCTTCAGACATGCTTTGTTTAGACCAGTGTAGTCTACACACATCTGCCATTTCCCCCCTTTCTTTCTCACAAGCACAGGGTTGGCAAGCCATTCGGGATGGAATACCTCTTTGATGATCCCTGCCGCTAGTAGCTTGTGGATCTCTTCGCCTATGGCTCTGCGCTTTTCTTTGTCGAATCGGCGCAGAGGTTGCTTCACGGGTCGGGCCCCAGCTCGAATATCCAGAGAGTGCTCGGCGACTTCCCTCGGTATGCCGGGCATGTCCGAGGGACTCCACACGAAAATGTCGGCGTTCGCGCGGAGAAAGTCGACGAGCACTGCTTCCTATTTGGGGTCGAGCTCGGAACCGATCCGGATCTGCTTGGAGGCGTCGTTGCAGGGGTTGAGAGGGACAGACTTGACCGTCTCCGCCAGTTCGAAGTTGCCGGCGTGGCGCTTCACGTCGGGCGCCTCCCTAGAGAGGCTCTCCAGGTCAGCGATGAGGGCCTCAGATTCGGCGAGGGCCTCGGCGTACTCCACGCACTCCACATCGCATTCGTATGCGTGTTGGTACGTGGGCCCGACGGTGATGACCCCGTTGGGGCCCGGCATCTTGAGCTTGAGGTAGGTGTAGTTGGGGACGGCCATGAACTTGGCATAGCATGGCCTCCCCAGCACTGCGTGGTAGGTTCCTCGAAACCCGACCACCTCGAACGTGAGGGTCTCCCTTCGGATGTTGGAGGGCGTCCCGAAGCAGACGGGTAGGTCGAGTTGTCCGAGGGGATGAATGCGCTTCCCAGGGACGATCCCGTGGAAAGGCGCAGTGCCCGCCTGGATCGAGGACAGATCGAACCGCAGGAGCCCGAGGGTCTCGGCGTAGATGATGTTGAGGCTGCTGCCTCCATCCATGAGGACCTTGGTGAGCCTGACGTTGCCGATGATGGGGTCGACGACGAGTGGGTATCTCCCCGGGCTCGGCACGTAGTCTGGATGGTCGGCCTGGTCGAAGGTGATGGGCTTGTCGGACCAGTCTAGGTAGACGGGCGCCGCCACCTTTACCGACCAGACCTCCTGACGCTCTTGCTTGCGGTGCCGAGCCGAGGCGTTCACCACTTGCCCGCCGTAGATCATGAAGCAGTCGCGGACCTCGGGGAACCCTCCTGCCTTGCGATCTTCCTCCTTTGCGTCGTTGGGGGTGTTGCCACCCTCCGCGGGTGGCCCGGCCTTGTGGAAGTGTCGTTGTAGCATGGCACACTCCTCGAGGGTGTGCTTGACGAGCCCCTGATGATAGGGGCACGGCTCCTTGAGCATCTTGTCGAAGAGGTTGGCACCTCCGGGAGGTTTCCGAGGGTTCTTGTACTCGACGGTGGCGACAAGGTCCGCGTCGGCGGCGTTGCGTTTTGCTTGCGACTTCTTCTTGCCCTTCTTCTTGGCGCCGCGCTGAGTTGACGCCTCGGGAGCATCCTCCGATGGACGGCCCTAGGGCTGCTTGTCCTTCCGGAAAATGGCCTCAACCGCCTCCTGGCCAGAGGCGAACTTGGTGGCGATGTCCATCTGCTCACTCGCCCTGGTGGGGGTCTTGCGACCCAGCTTGCTCACCAGGTCACGGCAGGTGGTGCCAACGAGGAACGCGCCGATGACATCTGAATCAGTGACGTTGGGCAGCTCTGTGCGCTGCTTCGAGAATCGCCGGATGTAGTCCCGGAGAGACTCTCCCGGTTGCTGGCGGCAGCTTCGGAGATCCCAGGAGTTTCCTGGGCACACGTATGTGCCCTGGAAATTGCCGGCGAAGACTTGGACCAGGTCGTCCCAGTTGGAGATCTGCCCCGGGGGCAGGTGCTCCAGCCAGGCTCGAGCGGTGTCGGAGAGGAACAGGGGGAGGTTGCGGATGATGAGGTTGTCATCGTCCGTTCCACCTAGTTGGCAGGCCAGCCGATAGTCCGTGAGCCATATTTCCGGTCTCGTCTCCCCCGAGTACTTTGTGATAGTAGTCGGGGTTCGGAACCGGGTCGGGAACGGTGCCCGTCGTATGGCGCGGCTGAAAGCCTGTGGACCGGGTGGTTCGGGCGAAGGACTCTGATCCTCCCCGCTGTCGTAGCGTCCCCCACGCCTAGGGTGGTAGCCTCGGCGCGTCCTGTCGTCGAGGTGGGCCCGACGGCCGTGATGAGGGCGCTCGTTGCCGAGGCGACCCGGGGCCGCAGGCGCTGTGTTGCGTGTGCGCCCGGAGTGGACCGAGGCTTCCCGCATGAGTCAGGAAGTCGTGGCGCGATGTTCCGAGGGGAACCCTGCCTTCGGGAGGCAGAGCTTTCGGCATGTCGGACCGTGGCGTCCTCCAGGAGATTCTTGAGCTCTCCCTGGATACGCCGCCCCTCGGTGGTTGATGGCTCCGGCATCGAGCGGAGAAGCATTGCTGCTACAGCCAGGTTCTGGCCGACTCCGCTGGAATCCGGCGGCGGCCTCACCCTGACGTCGTCGGCGATGCGGTGCTGGATGTCCTGGGGGAGATGACGCGCTTCTCCGGCCGGGGGTTGGACCGCCCATTCCTGCCCGATGTCCCGGCGGATCGGCACAAGCGTTCCTGCTCCCTCGTCGAGCCTGGCCTGCCTCTCGCGGATTTGCTCGAGCTGTGGGTCAGGACCCCTCGCCGGGACGGGGACCACAGCTAGCTCCCGAAGGATGTCAACGCGAGGCGCGGGCCTAGGGGGTCGCCGTTTTCCAGCATACCAAGATGGTTGCCTTCGCCGGGACCCCCTAGATCGACGTGGAAACATTCACGACTTGGGCCGCGGTCCTCATTGTCGAGGCCGCGGCTGCCGTCGAAACAGTCGGAAAGGCAGTAGTCACATGCGGTCATGAAGTCCCGCACGGCACTGGGGTTACCAAGTCCGGAGAAATCCCAACAGAGGTCGGGCTCGCCATCTTCCTCGGACCCCGAGGGCTCGTAGGTCGAGTCGGCCGTCAGTCGGTCCCAGGGTGACCGCACATGATACCCCCGGGGGTTTGGACTCGCCTCTATGAAAGTGCTCACCGAAGCGGAGTCGCTTGGTGGGTCGAGGTCGAATCCAAAAAGACACGAGATGGGAATCGGTCGGTACCTTTCGGTTGACGGTCGGTGTCGAGGTCGCGTCTGGGACTGACTGCACCGTTGTCTCAGGTACGAGGGTGACGCCCAGCAAGTCCTTCGCGAGCGTGCTGGCGTCGTGCGTTTGCTTGAGATCGGCGCGTTGCGGGGAGGCGGCGCTCGTCTTCGTCTCAGACGCGGGATCGATGCCCGACGCGCCCTCCGTTGGGGCGCCGGCGCCGTCGACTCGCTCGACAGCCAACGAGGTGCCTCTTCCCGCTTGGCCTTGGTTGCCCCGCCTCCTCCTCCGTCGGTGGGGGAGAGGACGGGACAAGCCCGAATGTTGTCCTTCCACCACGTGGGGAAGGCATCGTCGATTTCCCCGCCGGCGAGCGGGTTGACGACCGCCATTGTCGCTATCGCACAGCGGGGGAAGGAGTATCATGTCGTAGCTGCCGTCGAGGGACATGAACTCAAGATTCCCGAAACAGAGCACCGTCCCGGGCTGGAAAAGTTGCTGGAGACTGCCCATCTGGAGCTTGACGGGAAGCTATTCGTCAACACGCAGCAGGCCCCTACCTGGCGCGCCAACTGTCGGTGTTTCGAAACCCAGGGGGTCCCTGGACCGACGAGTGAATTGTCGCCGCGTGCCCCAGCCCAGATGGGTCGACGCGAGGCGAAACGCGAAGGGGGGAAAGGAAGCAGCCGGAGGGAGGCAGGCGTGTGAGAGAGCGGATCCCGCGGCCTTCGTGTTAGCCCCGCGCCTGGGTCGGGTGCGCTTGCAGTAGGGGGATACAAGCGTCCACGCGGGAGTGGGAGTGAGCGGCCTCGCGCGAGCGCCATCCCGTCCTTCTCCGCGCGGGCCAACCCTCTGTAAGAGGGCCCTGGTCCTTCCTTTTATAGGCGTAAGGAGAGGATCCAGGTGTACAATGGGGGTGTAGCAGAGTGCTACGTGCCTAACGGAGGAGAGCTAGTGCCCTAAGTACATGCCGTCGTGGCAGCCGGAGAGGTTTTGGCACCCGGTTCGTGTGGTGTCGTGGCCGTCGGAGGAGTGCTGGAGCCTGGCGGAAGGACAACTGTCGGAGCTGTCGAGTCCTTGCTGACGTCCTCTTGCTTCCGTAAGGGGGCCGAGAGCCGCCGTCGTCACAGAGTGTGCGGGACGCCATCATTGCCTATCTGGCGGAGCGAGCCAGATGGGACGCCGGTCTTGTTCCCCGTAGCCTGAGTTAGCTCGGGGTAGGGTAATGATGGCTCCTCCTATCGACGTGGTCGGTCCGCGCCCTAGGTTGGGCGATGTGGAGGCTCCTCCGAGGTCGAGGTCGAGTCTGTCTTCCGGGCCGTGGCCGAGTCCGAGCCCCTAGGTCGGGTGAGGCGGAGACCGTCGGCTGAGGCCAAGGCTGAGTCCGAGCCCTGGGGTCGGGCGAAGCGGAGTCCGTCATCTCCTGGGGCTGAGCCCGAGTCCGAGCCCTGGGTCGGGTGAGGCGGAGTTCGTCGTCTTCCGGGGCTGAGCCCGAGTCCGAGCCCTGGGTCGGGCGAGGCGGAGTTCGTCGTCTTCCGGGGCTGAGCCCGAGTCCGAGCCCTGGGATCGGGCGAGGCAGAGTCCGTCGTCTTCCGGGGCTGAGCCCGAGTCCGAGCCCTGGGTCGGGCGAGGCGGAGTTCGTCGTCTTCCGGGGTTGAGCCCGAGTCCGAGCCCTGGGTCAGGCGAGGCAGATTTCGTCGTCTTCCGGGGCTGAGCCCGAGTCCGAGCCCTGGGTCGAGCGAGGCGGAGTTCATCGTCTTCCGGGGCTGAGCCCGAGTCCGAGCCCTAGGTCGGGCGGAGCGAAGTTCGCCGTCTTCTGGGGCCGAGCCCGAGTCCGAGCCCTGGGTCGGGCGGAGCGGAGTTCGCCGTCTTCCAGGGCCGAGCCCGAGTCCGAGCCCTGGGGTCGGGCGAGGCAGAGTTTCCTATGACGCCCGAAGCCGGCCTTGGCTGCTGTCAGCCTTACTCTGTCGGGTGGCTCAGCAGTCGGAGCGGCGCAGGCGGCGCTGTCCTCTTGTCAGACCGGTCAGTAGAGCGGCGAAGTGACTGCGGTCACTTCGGCCCTATCGACTGGAGGGCGTGCGTCACGATAAAGGTGTCAGGCCACCTTTGCATTAAATGCCCCTGCGATTTGGTCGGTCGGCGTGGCGATGTGGCCAAGGTTGCTTCTCGGTGAAGACTGGGCCTCGGGCGAGCCGATAGTGTGCCCGTTGCTGGAGGGGGGGTCCTCGGGCGAGACGTAGGTTCTCCGGGGTCGGCTTCCCTTGCCCGAGGCTAGGCTCGGGCGAGGCACGATCATGTCCCTTGAATGGACCGATCCTTGAATTAATCGCACCCATCAGGCCTTTGCAGCTTTGTGCTGATGGGGGGTACCAGCTGAGATTTAGGGGTCTTGAGGGTACCCCTAATTATGGTCCCCGACAATATATAATAACAGAGTGTATAGAGATAAATGTCACAATAATCAGAGTACTTAATACATAGCGGAAGACTTACAAAAATAAAAGATAAATATAACAGGATCTAAAATCTATCCTTGGCGCCAGAAAATCAACTGGGAGACGCCACCTAGATCGAATCGAACTCCTCGATGTGTGGCTCCACTTGAACCACCTGTACTTCTCCTGTGGGGGTGTGAGACAGCAAGGGTGAGCTCACACATGTTCATCGCTCAACAAGTTGTGGGGAATAATGTGGCATGAACTCACCAAAGGTGGGAGCTCATGTGAAGTGTAAGGCTAATCAATGATAGGGGTTAAAGCTGAGCATTGCTTTTATAAGTTGGTCAAAGTTTTATTAGCAATTACTAAGTGTAAGTAAATACCAAACCATAATAAATAATTGAACAAAATTAATAACAAATCCCATGCAATGCAAATGACAAATTGAATTTAAGTTCCATAAATTAATCATGTGAGGATCCGAGCCGCTCATGACCGTGAGCACGGCTAGTATACTAGTTTTACACTCTGCAGAGGTTGTGCATCTTTACCCACAAGTCGTGTTACCCATTTGCCAAGGGGTCACGAATCCCATACACCTCTACCAAGGAAGCGAGGCAGGGTAACGCTACGAGGCCTTTACAAAGTTCCACTAGCTTCAGAAATCTCGCTACAGTTTATAGGAAGCTCCAATGCAGGAATCCCTCGCCTGACCGCCATCGCAGCAAAATCAACCCAAGGACCTCCCTACACTGACCACTCCCCTACTACCCTTGCCCCTTTCGGGTAAGGAAGACCTCCACTAGCTTTTCTAGTTAATCAGCCAAGGGTGACCCATTAAACCCTTGTGGTAGCACTGTTTTCCCGGGTGGTCGCTCCATGTTCCAATTAACATAATGATCTTATCATGAATATAAATAACATAACAGAATAATTGGAACATGGATATAATTAAATATTAACCCGAAACCATATAATGCAATAGCATAACTACCCAAGTGAATCAGGGGTAAACAAGGTAAACAGGATAAACAGACTAGGGTGACCTATTGGGTCCCATCAAAATTAAACCTATGCACTAAATAAGTGATAATAAAGAACATTATTGGGTAAATGAAAGTGATCAAGGGCACAACTTGCCTGGCACTTGAGATTCCAGTTACCAGGGTGATTCTTCAGATTCCTCGTGACCTCACTGCTAGTCGTAGCAATACAAACAGACATGGTATAGACAAAATTAACATCACACCAAGCATGAGTACAAACTGAATAATAACCTACACGAAGCTACGAGATCGTGGGATAGAGAACTACTAGGATCGGAGTCATGGTTAAGGAGTTATGATTTTATAGAGGATTTATGTGATTAAAATGTTCAACTATATTATAAATTGGTTAATATAAATCATATGAGAGGTTATTTGATAAATAATTATCTCCACTTAATTCTAAGTTATAAATTTACCATAAATTATATTTTGGTCGATAATGGTGAGCACATATCAAGACTAACCAACATAAATTAAATAAGGATCTAATTATAAAAGAATGAAACATGGTACAATAAGTGTTGTTATTGCATAGTGAATATTTATACGGGACTAACGCAACTTGAACGGATCAAAACGGAGTTAAAACGGAGGAGTTATGAATTTCCTAAGGTTTTATGTATTCAATACAAGATTAATCAAGGGATTAATTTTAATACAATTTTCATGCCAAACCAGAGGTACTATATGATAAACAATAATATTATAGAATTATAGAAACTAGAATGGACTGAAAAGGAGTAAAGATGCATTTTCTAGGAATTAATTAAGTTTCTACAATTAATTTTATATTGAAAATCATTTCCTATATAGTTTTCTCTAGTTTTATTAATTACCTGGACAACGTGTCAAATACCAGAGAAGGTAGGGTTTCAGGCGCAAAATGAACCTAGACACAATCTACACCTCCCCTAGGACGGCGGGTTGATTACTGGATTCTATAGGGGCTCTTTTACAAAATCAAATGACGAAGGGGTATGGTGCATTATGGGCCGTCAGATCGACCATCAAGCGCCCAGATTAGATCATTCTTAAATGTTCTCACACTCTCTACCGGCCGTTGGATCATAAATCAATGGCACCGATTAGGTTTTCTTCTAAGTGAACCGGTACGAGACCAGGTCCATCCGATTCCCATCCCATGGTTCACATTCGTCAGAGCGAAAAGTTATGCTTCAGCTTGATCTCCACCATCCAGTGATAGATCGACGAGCCAGGACCTTCCACTTTCCCCCCACACCAGGACACAGGGCAGCGGCGCCCTAAGGCCGAGCGGCGGCGCCATGGCTGGTGTGACACCGTCCCACAAATCCAATGCCCAAACTCCAATTAAACGAATGCTACGCAAAGCAGAGGTGATCGCGGACTCGAAGGGGAGTATCTTACCAACTCTGGGAGCATGGAGGGGGCTGGCCACGGCGCGCTGTGGATTCACAGCGCAATCCAAGTCCGACGAGGAATTGGGTCGGGGACGGTGTTCTTCCTCGCCCGCCAACGCCACGACGAGCATGCACGCATCCTGGCAGACATCCTCGAGCACACCGTGGACTTCAAACGGCGGTGGAGGCTAGGTACGGCTGCGGTGGAGGTTGGGTCCCTCGCTGCACACCCTTTCTCCGATTGGCGCTCTCTCAGGTGGCGCTAAAATCTCTGTTCCTGGTGGTTGGGTTGAGGAGCGGATGAGGCGGTCAAGTGCCCACGATTTATACACCCACGCGCGGACGTGAGATGCGGTTAGGGGGGGTTGCCATGACCCGAGATCCGCGCGAGGTCCGCCATTCGCGCGCGATCTGTTGCGGAGTGCGGCGGAAGGGATGACAACGCGGGTCCCTCAGATCACGACCATACCAGTGCGTGGATCTCGCCAGCGTTTAACGGACTCGGTTCTGTGCGCGCGACGCGCGGGCTGTTGCGCGGAGTTCGGTCAGGAGCGTGCGGGATATATGAGCCGCAGCATCCGGAGCTAGAAGACGGGTCCACCCGATGGGTCCCACGCGTGGCCACAAGTCCAAGCGCAGAAGAAATTCGCTGCTGCAGCGGGGAGAGGGAAGTGGGCCGCGCAGGGTGTGGCTTGGCCATTAGGTGGGCCGAGTATGCAGGAATTCGGCCCATACGTGGGGTTTTCTTTTCTTTTATATTTTCTGTTTTCCTTTATATTTTCTATTTCGGATATCCAAATCAAATTCAAATTCCTATTTTGAAGTTCTAATTTCCAATATCAAATATGATTCAATTATAAATATCAACGCTACTATTTTTAGTATTAGTATTTATTCTCCTTCTATTTTAAATTCACAATGTGAATTCCACTATGACTGTGAATTTGCACTCAAGTTAAGTGTACAAAATAAACATTTTAGTGTGGGATGGATTTATATATGTATAAATTTTATCTCGTCTTTTATAGTACTTCTCTCTTAAATTACAAATTCAATTTAAATTCCAATTTGGATTCGAATTTGGTGGCAATCTATCCTCAGAGTATGTTGTACAATTATTGTACTAATTTTGAAAGTATGATTCTATATGTACTTTATGTGAGTTTTACCTTCCTTATTTTCTTATTTTCTTATTTCTTTCTCTTTAGAAAAAAAATAGTATTTTGAACGTGGGACAAGAATTAAAGATTACTTCAAAATTAACTATTCATGTGAATAAATGCTTATGGTGCATCATTTAATGATATACATCGTTATTTAATTGAATAGAAAACTTTTCTTTTACTTCTTTTCTAGAATACTTCTTGGTTTTAGAAATTCAGTTCTCAATTTGCAACTCTCAAATATAATTTGAGATATCAGAATTTACTATTTCATTCCTTCATGTATTTATTTTATTTTTTTTCTTATACAGATTTCGGGCATTACACCGAGTCACTTGACCGACAAAACCCTCAAAGGACAACAAGCTACCAGACAAGGCTCGACCTTTGTTCGCTTCGCCCGACACTTAGACCATTGTAATAGGATCATTACCCCACCTTAGCCTATAAAATGAAGGGGAATGCCCATGAGTCCATGAATTAGGACAAGAACTACGACTCACATACACCGCTAACACAAGTCAAACATAGAGCACTTGTAAATGCACAAGCACTCACATATAGGGGTGGTAACGGATCACGATCCAAATGCTTCTTCACAATAAGTTAGGGCCCTTAATTATTTCTAGTTCAAAAATGAATAGGAATAGAGCATGATCCTAATCTGATTCGATACTTAAATTTTATAGTGTAAAATCTAGATCCCATTACCACCCCTACTAGCACATCATATACTTGGGAGCTCGATCCCTCTCTCCAGTTTGTAAACCCCATACTACAGACTATTGCAAGGTAACACGATCAGCTTGAACTAGACTTATTGATATTCTTCCCGAATTAGCTAGAACTAGACATAATGACACAGAAGTATGATGCTACCACTCTCCGACGGAACCCGAGACTAAGACAACACATCTGGTTTCTACGGTAGGCTCCAATATAATGCAGGTGAAAATCCAAGTGCTCGTTAGTGTTCGACACATGTTTGTGCCAACAACCTCAAAGTTTTACTAGCTAGCTGGGCCACCTAACTTTGTTGATTTTAGTGTCGGTACAAGTTCACTTTCATTTTCACCACCAAAGATTTTAGTGCTTGGTTCATGGCTAATTACGTTACACTTTACTTAAGGTTAGTCATTCAAATTGAAGAACTAACCTTAGACGGAAAAGTTAGGTAAAGTGTGACAAGTTAGGCAGCGAACCAAACAGGTCTAAAACTCCTCCAATAGCGCAGTGACATGGTGGAGAGAGTGGATTGTTTTAATAAATAAAACAAATAAAGCTAGGATGATCCAAGCTTTGCTGGGCACCACTGGTTGCTTTAGATCTCTCTGCTTGCATGCATATCATATGCATGTGTCTGTCATGTCTCACATTGATTAATTCTCAAACACTCTTTGTTGCTCTAGACTAGACCCATCATTTGCTTGGTGCCTCTAGCTTGGTCGTGGCCTTCAGGCGCATATCCACGGCCATAGATGAAGTCAACCCTGTGACCACATCGACCACACGGACACCACTGCCTCCTCCTCTAACCCCACCATAAGCCACCTCCTCCATCGCTATAGGCTTTCGCGTGAGCCGCTAACATGTCACCCCCTTATGCCTCCTCTTCCTTTCCTCTTCTACTGCTCTCATTTCCTCTTCTACCGCTGCCACACTCCATCTCCTCACATCACCGCCTGTGTCACCACCTCCTCTCCTCCTCCACTGGCCTCTTCCCTACAACCTTGGCTAGCTGCACATTATTGCCAGGACGAAGGAAGGAGGCATGTGGCGAAGGTGGAGACAAAGGTTGGTGGTGATGCACAGGCGGCCGAGGCGAATGTCCGACTGGCGTGGAGACCAATGGCGATGTATGGCTGGCGGAGGTAAAGGCCAGCGCCATCGCGTCGACGATCAAGGCAAAGGAAGACGATGGCGTGTGGTTGGCTGAGACGAAGGGAGGAGGCAACGAGCAAAGGAGGTGAAGGAGGAGGTGCAAGGAGGTGGCGCACGACTGGCCTACTTGAAGGTCGACTGCTGCGTGCAAGCAGCGAAGAGAGGAGGTGGCGCACGACTGACCTACACGAAGGTCGATTGTGGCTGCAAGCGACGAAGAGAGGTGGTGGCACACGATAGTTTGGTTCATGAATGTAACGTAAATGGTAATGATAATGATTCACGCTCAAGTATCAACGATAATAAGTTTGAATATACCGATATCAATTTCTAGTGTGGTATTTGATTACGGTTGGACTTAAATAAACATGATTTAACGCAATAAGTTACCCATCACGTTACAAATATACGAACCAAACGGCACTAGAGTTGGAGAACTAGAGTTGGAGATGACTGCATTCATGCGGCGAAGGAGGCAGTGGAGCGATTGAGATGAGTGGAGAGAGGAGGAAGCGAAGGGAGAGTGTATGGTGAGAGAAGGTGACATGTGGGTCTAGCTATGTGGGGCCCACATGGACCAACTTGGCATGTCACGTAGGTTTAAGGTTTGTGTTTGCACCCGTTTAGACCTAGATAACTCAAACGCCAAATTGAGTACATACCATGGACGATGCCACCCAGGAAGAAAGGAAGGCTTATTTTTCGTCGTGGTGTGCGTAGTTACCGTGGTGGCCGGCGACGTGGCCACACCGGATGAGGAGCTTTGCTCCCCGCTTTTTTTTATATAAAAAAGTATATATGCACTGCCATTTACACTGTCTGCCGGAGCTAGCTTTTTACCTAGTTAGAATGGTTGTTAGCGCTCCCTCAATTTGAAATTAGTAGGCATGTTTCATTTTGCTAGGATAAGACTAGACCAACAATTTCTTTATTAATACATGGTTTTTGTAATACATAGCTGATGTCATTAGATTCATATGAAAACACTTATATCATTATTTTCTATATAGTATAAATAGCAAATTGGTAGAGTTATAGTCAAAGTTTTGTCCTAATACGCCTACTTCATAGGAAGAGTACCATATGTATGCAACAATTCTATTCTCTAATGAATCCAGAAACTCAATGTTGTGCTAACGATCACCATGTTTCATACCCAATCAGTTTAGCTTGCCTGTACTTATCTAGCATTTTGGTTTCCCTCAACATTGACTGGGCCTGATAGGTAGAAATCTTAAAACAGCTGGGCAAGTTTGCCGATCATCACTCAGCAATGACAAAGCTGATTGTTGCCTACGAGATAATCCTTGGTCTATAGTAGTAAACTAACCCAAACAACATATGAGGTGTAACTCTGACGAATCACAATAAAAAAGGGCAGCAAGAAATATGAAATCTACACTGCATTAAAAATGAAGAGTAGAATAAGTTTTTGCAAGAGGAGATGAACTTTGAAATGATATATCACAACAAATAAGTATTATGCATACATATCTGTTACCCACCAGAATAGTACATATTGAGTATTAAATAACAGTAAATAAGTCACATCACTTAACATGATTGTTGCTATCCAGTCCATAGTGCACTGCAAAGCATCACCAAGGGGCACTACCGGAATCGCGTTCTTTGCCGAGTGTCTAAGACACTCGGCAAAGGCTATTTTACACTCGGCAAAGATTTCATCGGCAAAGGGTTCTTTGCCAAGTGCTTTTTTTCGGACACTCGGCAAAGACTTTGCCGAGTGTCAAAAAGCACTCGGCAAAGAAAAACACTCGGCAAATTAAGAATCGAAAAAATTTAAAAAAACAGCAAAACATTTTTTAAATTCTAGGAACAACTCTCCAACCCTACCCTATTACCTTACCTGTTGCCCTATCATTTTTCACTATTATTTTGAATCAAACTTATATGTTTTGGAAATGGTGAGATTCGAACTCGCAACCTCTCTCTCGCGCATACCCTCCTATACCACTACACTACTACACCAATTATGTTTATATTACGTTTCCATTCCCCATGTACTATAACAAATCGAGAGTAATTTGATTATTTAAGGCACTAAATGAGTTCATTTGAAAATGTGACCAACTATAAAGTTGCATAACTTTTTGAGATCTAAAAGTTTTATTTTAATAGTTTCTACATCCGAGACCGTTTTTAAAATTTGAATTTTAAATTTAAAAACTTCACATGAAATTTTCAATGATAAGATGATTTCAAATCAAAAAATTGTCAACTACAAAGTTTCATTACATTTCAAGACCTACAACTTTTATTTTGGTGGTTTTTCCATCCGAGACAGTTTGAAAAATTCAAATTTCACAATTCAAATATAGTTTTGCATAACAAGATGATTTCAAACTAAAACATTGTCAACTACAAAGTTTCATAACTCTTCAATACCTACAACTTTCATGTTGGTGGTTTTTCCTTTCGAAGTCGTTTTCAAAATTCAAATTTTAAATTTTTTAAATTCAGACGTAGTTTTCGTTGACAATATGACTTCAAATGAAAAAGTTGTCAACTATAAACTTTTATAACTTCTCAAGATCTACAAAGTTTATTTTGGTTGTTTGATAATTTATTTATCTCAGATGATGGTTCTAACAATATGCACAAATTCTATACGTCTCTCTCGTAGTTTCATAAACTACGAGAGAGATATAGGTTTTATGAACAAATTTATTTTTATTTTGTCATATGAAGAAATGTTCAATATATAAATTGTACATCATGATGAGTTATACAAATTTGTAGTTGAAAACTTTTTTATTTGAATTAATTTACTACTTTAAAATGTGAATTTTAAATTGTCTTTGCCTAGTGTTGAAGAAAAAACACTCGGCAAAGAGCTCTTTGCCGAGTGTTGTATTTGTGACACTCGGCAAAGAGCCCTTTGCCGAGTGTCAAAAAAAGACACTCGGCAAAGAAACTCTTTGCCGAGTGTCAAAAATAAAACACTCGGCAAAGAGCTTCTTCGCCGAGTGTTTTCTTTTACCGAGGGTTTTTTGCGTGGCACTCGGCAAAGAGCTCTTTGCCGAGTGCCCAAAATAAAACACTCGGCAAAGAATATGGCACTCGGCAAAGAGCCAAATTCCGGTAGTGGGGCAGGAAACGATAAAATTGGTGGATAGACTGCTAACATAAATTTGGTGTTCAGAAACCATGAAAATGTGAAACGATATATGCACATATTACTATTATTAATTTATTGCCAAAAGAGTAAATTGCACACACACTAGGTTCTTGCACTTATCTCATAGTACCATCTAGGTCTCCTAAGTGCTCATCTAGTTCTGTCAACTTTCCATTCTTAATCCACTCAAGGTCCAATTCATGGACTTCGATTTACACTAGAAATGAACCACTTGGTGAGTGAAAGGGAGAGACCCATATGATCACTTTGGGAGTTCATGGATCTAGATGGTAAGATACAATTCACTCTAAGGAAAAAGTCAGCTTTCACGACCTCATATTGGATGCGCAAACACCCACGAGGAAGTATGGTTAACTTCATATACCTGAAGAGTCCAAATTATCTACTTGGCAATCATAAGCCACAGGTGCCTACTTTGGACATTAAGATTTTTTATCATTACGACTTATGTTCTTAAGCAGTACAACTGTTCGTCTGTTCTGAGACTTCTTAAATTATCACTTTATTAACTTAATAACAATAGGCATGATCACTAAAACAAGACTAATGCACTACCAGAAAAGTAGCTTGTTATATATTATGAACAAAATCAAGAGGTTATCTGAAGGATTAAAACATCAATGTGGAATCTAAAACAGGAGGGAAAAATGACAGGCAAGTTTGTTCTAGCATTATCAGCTTGAATAGAAGCTCAGCATAAATCGGTATGTCTAGTTGCCCACATGAGGGGAATCCTGTACCGGTGGAATATAATTTCAAGGAGAAATGTTTGGTTGCCTGCATAGGCAGATGCAGCCTACACAAGAAGTCCTACATGGGCGATACGCTCAAACCGAGTCTTTTTGCTCATGCTGGCTTGGTGGTTGCATTGCATTTGCCATGGGTCTGCACACCAGTCTCAGGTGTAGGGTCACTGCATATGAACATGCAGCCAACCAAACACTTCTTTTCAAGTCGCTGGCTCGCTGCATCCACCCAGCATGCTTCTGCACATCTAGAATATACAATACATCTCCAAGAGGGCAATCAAACACAGCCTAAAGCTGGTGCCATCAGCTTTCAATTGAAAAGAGACAGACAGGCAGAGACAGAAGGGGAGGGAGGGGGAGGGGGCGAGCAAGAGCGAGAGGTGTACACGGGCAAGACGATATGTTAATATCCATGGCAAAGAAAGCAGTGCTTGTCAGGAAGAGGGGGTAGTATGAGTGGAGGGCTTGGAGGAAGAATTAATCTGATAACTAATACTCTCTCCTTTCCAAATTATAAGTCGTTCTAGCCCCCCTTTTTTTCCTATATTCACAAGAATGCTAATGACCAATTCCATAGAACAATGCACGCATACATTCAAAAGCGAAGACAAATTATAATTTGGAACGGATGGAGTAGTGATCAACTGAGAGCATGAGGTACTAAAGTTCCAACAACCTATCCTGGAAACAAAAAAGGAAAGGACAGGACATGTATATGGACATAGTTTGCACAATTGTAATACCCAACTTGTAATTTGTGGAGGATAATCTAAAAGGAGAAATGTCTTTCCTTTGTACATATATGTGTTATCTATATTTATCATTTCATGAGAAAATCACATGAAAACATATAGATAAATAACAAAAGATACCCAAAAAAATAAATCATGCAATATGCTGGAGTTTATCGTTTGTGCATTTAATGAAAAGAGTAATACCACTAATAGAAATAAATTATGGCAAAAGCAAGGATTTAATACCTAATTTGAGAATTTGAAAAATATATATATATATAACAAAGAGAAGAAGAGAAAGAAAATACTCTATAAAGAAAATAAATATATAAATAAATACATATTCTTCCTATACTAGTAATTGGAATTGTGAAATCGGCCTAAAGGTGAAACTCACCACGAAATTTGAATTCAAATTTGAATTTGGAAAAAAGAAGGAAAAGAAAATGAAAATATATAAAAAAAGAAAGGAAAAAATACAGAACTAGCCGCACTTGGGCCAGGTCGCACATTTTGGCCCATCAACCCTCCACACGCGCCCTCACCGCGCAGCTCAGCCGGGGATCGCGCGCACCTCGCATGCGGGCCCGGTCAGGCAGCCGGTGCGCGATCTCTCCCTCGCCCCTGTGTCACTGTCGGGTGGGCCATACCCTGTTAGCTTCCCCTTCCTCAACGAACAGTCCGAACTCGACGAGGGTGATCCCGCCATTGTCGCGTTTTCTCCTCTGCTCTGTTGACCGCTTCTGCAGATAAAAAGCCAATGTGGTCGTGGACTTGTTTGCCCCATACCCTCCCACTATTTCCCTTTTCCCTTGCCGCATAGCAACAGTTGCGCCGCCTGGGTTACTGTCGTGCCGTGCCACCGGTGAAAACCCTCCACGTCGTTGTTCCAAACCCTGTGCGTGGTTGTCGGTGTGCGCCAGCATCCGGGGAATCTTTTTGTGCCCTCGGAACGAGCTGGGCGACCCTTAATCGGGGTGAATTTCACGCCGCTGTGCGCGGTAGGGCGGGATTGCCACCTTTCCGTGGACAGCTCTTCTGCGCTCACGATTTTTGGTATGAATTCCTCGCCTGTGCCCGCTTTCTTTACCACAACGTGTAAGACGGATCTAATTAGGTTTAGTCGTGCCTTCGCCGGAGATTCGCCTCGCCAGAGTTGGGTTTTCGCCGTGGCCGGGCCACAGCGAACAGAGGGAACCAAGGCGCGGAGAGGACGACGGGTCCGTGGCCGTCGGATCCGTGGGCGACGGTTCGGATTACATGCAAGCCAAATCCCTAGCGCCCTAAATCTTGGACCGTTAGATCGTGATCTCACGCGTTAGATTAGATCGCGGCACTTTAAACTCGGAGCCATCGGATCTAGATCGGGCGGCTCTGAGCGCATACCAGTTCAGTAAGTGAGGGGTTCATCTGGGCCCTTGATTTCTAATCCAGCGGCTGAGACCCATCCATACCCCTTCGTCGTTTCATTTTATACAAGAGTCCCTCGGGAAGTAGGAAATAGAACCCGCCGTCCACCTTCATTGTGCGCTGTGTCTTGGGGTTTTTGTCCCAGACCCCCTGGGTTTCTCTGGATTTGAGGCCCAGTCCAAAGCTGTTTGAAAATTGAATAAATAAATTGGAAAATAGATTTTTAATATGGAAATAATTACTAGAACTTATAAAATTCATATGAACTCCAAATTACTCCATTCCAGTTCCTAAATTTTTGTAATATTATTATCTATCACTTAGAGTCTCTGTTTTGTCATGACAACAGTAAAAAAATTAATTTCCCACTTAATCCTATTTTAAGCACATAAAACCTTTGAAAATTCATAACTTAAAATCTATAACTCCAAAAATTATGATTTTTGTTCCTAGGTTTTTATTTTAATGTGTAGATCATTACTGTGTATTTTGTTTATATGTTTGGTGTGATGTTAATTTTCTTTATATATTGTGCTTGTTTGTATTGTGGCGAGTAGAAGAGCACGTGACTGAGGATCCTGGTGAACAGCAGATAGAAGTAGCTGAGCAGGAGCTCATTGCAGGCAAGTTGTGCCCTTGACCACTTTTTATCCAATAATGTTCTTTAATATCATTTATTCATGCATAGGTTAATTTTGATGGGACCCAATAGGTCACCCTAGATTGTTTATCTCGTTACTTTGTTTACCCCTGAATCACTTGGGTAGTTTGCTATTGCTTTATATGGTTTTGGGATAATCATTTATTATATCTATGTTCCAATTCTTTTGTTATTCTATTTATGTTCATGTCAAGATCATTAATGTTAATTGGAACATAGAGCTTAACTTGAGAAACACGTGCCACCACAAGGGTTTAATAGGACGCCCTTGGCTGACTAATTAGGGAAGCTAGTGGAAGACTACCTTACCCGAAAGGGGCAAGGGCAGTAGGGGAGTTGCATGCAAGGAGGTTCTTGGGTTGATTTAGCTGCGATGGCGGTCAGACAGGGGATTCTTGCAAGTGCTCTTCCCATAAACTGTAGCGGGTTTTTGGAAGCTAGTGGAACTTTGTAAAGGCCTCGTAGTGTTGCCCTGCCTCGCTTCCTAGGTAGAGGTGTATGGGAGTCGCGACCCCTTGGCAGATGGGTAACATGACTTGTGGGTAAAGGGTACAACCTCTACAGAGTGTAAAACTGGTATACTAGCCGAGCTCACGGTCATGAGCAGCTCAGGACTCTCTGATGATTAATTTATGGAACTTAAATTCAATTTTGTCATTTGCATTGCATGGGATTATTATTAATTTTGTTCTAATACTTTATTTATGGTTTGGTATTTACTTACATTTAGTAACTGCTAATAAAATTTTGACCAACTACTTAAAAGCAATGCTCAGCTTTAACCCTGTCATTGATTAGCCTTACACATCACATGAACTCCAATCTTTGTGAGTTCATGTCCACTGGTTCCCCACAACTTGTTGAGCTATGATCATGTGTGAGATCACCCTTGCTGTCTCACCCCCCCCAGGAGAAGAACAGGCGGTTCAGAAGGAACCACAAGGCGAGGAGTTTGATCTGATCTAGGTGGCGTTTCCCAGTTGACTTTGGCACCAACGACGATCCTTAGTTCATTTTATATTTATTCTTTTATTTTCTAATAAGACTTCCGCTATGTAATAAATACTCTGATTATTATGACATGTATCTCTATACACTCTGTTATTATATATGTTGTCTTCTTGGCGCATGTATAAGATGCACCTGACTTTGTTCCTTAAAGCCGGGTGTGACAGAAGTGGTATCAGAGGAAATGTTGACTGTAGGACGAAACCTAGATAGAAATGGACAAAACCCTTCACTACTTACCTTACTCTGATTCATTCTCTACTTATCTTATCTTGATCCTGTCTCACCTTCTACTATTCTACTCTGATCATTCTTACCTTTTCTACTCTGAGACAAGATGGATTTCACACCTTGGAATCCTACATTTATGACCTTCTTAGGGGATAGGAACCTAAGACAAAATTAAAACTATTTTCTCTATTTAAAAATGTTGGTTGATTATTCTGATGATAAATACCTGATTTGCTTCTTTGATTGATTGAATTATTATAGATGGACATCTTAGCATGTACCACCATAAGATATTGAGTTAGCTTTAGTAGGTAAAACATTAATCTGCTTAGCTAATAAATCCCCCAAAGTAACATGATTCATAACTACCTGCCTTGTCTACTATTCTCTTACCATATGTATCTAACTCAGATGGTCAATACCAGGAGGGGTGGTGGAATTGATTTACCTCCCAGACGACACACTCGGAGGATATTTAGACAACCCCAGTCATAGCCAGCAGAGATGAATCCTCCTAATCCTCCACCAGGCGGAGTTGACCCACTGGTTGCAGCTCAGATGAGGATGATGTAACAAATGGCGGACACTATGGCAGATATGCGTGCTCAGATACAGCAAGAACGCCAGGAGATGCGCCAGGAACAAGAAGAGATACGCCAGGAGTTGCGCCAGGAGCGAGAAGAGATACGTCAGGAGAGAAGGACGCAACAACAACTGTAACAGCAGCTGCAACAACAACAGCAACAAGTACCATTGCCTCCACCACCACCACCAGTTCCACCTCGAGATAAGCACCGAGAATTCATGAGTCATAAGCCACCGACATTTGCAAGCTCTCCTGATCCACTGGACGCAGATGATTGGCTGAAATCTGTGGAAAAGATGTTGAATATTGCACAATGCACTGACCGAGAGAGTTTTATATGCTTCTGGACGTTTGACAGGTCCTGCTGCTGATTGGTGGGATCCATATACTGCTGCCCACTATGCTGCTGATACTATTACTTGGGCAGAGTTCAGTACACAGTTCCGGAATTATCATATACTAGCTGGATTAATGAAGTTTAAGAAGAAGGAATTTCTATCGCTGAAGCAAGGAAGCATGTCAGTTAGTGAGTATCGCGATAAGTTCATTTAGCTCTCCAGATATGCTCTAGATGAAGTTGCTGAGGATGAGAGGAAACAGGAACATTTTATTGAAGGACTTAATGGACCTCTGCAGTATGCTCTAGTGGCACATACATTTCCATCATTTCAGAGGCTGCTTGATAAGGCTCTAGCTATTGAACACAAGCGTGTTCAGCTGGGAGATTTGAAGAGAAAAGCTATATCTTAGGGATAAGGAAGCAACAGTATTCGTCCTCGCTACAGCTCACGCCAGGGTACACCAGTTTGCACTGGCGGAGGCCAGCGCCTAGTTCAGCAATCACCTCAGAGGACTCCACCGCCTCATCAGGCTACCCCCACTAGCACCCCGACGAAGTTTTCAGGACAGAGTGCAGGCACTACTTGTTTCAAGTGTGGGAAGACTGGACATTATGCAAATGTCTGCCCATAGAGGGTTGCTACTACTCCAGTTCAGAATAAGCAACAAACTCTAGGATCTGGCAAGGGATACTCCATTGTCAAGGTTAATCAAGTCAGCATTGATGCTTTATGTTAATGCAATTCCTGCAACCATATTATTTGATTTTGGTGCTACACATTCAATTATGTCTGCTCGATGTGCCAACACAAATGAGATACCACTGTTAAATATGAGAAAACCAATGATAGTAATTACACCTAAAGGGCCTATTGAGGCAAATCAAATGACACGTAGATTGACATTTACAATTATGGGAAGAGAATTTGGAGCTACTGCTATAATATTAGAGGCAAGCAGTATAGATCTGATCCTTGGTATGTCATGGATAAGAAAGGCAAAGGCCATTATAGCATGTGGTAGAGGTACTGTAGAACTCACCAGCCCTAAAGGAGAAAGATTTCAAGTTAATATTGCAGTAACCACCTCATCCAAACGTGCAATGTTCTTTATACCTGAGGAGTTTGTTGGTGACAACATCCGTGTGGTTAGAGATTTTCCGGATGTCTTTCTAGAGGAGTTGCCAGGGATGCCACCTGATAGGGAAGTTGAGTTTGTTCTTGATCTCTTACCTATAACTGCCCCTATATCTAAACGGCCATACAGGATGTCTGTAGAAGAGTTAAAGGAACTTAAGAAGCAGTTAACTGAGTTACAAGAGGCTGGGTACATTCGTCCGAGTTCCTCACCTTAGGGAGCGCCGGTTCTGTTTGTACAGAAGAAGGATGGATCACAAAGGATGTGTGTGGATTATAGATGACTTAATGATGTTACTGTGAAGAACAAGTATCCGTTACCCCGTATTGAGGATTTATTTGATCAATGAGAGGTGCAAGGGTATTCTCGAAGATTGATCTCCGATCGGGTTACCATCAGATGAGGATTAGACCATCGAATATTCCCAAGACGGCTTTCTCGACTCGATATGGATTATATGAGTTCACAGTTATGTCGTTTGGATTAACCAATGCACCAGCTTATTTTATGAATTTGATGAATAAGGTGTTTATGGAGTATTTAGATAGATTCGTCGTGGTATTCATCGACGATATTCTTATCTATTCCAAGAGTGATAGTGATCATGAGGAACATCTGAGATTGGTGCTACAGAAGCTACGGGATAACCAACTCTATGCCAAGTTTAGCAAGTGTGAGTTTTGGATTGGTGAAGTGCCATTTCTTTGTCATATCATTTCTAATGGAGGAATATCAGTGGATCCTGCTAAGGTTAAGGAGATAATGGAGTGGAGAGTACCCACTACAGTTATTGAGATTCGAAGTTTCTTGGGACTAGCAGGATATTATCGGAGGTTTATTGAAGGATTTTCTAAGATCGCTAAGGGCCTGTTTGTTTACCCCTCAGATTATATAATCTTGATTAAATAATCCTAAGAGACAAACAAACAGTCCAGCTTATTTGCCCAGATTATATAATCTAACCCCTTGGATTATGATAATCCATATGCAAGTGAGGAGGTGCTTATTTCAGATTATTTTTTCCCACTTCCCCACTACCCTTTCAAGTTTCCTAGAAATTACCCACTAATGCCATTATAATCCACCGAATCGTTTTTGCGCCTATCCGGCATCCAGCGACAGCAAATCCAGCATAATTCCTCCTCGACTCCTCCTAACCCTAGCCGCCAGGCTCCAGGTGCCCTTGTCTGGTTCGACCTAGTACAAATATAGAGGGCATTCTTGTCTTCCTCATACAAAAGAATCCTATTAACAACTCAAATAATCTGGGTAAACAAACAGGACTACTCAGATTATATAATCCAGATTATATAATCCAGATTATATAATCCTCCAAAAATAATCCAGATTATATAATCCATGGGGGGTAAACAAACAGGCCCTAAGCCTATGACCTCGCTTCTAGAGAAGGGCAGAGAATTTAAGTGGGACGAGAAATGCCAAGACAGCTTTGATCAATTGAAGAAGAGATTGATGTCACCACCAGTGTTGGTTATGCCAGATCTATAGAAGGGATTTGACATTTATTGTGATGCATGTGGCCAAGGCTTGGGATGTGTGCTCATGCAGGAAGGACATGTGATTGCCTATGCGTCTCGTCAGCTACGGAAACATGAATTGAACTACCCCACTCATGACTTAGAACTGGCAGCAGTTGTGCATGCGCTTAAGATATAGAGACATTATATCATGGGAACAAAGTGTCAAGTATACACGGATCATAAGAGTTTGCAGTATATATTCACACAGAAGGATCTCAACCTTAGGCAACGCCGTTGGTTGGAGCTTATTAAGGATTATGATTTGGAGATTCACTATCACCCGGACAAGGCAAATTTGGTTGCAGATGTCTTGAGTCGAAAGGAGCATGTTCATTCAGCTGTTGTTGCCCAGCTACCCGATGAGATTCTTGAGGATTTCAGGAGACTTAACCTGGGGATAGTTGCTCACACTGAAGGAGTTACTATTGATGTGGAACCTACTTTGGAGCAAGAAATCCGCAAAAGACAAATTGGTGATGCTAAAATACAAGAGATTAAGGATCTGATTACTGAAGGTCGAGGTCCGGAATTCACGGAAGATGAGCAAGGCACCGTATGGTTCAAGAACAGGATATGTGTTCCTATATCAGGATTTGAAGCAGAAATATTGGTAGTATGGATTGAAGAGAGATGTGGTTGCACATGTGGCTATGTGCGATGTATGTCAAAGAGTTAAGGCCGAACACCAGATGCTAGCTGGACTACTGCATCCACTGAAGATACCTGAGTGGAAGTGGGAAGAGATTGGTATGAATTTCATTACTGGATTGCCTCGCACCTAGAAAGGATATGATGCTATATGTGTGATTGTGGATAGACTGACTAAAGTGGCTCCTTCATTCCTATAAAGACTACTTATAAAGGCTCTCAATTGACAGAGTTATATATAGCTCGGATTGTGTATTTACATGGAGTATCAAAGAAGATCGTGTCTGATCGAGGTTCAAAGTTTACCTCAAGATTTTGGAGAAGCTTTCATGAGAATATGAATACAAAGTTGAACTTCAGTACGACTTATCACCCTCAGACTGATGGACAGACTGAAAGGACTAATCAAGTATTGGAAGATATATTGAGAGCTTGTGCCCTTCAGCACGGAAAAAGTTGGGATAAAAGTCTACCTTATGCTGAGTTTTCATATAACAATAGCTATCAGGCCAGTCTGAAGATGTCACCTTTTGAGGCTTTATATGGGAGGAAGTGCAGGACTCCTCTATATTGGGATCAGACTGGAGAAAGACAGTTCTTTGGGCCTGAACTGATTCAAGAAGCAGAAGAACAAGTCCGTATAATTCGAGAAAATTTGAGGGTAGCTCAAACCAGGCAAAAGAGCTATGTTGATAATAGAAGGAGACCACTGGAATTTGAAGAAGGAGATTATATGTATCTCAAGGTGTCACCACTTCGTGGAATGAGGAGATTCAAGATTAAGGGCAAATTGTCCCCCCGCTATATTGGACCATTCTTGATCTTTAGGCGAGTTGGAGAGATGGCATACCAACTCGAGTTACCTGATAGTATATCAGATGTGCATAATGTGTTCCACGTATCACAACTGAAGAAGTGTCTCTGTTTCCTCGAGGAACAGTTACCAATGGAAGAGCTCAGTGTTCAGGGTGATTTGACTTACACGGAGTATCCGATCAAGATTCTTGACACTTTGACTAGAGTTACAAGGAATAAGGTGATAAAGATGTGCAAAGTGAAATGGAGTCACCATGGCGAAGATGAAGCAACTTGGGAAAGAGAAGAAGAGCTTCACATAGATTTTCCCTATCTTTTCCCTAGATCTTCCTAACTCTCGAGGATGAGATTATTTTTAAGGGGGTAGGATTTGTAATACCCAACTTGTAATTTGTGGAGGATAACCTAAAAGGAGAAATGTCTTTCCTTTGTACATATATGTGTTATCCATATTTATCATTTCATGAGAACATCACATGAAAACATATAGATAAATAACAAAAGATACCCAAAAAAATAAATCCTGCAACATGCTGGAGTTTATTGTTTGTGCATTTAATGAAAAGAGTAATACCACTAATAGAAATAAATTAGTGGCAAAAGCAAGGATTTAATACCTAATTTAAAAATTTAAAAAAATATATATAACAAAGAGAAGAAGAGAAAAAAAATACTCTATAAAGAAAATAAATATATAAATAAATACATATTCTTCCTATACTAGTAATTGGAATTGTGAAATCAGCCTAAAGGTGAAACTCACCGCAAAATTCGAATTCAAATTTGAATTTGGAAAAAAGAAGGAAAAGAAAATGAAAATATATAAAAAAGAAAGGAAAAAAACAGAACTGGCCGCACTTGGGCCAGGTCGCACATTTTGGCCCATCAACCCTCCACACGCGTCCTCACCGCGCAGCCCAGCCGGGGATCGCGCACACCTAGCATGCGGGCCCGGTCAGGCAGCCGGTGCGCGATCTCTCCCTTGCCCCTGTGTCACTGTCGGGTGGGCCATACCCTGTTAGCTTCGCCTTCCTCAACGAACAGTCCGAACTAGACGGGGGTGATCCCGCCATTGTCGCAATTTCTCCTCTGCTCGGTTGACCGCTTCTGCAGATAAAAAGCCAATGTGGTCGTGGACTTGTTCGCCCCATACCCTCCCACTATTTCCCTTTTCCCTTGCCGCATAGCAACAGTTGCGCCGCCTGGGTTACTGTCGTGTCGTGCCGCCAATGAAAACCCTCCACGTCGTTGTTCCAATCCCTGCGCGCGGTTGTCGGTGTGCGCCAGCGTCTGGGGAATCTTTCTGTGCCCTCGGAACGAGCTGGGCGACCCTTAATCGGGGTGAATTTCACGCCGGTGTGCGCGGTAGGGCGGGATTGCCACCTTTCTGTGGACAGCTCTTCTGCGCTCACGATTTTTGGTATGAATTCCTCGCCTGTGCCCGCTTTCTTTACCACAACGTGTAAGACAGATCTAATTAGGTTTAGTCGCGCCTTCGCCGGAGATTCGCCTCGCCGGAGTTGGGTTTTCGTCGTGGCCGGGCCGCGGCGGACAGAGGGAACCAAGGCGCGGAGAGGACGACGGGTCCGTGGCCGTCGGATCCGTGGGCGACGGTTCGGATTAGATGCAAACCAAATCCCTAGCGCCCTAAATCTTGCACCGTTAGATCATGATCTCACGCGTTAGATTAGATCGTGGCACTTTAAACTCGGAGCCATCGGATCTAGATCGGACGGCTCTGAGCGCATACCAGTTCAATAAGTGAGGGGTTCATCTGGGCCCTTGGTTTCTAATCCAGCGGCTGAGACCCATCCATACCCCTTCGCCGTTTCATTTTATATAAGAGTCCCTCAGGAAGTAGGAAATAGAACCCGCCGTCTACCTTCACTGTGCGACATGTCTTGGGGTTTTTGTCCGAGACCCCCTGGGTTTCTCTGGATTTGAGGCCCAGTCCAAAGCTGTTTGAAAATTGAATAAATAAATTGGAAAATAGATTTTTAATATGAAAATAATTACTAGAACTTATAAAATTCATAGAAAATTCATATGATCTCCAAATTACTCCATTCCAGTTTCTAAATTTTTGTAATATTATTCTCTATCACTTAAAGTCTCTGTTTTGTCATGACAACAGTAAGAAAATTAATTTCCCACTTAATCCTATTTTAAGCACATAAAACCTTTGAAAATTCAAAACTTAAAATCTATAACTCCAAAAATTATGATTTCTGTTCCTAGGTTTTTATTTTAATGTGTAGATCATTACTGTGTATTTTGTTTATATGTTTGGTGTGATGTTAATTTTCTTTATATACTGTGCTTGTTTATATTGTGGCGAGTAGAAGAGCACGTGACTGAGGATCCTGGTGAGCAGCAGATAGAAGTAGCTGAGCAGGAGCTCATTGAAGGCAAGTTGTGCCCTTGACCACTTTTTACCCAATAATGTTCTTTAATATCATTTATTCATCCATAGGTTAATTTTGATGGGACTCAATAGGTCACCCTAGATTGTTTATCTCATTACCTTGTTTACCCCTGAATCACTTGGGTAGTTTGCTATTGCTTTATATGGTTTTGGGATAATCATTTATTATATCTATGTTCCAACTCTTTTGTTATTCTATTTATGTTCATGTCAAGATCATTAATGTTAATTGGAATATACAGCTTAACTTGAGAAACACGTGCCACCACAATGGTTTAATGGGACGCCCTTGGCTGACTAATTAGGGAAGGTAGTGGAAGACTACCTTACCCGAAAGTGACAAGGGCAGTAGGGGAGTTGCATGCAAGGAGATTCTCAGGTTGATTTAGCTGCGATGGCGGTCAGACGGAGGATTCTTGCAAGTTCTCTTCACATAAACTGTAGTGGATTTTCGGAAGCTAGTGGAAATTTATAAAGGCCTCGTAGTGTTGCCCTACCTCGCTTCCTAGGTAGACGTGTATGGGAGTCGCAACCCCTTGGCAGATGGGTAACATGACTTGTGGGTAAAGGGTACAACCTCTGCAGAGTGTAAAACTAGTATACTAGCCGAGCTCACGGACATGAGCAGCTTAGGACTCTCTGATGATTAATTTATGGAACTTAAATTCAATTTTGTCATTTGCATTGCATGGGATTATTATTAATTTTGTTCTAATACTTTATTTAAGGTTTGGTATTTACTTATATTTAGTAACTGCTAATAAAATTTTGACCAACTAATTAAAAGCAATGCTCAGCTTTAACCCTGTCATTGATTAGCCTTACACATCACATGAACTCCCATCTTTGTGAGTTCATGTCTACTGGTTACCCACAACTTGTTGAGCTATGATCATGTGTGAGGTCACTCTTGCTGTCTCACACCCCCCACAGGAGAAGAACAGGCGGTTCAGGAGGAACCACAAGGCGAGGCGTTTGATCTGATTTAGGTGGCATTTCTCCGTTGACATTGGCGTCAACGACGATCCTTAGTTCGTTTTATATTTATTCTTTTATTTTATAATAAGACTTCCAGTATGTAATAAATACTCTGATTATTATGATATTTATCTCTATACACTATGTTATTATATATGTTGTCTTCTTGACGCATGTATGAGATGCACCTGACTTTATTCCTTAAAGCCGGGTGTGACAACAATCTATCCTGTTGATGGGTCAAAGTAAGTATAAACTGTCGTATTTCCTTGCCCTTCTGACAGGCATCTAGCAGAGGACTGGCAAAGAGATTACAGCTCCTATAGTGACATAGTTGGCATTACTACAGATGATTACACATAGAACTAGTTCAGTTGCATGCTAGGATCAATTTGCTAAACAGATGACCTATGTAGCATCTCAATATTGAATTTTTAAAGAATATACAATCAGAGTGCTGAGTCAAAACACACAATTAAGATTATAGCTTGCAAGCAACCCATTGATTTGTGGAATAAGGTCTATAGGATAATAATAAGGGAATAATTGGATCTATCTCATTAAAAGATTGCAACTTTAGATATATACCATTGACTCCACATGTCATTGACTCATGTGAACCCCACATATATGTGAGATAGCAATGTTATATATCTAGAGTTGTAATCTTTTAATGGTACAGATCCAAATTTCCCTAAGGCCCCGTTTGTTTCGTTGGAATTAAATTCCATTTTAATAATTATAATTTAGACAAAACTAATTAAGTTCATATATTTATATATGTAATATATTTGTATTTTATCCTAAATCATATGAGAGAGATAGTTGTATACTACATTTATGTTATAGCGAAACAAGTAAAAGAGTGTGCTATAAATTATACATCGGAAAAATAGCATGTAAATCTATAAAATCGATTTCCATCTCTCACCTCATGAATTTGAGATAGGCTTATATGGTAACTTTGGAAAGTGGTGGAATGCCACTGTTGGGGACTTGTTCTCAAAGGCTAAGAGTTAAGAACAAGGCAACATAAAAAATGTTAAGTGTTAAAGTCCTTCGTCCTTCGGAACATTATGTCCCTTCGGAAGATAATGTATTTCGGACGAAGGTCATAAGAGACATACCTTCGTAAACATAACAAGTAATGACGAAGAACTCATATAGGACATGAAATATAATATAAACACCATCATAGAATCATTTCTATTTTATTAACATGGAAAAATAGAAATGATTTCAAATTACAAATGTACCTTCGGTCCTGAGAGAAGGTAAAGAGTACAAGCGTGACGCAAAAGCAGATGCCCAGTCAGCGTGAACAGTACGGGTGTACTGTTCATCTATTTATAGACGCGGGACGCAGCCCACGTAAAATTACATCTATGTCCATTACATTTGTTGATGACTTATGGAAATCTGTCGAGGCCCACGTAGTCTTTTCATCTTTAAGTCGGTTCCCCTTTCCGCTATCGCGACGAAGCTTCCCTGCACACAGCTTCGGCTGTGCACCGTCCTTCGTAGAACTTGGTAATCAGTTCGTCCTTCGTCTGATTCAGGCTTCATCCTGACCGTGCTTTATGTTCATAATTCTGAGTCTGAAGATACCTGTTCACATAATCCACTTGGAAAACATTGTCAAATCATGTTTTTGAGGACCTTCGGAGGACGAAGGCCCCCAACAGTAGCCCCTCGCAATATTAATTTGTTAATAATAAATTCAGATTGCGATATGGACGAAGGCCTTGAGCCGAAGGTCCGAAAAAACACCTTCCCTTTGCTAGAATAGCAACATTCACTGACAGGCGGGGTCTTTCAATTTTCAACGCCCTGGGCGTATAAATAAGATCACACCGCCAACTCATTTGGTACGCACACTTGCCATCTGCTTCGGTCCACTAAATTTTTAGCTCTTGTGCATTAAGATTGGTGACCTTTTTGATTTCGAAGCTTCGGCCCTGAAAACAGTTTCTTAGCGTTTCCGAAGATGTCTGAAGGTAAGAAGATCCCTGCTGAGACGAAGCTGAGTCTCGAGGAAGAGAAGAATTTGGGGTTCCTCATAGCGATGGCGGAGACCAATACGGAGAAAATCACGAAGGAGATTCTTGAAGGTTTGTCCGAAGATACTGGTGACAGCGACAGCTATGATGTAGAAAGTGGTGGAGAAGAGGCCGAAGATCGACCATGGCGGCCAAGTCACACGGTTTTCGGGAAAACCACTATCAAGCAGAGTCATATTGATAATATGAGGGGGCGGTATTTTCGGGATATATCTATTGTGAGGGCTGATGCTGGAGAAAAGACTTCTCCCACCCCCGAAGAGGATGAAGTCGTAATTTTCCGAAGCTTTCTCAAGGCTGGGCTTCGATTCCCGCTAAGCAACTTTGTTGTTGAGGTACTGAAAACATTCCAAGTCTACCTTCATCAACTTACTCCCGAAGCTGTCATAAGAATGGGGGTGTTTGTCTGGGCTGTGAGAAGCCAAGGTTTGGAACCAAATGCTAAAAGCTTCTGCAACATTCATGAGTTATTATACGAGACGAAGCCCTGGGGAAAAGAACAATACCACAACAATTTTGGGTGTTACAGCTTCGGTGCCCGCTCCGGGTCAAGCTGCCCTGTGCCGACCTTTCGGAAGAGGTGGCCCGGAGCCTGGATGACGGAGTGGTTCTATGTAAAGAATGAGTTTTCAGCGCAAGAAGATGTTAAGAGTATCATTATGCGCCCCATCTGGCAACGCTTCGGACTTCGAAGGCCGAAGGTTGAAATGGACGAAGCAGCCGAGGAATGCCAAAGAGCCTTCGGCGTAATCTGCTCTTTCATTGGGACAAGGGACTTGGTCCAAGAGCACATTGCCTTCAGGGTATGGCCACTTGCAGAAAAGTGGGAAATGCCGAAGGAGACCATTAAAGAGTCCGACGAAGGCGGACTGGTCAGACTGAAATACACATTCAAATATGCAGATAAATTTGTTGAACCTGATGATGACTGGTTGAAAAGCATTGAAACATTAAGTGACGAACTGCTTGGGGCATATTCGAAGGCCGAAAATACTGCGTTATCAGCAGCCTTCGGAGGCCGAAAGAAGAAAAGGCTCAACCGGGTATTTGACGCAATCGGATTTGTCTATCCTGACTATCATTATCCGGTACTGGGTCGCAAAAGAAAAATTACTTCTCCTGCGACAGAAGCTACCACAAGTGCCACTAGTGAGCCAGCGCCGCTAAGGAAAAAGATGAAGGTGCTCACCCACCGAGCGCGCTTTATTGAGCCGGCCACAGTGCCAGAATTTATTGGTGAAATTTCTTTGGCCTCTGAAGCTACAGAACCAGCTCCAGTGCCGAAGATAGTAGAGAAAACTGAAGCGCCTTCAGCAGTAGAAAAACCGAAGACTGAAGGGCCAAAAACATCAGAAATTTTAAGTCCTTCAGCAAATGTCGACACAACAAAAAATCAAAAGGGCCCATTGGTGACCCCAAGAAGAAAAAGAATGGTGAACGTACTGGATGTCTTGGAGACAATTAAGTCTTCAAGCACAACCGCAAAGGAGTCTGTTGAACTCGCTGAAGCATCTACTGAAGCTTCGAAACAACAAGCTGAAGCTGAAGCTGAAGCTGAAGCTGGGCCTTCAGAGCCCGCCAAGGAACAATCCGAGAAAATATCAGAACCAGCTTTAGTTGAAGAAATTGACACTGCCGCCCCCGAAGCTCCCTCCAGCATACGCGATTACATCGTGCGACATGCTTCGGGGAAGAAACTGTCTGAAGAAGAAATCTATGAAGTGAATCATTATGCTAGAGAGTTGAAGTATCCGAAAGGGGCAGTAGTATTCAATGGGACAAACGAAGATGATTTCCTGTACTGTCTCCCAGACAATAAAGAATTATCCGTGTGCCGGGAAATGGCTAGAAGCATGGGGTTCCCGAAACTTGAAGCTGGATTATGCGCCATGACGAAAGAGGATCTCGCAGACAGTCTTGCATATAATAGCCTAAAGGTATGGAAATTAAGCGTTTGAAAAAACTTTTTAATGCGTAATTCATTCCTTTATTCTTATATGGATCCTTTTTCATATAGGGCTTGATTCTGAGCAACGCATTAAGAGCCCAAAAAAGCGCCGAAGATGAAAGCTATGATATTGCGTTTAACAATTTACGCTCCGAAGTTATCAACCTGAGAAACGAAGCTCTGGAAAAGGATAAAATTCTGCTTACACTGGTAGATAAAGTAAAGAAGGATGAAGCTGCTTCAAAAGCCCAGGCCGAAGCCCAAAAACGTGAAATTAAAGATCTTCAGAAACAGCTAACTAGAGCCAAAGAGGAACGTGTGCTTGAGGAAACGAAACGAGAACTTAGTGATTATATGGTCAATAAATTGGAGTTAAGTGTTAAAGAGCTTCGTGCATCTCAGAGGAAATGTTATGTTAAATCTGTAGAATGCGTGAAAAAGATAAAATCCAGCTTCGCCAGCGTTGGCGCCTTTTCTAGTGAAGAGGACTTTTCAAGAGGCAAACCCGAAGGTCCACTGGACTGGATTAGTCACGAAGCAGAAGCCTTCGAAGAAATCCTGAGCAGCCGCGGTGATATCTGCGCTTTTTCAGGCGCCAGGGGAGTTGCTGCTGTTTTGGAGAAGAAAGGTTGTGAACATATAAAATCCTTAGCTCAGTCCGAAGCTGCCCTGTCCCCTGAAGACATCAAAGATCCCTCAACCGAAGCAAGCATGGTTGGCGGTAAATTCTTCACTGATATCTGGGACAATGGCGGCCGAGAAATGGCGCAAGAAATAATTCAAAGAAGCGAAAAAGGCATCCATGATGCTAGGAAAGTGGCAGAAGCTGCCGAAAAAAGTACAGAGCCCGAAAGGCAATTAGGTATCAATTAGTCGTTCTTATTGTGTTGTAATTTTTATTTCAAACTTTGCTCACGGTTTGTAATAGTAATGAAGAAATGTTCTCTTCCTTCAGAAGCTACTGGATCGACTGCCGACCCCCACACAAAAGGGGATGATGAAATTAAACAAATGGCCGAAGCTATCATGGACAAAGTTGTTGATCAACTTCTAAATGAAGCCGCCGAAGCAGTATTAAGAGAAGACTAGATGCTATTTAGAAAAAACATTTAAAGTGTGATCTATGTAACATTTTGTACATTTGAATGTAATATACAAGTTTCTTTTCATTATTCAATTCTTTACGATGCATGAAACTCTACATACATACCATTTTTGAGCCTTCGGCGAAAAAACACCTTCCCTTCTTTTCATGCTTCGTGAAGAAGACATTCTCCGTTAAAATTATTCTGATGAAACACGTTCATACTTCATGAAAACATTCTCCGAAGCTATACAATTTCGATATTGTTCTGATGAAGCTCGTCCATGCTTCGTAAAAATATTCTCCGAAGCTGTATTCCGAAGATTATCATTGTATTCCCTCGTGACTTTACACAATTTTCACTTTCTCAAAGCGTCCTTTCGAAGGTTGATACTGTGTCCCCTTCTTTTGCCAAATGCAACATGATGTATGATGCTTATGTTATGCAAAATGATGTGATGATGTTATGTTATGCAAATGACATTTGTTCCGAAGATACACACAAAATATATTCGTAAGCTCTGCATTCCCTTAGGAACGTCTTTGGAGCTTCTTCGCCTTTTACTTAGACGGTATAAGCTCTGCATTCCCTTAGGAACGTCTTTGGAGCTTCTTCGCCTTTTACTTAGGCGGTATCAGCGTTGACTTTTCGCTGTATGCTCTGCATTCCCTTAGGAACGTCTTTGGAGCAAAAAACTTACACTGCGCTCCCTTTGGAACGGCTTTTTGTAACTTCGGCAACTTACTCTGCGCTCCTTAGAACGATTTTTTGTTGCTTCGAAGGATTTTTAATAATCCGAAGACCCTCCTTGTTACCACAAATTTTTAAGCTTCAGCAACTTAAGCCTGTAGAGAAGATAGGTTTTTCTGATAACCAACCACGAAACTATTATATGAAAACTGAAGTGTTCTTTATTACACCGAAAACAGAACTTAAACGGAAAAGACTGCTATCAAAGTAGGATATTTGTCAATAAATGTGCTTCGACTCCGGCACAGTACTGTTGACTGTACGGGCTTCAGATTGCTCTCTGAGATCCCTTTGGCGCGGAACATATTGGCTCCCTTCTGGCTGCTGGCCTTGTTGCAGCGGAGGTGGAGGCGGGGGCTGTTGCCATGAAGCTTGAGGTTGACTTGCCGAAGCTACGGAAACTGCAGGGTGGTTGCCCACGTACTCCGGGATGTAAGGCTGATGGTACGAAGCAGTATGCATGACCTGCTTCGGCTGTCCCTGTTGCGCTGCAGCTTCTGCTAGCTCCTTTTGTTTCTGGATGGTAACATGGCACATCCTGGTGGTATGGCCCTTGTTCTCACCGCAGAATAAGCAAAATGTCCTCCTTGGTTGATCTCCAAATCTCCCGCCGAAGCCCCTGGCGCCTCTGCCTCTTGGAGCTGGTGGCCGAAAGAAAGTTTGCTGCTGCCCCGAAGCCTGTGAGGAGCACTGCGGCCTGTTCTGCTGACTCCCCTTATCATCATTTTGAGTGTTGTGGATGGACCTGACATGCCTTGGATAAAATCGTCCCCCGAAGCCCCTGGTCATCTCAGAAAATCTGAAGGCCTCCTCCCTTCTTTGGCGAAAGTCGTTATCTGCACGAATGTACTCATCCATCTTTTGGAGTAGCTTCTCCAGAGTCTGAGGAGGCTTCCTAGCAAAGTATTGGGCTGCAGGTCCAGGACGAAGCCCCTTGATCATGGCTTCGATAACAATTTCATTGGGCACCGTTGGTGCCTGTGCCCTCAAACGCAAGAACCTTCTGACATACGCCTGAAGGTATTCTTCATGATCCTGAGTGCACTGAAACAAGGCTTGAGCAGTAACCGGCTTCGTCTGAAATCCTTGAAAGCTGGTTAACAACATATCCTTCAGCTTCTGCCATGAGGTGATCGTTCCTGGTCGAAGGGAGGAATACCAGGTCTGAGCAACATTCCTGACGGCCATAACGAAAGACTTCGCCATGACTGCAGCATTGCCCCCATACGAAGACACTGTTGCTTCGTAGCTCATTAAGAACTGCTTCGGGTCTGAGTGGCCGTCGAACACGGGAAGCTGGGGTGGCTTATAGGATGGAGGCCAAGGTGTAGCCTGCAGCTCAGCGGACAAAGGAGAAGCATCATCGAAAACAAAATTTCCCTGATGGAAATTGTCATACCAGTCGTCTTCGTTGACGAAGCCCTCCTGATGAAGGTCTTTCTGCTGAGGTCTTCTGTTTTGCTCATCGTGAGTAAGATGGCGAACTTCCTCAGAGGCTTCGTCTATCTGCCGTTGCAACTCAGCTAGCCGGGCCATCTTCTCCTTCTTCCTCTGCACCTGTTGATGTAGCATCTCCATATCCCTGATTTCTTGGTCTAGCTCTTCCTCCTGAAGCGTTGGGCTGACGGCCTTTCTCTTCTGGCTTCGGGCCTCCCGAAGAGAGACGGTCTCCTGGTTGTGGTCCAGCGGTTACAGTGCTGCAGCCCCAGCCGCTGAAGCTTTCTTCGGTGCCATAGCGAAGGTCTACAGCTTCCGAAGGTGTTCAAAAAACTCGAAGTGGAAGTGAGTTCACCGGAGGTGGGCGCCAATGTTGGGGACTTGTTCTCAAAGGCTAAGAGTTAAGAACAAGGCAACATAAAAAATGTTAAGTGTTAAAGTTCTTCGTCCTTCGGAACATTATGTCCCTTCGGAAGATAATGTATTTCGGACGAAGGTCATAAGAGACATACCTTCGTAAACATAACAAGTAATGACGAAGGACTCATATAGGACATGAAATATAATATAAACACCATCATAGAATCATTTCTATTTTATTAACATGGAAAAATAGAAATGATTTCAAATTACAAATGTACCTTCGGTCCTGAGAGAAGGTAAAGAGTACAAGCGTGACGCAAAAGCAGATGCCCAGTCAGCGTGAACAGTACAGGTGTACTGTTCATCTATTTAGGTAGTGTTTGGTTGAGGAGCCAAGTAGAATGGAGCCGTTCCATCCCTGATTCTAGGAACGGAGCCGCTCTGTTTTGTGTTTGGTAATCTGGAACGGAGCGGCTCTGTTTTTTGTTTGGTTGCAGAGTGAACGGAACGGAGCGTGACTGTGAGAGCGGGATGGGAACGGAGCGGCTCCGTCCGGTTGATTTTTTGGAGCGGAATGGTTCCAGATCTGAGGAGAATATTCCCTAATTGGAGTCATTCCGTTCTAGTTACTTTGTAACCAAACAGCAACAAAATTGGGACAGAACGGCTCCGTTCTATTTGGCTCTTCAACCAAACACTACCTTATAGACGCGGGACGCAGCCCACGTAAAATTACATCTATGTCCATTACATTTGTTGATGACTTATGGAAATCTGTCGAGGCCCACGTAGTCTTTTCATCTTTAAGTCGGTTCCCCTTTCCGCTATCGCGACGAAGCTTCCCTGCACACAGCTTCGGCTGTGCACCGTCCTTCGTAGAACTTGGTAATCAGTTCGTCCTTCGTCTGATTCAGGCTTCGTCCTGACCGTGCTTTATGTTCATAATTCTGAGTCCGAAGATACCTGTTCACATAATCCACTTGGAAAACATTGTCAAATCATGTTTTTTAGGACCTTCGGAGGACGAAGGCCCCCAACAGTCACATTCTAAAAAAATAGTCTATTCTATTAGTAAGATTCCAATTCCTTAAAATGAAAAGAAACAAACGGGACCTAATAATAAACCTAGAAAACGTGTTAAGTATGACAAAAGAAGAGTCGCTGTCTTTAGAGAAAACATCATTTTCTATTGGGATTCACTTTATTTAACAAAAAAAAAACTTTGTTATGAATGAAAAGATTAGTGCTACAACTTACAACAGATCGAGTATAAAAATGACTCCAACATGTGCCCATCGACATATTGAACAAATATAAATAACCTTCAAGGCCTCCAAATCTGTCCAACAATTGTCAACCACTTTCTGAACTCTATTTGTCTGACAAACTCCTTTCACTACAGTATACCAAATGGCAGCCCCTGGCACAATGTACTTAGCCAGCATGACCATCACAACATCTCCTGTTGCCCTATATCTGTCTCTAAAGCATAGCCTCATGACCAATCCCTCTAAAAATTCTCTCCCTTTCCCCTCTACGACCCCGATCTCCCGCAAGAAAATGTTGCATGTTACTGTGTCTGGATCACACAGTTGATCAAGCATCTGGTTAAGCAAGTCCATTGCCCGAGGAAGGTTGTTTGTGTGTATCAGCCCATCCAATAGAATATTATAACTGATGGCATCTGGCCTGGCATCACCCTTTGCCAACATGTCATTAAATAAATGGACACCACCATCTACCATTCCAGACATGCATAACCTCTTGACCATTGAAGTATAAGCAATTGTATCAGGTACACAGCCACGACCAAGCATGTTTTTTCCAAACCATCATAGCATCTTTTAATCTCCCTACATTGCATAGCCCATTGATCAATATGCTGGCATTTGGCACACAACCAACCTTTTCCATCTCCTCCCATGTAGAGAGAGCACGAAAAAATATCCATAAATAATTGAGCTATATGTCATGACATTTGGTAAACATTTTGCATCAACCATATCTCCAAATAACATTTTAGCTTCAGTCATCCTCCCACAACGGGCCAGGCCATCAATCATTGCTGAATACAAAACAGTGTTTGGCTTTACCTTGGCAGCCACCATTGTCTCCCACACCTTCGATGCCCTGTCAACCTCACCTGACTTGCAAAAACCGGTGATCACAGCGGAAAACACAAATTCACTAGGTGCAAGCCCCTTCCTTCCCATTTCCTCAGACACCTTCCATGCATCTTCCATTCTCCCACACTTCACCAGTCCATCCACTACTGCCCCGTAAGTCATCAACCCTGGCGGCATCCCCTCACTCTCCATTCTTCTCATCATGCCCGCTGCATCCCTCGCCCGCCCACACAATAATAAACCATGCAGCAGCACATTGTATGTTGATTCCGTCAGTGTGCAACCCTTCAGCTGCATAAACCGAAACAGCTTGGCCGCCCCATTCACATCACCTGTACGCAGCATCGCCTTCAGCACCGGGTTAAATGCCTCTGCCGCCAAAATGCCATCAACCACCATTTCATGAACCAGCGCCAACGCGTCGTCCACACGCCCTGCATCAGCCAGGGCCGACACGATGGTGGAGTAGGTGAACTTATCTGGCGTAAGATTCCAGGCCGGAATGACATCGTGGAGGATTTGCAACGCAATTGGAAGATACAGGCCGCTGCTCCTTGGAACCAGAGAGGAACAGATGCACTTAAGGAGGAGGTTGAAGGAGAGCAGAGTGGGGGTGAGGCCGGAGAAGCGGCGCAGGGAGTGGGCAAAGAAGGCTGGTAGGAGATGCTGCGGGAGGGAAAACCGAAGGAGCGAGGAGTTGAAGCAGTGGTGGGTGGTGGCGGCTGAGGTGGGTGGGGACAGGAAGAGGCGGAGCGCGAGGATTGGGAGGGGCGAGCGGGCGAGGGCGGCGATGAGGTGGGAGAAGACGTGTGGGGAGGCGTCGTGGGGCAGGCGCCGGAGGAAGTCGAGGACGGCTGCGGCGGAAGGGGCCGGGGAGGCGACGGCGAGGGAGCGTGCGACGGAGAGGAGTGTGGGTGCGCCGGCGGTGGGGAAGAGCTCCGCGCCGAGCGGGGATTCGTCGTCGGATGTTGACGAGGAGACGGAGGGATACGAGAGGGAGCGGCGGCCGGTAGTCGTTGTCGTGGAGCGGGAGGATTTACGGGTGAGGCGGCGGAGGTGGGTGGTGGGATGGAGCATAGGGGGAGAAGCATGGCGGTCGGAAGGACGGCGGCGGGGGTTTAGGCGGAGGGCCGACCCCGCAGCCGGGTGTTCGATCAAAATCTCGTTCTAGGGTTTATATGATTGTGCCAATTTGAGATAGATTGGATTGTTTAGAGTGAAATTCCTAGAACATGTTTGGCAATAAAGTTTTTCAAAACCACCGTGATTTAAAATTGTTTTTGATATTACATGGTTTTAACCGACAAGATAAAACCATGTATTAAAATACATGTTTGGTTTTATTATGAAAACGGTCGGAAACGGTATTTATTCGGTAATCAGTTTTTTGATTGTTTTTCTTTGATTACGAATAAATAGGATATATAATGCACTATACAAATTTGTATTCTTGTTTATAACATTGAGCTTGTAAAGATTCATAAAAGTTAATCCTCAAATTTATCATATATTTTCTTAAATTATAGATATAAAATTCGATATGGATTCGAAAACAAATTTGGTAATTTTTCAACTTTTTTGTTGTAGGGAGTAAAAAATACATAAAACATTTTATGTAATATTTTATTCTTATTTGTAATAATGTGCTTGAGAATATAACACAAGATCACCATCAAATTCTATACATATCTATTTTAAAATATTAAATTTGTTCTAACAGTTCAGATTACCACTTTCATCCTTTCATAGTTTTTAAGGGTAAAGTGCATTTTCGGTACCTTAAATTGTGTGGGTATGTTAATCAGGTCCATATACTTTTAAATTGTGTCAATTAAGATCATATTTGTTGTTTGGATCTCACTTATGTCACAAACGATCGAAACTGACCCGATACATCGTGTCTCATCGTTTCCTCCTCTATTGCCTTTATCCTCGACGTCTCCTCCCTCGACTCCATCGTTGGCGCGATGGCTGATGCACACAACGGCGATCAGAGGCGATAGAGACCCGTTGAAGAATCCCTAGCCCCAGGACACATACTACTTTCTCGCTTGGCTAGAGTGGTGAAGGAAGATGCACTATGATTACAACCAAGAGGATCATCGACTCCCCTGTATTGTGAGTACACTAAACCCTATACCAATGTCATGATCATTTGGCCATGTGGATCTTGAGTGGGATTTGCATTTGGCCTAGTAATCGTTGTTGTTGTTCGGTGGATTTGGTTAGGGTTTTGGTGTAACAGTGAACCAATTTTTGGACCTATAGATGATGGTAGCGATTAGTTCAATATAGAGGTTCGCCATAGCCCATAGGGGTTTCTTTGAGGGTTATGGTCATCTTAGAACATATGTAAATGGAAAAGTGGATTGGTTTGACCATATAGATACAGTCTGAAAGGGAAATGTGACTTAATCCATTTCAACACTTGTTTTGATGCCTGATGACCATCACAATCATTTGGACTAACTAGTTTGCCAAGTTTATATTCACACATTCATAAGATCAATCACTATGCTTATAGGTTAGAAATCATCTCAAATCCACCTAATTATGGATAAAACATGGAAAAGAGGAACTACCAATACTTAAACATTTTGAATAAGTTCTAAACACCCTTAAGGACCTATTTGGTGCATCTAGAATGGTTGGAAAGCTCAGAATCAATGTTTCACTCTTTTGGAGCTAGTTTAAGCCAAAACAGGAATATGAGTTAGAGATGTCAAAACAATCCAAATCCATGACTTAGACTAGTTGGATAGACACTAGGTATGTTTGTCTAAGTCATGAAAACACTCTTAAGAATAGTCAAATTAACATGAAGAACGGTTGAAGAAGTTCAACAAAATTCTATAGAACTAGGGGGCATCGGACCGCCTTACTAGTGTAGTTTGCGAAGGCTGTTCTCGGGTCTGGCAATGGATCATGGGTCCATGCACACCAGCCCAGTCTGGTGGTGCATTGTACCTCTTTGCTAGAGAGGTCGGATTTAGGATGCTAGAGAGTTGGAGCACTAGCCCGGTCCGATGGCGCACCGGACCGTCCGAGTCCAACGGCTCTCTACCAGGTTTCAACGGTCGAGTTGATGTAGCCAAGGTTCGATGCTTTAATGAACCTTCATTGTTCAAGATCTGGGGCTTCTAACAAGATAGAATGGTCACCTGGTACAACAGTACGCCAGAGGTTCGGTGGTGCACTAGTCTGTCACTGTTGGAGGTCCAATGCACACGTAGTCTGCACACTTTTTACTACACATCTCCAATGGCTATATGGGGTGGTTGGGGATATAAATACACCTCCAACTAGCACATTGAAGGCACAAGAGCTACACCATCCATACATTGATTGCAACTCCTCTAAAGCATTCAATGGTATACGAGTGCCACATCCGATTGATTTAAGCTAGAAAAAGATAGTGCCTTGTATGAGAGACTTCATTTGAGTTGTTGCAAGTTCTTATGCTCTTAATTGTGTTTCATTCTAATTCCCAACCTCATTCTCTCGTTTGTAAAGCTAGCAAGAGACACCTAATTGTGTGGTGATCCTTGCGGGAGATGTCGTCTCCTTGAAATTCAGAAGAAGCACTCATCCAGTCATAGTGATCGTTTGAGAGAGGGAAAGAGTTGTAAGGCTATCTCCAACAACTTACTCATCCCCATACCATATTCAAACTCCACTCTGTGAACGGTGTAGTCTACAATTCAAAATAGTGCAACACAGTGATTTGGGTGACCATATGGGTGAACTATGAACATGGTCTAAGAGACCCATCCTTAGTGGACTCCTCAATGGGGAGTAGGTTCCTTGAAACCTAACTTGGGAAACAAATCACTCATGTTCTTTGTGTTGTGTTCATTTGTGGTTTGGTTCTTCCCCTCCCTCTCTCTCTTCTAGTTCTCTTGCTTATGCTTGATGCTATATCATTTGAGTTGCTCCCAAAGTAATTCCACAATCATTTGAGCAACTCTAGCAAGAAAAACAACTCTCTCTTACTCTGGTCGATTTACTTTTTGCTCTAACACATAATTGGGGTTCTTGTTTTGCTAATTTGTGATAAATTTTAGGTTTCGCCTATTCACCCCCCTCTAGGTGACTTTCAATTGGTATTGGAGCTCGATACTTCATTAAAAGTATAACCACTCAAAGTGATATCGGGAGAAGTCGCCAAGAGCGAGAAGGCACCCTCAGGAGAGAAGTTTGACGTGAAAGTTCCATCTGGAGAAAAGGCCAAAGGAAGCAAGAAGGAAAAGGTGCCATCCGAGAAGAAGCACAAGGAGAAAGAAGGATAATCCCGAGGATCCTCCAAATCCCACAAGAAGGTTCACAAGAAAAGATGTGGAAGGTTGTCTTCTACGAAACCGACACTTCATCTTCCACATCTGTTGTCGAGTCAACATCTTTAAAGAACCATGAGCGCAAACCGGTTAACCAAATCCCTTTTTGTTATCCTTGCATTCCTAAGCGTACTTCTTTACTTTTCGTTCTATTAGGCAAACCGCCATAATTTGATGGTGAAGATTATTCGTGGTGGAGTATAAAAATGAGGAGTCACTTATATTCACTCCACCCAAGCATTTGGGGCGTTGTTGATGTAGGGATGAAGTTACCGAAGATTAGGGGTGAGGATGATGACTCTGACGAGGCATCCCAGATCATCCATTGCAACTCGCAAGCCACCACGGTACTACTCGCTTCTTTGTGTAGGGAGGAGTAAAACAAGGTGAATGGCCTACAAATGGCTAAGGAGATTTGGGACGCTCTCAAGACGATGCACGAAGGTGATAAGTTCACCAAGATTACAAGAATGGAGATCATTTAAGGAGAGCTCAGGAGGTTCATTGTCAACAAGGGAGAGGGCCTATAAGAAATGTATAACCAGCTCAAGACCTTGGTGAACTAAATCTGCAACTTCGAGAGCACCAAATGGGCAGACCATAAAGTCGTTAAACTCATTCTAAGGTACCTATTTTCACGTAATACTACTCTTGTTACATTATTCCATGAAAGTTCTAAGAACTCTTTAAGCAATGTTATTGAGTACGTCATCAACAACTTCATCTATTATCTTATATATGTACCACTTCAAGCTTGGCTAGCGCATCCTTCAACTCTAGATCATTCTCTAGAATTTATTCTTCAGGCCCTCGTGAGTGTGCAGCTATGCAGAAGCGTTCACGTCATAAAAAGGACAAAATACTACCCGAAGCATTAATGAGTAAGTAAATGTAGTACCTTTGAGCTCTTTCAATCTCAAGGCTTCTCTTATTTCTCTAGCCATTTTAGCAACTCTATGAATCTGCAAGATAAGCACCATGTGTACATATTAAACTACAAAAAGACGAAGCTACAAATGAAATATTAAAATGAAACCTTTCCCGTATTATCTCTCATAACGTCATTCGCCACCTTCCACCCACCCTCATGCCAAATTTCTAAATAAAACCTTCTCCCATCTTTGATGGCTTTGGCTAAAGGTTCTTTAATATCATAAATAGACATGTTGAACTCAGGCTCAACAATGGCCTTAACATGATGGTACCTAGCTTTCTTAAATAGCAAAACTGTTCCTCGAGCTCCAACACATGCATAGAAGTCATCGCGGTCAGTTAAAACTTCGTCAAAGGCTTCTACTTCGCCTTCGATCCACTTCAACGCTCCAACAATGTCACCACGAGTGAATTTTGTCTCGCTGGAGAAGGCCCCAATAGTGATAAACATGTTCTTTAGCTTTTCACAGCATTGGGCCGCGGTGGAGAAGCATTCTTCCTTAGACTCCCAAAGCTCTTCAATAATTTTCTCCACTCTCTCCCTTTCAGTTTCAGCAATTGCTCATTTACTTTTTATAATTCAAATCTCATTAGCTTCTTCAATTTTCTCCTTTAACTTAGCCATCTCAACTTTATGTGGTTCACCTTGTGCTTCTATCTGTGCTTTGAGGTTGGCGATACGCTTTGCACTTTGAGCATTATCAGTTTCCAGCTTTGAAATCTTATGATCCTTTCCTTGAGATGTCTTTTGGAACTCATAATGGTCCCCAATCCAGTCGCTCACCAGGGTGTTTAACATTTCCTCTTTTTCCTCAACCTTATGACGAAGCTCGTTGACCATGGACCATAAGTTGTCGAAGGCTATCCGAGTACTCTCATCTTCAGCATCATTCTTAGCCTTCAAAGCTTTGCTTAGAATAAGTCCCTGTATGTTTCAAATATTAGTTTAAAAATTGATTGAAAAAGATTTCTAACATAAAAATGGAAAACCAGAATCTAACATTTACAGTGTTATAAGATAAGCAGTCTGCAAGTTGGTCCTTCGGCGTAGCAGATAGCTCGCATTCCAGCTTAGGATAACCCATTCTATCCACCATTTCATGGGACACTACAAGTTTTCTGTTGTCCGAAAGGAAGTAGAGATAGTCATCTTCATCATTGCCACCATAAACAAGCGAACCTAAGGGATACTTCAAATCTTCGGCATAATCTTGCACTTCAACAATTTGCTCAACAGTCAATTTTCTCCAAAATCATGACAAATGATATATTTGTGTGGTTTAAATGGTTCCTCCTTGTCACACCCGGTTTTGAAAGGTAATCCGAATGCGAACCATGTACGTGCCAGGATTAGAACTCACGTACACAGCGATTACATAATTGGACATCATCACACAATGCTTGAATTAAATAGCGGAAAGGTACTTAGTTACATCAAGATGCCTGAGACATCCACAGAGTCTATTACATAAACATAGTCTTTAACAATATCATCAAAGTGTGGAGTATCGAAACGTAGAATGTAAGCCTACACAGGTAGCTGACTGGGGGTTTTCCACTAAGATAAACTAGAACTCGTCATATTCATGGAACTCCTCGAAGTCATCCATGTTGCCAGCTTCACCTCCTGAGCACTGAGAACAGTGGGGACAACCTGGGGTGGAGTGGTTTGTAAAGTAAGGGTGAGTACACTTCAACGTACTCAGCAAATGACCCGTTTGGCTAGAGTGGACTAGCTGTATGTGGAGTTAAAGTTAAGCAGTTGCTTTTAGTTGGTCAAGTTTTATTATTATAAGTAGAGCCAAATTTTAGTAATAACCCAGTTATTACCCAAAGGCACTCCCTCCAAGAGGAAATACCAGAGATCAGAATTATAATCACCATTGTTAATCATCATCATAAAAGTAACCACTGTTCTTCTAATCGAAGAGGATCCTAAGGCTGCTCATAACCGCGAGCACGGCTAATATACCAGTTTCTAACACTCTGCAGAGGTCGCACACTTTACCCACAAGCCGTGATTCCCATTCTGCCTGGGGTTCTAGCCTCCACATTGATCACTACCAAGGTGACCTAGCAGGGTCTCACTACGTAGCCTTTACAAAGATTTCCCAGGGGACATAGCCGCTCGTTAGGTTTCTCCAGTTTGATAAACATAGTACATCTCCCGAGAGGAAGGGTGACTAACAAAACCAAATCAAAGAACCTCTGCAACCAGCCTCGGCAGAGCAAGTAATATGCCCGGACCCTATTGAGGGCCCTACGGCGAAGCCAACTACTCCTCTGGTTCCTCTAATTAATTAGCTAAGGGTGTCCCATTCCACCCTCATGGTTGCACTGTTATCCCGGGTTGTCACTCCCCAAACAGGTCCTTACGGAGAGGCACTCAGGAAAGAACCTGAGTCCCCTAAAGTAATCACAAGGACCTCATCGGGATAACATCATTGTATCATAAAAGATCACATCATGTTCATTGATTAAGTTTAAGCAATAGTGTAAGCTAACCATGATTAACCCAAAAAGGTAAACAAGGGTAAGGGAAATACAAACTAGTCAATCCTTAAGTCTCAGTAATGTAAAGCGGGATAGTGAATTATAAAGTAAGGTAGGACATGATAGGTCTGAGGACACTTGCCTTCACCAGGTTGTTACTCAGGGAGATCTCCAACAACACACTTAGGAACCTCGGACTGCTCGATGTCTAAGTAAAGCGAGCATACATTCAATACATTTGGAAAAGTATAAATGAACAGCACATCAAACATTTACAATCATTGACACATAACTCAAAAGAGTCTAGTATTAAGTGTAGGGGAATGATATCAAGTTACCAAGAAAATGAAGTAATCCTAATTGGGAAATTAATTACACTTTAAATGTTTAGGACATAGCTCAAAGGGGTTAAGTAGTGATTAAAACAAAGGAAAGCTAAAATCATAATATAACTACTCTCATTTAGGAATCTGATTATCCTTTAAATATTATCCATAATTACATACCTAATTATATTTATCACATTAGGGTCTAAAGGTTAAACCAAAAATAAATCCATTAAATGCATAAAACTAGCCTCACAAAATTAAATACATTTTAACTCCTAGAGTTCTTCTTTTATTTATTTCATTAAATAAATAAGTCAACATATACATTAATCCTATATTCTAAGTGTAAAATTAAGGTATGCAGATTACAGTTGACTATATTTTATTTGAACAGAGAATAATCTTGTGAATATTTTGCAATTTGAACCACTAAATTTGGAGTTCATATGAAAAAGATATGAAATAAACAAGTTTTGAAGTTTAAAATATGAAATTAGGGCTAAATCTGTAATTAAATAAAAGTCCAGGGGCTATTCTAAAGAAACCAGGGACCTATGCGCTAAAACAGAGAACGGCGGGTTGATTTCCTAAAACCAGGGGGTTTCTTAAGCAAAACGACCATGCGAAGGGGTACGGGGTATTCTCAGCCATAGGATTAGAAACCGACGACCTAGATTAGATCGCGCGGGCGCGGACGCAATTGACAAGCGGGGCCAAGGCATCAACGAGCCAAGGCGAGCTGACCAGCCGGCCCTAGGGGCAGAGACGCGGGTGAGGGGAGAGAGGAGAGACAGTTGGATCTGGATCAGGCGGCTAGAATTAGATCCGCTCGGGTTTGCTCTGCACTGTCCGATCTCGAGCGAACGACCGAGATCTAACGGCAGGGGGTGGTCATGGGCACGGTGGCGCCGCTCAGTCCCACGGCGGAAACTCGCCGGAGACGAGCAGACCGGCCATGGCGAGGCACTAGAGACTTGGGGGTTGGCCTAGGTGCGCACAGGGGGGTCTCGCGGACTCAACCAAGGGCACCACACCGGCGCGGGAGCACCAGAGGGCGCTGCCCACAGTGAGGCAGGCTAACAGCGGCGCTGGATTGCTCTGGCGAGCAATCACGTGCGCAACAGAGCAGTAACGACCAAATTAAGGGTACGAGCGGGTTGCTCACCTTGCAGGGAAACACTAGAGGCACGGAACAGCGGCGGAGGCACAGGGACGCGACGGGGCGACGGTGGCGGAGCTCCGGCTGCGCAAGAACCACTCCGGTGAGCGCGGACCGGCTAAACCAGGGAGGGAAGGGGCACACCGAAGGGTGTCCCGAGAAGCTGACGGCCAGGTGAAGCTCACCGTGGCACTGGACGGGGCGCGGACACAACGGCGGCCACGGAACAGGCGGTGGACGTCGGCGGGTGGTGGCGGAGGTTCTCAGTTTGCGTGGGCAGCGCGAGAGAGAGTGCGAGAGAGCTGGGCAGGGGGTGCAACTGGAAAAGGGGAGGTGGGCGAGCAGGGCGCGGGGTTCAAAAGGGGTGCGGGGGGGCTCGGTCGTGGCCGGAGAACGCGCGGACGTGGGCGCGTCCACGGCGGAGAGATCATGGGCGAGAGGTTAAGGACACGCTGACAGGTGGGGTCGGTGGGGCAGAGAGAGAGAGGGAGCGGGCGCGCGCGTGAGCAACGGTGCCGACAGACCGGTCCCACTGAGCAGCGAAAGAGCGAGGGAGAGAGGGCGCTCGGGTTTGCGCCGATAGGCAGGGCCCACCTGTTAGGCAGAGAGGGCGCGCGGGCACAGGCTGGGCTTAATGGGCTGCCTTGGACGGAATTGGCTTTTCTTATTTTCCTAGAATTTTCTATTGCCTTTTCTATTTATTTTCCCTAGGGTTTTCAATTCAAATTCAAATCAAGTTTCAAATTCAAACCAAATCAAATATGTGCAACATTTCAAAGGATAGTTGGGCTCAATATGATGCAACATTCCATGACTCATATGTTTTGGGCAAAATAAAATAAATAATTCCTCACTAATACAACTAACTCTAATTAAAGGAGAAAGAGAGAGAGAGAAAACTAGAGAGAGAAGGAAACTAGAGTGAGATAGAGAAGAGTAACACATGAATTTGGGTGATCATTAGAAAGAAATTTTATACCCCCAAATTCAGGGTGTTACAGACCTATCCCCCTTAAAAGAATCTCGCCCTCGAGATTCAAGGCTGGCTAGCAAAGAGTTCAGGGTACTTGGCTCTCAGATCATCTTCTCTTTCCCAGGTTGCTTCTTCTTCTGAGTGATGGCCCCATTTGACTTTGCACATCCTGATGGTGTTCCTCCGGTGGCTTCTCAACGTATGTCAAATCCTCTTGAACTTCAAGGTCTTCCATTGGCAACTTCTCTTCTGGTACTCGCAAGCATTTCTTTAACTGAGACACGTGGAACACATCATGCACTACGGATAGGTTCTCTGGTAAGCTGAGTTGATAAGCCACTTCTCCACGTCTTACCTGAATCTGATACGAGCCAATATAGCGAGGGGCTAGCTTGCCCTTGACTCCAAACCTCTTGGTTCCTCTTATAGGCGACACTTTCAAGTAGACATAGTCTCCCACTTCAAAACTGAGTTCTCTCCTCCTGGTATCAGCATAGCTTCGCTGCCTGGACTGTGCTGCCTTCAGATTTTCCCGGATCATCCTGATATTCTCTTCGGCTTCAAGCAAAATCTCTGGACCGAATACCTGTCTTTCGCCGGGTTGGTCCCAATGCAATGGAGTTCTGCAATTCCTCCCATAAAGTGCTTCAAATGGTGACATCTTCAGACTAGCCTGATAGCTGTTGTTGTAAGAGAACTCGGCATATGGTAGCCTCTTGTCCCAACCTAACTGGTCTTGCAAAGCACAAGCTCTCAACATATCCTCAAGAATCTGGTTGGTTCTCTTAGTCTGGCCATCTGTCTGCGGGTGATAAGTTGAACTGAACTTCAAGTGCATACCCAAAGCTTCATGCAACCGCTGCCAAAAATGAGAGGTGAACTGGATACCTCTATCCGATATTATCTTCTTTGGAATACCATGCAAGCACACAATCCGAGACATGTATAACTCTGCCAACACTTCTCTGTTATAGGTGGTCTTGACTGGTATGAAATGGGTCGTCTTTGTCAAACGGTCCACTACTACCCAGATGGAGTCATAACCAGCTCGAGTGCGGGGTAGACCAACTATAAAATCAATCCCAATCTCATCCCATTTCCACTGTGGAATCTGCAACAGCTGCAACAAACCTGCGGGTCTCTGATGTTCGGCCTTGATCCTCTGACAACTGTCGCATCTGGCCACATACTCTGTTATCTCTCTTTTCATTCCGTACCACCATAATTTCTTCTTCTTCAAGTCTTGGTACATTTTCTCACTACCAGGGTGTATAGAATATGCTGTCTCAGGAGCTTCCTTGAGAATCAGTTCCCGGATCGAGGTGATGTTAGGAACACATAGCCTATCCTTAAACCATATCACTCCTTCGGCATCTTCACGGAAATCTAGACCTTTCCCATTGATGATCAGCTGCCGGATCTCGTTGATCTTCTCATCATCCTTCTGACCTTTCCTGATGTCTTGCTCTAGAGTGGGCTCTAGCTCAATTGTCACTCCTTGGGTGTTATTTAGAAATCTGAGACTCAACCTGTCTAATTCCTTCGCTAGCTCATATGGCATCAGGTGAGCGGCCAACATATTGACTTGACTCTTCCTGCTAAGAGCATCTACAACTACATTTTCCTTTCCTAGGTGATAATGAATCTCCAGCTCATAATCTTTGATCAACTCTAGCCATCTTTGCTGCCTCATGTTTAACTCTGACTGAGTGAATATGTACTTGAGGCTCTTGTGGTCCGTGTAGATATCACACATCTGCCCATAAAGATAATGCCTCCAGGTCTTCAATGCATGAACCACGGCTGCTAACTCCAGATCATGAGTAGGATAGTTCTTCTCATGAATCTTCAACTATCGGGACGAGTATGCCACTACTCTCCCTTCCTACATCAACACACATCCCAGTCCGGTGTACGAAGCATCGCAATACACTGAGAATGGCTTGTGAACATCTGGCAGAACCAACACTAGCGCTGTTGTCAACTTCTGCTTCAACATTTCAAATGATTCTTGGCACGCTTGGGTCCACTTGAACTCAACCTTCTTTGCTAGCAAGGCTATCATTGGTCTGGCAATCTTGGAGAAACCTTCAATAAAACGCCGATAGTAACTAGCCATTCCAATGAAACTCTTGATTCCTCGGACATCTTTTGGTGCTTTCTAGTCCAGAATCGCCGTCACTTTCTTTGGATCCACAGCTAGTCCATCTCAGTTTATAATATGACCCAAGAATAGAACTTCACTGATCCAGAACTCACATTTGCTAAGCTTGGCATACAGCTGGCAATCTTGTAGTCTTTGAAGTACTTTCCTCAAATGTTCCTCATGCTCTTGCTCATTTTGGGAATATATAAGAATATCATCAATGAACACCACTACAAACTTGTCGAGGTAGTCCATGAACACACTATTCATCAGATACATGAAGTACGCTGGCACATTCATCAATCCGAATGACATAACCATGAACTCATATAGTCCATACTTGGTGATGAATGTTGTCTTCGGTATATCCACAGGTCGGATTCTAAGCTGATGGTAACCTGACCTCAGATCTATCTTTGAAAACACACTAGCTCCTCTCAGTTGATCAAATAAGTCTTCGATTCGAGGCAGAGGGTACTTATTCTTGATAGTGACTTCATTCAAAGCTTTGTAATCGATGCACATCCTCTTCATGCCATCCTTCTTCTCCACAAATAACACTGGGGCTGCCCAAGGTGAGGTACTTGGTCTGATGTAGCCTTTCTCTAACAACTCATCAATTTGCTTCTTGAGTTCCACCAACTCTGGTCTAGACACTCGATAAGCTCTCTTGGATATAGGGGCAGTGCCTGGGATAGGCTCTATGGCAAATTCAACTTTCCTTTCAGGTGGCATGCCTGGTAACTCCTCAGGGAATACATCGGGGAATTCTGACACAATCCTAATTGCTTCAATCAGATTGGACTCCTTATCATCTACTGATAAATGGTGACAGGCTCCTTCTTCTAGTTCAGGTAAGTACAACTTAGTTACTACTTCCTTTTCGGATGGGGACACCAACTTAACTGTTCTCTTGTCACAACTAACAGTGGCTTGATTTCTGTGCAGCCAATTCATCCTAGGATGACATCTAACCCTTGAGTTCCCATGACTACTAGGCTAGCGGGGAAGGCTATCCCCCTTATTTCAATCCTTAGTGTTGGGGACTTGTTCTCAAATGCTATGAATTAAGAACAAGGCAACACGAAAAACGTTAAACGTTAAAGTCGTTCGTCCTTCGAAGCATTACTTCCCTTGGGATATAATGATCTTCGGATGAAGGTTATGAAGGACATACCTTCAGCAGCATAACATATAATGATGAAGAAGGAATCATATGAAATATAAAATAACATAAACAATCATGTATTATTATCAACTCATTTCTATTTTATTATTATGGAAAATAGAAATGATATCAAATTACAGATGTACCTTCGGCTTGAAAGAAGGTAAAGGTACAAGCGTGACGCAAAAGCAAATGCCCAGTCAGCGTGAACAGTACGGGAGCACTGTTCATCTATTTATAGGCACAGGACGTAGCCCATGTAAAATTACACCCATTCCCTTTACATATGCTAATGGCTCTATAGTAACCCATCGAGGTCTGAATAGCCTTTTCCTTTTTAAGTCGGTTTCCTTTTCCGCTATCATGCCGAAGCTCTCCCGCACATAGCTTTGGCTCTGCGCCAACCTTCGTATTCTTTGTGCTTCTTCACACTGTGGTTCTGATCCGAGCCCGAAGGTACCTGTCCATGTATTATACTCCAGAAACATTGTTAAATCATGTTTTTGAGGACCTTCGGAAGCCGAAGGCCCCCAACAGTAGCCCCTCGCAATATTAATTTGTTAGAATAATAAATTCAGATTGCAATATGGACAAAGGCCCTAAGCCGAAGGTCCGAAAAAAACACCTTCTCTTTGCTAGAATAGCAACAGTCAATGACAAGCGGGGCCCTCCACAGTGCAACGCACTAGGCGTATAAATAAGAGCACACCACGAGCTCATTTGGTACGCTTTTTGCCATCTGCTCTGTTTGCTCAATTTTTAGCTCTTGCCTACCAACGCTTGCTTGGTTTTTTTAGATTTTCTAAGCTTCGGCTTTGAGAGCACATTTTCACCATTTCCGAAGAGAAGATGTCTCAAGATAAGAAAGCTGTTGCTGAAACGAAGCTGAGCAAGGAGGAGAAGCTTCTTAAGGAAAAAACTGCTGGATTCATCGAATCAATTGCAAAGACCAACACAGAAAAGATTACAAAAGAAATTCTAGAAGGCTTATCTAAAGATACCGATGATAGCGATAGTTATGATGTGGAAAGTGGGGGCGAAGACTCCGAAGATCGGCCGTGGCGACCAAGTCACACAGTCTTCGGAAAATCGACTATCAGGCAAAGTCATCTCGATAACATGAGAGGAAGATATTTTCGAGACATATCCATTGTTGGTGACTTGTTCTCAAATGCTAAGAGTCAAGAACAAGGCAACATAAAAAGTGTTAAATGTTAAAGTCCTTCGTCTTTCAAGACATTATATCCCTCTGGATATAACGAATTTCAGACGAAGGTTATGAGGGAAAAGACCTTCGTAAGTCCAACATATGATGAAGGAGAATATATACATGGAATACGAACAATAACACAGATATTATCACCAATTTATTTCTATTTTGTATTATCAGAGTCATAATAACAAATTATAAATGTACCTTTGGATTGTCGAAAAGTAAAGATACAAGCGTGATGCGAAAAGCAGATGCCAGATCAGCGTGAACAGTACGGGAATACTGTTCATCTATTTATAGGCACAGGGCGCAGCCCGTGGAGAATTACATTAATGCCCTTTACATTTATCAATAATTCTATAGTGATTCTTCGAGGTCCAATTTGCCTTTTCACCATATAAGTCGGTTCCCCTTTTCTGCTGTCATGCCGAAGCTTTTTCTGCGCATAGCTTCGTGATCATCTTATCCTTCGTTATGATCGCCTTCCATCCTATTCAAGCTTCGTCTTGACCATATTCCTGTATACTCGTGGCCCAATTCCGAAGATACCTGTTCACATATTTCACTTGGAAAACATTGTCAAATCATATTTTTGAGGACCTTCGGAAGCCGAAGGCCCCCAACAGTAGCCCCTCGCAATATTAATTTACTGGAATGATAAATTCATATTGCGATATGGACGAAGGCTTTAAGCCGAAGGTCCGAAAAAACACCTTCCCTTTGCTAGAATAGCAACAGTCTTTGACAAGCGGGACCCTCCAGTTTTCAACGCACTAGGTGTATAAATAAGAGCTCACTACCAGGTTATTTGGCATGCTCCCTTGCTAGCTGCTTTTACTCACCCAACTTTTAGCCTGCGCGCAACAGCACTTGCTTGGTTCTAAATTTTTAAGCTTCGGTTTCGAGTGCGCTTTGTCAGCATTTGCGAAGATGTCTGAAGATAAGAAAGCTGTTGGTGCTTCAAGGCTAAGCCTTTCTGAGGAGATGCATCTGGGTTTTCTTGAATCAATGTCAAAGACTAATACAGAGAAGATTACCAGGGAGATTTTGGAGGGTTTATCTGAAGATACTGGCGACAGTGAAAGTTACGATGCGGATAGTGGTGGTGAAGATTCCGAAGATCGACCCTGGCGACCAAGCCATGCAGTTTTTGGTAAATCCAGTATTAAGGAAAATCATCTTGTCAATATGAGAGGCAGATATTTTCGGGACTTGTCTGTTGTGAGGGCTGACGAAGGAGAGAAGACTTGTCGGACTCCCGAGGAAAATGAGGTCGTGATATTTCGAAGCTTCTTAAAAGCTGGATTACGATTTCCCTTGAGCAGTTTTGTCGTGGAAGTACTGAAGATATTTGAAATCTACCTTCACCAACTTACCCCCGAAGCAATCATAAGGATGAACATCTTTGTGTGGGCCGTGAGGAGCCAAGGTTTGGAACCTAACGCAAAAAGCTTCTGTAACGTACATGAGCTATTGTATGAGACAAAACCCTGGGGCAAAGAGCAGTATCACAACAACTTTGGCTGCTACAGCTTTGGCGCTCGGTCTGGGTCAAGCTGCCCTGTGCCAACCTTTCGAAAGAGGTGGCCCGGCGACTGGATGACGGAATGGTTTTATGTGAAAAATGACTTGAAATCACGTGAAGATATCAAGGGTGTCATTATGCGCCCTATCTGGCAACGCTTCGGCCTCCGGAAGCCGAAGGTGGAAATGAATGAAGCAGCCGAAGAATGCCAGAGAGCCTTCGGCGTTGTTTGCTCTTTTATTGGAACAAGGGATTTGGTCCAAGAACACATTGCTTTCAGAGTATGGCCACTTGTGGAAAAGTGGGAAATGCTGGAGGAAACCATTAAAGAGACTGACGAAGGTGGACTAGTTAGGCTAAAATACACATTCAAATACGGAGATAAGTTTGTTGAGCCAGATGATGACTGGTTAAAAAGTATTGAGGCCATAAGTGACGAATTGCTTGGGGTATACTCGAAGGCCGAAGATACTGCATTATCAGCGGCCTTCGGAGGCCGAAAGAAGAAGAGACTTAATCGAGTATTTGATGCAATTGGGTTTGTCTACCCCGACTACCATTACCCAGCGTGGGGTCAAAAAAGAAAGAATACTTCTTCTGCAAAGGAAATTGCCTCAGCTGCTCCTAGCGAGCCAGCGCCGAAGAGAAAAAAGGTAAAGGTTCTCACACACCAGCCACATTATATTGAACCGGCCACAGTGCCTGAATTTATTGGTGAGACCTCTTCGGCCACCGAAGCTAAAGAACCACCTCCAGTGCCAAAAATCGAAGAAATGGCCGAAGCACCATCAACAGAAAAAACAGAAAAACCGAGGACTGAAGAAACATCAGAAATTTTAAGTCCTTCAGCAAAAATTGAGGCAGCAAAAAACCAAAAGGGTCCAGCGGTGACCCTGAAAAGAAAAAGGATGGTTAATGTGCTAGATGTTTTGGAGACAATTAAGTCTTCAAGCACAACCCCGAAGAAAATTGTTGAAACTTCCGAAGTGCGTACTGAAGTCTTTCTTGCCGAAGCTCCAAAGCAACAATCTGAGACTGAAGCTGGGCCTTCAGAACCCACCAAGGTAAAATCCTTGGAAGCCGAAGAAACAAAAATGACAGAGCCGATTTTAGTTGAAGAAACTGGCACTGCTGCCCCCGAAGCATCCTCCAAAGCCCTCGATTATATTGTTCGACATGCTTCGGGAAAAAGATTATCTGAAGAAGAGTTTTTTGAAGCTAATCACTATGCCCAAGAACTGAGGTATCCAAAAGGGGCCTTAGTATTCAATGGCACAGACGAAGAAGACTTCTTATACTGCCTCCCAGATAACAAGGAATTATCCGTCTGCCGGGAGATGGCTAGAAGTATGGGGTTCCCGAAGCTTGAAGCTGGCCTCTGTGCCATGACGAAGGACGATCTTGCAGATAGCCTTGCATACAATAGTCTGAAGGTAATTTTTTTTAATCCATTCATTCCTTTGTATAGGGCTTAATACTCAGTAATGCCTTAAGGGCACAAAAGAATGCTGAAGACGAAAGCTGCACTATTGCTCCCAATAACCTTCGAATAGAGGTTATCAAGCTAAGAAACGAAGCCTTGGAAAAAGACAAAATTCTGCTTACATTGGTGGATAAGATAAAGGAAGACGAAGCTACTTCTAAAGCTCAAGCTGAAGCTCAAAGGCAGGAAATCGAGGGTCTTCGGAGACAGTTGGCCCGAGCTAAAGAAGAACGCGTACTTGAAGAAACGAAACGAGAACTTAGCGACCAGTGGGCAAATCATTTAGAAGGAAACGTTGAAGAGCTTCGTGCATCCAAGAAAAGGTGCTATGACAAATCTATAGAATGCGTTAAGAAAATAAAACTAGCTTCGGCAGCGTTGGCACATTCTCGAGCGAGGAAAACTTCACAAGGGGGAACCCCGAGGGCCCGATTGAATGGATCAATCACGAAGCCGAGGCTTTTGAGGAAATTTTGAATAGCCGTGGAGACATATGTGCTTTTTCGGGTGCCAGGGGGATTGCTACTATTTTGGAGAGGAAAGGCTGCGAGCATGTGAAAACTTTAGCACAATCCGAAGCTGCCTTATCCTCCGAAGACATAAAAGACCCCTCGGTCGAAGCTAGCATGGTTGGTGGAAAATTTTTCACCGACATCTGGGATAATGGTGGCCGAGAAATGGCCCAAGAGATTATTCAAAAAAGAAAAAAAGGCATCCATGATGCTAGAAAAGTAGCAGAGGCTGCTGAGAAAAGCGCAGAGCCCAAAGGGCGAATAGGTATTTACTAGTGGTTTTTGTCTCTTTGTTGTAATTTTTTGACTTCGAACTTGTTCAGGGTTTGTAATAGTAATAAATCCGTATTTACTCTTCCCTCAGAACCTACTGAGTCATCTGTGGCCCCCACACGAAGGGGGATGACGAAATTAGACAAATGGCCGAAGCCATCATGGATAGAGTTTTTGATCAGCTTTTAAACGAAGCTGCAGAAGTAGTCTTAAGGGAAGATTAGATACTGTTGCAAAAAACATTCAGAATGTAATGTTTGTTGAGAATCATGTGTAATATTGTGTAACTTAGGGTGTAATTTATTAGCTGTTTATAGTTCTATTCTTTGCGATGCATGAAACATTATACACATACCGTTTTTGAGCCTTCGGCGAAAAAACACCTTCCCTTCTTTTCATGCTTCGTAAATAATATCCGTGCTCTCATAAAATCAGTAACTAATCCTGGTAAAATCAATGATCAATAGATCTTTCCATCTCAGAGTTTGACGAAGAAATAACTCTTCCATGGCCATTGTTTGTGCCGTGCCACTATTTCTTCAAAACGATCTTCGAATATCAATATTGAAGCACCCCTTCTTGCGTTATTGATGCATTATGATGTATGATGTTATGCTATGCAAATGATGTAATGATGTGATGTTATGCAAAATGATATTTGCCAAAGGTCGACATTTATTTTTCACTGTAAGCCTCCCTTACGAGCTTCTTCGCCTTTTACTTCAGCAGAATCAGCGTTTATTTTTCGCTGTAAGCCTCCCTTAGGAGCTTCTTCGCCTTTTACTTTCAGCAGAATCAGCGTTTATTTTTCACTGTAAGCCTCCCTTAGGAGCTTTTTCGCCTTTTACTTTCAGCGGAATCAGCGTTTATTTTTCGCTGTAAGCCTCCCTTAGGAGCTTCTTCGCCTTTTACTTTCAGCGGAATCAACGTTTATTTTTCGCTGTAAGCCTCCCTTAGGAGCTTCTTCGCCTTTTACTTTCAGCGGAATCAGCGTTTATTTTTCGCTGTAAGCTCTGCATTCCCTTTGGAACGACATTTGAGCAGAAAACTTACACTGCGCTCCCTTAGTAATGACTTTTGAGCGGAAAACTTACACTGCGCTCCCTTAGGAATGACTTTTGCTGCTTCGAAGAAATTGCACTGTATTCTTTAGAACAAATTTTTGATAATTTGAAGGTCCTTCTTGCCCCCATAAATTCTTATGTTTCGGCAACTTAAGCCTATGGAGGAGACATTTTTTAATATGGCAAAGAACGAAACTGTTACAAGAGATTAAAATACGATAAAAAGCACTTAAACTTCCCATAATTGTTCCTTATTCAAAAGAAAGTAAGACTGAAATGCGAAAATGCAAAAATCTGCTGACGAGGTAGGATATTTGTCAGTAAATATGCTTCGACTCCGGCACAGTGCTATTGACTGTGCGAGCTTAGGACTCCTCTCTGAAGTCCCGCTGAAGGTGAGTGTGCTGACTCCCTTCTGGCTGCTGACCTCGTTGCATTGGTGGTGGCGGTGGAGGCTGTTGCCAAGATGCTTGGGATTGACTTGCCGAAGCAACAGAAGCTGCAGGGTGATTGCCTACATATTCTGGAATGTAAGGCGAATGGTACGAAGCAGTATGCATGACCTGCTTCGGCTGGCTCTGTTGCGCTGCAGCTTCTGCTAGCTCCTTTTGCTTCTGGATGGTAACATGGCACATCTTGGTGGTATGACCCTTGCCTTCACCACAGAATAGGCAGTAAATTTTTCTTGGTTGATCTCCAAATCTTCCCCCGAAGCCCCTGGCGCCTCTGCCCTTGGCGCTGGCGACCGGAAAGAGCTTTGCTGTTGCCCCGAAGCTTGCGAGGAGCATTGTGGCCTTTGCTGCTGACTCCCTTTGTCATCACTTTGAGTAGAATTGTGAATTGACCTGACGTGCCTCGGATGGAATCTTCCTCCGAAGCCCCTGGTCATTTCAGAGAACCTGAATGCTTCCTCCCTTCTTTGGCGAAAATCATTGTCAGCTCGAATATACTCGTCCATCTTCTAGAGCAGCTTCTCCAAAGTTTGAGGAGGCTTTCTGGCAAAGTATTGAGCTGAAGGCCCCGGCCGAAGCCCCTTGATCATGGCCTCAATGTCAATTTCATTGGGCACTGTTGGTGCCTGTGCCCTCAGACGCAGGAACCTTCGGACATACGCTTGAAGATATTCTTCGTGGTCCTGGGTGCACTGAAATAAAGCTTGGGTAGTAACTGGCTTCGTTTGAAACCCTTGGAAGCTGGTTATCAACATGTCCTTTAGCTTTTGCCATGAAGTGATTGTCCCTGGCCGAAGAGAGGAGTACCAGGTTTGTGCAACACTCCTGATAGCCATGACGAAAGACTTTGCCATGACCGCCGTGTTGCCACCATACGAAGATATGGTTGCTTCATAGCTCATCAAGAATTGCTTCGGGTCTGAATGACCGTCGTACATGGGGAGCTGAGGTGGCTTGTAAGACTGTGGCCAAGGTATAGCCTGCAGTTCTGTTGACAGGGGAGAAGCATCATCAAAAGCAAAATTTCCATGATGGAAATCTTCATACCAGTCGCCCTCGTTGTAGAAGCCCTCTTAATGAAGCTCTCTGCGCGGGGGCCTTTGATTCTGGTCATCTTGAGCAAGATGTCGAAGCTCTTCAGAGGCTTCGTCTATCTGCCTTTGTAGATCAGCTAGACGAGCCATCTTTTCCTTCTTCCGTTGGACCTGTTGATGGAGCATCTCCAAATTTTGGATTTCTTGATCCAAGTCGTCCTCTGGAGGCGTTGGACTGGTGGCCTTCCTCTTCTGGCTTCGGGCCTCCCTGAGAGAACGGACATCCTGATTGGGATCCAGCGGCTGCAGAGTAGCAGCCCCTACGGCTGAAGCTTTCCTCGGCGGCATGACGAAGGTGATGCTTGCCGAAGATGTTCAAAACTCAAAAAATGGACGTGAGTTCACCGGAGGTGGGCGCCAATGTTGGTGACTTGTTCTCAAATGCTAAGAGTCAAGAACAAGGCAACATAAAAAGTGTTAAATGTTAAAGTCCTTCGTCCTTCAAGACATTATATCCCTCTGGATATAACGAATTTCAGACGAAGGTTATGAGGGAAAAGACCTTCGTAAGTCCAACATATGATGAAGGAGAATATATACATGGAATACGAACAATAACACAGATATTATCACCAATTTATTTCTATTTTGTATTATCAGAGTCATAATAACAAATTATAAATGTACCTTTGGATTGTCGAAAAGTAAAGATACAGGCGTGATGCGAAAAGCAGATGCCAAATTAGCGTGAACAGTACGGGAATACTGTTCATCTATTTATAGGCACAGGGCGCAGCCCGTGGAGAATTACATTAATGCCCTTTACATTTATCAATAATTCTATAATGATTCTTCGAGGTCCAATTTGCCTTTTCACCATATAAGTCGGTTCCCCTTTTCTGCTGTCATGCCGAAGCTTTTTCTGCGCATAGCTTTGTGATCATCTTATCCTTCATTATGATCGCCTTCCGTCCTATTCAAGCTTCGTCTTGACCATATTCCTGTATACTCGTGGCCCAATTCCGAAGATACCTGTTCACATATTTCACTTGGAAAACATTGTCAAATCATATTTTTGAGGACCTTCGGAAGCCGAAGGCCCCCAACATCCATCATGAGGGCTGACAACGGAGACAGGACTGCTCCTGCTCCTGAAGAGAATGAAGTCGTAATCTATCGAAGCTTCTTCAAGGCTGGGCTTCGATTCCCCCTAAGCAGTTTTGTGGTTGAAGTTTTAAAGATATACCAGATTTTTCTTCACCAGATTACTCCCGAAGCCATCATAAGAATGGGAATCTTCGTATGGGCTGTGACGAGCCAAGGTTTAGAGCCAAGTGCAAAATGTTTCTGCAGCATGCATGAACTTTCGTATGAGACGAAGGCCTGGGGTAAGGAACAATATCATAACAATTTTGGTTGCTATAGCTTCGTTGCTCGCTCAGGCTCAAGTTTCCCAGTGCCAACATTTCGGAAAAAATGGCTCGGAGACTGGATGAAAGAATGGTTCTACGTGAAAAATGATTTAAGGGCGAGAGAAGATATTAAGGAGATCCTCATGCGCCCCATCTGATCCCGCTTCGGCCTTCGGAAACCGAAGGTAGAGATTGATGAAGCAGCTGAAGAATGCCAAAGAGCCTTTGGCATAGTTTGTTCTTTCATCGGGACAAGGGACTTAGTCCAAGAGCACGTGGCCTACAGGATATGGCCATTGGTAGTCAACTGGGAGATGCCAAAAGAAACCATCAGCAACCCCAACGAAGGTGGTTTGGTTCGATTAAAATACACCTTCAGGTTTGGAGATCAATTTATCGAACCAGATGACGACTGGCTGAAATGCGTTGAAAACACCAGCGATGAACTACTTGGAGACTACTCCAAGTCCGAAGATAACGCATTATCTGCGGCCTTCGGGAGCCAAAAGAAGAAGAGGCTAAATAGAGTTTTTGATGCCATCGGATTTATGTACCCTGATTACCGCTACCCGCCACGGGGGCAGAAGAGAAAGAGTGCAACTTCCGGGAAAGATGCTGCTTCAGCTGCTCCAAGCGAGCCCACGCCGAAGAGGAAAAAGGTGAAGGTTCTTACCCACCGGCCGTGATATATTGAACCGGTCGTAGTGCCCGAATTTGGTGGTGAGACCTCTTCGGCTACTGAAGCCAAAGAGCCTGTGCCTACGCAGAAGATTGAAGAGCCGGCTGCAATGCCGAAGACATCCTCAGCCAAGTTAGCTGAGCCGAAGGCCAATAATATAGGGATCGAAGGAACAAAGATATTAGAAATTACAAGCCCTTCGGCAGAAGTGACAGTGCCGAAGGCACAAAAAGGTCTTACAGCGACCCCTAAGAGGAAAAAAATGGTCAATGTACTAGATGCACTGGAGACAATAAAGACAAGCTATACTCCAAGGAAAACTGCCGAAGCTCCAAAGACGCAGTCTGAGACAAGAGTAACCGAAGCCGAGGCTGCAAAGAGCCAGATCGAGACCGAAGCTGGGCCTTCAGAGCCCGCCAAGGAGAAATCCTTGGAAACTGGAGAAGAAATGGAAAAAGAAGCTGCAGAACAAATTCTGCCTGAAAAAACTGCCACTCCTACTCCTGAAGCATCTTCCGAAGTTCTTGATTATATTGTACGACACGCTTCAGGAAAAAGGTTGTCTGAATAAGAAAAACGAGAAGCTCAATACTATGCCCAGAAACTGAATTATTCAAAGGGGGCATTGGTATTCAATGGCAGCGGAGAAGAAGATTTCTTATATTGTCTCCCAGACAACAAGGAGATTTCTGTCTGCCGGGAGATGAGCAGAAGCTTCGAATTCCCAACACTGGAAGTCAGGCTTTCGGCATTATCGAAAGATGAATTGGCGGATAGCTTAGCATATAATAGTTTAAAGGTGTGAGAATAAATTTTTTTTTTACTTAAAAACGAAAATTTTTGTTTATTTGCTTATGCTTAATACCACACTTCTTTTGCAGGGCCCGATTCTTAGCAATGCCCTCAGGGCGCAGAAAAATGCCGAAGACGAGGGATGCACTATAGCTCTGAACAACCTTCGTTCCGAAGTAATTGAACTAAGGAACGAAGGTCTTGAAAAAGATAAAATATTAAATTCATTAGTGAGCAAAATAAAAGAAGACGAAGCTACTTCCAAAGCCCAAGCTGAAGCCCAGAAATGCGAAATTGAGGACCTTCAAAAATAGCTGGCTGAAGCAAAATTAAAATGCGCTGTTGCCGAAGCTGAACGAGATGCCAGTGATTACTGAAAAATTACTGGGAAAAAACAGTTGCAGAACTTCAGGCATCAAAAGAAAAATGCTTTGAAAAATCTATAGAATGTGCAAAAAAGATAAAAACAAGCTTTGCCAACGTTGGTGCGTATTCAAGTGAAGACAACTTCGTACGGGGCGATCCCGAGGGGCCAATTGAATGGATCAGCAGCGAGGCCGAAGCCTTTGAGGAGATTTTAAATGACCATGGGGACATCTGCGCCTTCTCAGGTGCAAGGGGAATTGCGGCTATCTTGGAGAAATCAGGTTGCGATCATGTGAAAACTTTGGCCCAAGCCAAAGCTACTTTATCTATTGATGATACAAAGGACCCCTCGGCTGAAGCAAGCTTAGTTGGTGGAAAATTCTTTACTGACATATGGGAAAATGGCGGCCGATGGATGGCTCATGAAATAATAAAAAAGAGCGAAAAAGATACTCACGATGCAAGGAAAGCAACGAAGGCAGCTGAAAAGGCTGCGGAACTCGAAAAGCGGATAGGTATTGCTTAATAGCTTTTAACTTTATTTTTTATTTTTGTGACTTTGAATCTTATTTACGTTTTCTACTGCAGCCGAACTATCTCCTCCCCAAGAGCCCTTCGAGTCATTGATCGAGCTAGAGGCAAAGGAACCAACAGAAATCATTAATATGGCCGAAAGCATTTTGGACGAAGTCGTTACTCAACTGCTGACCGAAGCTGCAGACAAAGTTTTGAAGGAAGAATAATAGATATTGTAAAAACATTGTTAGAATACCAATGTAACATTTGCTGGACTATGCTTGTAATATTTGGCGCTCATGAGTTTTTAATGTAATGTATAAGTGGCTTTGTAATTCATTTCTTTGCGATGCATGAAACTTTTATTGTACATACCGTTTTTGAGCCTTCGGCGAAAAAACACCTTCCCTTCTTTTCATGCTTCATAAAAAATCCTCCAATCATCGCAGAAACATTAATGCTTCATCAACAATAAACGTTTTCCTCCACTTTAGAGCTGATAAAGCTGTATCTCTTCAAAACTTATTTTGTGCCTTAGCACAATTTCACTTTTTCGAAGCATTCTCCGAAGGTCAACATTGTATCCCCTTCTTGTGTCATTGATGCAATATGATGTATGATGTTATGTTATGCGAATGATGTGATGATGTTATGCTATGCAAAATGGTATTTGTGCCGAAGATACACACACATCCCTACTGTAGGATACACAATCTCTTTGCTGTTTATTTTTCGGCTTCACCACTTATTTTTCGGTGTATCAGTGTTGACTTTTCGCTGTAAGTTCTGCATTCCCTTAGGAACGTCTTTTGAACTTCTTCGCCTTCTATTTCGGCGGTATTCGCGTTGACTTTTCGCGCTTCGCCTTATATTTTGGCGGAATCAGCGTTGACTTTTCGCTGTAAGCTCTGCATTCCCTTTGGAACGACTTTTGAGCAGAAAACTTACTCCGCTCTCCTTTAGGAACGACTTTTTGTAGCTTCGGCAAACTTACACTATGTTCCGTAGAACGACTTTTTGTAGCTTCGGAAATTCTTGTGATGTGCTTTTTTAGCCGCGCGTTCTCTTAGGAACAACTTTTTGTGCTTCAGCGATTTTTTAGACTCCGTAAGTCTGTGGAGAAAACATATTTTCACTATGGAAAAAACGAAGCTATTACAAGGAATTGAAAACGACGAGAAAACTAAGTTTTTAACAATTGTTCCTTAGTAAAAAAGAAAATGACAATAACTGTAAAAACTGTTTTAGGGGTAGGATATCTCTTTAGTAGATATGCTTCGATTCTGGCACAGTGCTGTTGACTGTGCGAGCTTCGGACTCCTCCCTGAAGTCTCTCTGCTGATGGGTCTGTTGACTCCCTTCTGGCTGTTGACCACGTGAATATGCAGGTTGTGGTGGTGGCGGAGGTGGGAGTTGTGGCCAGGATTCCTGTGGCTGACTAGCCGAAGCAACAGACGCTGCAGGATGGTTACCCACATACTCTGGTATGTAAGGTGAGTGATATGAAGCAGTATGCAAGACTTGCTTCGGCTGATTCTGCTGAGCTGCAGCTTCTGCTATTTCTTTCTGTTTCTGAATGGTGACATGGCACATCCTTGTAGTATGGCCCTTGTCCTCACCACAGAATAAGCAATAAATTTTTCTGGGCTGATCCCCAAATCTTCCTCCGAAGCCCCTGACGCCTCTACCCCTTGGAGCTGTCGGCGAGGATAGCTTTGTTGGTGCCCCGAAGCTTGCGAGGAATATTGTGGCCTCTGTTGCTGACTTCCTCTGTCGTCATTCTGGGTGGAATGAATTGATCTGACGTGCCTTGGGTGGATTCTCCCTCCGAAGCCCCTGGTCATCTCAGAGAACCTGTAGGCTTCCTCCCTTCTCTGACGAAAGTCATTGTCAGCACGAATGTATTCATCCATCTTTTGCAGAAATTTCTCTAGGGTTTGAGGGGGTTTCCTGGCGAAGTATTGGGTCGTAGGTCCTGACCGAAGCCCCTTGATCATGGCCTCAATGACAATTTCATTGGGCACTGTTGGCGCTTGTGTCCTCAAATGCAAGCACCTTCGGACATACGCCTGGAGGTACTCTTCATGATCTTGCGTGCATTGGAACAAAGCTTGAGCGGTGACCGGCTTCGTCTGAAACCCTTGGAAACTGGTGATCAACATGTCCTTCAGCTTCTGCCATGATGTGATTGTTCCTGGCCGAAGAGAGGAATACCAGGTTTGCGAAACATTCTTGATTGCCATGACAAAAGATTTTGCCATGACTGCGGTATTGCCTCCATATGAAGATATGGTTACTTCGTAGCTCATCAGAAACTGCTTCGGATCTGAGTGCCCGTCATACATAGGGAGCTGGGGTGGCTTGTAAGATGGGGGCCAAGGTGTAGCCTGCAGTTCTGCTGACAGAGGAGAAGCATCATCAAAAGCAAAATTTCCATGATGGAAATCCTCGTACCATTCATCCTCGTTGAAGAAGCCTTCTTGATGAAGCTCCCTATGTTGAGGCCTTCGCTCTTGCTCATCTTGAGCAAGATGGCGTACTTCTTCAGTAGCTTCGTTAATCTGCCTCTGAAGGTCGGCTAATCGAGCCATCTTCTCTTTCTTCCTTTGTACTTATTGATGAAGCATCTCCATGTTTCTGATTTCTTGGTCCAACTTGTCCTCCTGGGGTGTTGGACTAGTGGCCTTCCTCTTCTAGCTTCGGGCCTCTCGAAGAGAAAAGGTCTCCTAGTTCGGGTCCAGCGGCTAGAGAGCAGCAGCCCCTGTCGCTGAAGCTTTTTTCGGTGGCATGACGAAGGTCAATGCTTGCCGAAGGTGGTCGAAAAGAGTTCACCGGAGGTGGGCGCCAATGTTGGGGACTTGTTCTCAAATGCTATGAATTAAGAACAAGGCAACACGAAAAACGTTAAACGTTAAAGTCCTTCGTCCTTCGAAGCATTATTTCCCTTGGGATATAATGATCTTCGGACGAAGGTTATGAAGGACATACCTTCAGCAGCATAACATATAATGATGAAGAAGGAATCATATGAAATATAAAATAACATAAACAATCATGTATTATTATCAACTCATTTCTATTTTATTATTATGGAAAATAGAAATGATATAAAATTACAGATGTACCTTCGGCTTGAAAGAAGGTAAAGGTACAAGCGTGACGCAAAAGCAAATGCCTAGTCAGCGTGAACAGTACGGGAGCACTGTTCATCTATTTATAGGCACGGGACGCAGCCCATGTAAAATTACACCCATGCCCTTTACATATGCTAATGGCTCTATAGTAACCCATCGAGGTCTGAATAGCCTTTTCCTTTTTAAGTCGGTTTCCTTTTCCGCTATCATGCTGAAGCTCTCGCGCACATAGCTTCGGTTCTGCGCCAACCTTCGTATTCTTTGTGCTTCTTCACACTGTGGTTCTGATCCAAGCCCGAAGGTACCTGTCCATGTTGTTAGAAATATGCCCTAGAGATAATCACAGAGATGAGCATATTTCTTTGTATCCATGATATATATATTGCTTAATTGAATATCCATGGAAGGCACCTTGTATTGATTAGCAATTATGTGAATTGTTTGTGAGATTCTTTACTTATATGGTTATTCTAAATGATGTCCCAAGTCAGAGTCGATGACTAGCACATGTATTAGTTGATGACTACATTTCACAAGTCATGAACATGGAGATGTTAAACTAATAATGTGGGCGCATGTATGACATGAGGCTGGACCGACCCAACGTGAGATATTGTAATATAGTTCTCTTTTTGCAACATGAATACTGTATCCTTAGACCTGAGATTGTCGCATGTTCTCAAGGTGTGAATTGACTTACTTAGGGACTATCAAACGCTATTCCGTAACTGGGTAGTTATAAAGGTAGTTTTGGGTTTGTCATGAAGCATGGTGTGAGGCATGGTCAGTCAAGATGGAATTTGTCCCTCTCTTTGTGAGAGAGATATCTCTGGGCCCCTCGAGTGATTGGATCAAGAAATGCATGGCCGTGCTAGGGTTAAGAGTTAACCATTGAAAGGATTCCAATTCACAGTATCGAGAAAGAGAGGTCAGCTTAGAACCAGACCAAATATCGTGAGACAAAGGGAACAACATGTACGTAATGTTGCAATGGTTCGTCTGATATGATCTTTACGTGCGCATAGGAGTTGACATGTCTTGCTAGAGGCCGCTGTCAATTATTGGGCCAAGTAAGAGTACTCGGGCTATGTCTATTTGTACGTGAACCTATAGGGTCACACACTTAAGGGGAAGGAAACCTAACTCGGATTAGATCCGAAATTAGACTGGGCTTTAGGGTTACTGATGGGCCTCGGTGTCAGAAGCCCACCATAACGCCTATATAATGAGGGACGGGGGCGCGGTTAGGCTAACCCTAATTGGCCACCAGCAAACGAGTAGCCGCTCGCCTCTCGCCCTCGCCAAGCCGTCGTCGCGAACCTAGCAGTTCGGTACGCGACGCTTCCTCCCTGTACGTGTGGATACCTCGGAGGTGCTACATTTGGAGCACTAGGACGAACCGTGAGAGGACGTGAAGGACGCCGATGACTGCACGGCACTGCTCGACGCGTTCGTCTACATCGAGACGTCTTCCGCTGCTCTACGCGTCTAGTGGTAATTCCATGACCTATAACCGCAGTAGTTCTTGGTTTTATGGGGTTGAAAATTTTGTTTTGCGCTAGCGTAGCCTCCCCGTAATCCTTCAGTGGTATCAGAGGCAGGTTCTGCATAGTTTTAGGTCTGGATCTAGGTTCATGAGATGGATCTACTTGATGCACGGTTTGATTAGATCAATTGGTTATAAAGGGTTGAAGTAGATTACATCGGATATGACTGAAGAGATTAGTTCGTCCTTCTCTGTTATGTGCGCTACTTGCCCCTACCGGCTGGAATCACCATCGGGGCTAACTGCATACACAACCAGCAGATTGACGTAACAGATCGACGTCATGAGTGTAATCTTCTTCGGGTCGAAAGTCTCGGATTTGGGTTGATTTGATCAACTGCATGAGATTTTCAGTGGAATTTCCATACATACGATGCATGGACCGCCGTGGCTATCTGCTGTAGTGGCGAACATATAGAAACATGTTTGTCTAACCTGTTTTTGCAGGACATCTTGTGATCGGTATGGCTATTGTGTGTATATGATGCATATTAATGAATTATTCATGACCTGCGTGTCGTGACCAGGGCAATACGGCTGGAGCCACATGTATTGTCCAAATTTAATGTAATGACCTGTGTGTCAACATGTGATGATCCAAAGCGTATATGTAATTTGTTTACCAGCATACGTTAGATAGGTCTTGAAGGACTCATCACCTGAAGGATGGCATACCTATATCATGGAGATGGAGATCATCGTGATGGACAGATTATTGGAGATGGGGATCACCATGTGACAGGAAGCCATACCGAATCACAACTGTTGTGTGAATGCCATTCTTAATGTTCTACTTGTTCATATTGCATATATGTCCTTGTGTGCGATGATATAAGTAGGACGATCCCTCATAAATGTTTAAGCTTAAATGCCTCTCCAAACCTTGCACTACCATAAGTCTTGTACAATTGGTGGTGGGTCTATGAAATTAGGGTGCCACCAGTTTTCCTTGACTAGATAGGTTTGTATCGGATACGAACTGCAGAAAGGGTTGGTTAACTTAAACAAAGTCAGCTTAATGGTTAAGGACTTTGGGGCATAAGGTTGGGAGCCGAGACATAGAGATGTCACCCAACAACAGAAGTCATATATATGATATGATTAGCAAGGAGTTGCTTACCGATCTACCTTGTCTTCTAGCGGTGATGCTAAAGCTCACTAGTAGACTTGTTAGTTGTGGGTTCTGAATCACTAAGTATCAATCGATGGATATTGATTTTAGTGGGAGTAGACTATTAAATGTTTAATATGATTTACTCTGTCATGGATATTTTTGTCTTAGTATTTTGCATTATTTTGTTGTAGATAAATGGCACCTAGCACACCAACATTTACTTTGCGATCAATTCTTGAAAAGGATAAGTTAAATGGAACAAACTATACGGATTGGATCCGTAACCTGAGAATTGTTCTCAGGGCTGAAAAAGGAAGACGTTCTAGACACCCCACTGCCAGAGGATCCTGGTGAAAATGCAACTGCTGCAGCTAAAACCGCTTACAAGAAAGCAATGGATGCTAATCTTGAAGTGAGTTGCCTAATGCTTGCTTGCATGGAGCCTGAGCTACAGATGCAGTTTGAGACAAACCATGAGGCGCACGATATGATCGTGGCGCTCAAGGATATGTTCCAGACTCAGGCTAGGACTGAAAGGTTCAATGTGTCCAAAGCCTTTCTGGAAAGTAAGCTAGCAGAAGGCGCAGCAGTTGGGCCACACGTAATCAAAATGGTTGGTTACAGTCAGAGGTTGGAGAAGCTAGGCTTCCCAATAAGCCAAGATTTGGCCACTGACTTCATTTTGGCATCTCTTCCGCCCAGCTATGGAAACTTCATTATGAACTACCATATGCATGGGGCAGAGAGGGGCCTCAATGAACTATGTGGCATGCTGAAAACAGTAGAGGGGGACATAAAGAAAAGCGCTGGCAGCAGCGGCCATGTGATGGCGGTCCAAAACAAACCCAACTTTAAGAAGAAGGGTAAATCTCAAAAGAAGAAGGGCAAGGCAAAGGATACAGTATCCAAGCCAAATCAAAAGCCCAAGGCTGGACCAGCTGCAGATGCAGAGTGCTTTTATTGCAAAGAACTTGGTCACTGGAAAAGGAATTGCAAGCAGTACTTGGCCTCTATTAAGGATCGCGGCGGTAAGGGTACAGCCACAGCAGGTACACTTGCTATTCACATTACAGAAATTTTTCTTGTTGATTCTTATATTAATTCTTGGGTATTTGATACCGGATCGGTTGCCCATATTTGCAATTCGATGCAGGGAATGATAAGAAGTAGAAGCGTGAAAAGAGGAGAAGTTGATTTCCGGGTAGGCAATAATGCAAGAGTTGCTGCGTTGACCGTCGGGACGATGCAACTCCACCTCCCATCAGGATTTATTTTGGAGTTAAATAATTGTTATCTAGTTCCTAGTATGAGTCGAAACATTATGTCTCCTTCATGTTTGATGAAGGATGGTTATTCATTTGCGAGTGAAAACAATGGTTGTGTGATCTCTAAGAATGGCATGTTTGTGGCTTTTGCATCCATTATGAATGGGTTATTCATTTTAAATCTTGATGATGCACCTATCTGTAATATTAGTGCTAAAAGGCCTCGGCCTAATGATTTAAGTCCTACCTACATGTGGCACTGTCGTTTGGGTCATATAAGTGAGAATCGCATGAAGAAGCTTCATTCTGATGGGCTTTTAACTTCGTTTGATTTTGAATCATACGAGACATGTGAAGCTTGCTTACTTGGTAAGATGACCAAGGCGCCCTTCACGGGTTTACCGGAGAGGACATTAGATTTATTGGAACTCATACATACCGATGTGTGCGGACCAATGAGTACGACAGCTAGGGGAGGATTCCAATACTTCATAACCTTCACTGATGATTTTAGTAGATATGGGTATGTCTACTTAATGAAACACAAGTCTGAATCCTTAGAAAAGTTCAAAGAGTTTCAGAATGAAGTAGAAAATCAGCGTGGCAAGAAAATTAAAGCACTGCGATCGGATCGTGGAGGTGAATATTTGAGTCATGAGTTTAGCAATCATCTAAGGAGTTGTGGAATTGTTCCACAGCTTACGCCGCCTGGAACGCCTCAGAGGAATGGCGTGTCTGAGCGACGTAATCAGACTTTATTGGATATGGTTCGATCAATGATGAGCCAGCCGGACCTACCTTTGTCGTTTTGGGGATACGCTCTAGAAATAGCAGCTTTCACACTAAATAGGGTACCGTCTAAGTCCGTAGTTAAGACACCATATGAGATGTGGACTGGGAAGACTCCCAGTTTGTCTTTTCTGAAGATTTGGGGTTGTGAGGTTTATGTCAAGCGACTTCAGTCAGATAAACTCACTCCAAAATCGGACAAGTGCATGTTCGTGGGATATCCAAAGGAAACTTTAGGATATTACTTTTACCACCGGTCAGAGGGCAAAGTGTTTGTCGCCCGGAACGGTGTGTTCTTAGAGAAAGAGTTTCTCAAAAGAGAGAAAAGTAAACAAAAGGTGTATCTTGAAGAAGTTCAGGATGAGCCAGTGGGACAAGATTCAACAAGTGATGCTAATGTAGCAGAACAAGTTGAGACGTATATGGCAAGAGAATCACCACCACAACCACGAAGGTCAGCAAGGCTTCGCGAGGCACGAGGAGAAGTGCTATTGTTGGGCAATGGGGAAGTGTTGTTGTTAGACAACGACGAACCTGCAACATATGCAGAAGCGATGATGGACCCAGATTCCGAGAAATGGCAAGTCGCCATGAGATCCGAGATAGATTCCATGGGAGAAAATCAAGTTTGGAACTTGGTTGACCCGCCTGATGGTGTTAGACCCATAGAATGCAAATGGATCTATAAGAAGAAGAAAGACATGGATGGAAATGTTCACATCTATAAGGCTCGACTTGTTGCAAAGGGTTTTTGACAAGTTCAAGGAGTTGACTATGACGAGACATTCTCGCCAGTAGCGATGCTTAAATCTATTCGGATCAGTCTAGCTATTGCCGCATATTTCGATTATGAGATTTGGCAGATGGATGTCAAAACAGCTTTCCTTAATGGAAACCTAGATGAGGATGTGTATATGATACAACCCGAGGGTTTTGTCGATCCGATCAATGCTGGAAAGATATGCAAACTTCAGAAATCCATTTATGGGTTGAAGCAAGCATCTCGGAGTTGGAACATTCGTTTTGATGAAGTGGTTAAAGGGCTTGGTTTTCATCAGAATGAAGAAGAAGTTTGTGTTTACAAGAAGGAAAGTGGGAGCGCTGTTGTATTTCTGATCTTGTATGTGGATGACATATTATTGATTGGGAATGACATTCCTATGCTGGAGTCTGTCAAGGCTTCATTGAAAAAGAGTTTTTCTATGAAGGACTTAGGGGAAGCAGCATATATTTTGGGCATAAGGATCTATAGAGATAGGTTGAAGAGGCTTATAGGATTAAGTCAAGATACGTACATTGACAAGGTTTTGAAACGGTTCAACATGGAACAGTCCAAGAAAGGGTTCTTACCTATGTCACATGGTATACACCTTAGCCAGATGCAATGTCCTGCGACGGCTAATGAGCGGGAGCGCATGAGTAAGGTACCATACGCCTCAGCAATTGGATCAATCATGTATGCCATGATAAGTACACGCCCAGATGTTTCATACTCTATAAGTGCTACGAGTAGGTACCAGGCTGATCCAGGTGAGGGTCACTGGACAGCGGTAAAAGGCATTCTTAAGTACTTAAGAAGGACTAAAGATATGTTCCTGGTATATGGGGGTAAGGAGGAGCTCGTTGTAACTGGTTACACCGATGCTAGCTTCCAAACTGACCCAGACGAGTTAAAATCGCAATCAGGTTTTGTGTTCACAATAAATGGTGGTGCTGTTAGTTGGAAGAGTTCCAAACAGGAGACTGTGACTGATTCTACAACAGAAGCCGAGTACACTGCAGCTTCTGAATCTGCGAAGGAAGGTGTTTGGATAAGGAAGTTCCTCATCGAGCTTGGTGTGTTTCCTAATGTATCTAGTCCATTGAACCTCTACTGTGACAACAATGGGGCTATTGCGCAAGCTAAGGAGCCAAGGAACCACCAGAAAAGAAAACACGTACTGCGGAAGTTTCACCTCATACGGGAATTCGTTAGGCGGGGTGAGATAAATATATGCAAAATACATACGGATTTGAATGTTGCTGATCCTTTGACAAAACCTCTTCCACAACGTAAGCATGAGGCACACATGAGATCTATAGGTATTAGATATCTTCTAGATTAACTCTAGTGCAAGTGGGAGACTGTTAGAAATATGCCCTAGAGATAATCATAGAGATGAGCATATTTCTTTGTATCCATGATATATATATTGCTTAATTGAATATCCATGGAAGGCACCTTGTATTGATTAGCAATTATGTGAATTGTTTGTGAGATTCTTTACTTATATGGTTATTCTAAATGATGTCCCTAGTCAGAGTCGATGACTAGCACATGTATTAGTTGATGACTACATTTCACAAGTCATGAACATGGAGATGTTAAACTAATAATGTGGGCGCATGTATGACATGAGGCTGGACCGACCCAACGTGAGATATTATAATATAGTTCTCTTTTTGCAACATGAATACTGTATCCTTAGACCTGAGATTATCGCATGTTCTCAAGATGTGAATTGACTTACTTAGGGACTATCAAACGCTATTCCGTAACTGGGTAGTTATAAAGGTAGTTTTGGGTTTGTCAGGAAGCATGCTGTGAGGCATGGTCAGTCAAGATGGAATTTGTCCCTCTCTTTGTGAGAGAGATATCTCTGGGCCCCTCGAGTGATTGGATCAAGAAATGCATGGTCGTGTTAGGGTTAAGAGTTAACCATTGAAAGGATTCCAATTCACAGTATCGAGAAAGAGAGGTCAGCTTAGAGCCAGACCAAATATCGTGAGACAAAGGGAACAACATGTACGTAATGTTGCAATGGTTCGTCTGATATGATCTTTACGTGCGCATAGGAGTTGACATGTCTTGCTAGAGGCCGCTGTCAATTATTGGGCCAAGTAAGAGTACTCGGGCTATGTCTATTTGTACGTGAACCTACAGGGTCACACACTTAAGGGGAAGGAAGCCTAACTCGGATTAGATCCGAAATTAGACTGGGCTTTAGGGTTACCGATGGGCCTCGGTGTCAGAAGCCCACCATAACGCCTATATAATGAGGGGCGGGGGCGCAGTTAGGCTAACCCTAATTGGCCACCAGCAAACGAGTAGCCGCTCGCCTCTTGCCCTCGCCAAGCCGTCGTCGCGAACCTAGCAGTTTGGTACGCGGCGCTTCCTCCCTGTACGTGTGGATACCTCGGAGGTGCTACATCTGGAGCACTAGGACGAACCGTGCGAGGACGTGAAGGACGCCGACGACTGCACGGCACTGCTCGACGCGTTCGTCTACATCGAGACGTCTTCCACTGCTCTGCGCGTCTAGTGGTAATTCCATGACCTATAACCGTTGTAGTTCTTGGTTTTATGGGGTTGAAAATTTTGTTTTGTGCTAGCGTAGCCTCCTCGTAATCCTTCACATGTATTATACTCCAGAAACATTGTGAAATCATGTTTTTGAGGACCTTCGGAAGCCAAAGGCCCCCAACACTTAGATTCGGACAAATCCTATCGGACTGAACTTTTCCCCCAACTGAATTAACTCTCAAAGGTGGGATCATTGGTTCTATGGGGATGTTATGTGATTCTACCCAAGATGCAGAAACAAAAGAATGTGTGGCACCAATATCAAATAGTAATTTTGCTGGGTAGGATTCGACTGGAAACATACCTACTGCCACGTCCTGAGCATCCTGGATTGCTTCGGCCTCCAGGTGGTTCACCTTTCCACGGTTGTAGGCCTGACCACAGATTCTTGGTGCTTGCTGTGGTGCTCCTTGTCTTGCTGGGGCATTGACTGCTGGCGGCTGCTGAGCTGCTTTCCTTGGACAATTCTTCGCCCAGTGATTCTGTTCTCCACAGTAGAAGCATGCACGACCTCCTACTTGGGCTGGGGCTGCTTGGCCATTATGGTTGGTTGCTAGGGCAGGAAGACGAGCTGCCTGGTTGTTCTAACGTTGGTACTGATTTCCTCCCGACTGAGTGTTCTGACGGTACTGCTACTGCTGCTTTTGAGGAAACTGCCTCTGGTACTGGTGCTGACGCTGATGCTGGTGCTGGTGCTGGTGCTGGTGGCCTTGCTTGAATTGCTGTGGCGAGTTGCCTGAGTAGCGGGGACGACTGCTACTCCCGACCTGAGGTCCACCAATCTTGCGCTTCCTATCCTCCATCTCTCGATGCTTCCTTTTAGTCATGATTGCTCTGTCTATCAAGTGCTGGAAGGTGGGGAAAGTGTGGTTCATCAACTGATAATGGAGCGAATCAACCAATCCTCTCAGAAAGCGGTACTGCCTCTTTGCATCCGTGTTGACGTCTTCTGGGGCGTAATGTGACAGCTGCAGAAACTTATCCCTGTACTCACTGATAGACAAGGGACCTTGCTTCAGGGCGAGAAACTCCTCCTTCCTCACTATCATCAATCCCTCGGGCACATGGTAGCGACGGAAGTTATCCCTGAACTCCTCCCAAGTGATGGCCTCAGGGTTGGCATGGGTGGCGAGGTAGGTCTCCCACCAAGACTATGCTGCTCCCCTCAGCTATCGGGGACCATACAACACCTTCTCACGATCGTTGCACTGGGCAGTGTGCAACTAATGCTCCATGGTACGCAGCCAATCTTCCACGTCCATGGGATCTGCAGAGTGGGCAAAGACAGGGGGATGGCCCCTCATGAACTCTGCCCGCTTGTCTCTGGGCACTTGTGGCATCTGGACATGCACTGGAGGCTAAGGTGGTGGTGGCTGCTGCTGAACTTGCTGCATTGCTGCTAATGTCTGACCAATTGCCTGAACTGCCTGGGTCTGCATCAAGAACATCTGCTCAATGGTCATGGGGGGTGGCGGTGGAAAATGCTGCTGCGGGGCTGCCTCCTCTTGGGGTGCCTGCTACTCTGGCTGTGCACGCCTCACACCTCTACGCCTGTTCTCAGACATCTGTAGAAACCACACACATATCAGATCTGACTCTATAGTCTTTCAGCATAAGAAAAGATATATGGAAATCTTCACAGCACTAAACAATTGATCATCTTCACTGACAACTTCTCAGATAAAGAGGAAAGTGGAAATAAATGGATTACCCAACTAAATAACTAACTTTATTAATAACTACACCAAGTTGCAGGGGATACCCACACCTTGGTGACAATCATTACAAAGATCCAACTTCATTACATGTTCATCATGACAAGCATCCAACAAAAGATAACCAAACTAACTCTAACTAAGACTGACTAGACCAAGACACTGAATTAAGCATTATTACAGACTCCGACTCCATCGATATATGGATCTAAATCTATGTGGGTCCTACAGTCTGGGGTACCATAGTCGAAGCAACCATGGGGCGGTGAACGGTAAGGGTGCTGAATCCCAACAGGGGCGGGAGAACCACCATCAAGATAGTGGTGTGCCGCGCATTCAGCACGCAATTCCGCAACCTTCGCTCAAACCTTGCCCAACTCGTCAAGGGTGTGGTCCAACTCTGTGTTGAGCACAGCGACCAAGTTGACCATGCTGCTCAGCCTGGGATTGCCCTCACCAACTGGCGAGACAATCACACCTCCAACACTGCCGGTCGAACGACGTGGGTAGTACTTTAGGTCAAGGCCATCAGCTACCCCGCTGAACAACGAGCAATACTGAGAAAGTGCAGGTCGTGCTGTATCTTGCATGGCTGCCTCAGCAGTGTCCCTCTCAGTGATAGAATAGTGCTCTGAGAAGGCCTCTGCACCCCAGAGATCATCGTCCGGATGGCGCACCAAGCAAGTAGCCTCCCACTGGTCCGGGTATAGCCTGCGACGATGCTGGTAGACTACACAACGGTACTCGATAGACCAGGTGTGTCGGTCGAAGGCCCGACGCAACAAGGTATCGAGAGCGTCGTGGAAGTGACACCCGCGAGTGGCGTCACGAGTGATGGGTCTAGCGATCCATCCCTCCGGCTCCGGCTCCTCTGAACGCTCTGTGCTGTGGCTCGAACTACCACCAGCGTCATCGTCGTCTCCGTCTCTGTTAGGGTCTCCTCCAGTAGCCGGGATGCCCTGTGGTGGTGCAGGGGCATCTCTGGCTGAGGTGCAGGGGAAGGCGGCCTCTCAGACTCCACCTCCCGCTAAGGCAAGGGGGAAGAGTCCTGCTGCTCCTGCTCCTGCTCCTGGCGTCGGCGCTCCTGCTCCTCATGCAGGCGATGATGCAGTCTCTCCAGCTGACTGGACTGGCCTGACACCGTGCGACGCAGTGGATGCTCCGCCAGGCGAGAAGGCAAAAAGGGGATCACCGACTTACGTGCAGTGCACCTGATACGAGCCATCTACAGAAGACATCGTAAGCACAAGAGTAAGAGTAGAACTATGAGACCAGAAAGTAAACAGAAAGAAAAGTGAGTCAAAACTTTTGAGATGAGTAAATAACATTGAGTTGGTCAAGATAACCAACTTTTGAAAATACACTAAGGTCAAGGTAAGAGTAGAGGTCTATAGTCCTTAGGTCGACCATTCTAGTCTAGGTTAGCGGTCCTACAGTCAACCTGGCTTTGATACCACTTATGTCACACCCGGTTTTGGAAGGTAAACCGAATGCGAACCATGTACGTGCCAGGGTCAAAACTCACGTACATAGCGATTACATAATTGGACATCATCACACAATGCTTGAATTAAATAGCGGAAAGGTACTTAGTTATATCAAGATACCTGAGACATCCATAGAGTCTATTACATAAACATAGTCTTTAACAATATCATCAAAGTGCGGAGTATCGAAACATAGAATGTAAGCCTACACAGACAGCTGACTAGGGGTTTGCCACTAAGATAAACTAGAACTCGTCATATTCCTGGAACTCCTCGAAGTCATCCATGTTGCCAGCTTCACCTCCTGAGCATTGAGAACAGTGGGGACAACCTGGGGTGGGGTGGTTTGTAAAGCAAGGGTGAGTACATGATAGGAACGGGGGTGCCCGATCTTCCATTAGGTGTAGGTAACTATCGATTTGGTGGAGATGTCACACAGACGATCCGACTTCCAATCAACATGACTAGAACCCCACAATTGCAGCACCACTTCTCCTCTGGTTATCAACCGTGCGCTGTGCGATTGACCTCGCCACGAGGGCTAATCCTTGCCTGTGAATCTTAGACACAAGCAAGAACAAGAAAGAACACAATCTGGAATATTGCGGATGAATGATTAAGCTCACAAGTTGGGGTCTCACAAACCGATCTACGACGGTTGTTCTCGATAGATCTAACTTAAGCAAAACCCGCCTCTAACAAGGATGTGGCGGCTATTAATAAAGACTCTAGGGTTATGCAAAACCCTGGACGCACCCCTAATGGGCTTAATGAAGATACACAGCCCAAAAGCCCAAAAGACGGAGCGCCGGAACAGATTCTGAACATCAACTTGGGCCTCCATCTTGATCCTGACGTCCTAGCTGGTCCTCCCCTTCATTCCTAAGTACAATTAAATCATTAGGTAGCATACTACTCTCAAATGCACAAGAATAATTACTTAGGAACGAGATCACTTGTAAATTCAATTGTCGAGCGCGTGCGCGAGTAATTGGGTAGTCAACTTGAGGAGTGTTGTTTGTATCCATGGGATTGATGTCCTCATCATCCTTTCCCTCTTGAAGTGGAGTCGTCCTCGACTCAAGCTCATCTTCATCTCCCAAATATGGCTTTAAATCTGAAATATTAAAGGTGGGACTAATCCCAAACTCGGGGGCAACTCAAGTTTATATGCATTGTCATTAATCTTCTCCAAAATTTTAAATGGTCCAGTAGCACGGGGCAAGCTCGCTCTAGGAATCAAATCAATCTGGTGCTCAATCCCACGAATGGGAGGAAGTCCTGGAGGTAACTCGAAGGGAAAAACATCTCGGAACTGCTGCAAAAGGTTAGTCACAGATGCAAGCAAAGTGCTAGCAATATCATCAATAGAAAAGAAAGCATCTTTGCAAACTAAGGCATAGCAACAAGCATCAGTAGCATGAGTTTCAAAAAGATCAGATTTAGTAGCAAGCATGACAGGAGCTTTCAATTTAATTTGTTGCTGAATTTCTGTCGCATTAGTTGGTTCCTTATGGGTACTTGCAGCTCTATCTTTATCAGCTTGTACAATTTCAGCAAGAGTCAAAGGAAGCAAAGTAATGTTTTTATCTTTATGCCTAAAACTGTATGTGTTACTCCTACCATGGTGACGTGCATTAGTATCATATTCCCAAGGTCTACCCAACAAAAGAGAACAAGCTTCCATAGGTACTACATCGCAATCCGCATAATCAGAATACATACCGATGGAGAAATGCACTCGTACCATGTGTGTTACCTTAACCTTGCCTGAATCATTGATCCACTGAATGTGGTATGGATGTGGCCGTGGACGTGTGGTCAGGCCAAGCTTCTTGACCAAATCTGAACTCACCAAATTATTGCAGCTTCCACCATCAATAATAACATGTGCACGCCGATTCTCGATGGCGAAGAAAGTCTGGAACAAATTATGGCGTTGTTGCTTTGCTGATGATTCAGACTGAGAACTAAGAACATGCTGCACCATGATGCTTTGAAGGTTCATCATAGCATCAGCACCAAGCATGGCATCATCATTAGCAGCAACATCACTGGAGTCATCATCGTCATCCTCACCATTGGAAGCACTAATGTAGCCATCATCCGTAGCAATGTATGTTCGCTGACTCGGGCAATCCTTCTTCACATGACCAATCCCATGACAACGGTGGCAAACAATACCCGAAGAATGACCACTGGAAGGTGCTGGTGAATTCTGTTTATTGGCGGGTACCTGCAAAGGAAGTTTACCAACATGTGTAGCAGGTGTCGAGGGAGGTCGCGTGGACGCTGGAGTGGTCGAAGGTGTATGACTCGAGGCATGTGTGTGCGTCCATGATGTAGAGGAGGCGGCAAAAGTATCCCTAGGTCGATGCTGGCGTCCCTGCAATTCCTTCTCTGCAAGCATAGCAAACTGGAACAACTTGTTGACAGTGTTAAATTCTTTGTAATCCACAATGTCTTGAATGTGACACCGCAAACCTGAATAAAAACGACAAAGAGCGTCCTCATGTCCCTCTACTATCCCACAACGCTGCAATCCCTTCTGAAGCTCAGCATAATAATCTTGAACAGATTTATCCCTTGCTCTAAACGCATCAATTTCTTACGCAATTCTCTATGATAAGATGGGGGAATAAATCTATCGCGCATAGCTACCTTAAGATCTTCCCAAGTCGTAGGTGCTCTACCATCCCCAACTAGACCAGTCCACCAGACAATAGCAAAATCTTTAAATTCACTAGTGGCTTGTCTAACTTGATGTCGTTCAGGTACAAGGTGGGTAGCAAATTTCTGTTCTATCATAATCTCCCAATCAAGATATCCCTCAACATCATAATGACCCGAAAAAGATGGTATAGTAAATTTAATCTTAGCATAAGGGTCGTCAGGAGCACGATTGATATTACCTTGCTGGCGGTGTGGCATACCTTCTGTATTTCGATGAAGACAACGATGTAGGCACAAATCTCTCATGGCTGCTTCATCATAGTTACCTTCTGCATCAAACACCGCATCATCGAGAAGACGTGGACAAGGAGTTGGTGGTGCTTGCTGTTGCGTCTCCAACATAGCAAGTTTGTTGACGATCTCGGACAATCGTCGATCTAGCCTCTCGTAAGTCTTGCCAAGGTCCACGCCAATGAAGGCATCATGCACTGACTTGTGGACATTCTCCTCCATTTGCTCCTTCAGGAGCTTGTTGTTTGCCTCAAGATCTTGGCGGCTAACACATTCATCAAAGTCTGTAGGGATCCTTGCTTCTTCTTCGTCCCTTGCCATCGAAACACAAAAATAGGAAACAAACGGTGAAGGTTATCCCTAATAATTTCACTACACGCTCCTCTCAGGTGGAACACAGGAACACGCTCTAATGTATCTTACCAAGCTCTTACAAGTGTCTGACGAAATACAAAGCAAAGGATGGTACAATCGGAGGCTGGTTCATGATACTTACCAAGAGGGAGTGAAACCACGATTGCAAGGTCAAATCTGTATTGATCAGAAGATATAGTATGTGGAGCTGTAGGACAGGCACAATATGTATGTGAATGTGGAACAAAATCGAGTGCAGATGAGCGAAGTTCAATAAATATCCAAAGCACAAGTCACAATTGCTGGCTAAGAGATGTATCCGAGGCGTAGCGCAACAAGTTAGAACAAAGAACAATGGAACTAGCAGAATGGCAGTACTGTAAATATTGTACTAGCGAGGCCAAAAAGGCACTAGTAGGAATCACAGGTGATTTTGCTTTTCTTTTTTGTATGATTTTTTTGATATTTTTCTCAGCACAAGAAGCAACAAAATAGGAGCTACACCAAGTTTGACCTAAAATAGAGATAAGATGTGGTCTATAGAAAATCAGCAAGTTCTCTAAAAAGCATGCAAGAGCTTTGATAATTTTTTTTCTTTATTTTCCTAATTTTTTTGACAATTTTATCGAAACCAAATAGGCCAAAAAGTTATGCCCGGTTTAAGAAAGGTACCTCAAGTTATGTTTTTCGGGGGCACGGCTAGAAAGCGGCGTGGTTAGGGCAAAACTTCCCTATCTGCAATCTATCTAGGGTTGGCGCGGCGGCGGCTAGCGAGGGCAAGTCGATTAATGGGGTGGATCGACTTGTGTTCTGGGTAATGGTGGATGGGATCTGCAGTTGAACTATGACGAAGATACACCCTAAACCAGCAACACGACTCGACCACGAACACGAACTGAACAAAGCCAAACTGAAAACGAAATTGCAAAGGCTAAACAAGGGTTCTAGGACAACGGAATTTTTTTTGTATGGCAATTATCTAGAGTTTATAGGATGAAAAACCTAAACTAAACTAGGGTAAGCCTGACGGTAATACCTGAGTCTTTGAATACCACTTCATAGGAACGGGGATGCCCGATCTTCCGTCAGGTGTAGGTAACTATCGATTTGGTGGAGATGTCACACAGACGTTTCGGCTTCCAATCAACACGACTAGAACCCCGCAATTGCAGCACCACTTCTCCTCTGGCTATCAACCGTGCGCTGCGCGATTGACCTCGCCACGAGGGATAATCCTTGCCTGCGAATTGAAGACACAAGCAAGAACAAGAAAGAACACAATCTAGAATATTGCGGATGAATGATTAAGCTCACAAGTTGGGGTCTCACAAACCGATCTACGACAGCTGTTCTCGACAGATCTAACTTAAGCAAAACCTGCCTCTAATAAGGATGTGGCGGCTGTTAATAAAGACTCTGGGGTTATGCAAAACCCTGGACGCGCCCCTAATGGGCTCAACGAAGATACACAACCCAAAAGCCCAAAAGACGGCGTCGCAGCGCCGGAACAGATTCTGAACATCAACTTGGGCCTCCATCTTGATCCCGACGTCCTAGCTGGTCCTCCCCTTCATTCCTAAGTACAATTAAATCATTAGGTAGCATACTACTCTCAAATGCACAAGAATAATTACTTAGGAACGAGATCACCTATAAATTCAATTGTCGAGCGCGTGCGCGAGTAATTGGGTAGTCAACTTGAGGAGTGTTGTTTGTATCCATGGGAGTGATGTCCTCATTAGTACACTTCAACGTACTCAGCAAATGTCCCGTTTGGCTAGAGTGGACTAGCTGTATGTGGAGTTAAAGTTAAGCAGTTGCTTTTAGTTGGTCAAGTTTTATTATTATAAGTAGAGCCAAATTTTAGTAATAACCCAGTTATTACCCAAAGGCACTCCCTCCAAGAGGAAATACCAGAGACCAGAATTATAATCACCATTGTTAATCATCATCATAAAAGTAACCATTGTTCTTCTAATCGAAGAGGATCCCAAGGCTGCTCATAACCGTGAGCACGGCTGGTATACCAGTTTCTAACACTCTGGAGAGGTTGCACACTTCACCCACAAGCCGTGATTCCCATTCTGCCTGGGGTTCTAGCATCCCCATTGATCACTACTAAGGTGACCTAGCAGGGTCTCACTACGTAGCCCTTACAAAGATTTCCCAGGGGACATTGGCGCTCGTTAGGTTTCTCCAGTTTGATAAACACAGTACATCTCCCCAGAGGAAGGGTGACTAACAAAACCAAATCAAAGAACCTCTGCAACCAGCCTCGGCAGAGCAAGTACTCTGCTCGGACCCCATGGACAGCCCTACGGCGAAGCCAACTACTCCTCTAGTTCCTCTAATTAATCAGCTAAGGACGTCCCATTCCACCCTCATGGTTGCATTGTTATCCCGGGTTGTCACTCCTCAAACAGGTCCTTATGGAGAGGCACTCAGGAAAGAGCCTGAGTCCCCTAAAGTAATCACAAGGACCTCATCGGGATAACATCATTGTATCATAAAAGATCACATCATGTTCATTGATTAAGTTTAAGCAATAGCGTAAGCTAACCATGATTAACCCAAAAAGGTAAACAAGGGTAAGGGAAATACAAACTAGTCAATCCTTAAGTCTCAGTAATGTAAAGCGGGATAGTGAATTATAAAGTAAGGTAGGACATGATAGGTCTGAGGACACTTGCCTTCACCAGGTTGTTGCTCAGGGAGGTCTCCAACAACACACTCAGGAACCTCGGACTGCTCGATGTCTAAGTAAAACGAGCATACATTTAATACATTTGGAAAAGTATAAATGAACAGCACATCAAACATTTACAATCATTGACACATAACTCAAAAGGGTCTAGTATTAAGCGTAGGGGAATGGTATCAAGTTACCAAGAAAATGGAGTAATCCTAATTGGGAAATTAATTACTCTTTAAATGTTTAGGACATAGCTCAAAGGGGTTAAGTAGTGATTAAAACAAAGGAAAGCTAAAATCATAATATAACTACCCTCGTTTAGGAATCTGATTATCCTTCAAATATTATCCATAATTACATACCTAATTATATTTATCACATTAGGGTCTAAAGGTTAAACCAAAAAAAATCCATTAAATGCATAACACTAGCCTCACAAAATTAAAAACATTTTAACTCCTAGGGTTCTTATTTTATTTATTTCATTAAATAAATAAGTCAACATATACATTAATCCTATATTCTAAGTGTAAAATTAAGGTATGCAGATTACTGTTGACTATATTTCATTTGAACAGAGAATAATCTTGTGAACATTTTGCAATTTGAACCACTAAATTTGGAGTTCATATGAAAAAGATATGAAATAAACAAGTTTTGAAGTTTAAAATATGAAATTAGGGCTAAATCTGTAATTAAATAAAAGTCTAGGGGCTATTCTAAAGAAACCAGGGACCCATGCGCTAAAACAGAGGACGGCGGGTTGATTTCCTAAAACCAGGGGGTTTCTTAAGCAAAACGACCATGCGAAGGGGTACGGGGTAATCTCAGCCATCGGATCAGAAACCGATGACCTAGATTAGATCGCGTGGGCGCGGGCGTGGGCGCGCGGACGCGACTGACAAGCGGGGCCAAGGCGTCAACGAGCTAGGGCGAGCTGACCAGCCGGGCCCAGGGGTAGAGACACGGGTGAGGGGGAGAGAGGAGAGACGGTTGGATCTGGATCGGGCAGCTAGGATTAGATTTGCTCGGGTTAGCTCTGCGTTGTCCAATCTCGGGCGAACGGCCGAGATCTAATGGCAGGGGGCGGTCATGGGCGTGCTGGCGCCCCTCAGTCCCACGGCGGAAACTCGCCGGAGACGAGTAGACCGGCCACGACGAGGCACCAGAGACTTGGAGGTTGGCCTAGGCGCGCACAGGGGGGCCTCGCAGACTCAACCAAGGGCACCACGCCGGTGCGGGAGCACCAGAGGGCGCTGCCCACGGCGAGGCAGGCTAACGTCGGCGCTGGATTGCTCTAGCGAGCAATCGCGCGCGCAATAGAGCAGTAACGACCAAATTAAGGGTACGGCGCGGGTTGCTCATCTTGCGGGGGAACGCTGGAGGCACGGGACAGCGGCGGAGGCACAGGGACGCGACGGGGCGACAGTGGCGGAGCTCCGGCTGCGCAAGAACCACTCCGGTGAGCGCGGACCGGCTGAACCAGGGAGGGAAGGGGCACACCGAAGGGTGTCCCGAGAAGCTAATGGCCAGGCGAAGCTCACCGTGGCACTAGACGGGGCACGGACGCAACGGTGGCCACGGAACAGGCGGTGGACGTCGGTGGGTGGTGGCGGAGGTTCTCGGTTTGCATGGGCAGCGCGAGAGAGAGGGCAAGAGAGCTGGGTTGAGGGTGCAACTGGAAGAGGGGAGGTGGGCGAGCAGGGCGCGGGGTTCAAAAGGGGCGCGGGGGGCTCGGTCGTGGCCGGAGAACACGCGGACGTGGGCACGTCCACGACGGAGAGATCATGGGCGAGAGGTTAGGGACGCGCTGACAGGTGGGGTCGGTGGGGCAAAGAAAGAGGGAGCGGGCGCGCGCGAGCAACGGTGCCGACAGACCGGTCCCACTGAGCAGCGAGAGAGCGAGGGAGAGAGGGCGCTCGGGTTTGCGCCGACAGGCAGGGCCCGCCTGTCAGGCAGAGAGGGCGCGCGGGCGCGGGCTGGGCTTAATGGGCTGCCTTGGGCCGAATTGGCTTTTCTTATTTTCCTAGAATTTTCTATTGGCTTTTCTATTTATTTTCTCTAGGGTTTTCAATTCAAATTCAAATCAAGTTTCAAATTCAAATCAAGTTTCAAATTCAAACCAAATCAAATATGTGCAACATTTCAAAGGATAGTTAGGCTCAATATGATGCAACATTCCATGACTCATATGTTTTGGGCAAAATAAAATAAATAATTCCTCACTAATACAACTAACTCTAATTAAAGGAGAAAGAGAGAGAGAAAACTAGAGAGAGAAGGAAACTAGAGTGAGATAGAGAAGAGTAACACATGAATTTGGGTGATCATTAGAAAGAAATTTTATACCCCAAATTCAGGGTGTTACACTCCTCATTTACCACCATAGTGGTTTCTCTTTTAGAACCTCTGAATTCCTCTCTCTTTCCTTGTCCTTAAGAGCATCGACAACCATGTAAGTTTTTAAGGCAGCAGCTTTAAATCAAGATTAATATTCGGGCTACCAACCACTTTCACAACCAATTCAACCTTCGCACTCTCAACAACAAGCATCTTGAGAGGAGGTTCGCTAACGTTCGGCATTGTTATGATCTTGTTTTCAATTGCTATATGGCATAAAAAATAAGGCAACACAAGTTAAGGAATCTAGACCTTCGTCCTTAAGTTATCACTTCTTCGAAATGTTAGCTTGAAAGTCTTTAAAAAGAGATGTGAATAAAACAATATTAAACAAGATAATATTGAACAATGTATGAAACTCATCTCATGAACCTTAGCATTGTTTATTCATTCTTCCTCTGTATTACATAAATTCAGGAATATACCTTCGGCTTCTTAGCACGAGATAGCTCGAAGGTATCTCAAAGTTAAGCGAAGTAAAGCTTAAGGCCCTTAAAAAGGTAAATTTATGCAGGGCACTATTCACCTATTTATAGTCACGGAGTACAACTTTAGCGAAATTATAATCATGACCTTAATTAGGCCTATACATCGAGTCTACTTTGCATGCTAAGGGCGAAGTTGTCCTTTCCTTTTTCAACTCATAGATCAAGCTTCGAAGGCGCTCTTTGGTGCTTCCTTGCTTCGGCATTTATGAAGATGAGACATCTACTTGAAGCTTTCTCCTTAAAAAATGTGTACGTTAATAGCTCTGCCTCATGGCCACCTTCGGCATTAGTTCTGCAACATGTGAAATAAGATAAAAAAATTATCACTGGGTAAATATTTTGAGGACCTTCGGAGGAAGAAGGCCCCCAACAGTAGCCCCTTCACGATTCTAATTCGTTTTTTATAACAAGCTCAGTCCATGGAATATATGAAGGCTTCTATACCGAAGGTTCGAAAAACACCTTGCTTGAGCGTGTGATAAAACATGTTCTGTGTTGCCCACCGAACAGAGGGCGTGAAGTCGCGAACACTGTGGTCGCTCGTCTTCATCGCCTACCGTGCTATATAAGCTGGCCCAGTAGTTATTAGTTTCTTATCGCTTTTATTGCTTCTGATCAGAGCTTTTGCAAAAGTTCTGGGGTTTCCGAAGCTCTTTCTCTTGTCTAGAATCTGTCTTGAAAAAGCTTCGACACTCCAGCAATGGCTAGGGTTCATTCTACTGCCAGGTAGATCGGTAGTAGCGAGTCTACAGATGCGACCGAAATAGCTCCTATTTTGGAGTGATGAGATAATCGGGAATTGTCGAACCAAAGAGTGTGGAAGAAACAATCACTGCTGAGAGGAGTGATTTAAGAGTTAAAGCTGATAATGGAACTAATAGTGATAATGATGAAGAAGATCCTAACATTCTCCACCCAAGGAAACCTAGTCATATTGAGTTCGACAGATTTACCGTAAAAGCTGAAGACCTAGACATGCTGAAAAGACTTGGTTATGTTGGGCAAAAAGATGATAACACGATCAGAATTGTTCGTGACGAAACTGTCCCAGAGCCGAAGGATGATGAAGTTGTTGTATTTAGAAGCTTCTTCCGGACTAGGCTTTGTTTCCCAATGTACAAAATGATTGCTAAAGTGCTAGAGAGGTTTGAGATATATCTGCACCAGCTGACCCCAAACACAATTGTTAGACTCAGCATTTACATATGGGCCCTTCGAAGCTAAGGTTTGAGTGCGAATGCCGAAGGTTTTTGTAGGATCCATGAACTTCATTATCAGATGAAGGCAAGGTCTCCGGACAACCTTCATAAGAATTTTGGGTGCTATAACTTCACATATAAAAAAGATATGAAGGCTCTTGTGCTAGGATATCAAACAAAATGGCTGACTAGGTGAACTAATGAGTGGTTTTATACGAAAGCTGACACTAAGGGCAAGGATAAATTTAAGGAGATTGTGATGAGACCTCTTGGCTTAAACTTCGGTTTAACACGACCAATCTGTAATATGAGAATTGGATCACCGACGCAGGTAGCACAAGGTAGCTTTAGTATAGTTATCGAGCATATTAGTACACGGGACATGGTGCATGAGTATCTTGCTAACAAGGTATTTCCAACACACGGTGGCTGGGGAATGCCGAAGTTGAAAGATGTGGTAGACAAGACGAAGCTTGTTAGGCTACCATACTGCTTCATGTTTTAGAATGTATTTAGGGCTATTTTGGGAACCTCATTTTCCCAAGGGAATTTAGTTCATTTTCTCCTAGGGAAACAGAAATCCCTTTGAAAAATGGAGTTCCCAAACTAGCTCTTAAGGAACCTTTTGCCGAATGGTTGGAAATTATTGAAACAATGTGTAATGAGATTTTTGGGTAATTTTACTAAGAAAGAAGACCAACTAATGATTGATGCATTCTGTAACCAGAAACGAAGGCTGAACATGGTTATGGACGCTTTGAAATTCCATTATCTAGATTACCCAAGAGTTTTTGAGGAAGAAGCTGCTAGGCTGAAGAGGAAATCAACTGTTAGTATTATGAAGAGATAAGCAGACATATCTGTTAAAGAGAAGAAAATGAAATGGGCCACAATCAAGCGAAAGAGAAAAATGATGACGACGAGGAATCTTCTCACTCAGGACTGTGATCCCCTACCCCCAAGAAGCAAAACATGTTGTAGGTTGATCGAGTTGACAAAGGTCCTTTGGAGCTATCAAAGAAGGTTACCGAAACTCCTTCGGCCTCATCTATTGGGGTGATAGAAATCCTAGAGATAATGACTCGACCCTTACCTTTTTTGTATGTTAAGTCCGCTGGGATCAGTTCTAACTAGCATGTTGATGAAGGACAAGAATGCCAAAGGTGGGGATACTAAAAACCCTTTGGAGGCGGCTATAGAGGAAACAACAAAATCACCTGCAGAAGAAATCCCTTGGGCCCTGTTTGGATCATTGGAATTGAATTCCATTCTAATTAGGTCCCGTTTGTTTCCTTTCATTTTGAGGAATTGGAATCTTACTAATGGAATAGGCTAATTTTTAGAATGTGACATTCCACCACTTTCCAAAATTATCATATAAGCCTATCTCAAATTCATGGGGTGAAAGATGGAAATTGATTCTATAGATTTACATGCTATGTTTCCGATGTACAACTTATAGCACACTATTCTACTTACTTTGCTATAATATAAATATAGTATATAACTATCTCTCTCATATGATTTAGAATAATATACAAATATATTACATATATAAATATATGAACTTAATTAGTTTTCTCTAAATTATAATTATTAAAATGGAATTCAATTCCAATGAAACAAATGGGACCTAATAGTAATTTAGGCATATATCAATTAAACTAATTTGGTTTTATGCAAAATATATTTGTATACTATTATTAGCAAGATGTCGAAGATATTTATGTGCTACATTTTTACTATAGAGGAGTGAGACGAAGTGTGTCATGTAAGTTACAGAGTAGAAACAAATTCTACTAATGCATAAAATCATTTCCCATCCTCCACCCCATGAATTTGAGATAGTCTTATATCTGAACTTTGGAAAGTGGTGGAATGTTAATTTCCCAACTGAATAAGTTACTTTATTGAGTGAATTCCAATTCCTCTGAAATGAAGGGATCCAAACGCCCCGTTAGAAAAAACGTAGAATTGGGAGGATTATGCAGGCTGTTCTGAAGACCCCTCCAATCATGGTGAGAGGGAGTGCTAGAAAGAATACCTAAGTGGCCTCAACTATCGAAGCATGTATCAAGGCCGAAGGCAGTGGAGGTCCCTTTGGGACCATCATGGTCGCAATTGAATAATCATAGAGGTCCAAAGAGGCTGCAGTGAAGGCACTAGCTTCGAAGAGTGGCAAAGTTGAAGCCATTTCTAAAGGAGAAAGACCCTTTGATATTAGGGACCTAGGTGGTTGTGATGTTAGTGCTGAAGAGTTATCTGAGCTTTAGGAATTTGCTATTGCTGGTGGCTACAGATCTGATTCTATTTTATTCGGTAGCATGGACGAGGAGGTGCTGGGTTGTCTTCCTGTCCGAGCTAGAGTTAAGATTATTAACACTCCGATGAAGTCTATTGACTTCCCGAAGCTAGAAAATGAACTGAGTAATTATAGAAAACAACATATTACTGGTAGTTTGGTGTACTCAAATTTCAAGGTATAAAGTCACTTATGCAATATATTTTTGAATTGTTGCGAAGTAAAATTTATTTATTCTTTGGCTTTTGTAGAGTTTTCTGAGTTAGAGAAGAAAAGTGAAAATTTTGAAGGGTCAATCAAAGAAAAAGACAATGTTATTCTATCTCGTAAGACAAATGTATCCGAAGTTCAAAAATTAGTCAAAGATAAAGTATTAGAAATGGAAACAAAGGATGAAAAAAATTGATGAACAAGGTAAACACATTCAAGACTTGAGAGATGAGATAGAAATACTAAAGACCAATCACAAAGATGATGTAAGCCATCTCCAGACCAAGGCCAAGGGTCTAAATTTGGAAATTAATACAAAGACCGAAGAGAATTCAAGGCTGACAAGGGCATTAGAAGATCTTTGGAATACCTTCGGATTCATCGCTCGTTGTTGTACGAGGATATGCAAAAAAATTTAAATTTGTTGGAGTGGCTGCAGAGGAAGCTAATTATGCTTCTGATGATGGACCTGGAGCCTTAAAGTGGGTAGAGGAAGAAGTGAACGCTTTTGATGAAGTAATGAAAGGGCAAGGAAATTTCTGTGCTCCTATTGCGTCAAGAGGCACTGCTCCTATTTTTGAGAAGGCTTAAAGATGAATGTTACTTTTGGTCTCTAGCACATCTGTGGAAGTTGTCACATTTTTGGACTAGCTCTATTGCATCCGAAGCAGCCTTCAGCCAATAAAACCCTTGCCGAAAGACTTTTCACAACAACGGTCTGGATCCTTTGTGTGAACCACATATGCCTGAATGGATTTCTCTCATTAGCTGCTGACCTTCGGTTCTTAATAAGCATTTGAGGAGTGGTGAGAAAACTCCTTACTTAAAAAGCTCCCCTTCTATTATTTTATATGGCCTTGTTCTAGCCTGCATCCTTTTGATATACACTTCTTCGTCTATGGGGTGATTTCTTTAAAGAAAATGATATGATTTCTGTCCTCCAGTCCTCACTATGCGTTGGTAATATTGTCAAGACAAATTTTTCCATATGATCTACCGAAGGTACTTTTAGGACATCAAAGAATACTCCACAAGGAAGCGACAGCCCCTCGGCTGCTGATTTGGCTAATAGTTCAACATGTTCATTTTCTCCTCTTGGGATGTTCTTTGCAGAAAAGCCTTCAAAATAGGCTTCCATTTTCTGGACTGTATCTAGGTACTTTTCTAGCTTCAAGTCCATCACTTTGCTGCTTTTAATAACATGTCCTATAATTAGTTGGGGATCAAATTTTAATATTGCCCTCCTGAGCCCAGAGCTTTTAGTTTCCTAAGGCCCAAAAGTACAACTTCATACTCGGCAATGTTGTTTGTGCCCTGGAACTCTAGCTTAGACGCATAAGAAGTTCTTATCTTTGAAGAAGATTTAAGGATTGCTACAGTCCCTGTCCCGAAGGTGCTCTAAGATCTGTCATAGAAGACTATCCAAATTTCCTTCTCTTGTACAAATGCTTCGTTCTGATCCCCTGGCGTCTGGTCAGCGAAGAAGTCTACCAATGCCTGTGATGGAATTGATGATTGATGCATCAAATCAATGACAAACTCATTAAGTTCCACATCCCATTTGCCAACTCTTCCTATTGCTTCCCTATTTCTCATGATAACTTTCAGTGGTTGAGACGAAGGTACAATTATGTTGTATGACTGAAAGTAATGCCGAAGCTTTCTGGAAGCCATGAGTACTGCATATAGAACATTTTCTATTTCTGTGTAATTTTTCTTAGATGGTCACAATACTTCTGCGATGAAGTAAACTAGTGCCTGCTTCTTGATTTCCCCTTCGACTTTCTGTTGAACCAATGCTGCTGTAACACCCTGAATTTGGGGGTATAAAATTTCTTTCTAATTATCACCCAAATTCATGTGTTACTCTTCTCTCTCTCTCACTCTAGGTTTTATCTCTCTAGATTCTCTCTCCTTTTTTCCCTTTTTGAGTAGAAATAGCTTAAGGTTAGGGGGATTTAATTATTTATTTTTGCCAAAACATTATGAGTCATGACATGTTGCATCATGCTGAGCTTAAAATATTCTTTGAAGTGTTGCACAAGTTTGAATTTATTTGAATTTGAAACCTAGTTTGAATTTGGATTCGAAAACCCTAGAGAAAAGAAATAGAAAAGGAATTAGAAAATCCAGAGAAAAAGGAAAAGAGAAAGCAGCCCAGTCGGCCCACTAAGCCTAGCTTCGCTCGCGCGCCTTCGGTCTCTGACAGGTGGGCCCTGCCTGTCGGCGCCGACCCGCGCCCCTCTTCCCTTTCTCTCTTTCGCTGTTCGGTGGGGTCGCCCTGTCGACGCTTCAGCCCGTTATGCGCTAGCGCGTCTGTGCCGCTGTCCCATGGGCCCCGCCCACCAGTCCCTCCCCGTCCTCTTTCAACCGCTTGCCTGCACGGACCGCGCGCACGCACGCCGAGATCGTCACGCCCACGTCGCCACCCAGCTCCAAACCGGCACCCTGACCCCCTCTACAAGTCCCCGCACACCCCACTTCCCCCCTGCCTCGCTCATTTCACCTCTGCCCACTCACCCAGCTGTGCGCGCCGGTTCTTCAAGCCCACCGGAGCTTCCCTGTCGCCAGGCCCCCTGCGCCCGAATTCGTCGCCGATAGAGCTCGGCCGCCATCCTCGATCGTGCTCCGCCACCGTTACGCCCAGCCTCATCCTCATCCCTGCTCCACCTGAGGTGAATTTCCCCGCCGGACTTTCTCTTCTCTCTCCCCCATTTCCTCTGTTCCGTCAATTAGTCACTGGTGATCGTCGGTTCCAGTCCCACGCCGTCGAACCGAGTTTGCCCACGCGGAGTCGCCGGCTCCGGCCATGGCGCTCGCGCCGTGCGCACTACCAACATAGACGGCGGTCCTGACAAGGAGGACCCGCCCGTCAGCCTCCCCTTTTCTTTCCCCACTCTTGGTCACTGCCTGGAGGGCCCCGTCTGTCAGCGCGCGCCCGCGATATCGCGCCTGCGCGTGCCCTCCACCGCTAACTAGTGGGCCCGACCTCCCCACGGCCCTGTTTGTCAGGCTCCCGTCGTTTTCCCCCTGTTGGTCCGAGTCACCGACCCGTGGGCCCTGCCTGCCAGGGAGCGCCCGCGCTTGCATCCTGCACCAGGGATACCCGGGTCGCTGACGCGTGGGACCCGCCGGTCAGCCCTCGCATCCGATCCCACGTGGTCGCTTCTAATCTCGGGTGTCCGTTCCCGATCGGATGGCCGAGAAGCCAGGATACCCTTTCGCGGTGGTCTATTTGCTTAAGACCCCCTTGGCTTTCTGTGAAACCCGCCGTCCTTAGACTTTACGCGCAGGTCCCTGAGTTATTACAAACAGACCCTATCCTTTTAAATAATTACAGAATAGGGCTTAATTTTGTATTTTCAACTCCTAAACTTGTTTATTTCATATCTTTTACATATTAACTCCAAATTTAGTGATTCAAATTGCAAAATGTTCATAGAATTATTCTCTGTTTAAATAAATTAGTTCCATTCACATTTTGTGTTTTCTAATTTTATGGTTAACTATGAACTAGTATATGTTTAGAGATTAAAGCATGTTTAATCTTGTAAGCTTAATAATGTGTATTACATGAATTCATCTATGTTCTAATTTTTAGGTCACCATAAAATAAATTGAACCATGCTATGTATTTGTGAGTAACACTTAGAGAAGTAATAATCTATTTCCAAATGAAGTTGGTTTATGTTATAGTTTATGTTATACTTTGAACCCATTATCCCTTATGTGGTATTGTGCCTTTTGAGATGTATTCCTATGTTTGTACATATTTGGTGTGCTGTTCATTTGTACTTTCCAAATGTATTGAATGCATGCTCGCTTTATTTAGACAACGAGCAGTCCGAGGTTCCTGAGTGTGTTGCTGGAGACCTCCCTGAGCAACAACCTAGTGAAGGCAAGTGTCCTCTGACCTATTATGTCCTATTTACTTTATAATTCACTGTCCCGCATTACTTTATGAAACCTAAGGATTGACTAGTCTGTATTTACCTTATCCTTGTTTACCTTTTGGGTTATCATGGTTAGCATGTTACTATTGCCTTAACTTAATCAATGAACATGATGTGGACATTTATGATACGATACTGTTATCCTGATTATGTGGATGATCTTGTGATACCTTATGGGGCTCAGGCCTTTTTCCTGAGTACCTCTCCGTAAGGACCTGTTCGTTGAGTGACCACCCGGGATAACAGTACAACCATGAGGGTGGAATGGGACGCCCTTAGCTGATTAATTAGATGAACCGGGGGGTGTAGTTGGCTTTGCCGGAGGGCCGTCAATGGGGGCCAAGGCGTAGTGCTCGCTCTGCTAAGGTTGGGGTGCAGAGGTTCTTTCGATTTGTTTTTGTTAGTCACCCACCTTGGGGAGGTGTACTGCGTTTGTACGACTGGCGAAACCTAACGAGCAGCTATGCACCAGGGGAGTCTTTGTAAAGGCTACGTAGTGTATCCCTGGCCATTCACCTCGGTAGTGAAGATCGGGTCTGTACAACCCAGGCTGGAAAGGGATCATGACTTGTGGGTAAAGTGTACAACCACTACAGAATGTTAGAAACTGGTATATCAACCGAGCTCACGGTTAAGAGCAGCCTTGGGATCCTCTTTGATTAGAAGAATTCTAGTTACTTTTATGATGATGATTAATAGTGATGTTATAAAATCTGATCTCTGGTATTTCCTCTTTTGAGGAGGTACTTTTGGGTAATATATAACTGGGTTTATTACTAAAACTTGGCTCTACTAATAATAATAAATACTTGACCAACTAAAAGCAACTACTTAACCTCAACTCCACATATATATAGCTAGTCCACTTTAGCCAAATGGGACATTTGCTGAGTACGTTGATGTGTACTCACCCTTGCTTTACAAACCATCCCACCCAGGTTGTCCCCACTATACTCATTGCTCAGGAGGTTATGCTGGCAACATGGATGACTTCGAGGAGTTCCAGGAATATGACGAGTTCTAGTTCTTTCTTAGTGGCAAACCCCCAATCAACTGCCTATGTAGGCTTAGCTTCTTCGTTTCGTATTTCCACACTTTGATAGTTATGTTAAAGACAATGGTTATGTAATAGACTCTGTGGATGTCTTGGACATCTTGATGTAATCAAGTACCTTTCCGCTATTTATTTCAAGCATTGTGTGATGATGTCCAATTATGTAATCGCTGTGTACGTGAGTTTCTGATCCTTGCACGTACATGGTTCGCATTCGGTTTGCCTTCCAAAACCGGGTGTGATAGCTGCACTGACTATAGAATGGGATGCATATACGTATAAGAGGAGTGGAGCCCCTGGTGAAAAGTGGTGATAGAGTTGTCAAGTGGATAAGGTACTGCTTCAAATCTTTGAAGGCTTGTTGTTGTGCTAGTCCCCATTTAAACACTTTGACTGACTTTAATACTTCAAAGAATGGTAGATTCTGCTCTACAGACCTTGAGATGAATATGCTGAGAGATGCAAGCATGTTTGCCAACCTTTGGGTGCCCTATCTTGACTTTGGTGGTTCCATTTGAAGTATTGCATCTATCTTGCTTGGATTAGCTTCAATCCCCTTGGTTGAGACGAGGTGGCCAAGGAACTTTTCCTTCTTGACCCAGAAGATACAATTTTTAGGATTAAGTTTTAGTCCTGCCTTCCAAAAATTAGCGAAGGTTTCTTGCAGATCTGCAATGTGGTCATCTTGCTTCGTACTTCTAACTATAATATCATCGGCATATGTCAAAACATTCCTACCAATCTATGTACTTGGTACTTTTGACATCATTCTGCTAAAGCTTCCCCCAACATTCTTTAGCCCCTCAGGCATTCGAAGGTAACAATAGGTACCACATGGGGGGTGATGCAGCTTGTTTTGGCTCATCTTACTTTTTCATCCATATCTAATGATACCTTGAATAACAGTCCAGTAGGCCCATGAGCTCTAAAGTAGCAGCGACATCAACAAGTGAACCTATCCGTGGCAAAGGAAATTCATCCTTCCGACATGCCTTATTGATATCCGTGTAGTCAATGCACATTCTCCACTTTCCATTTCCTTTTTTCACCATTACAGTATTGGCAAGTCATTCTGAGTAAGTAACTTCCCTGATTACCCTAGCACTTAGAAGCCTTTTGACTTCTGCTATTGCACCTTCGGCTTTGTCTTCTAACATTTTCCTTAGTTTTTTCTTTCTTGGTCGGATCGAAGAATCCACATTGAGAGAGTGCTCAATGATGCTTCTATTTACTCCACATAAATCGTTAGCTGACCAAGCAAATACATCTATATTGATGAACAAGAACTTTTTAAAGATTTTTCTTGCTCTTCTAACAACTGTGATCCGAAGAGTGCCTTCTGATCGGCTACATCTTCACAAAGAAGTATAGCCTTCGTATGATTTGTCGAAGCTACCTTGTCCCTTATGTGCTTTTGCTGATTTTGGGCTTCAACTTCATCTATGTTGTGAATAGCCTTGGAGTTTGTCCAATTCCCTTCAGCTTTTCTTGCAGCTTCCTGACTCCCATATATGGAGATTAGGCCTTGATTGGATGGAATTTGCATGCAAAGGTATGCTGAATGTAGCATGACTTTGAAGGCATTCAATGTTCCTCTACCAATAATTGCATTATAGGGATATTCGAGGTCAACTATGTCAAATACATTATCCTCAGTTTTTGTGTTGTGAATATAGCCGAAGGTAATCGCAATTAGTATTTTACCGAGTGATGTTATCTACTTTCCTTCGAAGCCGCATAGAGGGTGCAATGCATCTTGTATTTTATCATCTGGTTCTTGCATCTGTCTGGAAGCCTTAGCAAGAATAATGTCGGTTGCACTTCCTGTATCCACCAACACATTATGGACAAAGAATCCTTTAATGATACATGATATAACCATTGCATCATTGTGTAGTTAATCCCTCACAAAATAATGTTATTGTTGGGAGTCTCCTTCTGTGTAGAAGGCCCTCAAGATGGAGCAAACGCCTATAAGCAATGGGACTAAGTGCCGAAGCTGCAACAAGCGTGCGAAAAGTGCCGAAGGATTGCAACTTTGGCTCAAGGTGGTTACGAAGGTCAAACATGATGTTGAGCCAAAGAAAAAAAGACTCGTTAAACCCCGATGTTTGTATTAGGATTATGTATATATGTTAGGGTCATAAATGTACTTTTGCTTGGGCTGCGTCCCATGCCTATAAATAGATGAACAGAACCCCATACTATTCACGCTGGATTGGAATTGTACTCTCACTTTCACCTTCGAGCAAGCCGAAGGTACAAATGTAATATATATCATGTATCACTTTTTCAACATATGATAAAGATTCTAATGTTATTTAACATTCGATATGATATAGATAATTATCATGATATCGCACTTGTAAATACGTTTTTGTATTTGTAAATGATGAAGACTTGTTCTTCTTAACCTTCGTCCGAGAACCATCATACCTAAAAGGATATGATGCTTCGAAGGACGAAGGTCCTTTACATTTAACAACTGTGTTGCCTTGTTTTGTGATCCAGCAATAAAAAACAAGAGACCAACAATTTTGTTTCTAACCCTTATTTGATTTTGAATATTTACTTTTTTCTGCAATTCAATTCTTGTCTTTACATTACTAGAAGTGTCATGCTAGAATAGGATTGGAACTGAGGGTACAAAACTTTTGTATAATAGTGTTGACCACCATATGTGGTACCTGGGAAGGCTGGACAGTCTAACCATGTAGACTGGATAGTCCATGGGTTACTCCAAACGGTCCATGATTAGATAGATCAGGAGAAGTATCCCCTTTTTCATGCGTGTTTATCCAAACTAATCACACAAATTCTGTTGGGGAATGCCTAGGAATGGGTCCAGACCTGCGCCGTATATATACGAAGGGGTATGGCTGATTGCACCCCCGACAATCGAACCAATAAATCAAATCTACTTTCATTTAACAATTCCTATACTTTCTTGCCCTAGGAGGAGTAGTAACTTAGATCTAGTATAGTCTCCCTCGACCTATTTCTTCATCCCTTTATGACTCTATGTCGCTCTAGGGATGTCCTGAGTGGCCTGCCGATCTTCAGGCACCACCCAGGAACTCTCCTCCCTGACGCGATCCCTCTAGGAGGAAAAAATCTAGGTCTCTTTGACCCTTTGCGCACGCGAAGACCATTAGGCCTAGAGCACGGACCGTCCGATGTGACGCAAGGAAGACTCAATCTTGTAGCAAAGTCATGGACTGTACGGCTTCACATCACGGACCGTCCTCACCGTCACAAAGAGCACCACAAGGCGGTACATCTCCAGTGTTTGGCCCCGAATCAAAGCCAACACACTTTTTGCGCTACTCCACTGGGACATAATTAGGTTTGACCTAGAAAAGATCAGCCCTAGATGGTTGGTTCAAAGGATTGCACCGACATTTCTTCCAGCAACATCATGAAGCAGACTCTCGAGAGTCTGTCAACTGAGGATCAGTAGCGATTCAAGGACTATGTAAGGCAACGACACGAAGATACACTACGATGAGAGGCACAAGAAATCATGGATGCGAAGGAGTACTTGATACACTTCAAGATGGACCGATGTAGCACCCCAAAAATTCAAATCTAGAAAATTTCTCAAACTCGCTCTAAATTCAAAATGAATTTTAAATTTTGTTTCAAAATGTTTGTTTGCTGATCTCAACAAATAAAATATAGTAGTCTATATTCTCTCCAAAATCCTCCTCAAAATATCCTACAAATACTTCCCAAGTTATCCTCCTCAAATTCTTTTCAGAAATACTGCCCAAATATTCCATCGATAATTTTCCAAATATTTTCCTCCTGAGAAATACCTTCAAAATCAATTTTAAAGTCTCTACAAATATTTTCTTCATAATTTTCCTCATGCTCATACGTATACGTATGCCTTAGGTGTCATATTGTGAGCTCTACAAGCTAATTTCACTTATGCACGACTAATACATGATTATCTCCTACTAATCCTCGCCTCATCCCCCTAATCCCCCCCACCTTGCCTATAAATAGAGGGGCAAGGGTCTCCCCTCAAGCCACCCAAGCCATTTCATGGCAACTCACTTCCCCCCACTCTCACTCCCACACAAGCACAACACAAGCACAATGATCATTCGGTCGATCGTTCGTCCACCTGTTCATAATTTGTTCGTTCGTTCGTCTGATCATTCATGGTTTGTTCGTTCGTTCGATCGTTCGTCTGTTCGTTCGTTCAAATAATCTTTGTTCATCCGTTATGCTGCCGAAATTCTGATCGTTCGTTAGTCCATTCGTTCATAATCCCTATTCATTGTTTGTTCATAATCATTATTCATCGTTCATCGTTCGTTCATACGGACTATTCATCGTTCATCGGATCCTGCATAGTCACTATTCATCGTTCATCGAATCGTTCATCCTACTATTCATCGTTGCTATTCATCAATCATCCGATCACCAAAATATTCAACTGCTCATCCATCATGCTATCCAGCTCACCTAAGACCTGACAGACCAATATTCCAGTCATACGAACTCCGGCGACTGTGATTTTCCTTGCAGTAAGAACTTCTCATTTGGTCACACATTCCAGATTTCTCCAAGTTTAGCACGCTTAACTTTGAGATTGTTTCGAACCAGGCTTCTAAAAAGAAAGGCGAACCATATTTGTATGGATATGCCTTCAATCCTATAAAACCTGGCCCAAAATACCATAGCCCACCCGAACCAGAATATCACAGTATTCTAGCTATTTGGGTCCCTCCTTACTGTTGTTTCATGTGACACAGTAGGTAGGAACAGTTGCCACCAGCATAAACTGCTGCCCAAGAACAGCCTAGAAATAATTCCTGGCACTCCACTCAAAAATACATTTGATTTTCCAAATATATCTAAATATTCAAATTCTAGAATATTCCAGGAATATTCCTTTTTCCTTTTCTTTTTATTCCTATGATTATAAAATCCAAAACTCCTCCATCCAAACTCATATTTCAATAATTCTTGTTTCTAAATTCTTATCAAATTATTCCCTATACAACCATGTCATCCCTTAAGCATGGTTCATATTCCACAAAACTCCAAAAATACTCTTCTCCCATATTCTGCCTATAATTTCCATGTTTAGACTAAGTCAGACGATTCGTTCACCACTATTATCACCAACAGTGAACTCTACCATACTAAACCATAGGTACCTAGCTATAAATACACCTAGCTACCCTCTCCCTCTTCACACATTCAACACCCTCAGCCAATGCAAACCCCCACCCACTCAGTTATCCCGCTCTGCCGACTACACACATAGTATCGCTTCGCCTCCAATCCACCCTCCTAGTAAGCACCTCCACTCCACCACCAGTAATATCACAACACCACATGACACATATTCTGCTCAAGACTCTACCCATCCATATATCGCCATTCTGACCACTATACTAAATATTTGTTGATATACTTGCTGGTTTGTATGTTTGCTTGTTCATGTTGCATAGTTATTGGAGCATTTGTGCCGTCTCGTGAAGGCTAGATCTGCAAGTCAATGCCAGAAGGTGGAGCCAGAAGCCAGTTCCGCGAGCTCTCACCCTTTCGCCGGTTAAAGCAACGTCAAGCTCACTAGATCCCTTTGATGCATAAATTACTTATGCTTTTCAACCACAACCCTTAGCCTATAATTTTATGCATGATATGATTTTGCTGCTAAGAGACATGTTAATATGACCACCCAACCTTAGAACTTTGCTGCACGTCATCTTTATACTCCTCGACATTTTTGTTACAATATGATTTGGGAAAAGGTGTGAGTTTTCAAAAGGAAATGTTTTTCAAAATGGGTTTGATGAAGGATTGTCACCCTTATCACCTTTGTGTGGGATGATCAGGGACTCCCTGTTTTGGGAGGGCCTTAAGGTGATGGCTCAGCCGGGTTAGGTGTGAGCATGAAGGATTGTCCCTATACCGATTTGTCATCACTCCTTACCTATACTCTTATCAAGTACAACCAGTCAAGACTGTATGGGCAGTCGCTTGATCTAAACTTGCACGGTCTGTGCCCTAGGGTTATGATGGTTGGGGAGCACCGAGAGGGCATGGAGGGGGAATGTTTTGTCCTAGTTTGGGCATGGAGGTGGCCTTGTGCCTTTAGGTATAACCACCAAGGTAAAGTCATGCAAGGGAAGAGAGAGTTTTGGATTTGGATCTCATTGCTCATGAGATCGCAGAGCCGGACTAGTGGGTAAAGTGTACACCTCTGCGTAGAGTTTAAAAACCTATTTAGATAGTCCTTGTCCACGAATATGGATGAGTTATTGCTTGGATTTGACAATTAGTGTTTTGTTATCAAAAATACTTTTGAAAAGTGGTTTTAAAAGGTCCGGCGGTTGAGCCGTGAGCTATGGTGGACCGGAAGTACAGTAGTCGTTTCTGAAAAATGAAAACCGATGGGAAACTACTGAGATACCAGGATGGTTTAGTCTAGGGGATTTTGTTCTATATTGAAAAACTTCCTGCTCCTTTGGGAGAGGGTGTGCTTTGAAAAAATATAAAATGTTTTACAAAATAACTCTGCATCAAATATTGCTCTTTCTGCAAAATATCTTGAGCTCCACATACTCCATGCATTACATCTGATTTCCCCATTCCGTGGGTGAAAGTGGGATGTTGGGTACGTAAGTACTCACTCTTACTTATTTCTTGTTTTTCATAGAAGGAGATCACTGATCAGGTAAGAGTTATGCTTGTTCCCAACCATGCCTGTGGCTGTTGGACCGCTGATTTGCTTCGCTGCGTATATCGGGCTGCTTCAGCCCCACTCGGATGATATGTCTCGACTTATGGACCAACTCTTAAAGTTGATCACCACCTTTATAAGTTTGTCTCATTTAAGCAGAACTAGAACCATCTGATGTATAAATGTGTTCATTATCCTCCTGGGATTAGTAATTGTATCACATTTGAGTCCTAGAGGATTGGGACGCTTCAGGTGGTATCAGAGCTATAGGTTGGCCTCAGGACGTAACCCTTAGGCTTGAACCAAAAGTTTTTGAGTCAAAACTATTTTCTTAAAAAATTCTTGCTCTCATCCCTCCATTTCAAAAATGTTTCCCCCTTTCCTTCTCTCAGAAGTCAGATGGAGGTCCACTGCCAAACCAGCTTTTGCCAGAATGAAGATGGTTTCCCCAAGTTGTTGAGAGCATGCACAGTTTGCCTCGAAATCAAGAGCCAGCCAAAGTATGATGGTTGTGAATTCATCGAGCATGGCACAGAGAAGTGTGTCGTGACTGTATACATTGGATCTAGTCTGCACCATGTGGAATGGAGTGTCAATGTTGTAAGGCACAGATTCAGAGAAACCTGGCAAGTCGTTGCTCGCAAGGCATTGAGGGTCCTGCGTCAAATCTATGAAGAAGTGGCCGACACCCCACTCAGATTCTTTCCGCCCTTTCAGAGAGACTATCCTGTTTGGATGGATAGGATGCATGCCTTGGAAGGGTAGACTCTGCTTGAGGACGACCCCACATTCGTGTACCTCACTACATACCTGCTCACCCTAGATGCACAATATGATTTCTTGGCTCGGAACCACAGTAAGATGATTGCCCAAGCAAAAGATGCAGAGAAGCGCAACCGTCAGCTCCATGTGGATCTCACCACACCTCAAGCCCGTGCAACTGCCTTGGAAAGTCGTGAAGTCATTGCTGTTGAATCCATGAAGCAAGCCAAGGATGAGCACATCCAGAAGTTGATTGAGGCCTACTTGGTCACCCACAACCAACGTAGAGCCCTGCAGATCCAAGACCCTGCTTCATCCAACCCAGTTCAACCCATAAGAGCTAAAGATCCCTAGATTCTTGAAGGTCACCCAATCTCTATCAGAGGAGAAAAGAAGGCTTGGGAACTCCCGGAAGGAGCCATAGTCTTGGAAGGAATGCTAGTCTCCCCTAAGGCTATGGATAAGCAAGAGCAGATCGAGTCCACCCAAGATCCATCGCCGGAGTTGTTTGAGCCCCTCACCATGAAGAAGGTCCCAGCACCCTCCCTTGAGATCAAAGAAGAAGCTGCAAGCACCCCACCAGCACCACCACCATCTGAGGAGGTATAAGAGCCAGTCCCGCTTGAAGAAGAGTTCAACCCCGTCCTGCCATCTCAGTCGCCGAAAGAAGTCATCAACATCAGCTCCCTCTTAACCCATCTAGGAGATATCTCAGATTGAAGTTGTATGCCAGCCTCGCTAGTAGAGAAGCTGTCAGATCTGAAGTTAGTTATACCTAGTCCTCTGCATGCATTGGGCAGTGAAGTTTTTTCTTCACTTTGGCTAGAGCCCTGCATGTATGAGAGGTAACCGTGTAGCCCCGTGTTTTGAAAAATAACTCTATTTGTGTGGCCCCTTAGGGCATTTCAAAATGAATTTCGCTTGATGTTTTCTCCCCTTTTGAGTGCATATGTGAAGCTTAAACGTTAGTGATCATAAGTCGCATTTAACATAGTTCTCGGTTCAGGCACTGAGGAATTGTAGTTATGCTTAGCCCCCGAATCTGAGTAGTTTGTGCTTTGAAAAACTCTATTCTTCCCCTATTCAAAACATTTGATTCGTTTATGCTTATCATTGCTGAGCTTATGTGTTTTCTTTCTTTTTAAAAAGGTTTTATCGAAAAACATAAATAACACATTAGAGCTAATCCTCACCTTATTCCTCCATTCTCCCCTTAACCCATCTCAAGAGAAAAGCACCTTACCCAAGAAGATACCAGGAAGCTTACCCTTGAAGCATGGAATAAGCTACAGAAGGAACCTATCCAGCCGCTCAGTCAAAAGGACCGACCGTGAGAATCAAAGCATTGCCCCTAAGTCAAAGTAAACCGAAAAAGAGGACAAAAGAAGTTATTACCATACAGAGAGGCAAATATTCTTAGAACAACCCCACCACTCATCCGCGCCCCCAGCATGCGTGCCCCGCCTCCATGCGCCCTACCACCGCCCCATGCCCCCTTTACAACGCACCCACCACAGGCCATCATCCCTAGCAACAGGTCCCCTCCCTCCTGTCACGCCTCCTGCCACGTGGCACCTGCCCCAACACCACCCCCTTCGCACCCGAGCACCACCATCGGTGCTGCTCGTCTATAAAACTCCCCACCAGCTCCCTCAGTTCCTATTTCGCTCAAAGCAAAACACTCCTGATAAAATCCCCTCTGCCAAATCGCAAGCAACTCCTTTTTCCACTCCCTCGCCCCTAAGATCACAATGCTTGGTGATTCTTGGGTTGAAGACTATTGTACATGGTTCATAGTCTTTGGTTTCCTCCTCTGTATGATGGTAATACTCTTTGATAGAATCCTCCAGTGGGAAGAACAAAGAGAAAGAAAGGGGCAGTGAAAAGTGAAAAGAAAATAGCGAAGAGAAGATGAGAAGAAGGTTGTCCCAAAATCAACTCTATGTCAGTCATATCTCTCTACAGCCTACTCAAGCAGCAATAGCAGAAGAAGGCCATGTAACACTCGTGTTATGAGGTACTTCAAGGAGTTCAAATCCCTGAGATTCAAGAGTTCTACCCTCATTCTTTTTAAGTGGTGTAGTGTTCCAGTAAGGTTGATGCTTTGGAGAAAAAGAAGAAGGCATGTGAATGCAGCAAGCTTATGGACGACCAGATCATCCAAGCATATAAGTTTCTAGATGAGAAGTGGTCACCCAAGTTTTGTTGATGAAGAACCAGAAGACCAATCAAGGAAGGAAGTCATGTGGGAGTTCATAAGAGAAAGGTTTGCGTGTTGGCATCGATGCTCTTCAATAAGCTAGTTGCCAAGAGAAAGCTAGAAGCTTGAAGATGATCTTTGAGTAGCCAGAATCAGCATTTGCAATCGGCAACTGGATGCTCCTCAAAGGCCAGATTTTGTTGAAGCTCCATCTCCTCGAAGAGTCCGCATAAGAAAGATTTGTAGCTGAAGTAAATCTATACCCATAACCCTTATAAGTCAAATCTCGAGGACGATATTCATTTTAAGTGGGGTAGATCTGTAGCACCCCAAAAATTCAAATCTACAAAATTTCTCAAACTCGCACTAAATTCAAAATGAATTTTAAATTTTGTTTCAAAATGTTTGTTTGCGAGTTGATCTCAATAAATAAAATATAGTGGTCAATATTCTCTACAAAATCATCCTCAAAATATCCTACAAATATTTCCCCAATGATCCCCCTCAAATTCTTTCTAGAAATACTGCCCAAATCACTAGTAGAAAAAAGCTCAAAGCCTGCGGCACCCATATATTTTTACAGACGGATCCGGTTATCCACCGACTGTGCTATTTCTACTGGCGGTTCCTTAAGAAAACCGCCACTAGAAATCGTATTTCTAGTGGCGGTTCCTTAAGAAAACCGCCAGTAGAAATCCATGATTTGTAGTGGCGGTTTTCTTAAGGAACCGCCAGTAGAAATACGATTTCTAGTGGCGGTTTTCTTAAGGAACCGCCACTACAAATCATTTTTATCCTTAATTTTTCGAGTTTTTCAAACGACCTCATATGACAAAACCACCAAAATAAAAGTTGTAGATCTCTAAAAGTTATGAAACTTTATAGTTGACAACTTTTTTATTTGAACTCATTTCGGTTCTCAAAAATTGAATCTAAGTATGTCAAATTTAAAATTCAAATTTTGCAAACTACCTCGGATGAAAAAAGTGTCAAAATAAAAGTTGTAGAACTTCAAAAGTTATTTATCTTTGTAGTTGACAACTTTTTTATTTGAATTCGTTTAGGGTCTCAAATAAGCAATTTATACTCAAATGGTTGTAATATGTGGAGAAAACAACTACAAACTAGACACAAGGCATGTCATAGACGGAGTGGTAGTGGAGGGTACGCGCGAGGGTGAGGTCTACGGTTCGATTACTTCGACGGGCGGGTGGGGTGGTCCTAATACAAATAAATGTTTTTAATATTTTTAAAATCTGTTTTATGTTTCCTGGAAACGATTTGCACTGGCGGTTTTATTATGTCGACCGCCAGTGAAAATCGATTTTCACTGGCGGTTTTATTACGTCGACCGCCAGTGAAAATCGATTTTCACTGGCGGTCTTCAGTTACCCGCCTGTAAAAATGATGATTTTTACTGACCCCTAGCACTGGCGGTTACGATAAACGCCACTAAAAATAGGTTTACGACCGCCAGTATAGATCTTCTCTGTACTAGTGAATATTCCACCGATAATTCTCCAAATATTTTCCTCCTGAGAAATACCTTCAAAATCAATTTTAAAGTCTCTACAAATATTCTCTTCATAATTTTCCTCATGCTCATACGTATACGTACGCCTCCGGTGTCATACGGTGAGCTCTACAAGCTAATTACACTTATACACGACTAATACATGCTTATCTCCACCTAATCCTCGCCTCCTCCCCCTAATCCCCCCACCTTACCTACAAATAGAGGGGCAAGGGCCTCCCCTCAAGCCACCCCAAGCCATTTCATGGCAACTCACTTCCCCCCACTCCCACACAGGCACAAGGACCGTTCGGTCGATCGTTCGATCGTTCGTCCACCTGTTCATAGTTTGTTCGTCTGATCGTTCGATCGTTTGTCCGATCATTCATGGTTCGTTCATTTGTTCGTCCGTTCGTTCGTCCAAATAACCTTTGTTCAGTAGTTATGCTGACGAAATTCCGATCGTTCGTTCGTCCGATCATTCGATCGTTCGTTCGTTCGTTCATAATCCCTATTCATCGTTCATCGTTCATCGTTCGTTTATACGGACTATTCATCGTCCATCGAATCGTTCATAGTCACTATTCATCAATCATCCGATCACCCAAATATTCAATTGCTTATCCATCATGCTGTCCAGCTTACCTAAGACCTGCCAGACCAATATTCCAGTCATACGAACTCTGGTGATTGTGATTTTCCTTCCAGTAAGAACCTCCCATCTGGTCACCCATCCTAGATTTCTCCAAGTTGAGCACGCTTAACTCTAAGATTCTTTTGAACCAGGCTTCCAAAAAAAGGCAAACCATGTTTGTATGGATATGCCTATAAAACCTGGCCCAAGATACCATAGCCCACCCGGACCAGAATACCACATTATTCCAACTATTTGGGTTCCGTCTTACTATTGTCTCTATGTGACACAGTAGGTAGGAACAGTTGCTACCAACATAAACCTCTGCCCAAGAACAGCCCAGAGATAATTCCTATCACTCCGCTCAAAAATACATTTGTATTTTAGATTTTCCAAATATCTAAATATTCAAATTCTGGAATATTCTAGGAATATTCATTTTCCCTTTTCTTTTTATTCCAATGATTATAAAATCCAAAACTCCTCCATCCAAACTCAGATTCCAATAATTCTTGTTTCTAAATTCTTATCAAATTATTCCCTATCCAAGCATGTCATCCCTTAAACATGGTTCATATTCTAGAAAACTCCAAAAATACTCTTGTCTCATATTCTGCTTATAATTTCCCTATTTAGACTAAATCAGACGATTCATTCGCCACTATTCTCACCAATAGTGAACTCTACCGTACTAAACCACAGGTACCTAGCTATAAATACACCCAGCTACCCTCTCCCTCTCTACACACTCAACACCCTCAGCCAAGGCAAACCCCCGCCCACTCAATTACCCCGCTCTACCGACTACACGCATAGTTTCGCTTCGCCTCCAATCCACCCTCCTGGTAAGCACCTCCACTCCACCACCAGTAATATCACAACACCACATGACACAGATTCTGCTCAAGACTCTATCCATCCATATATCAACATTCTGAGCACTATACTAAATATTTGTTGATATACTTGTTGGTTTGTATGTTTGCTTGTTCATGCTACATAGTTATCGGAGTGTTTGTGCCGTCTCGTGAAGGCCAGATCTGCAAGTCTACGCTAGACGGTGGAGCTAGAAGCCAGTTCTGCGAGCTCTCACCCTTTCGCCGGCTAAAGCAACGACAAGCTCACTGGATCCCTTTGATGCATAATTTACCTATGCTTTTCAACCACAACCCTCAGCCTGTTATTTTATGCATGATATGATTTTGCTGCTAAGAGACGTGTTGATATGGCCACCCAGCCTTAGAACTTTGCTGCAATTCATCTTTATACTCCTCGACATTTTTGTTACAATATGATTTGGGAAAAGGTGTGAGTTTTCAAAAGAAAATGTTTTTAAAAATGGGTTTGATGAAGGGTTATCACCCTTATCACCTCTGAGTGGGATGATCAGGGACTCCCTGGTTTGGGAGGGCCTTAAGATGATGGCTCAGCCGGGTTAGGTGTGAGCATGAAGGATTGTCCCTCTCGCCAAAGTACCGGTTTGTCATCACTCCTTACCTATACTCATCAAGTACAACCACTCGAGACTTTATGGGCAGTCGCTTGACCCAAACTTGCATGGTCTGTGCCCTAGGGTTATGATGGTCGGGGAGCACCGAGAGGACAAGGAGGGCAAATGTTTTGTCCTGGTTTGGGCATGGAGGTGGCCTTGTGCCTTTCGGTATAACCGCCAAGGTAAAGTCGTGCAAGGGAAGAGAGAGTTTCGGATTCGGGACTCATTGGCCTTGAGATCGTAGAGCCAGACTAGTGGGTAAAGCGTACACCTCTGCGTAGAGTTTAAAAACCTATTCGAATAGTCTGTGTCCATGGATATGGATGAGTTATGGCTTGGATTTGACAATTAGTGTTTTGTTTTCTAGAGATGCTTTTGAAAAGTGGTTTTAAAGGGTCCGATGGTTGAGCCGTCAGCTATGGTGGATGGGAAGTCTAGTAGTTGTTTTTGAAAATGAAAACAGTGGAAAACTGCTGAGATACCAGGATGGTTTAGTCCAGGGAATTTTGTTCTATATTGAAAAACTTCCTGCTCCTTTGGGAGAGGATGTGCTTTGAAAAATATAAAATGTTTTACAAAATAACCCTGCATCAAATATTGCTCTTTCTTCAAAATATCCTGAGCTCCACATACTCCATGCATTATATCTGATATCCCCATTTTGTGGGTGAAGGTGGGCTGCTGGGTACGTAAGTACTCACTCTTGCTTATTTGTTGTTTTTCATAGAAGGAGATCACTGATTGGGTAAGACTTACGACTGTTCCCAACCATGCCTATGGCTGTTGGACGACTGATTTGCTTCGATGCGTATATCGGCTGCTTCAGCCCCACTCTGATGATATGCCCCAAGTTGTGGACCAACTCTTAAAGTTGATCGCCACCTTTATAGGTTTGTCTCGTTTAAGTAGAACTAGAACCATCTGATGTATAAATCTGTTTACTAGCTTCCTAGGACTAGTAATTGTATCACATTTGAGTCTCAGAGAATTGGGACGCTTCAACCGACACCATATGATCATCAAGTAAGGAGAAATCAAGATGTCGTCCCTCCTACCTTCGTTAAACCCCAATGTAAGTAAATAAAATGACCTCCAGTCCCTCAAACAATACGTAGATCTACAAGGAATCAGTTGTAGCAACACATTAGAGGGATAGAATACACACTTAAGAAACTCACACGCACAATAGAGAAATCTATTGTGTCTAATTTTTCCAGCACACGATGTCACAATTGAGTCAACCTCACCTAAAGCATCAGCTGCAAATGGGTCTTTACAAACCTAGTCATTATACAGTATCCCAATGAATACATTCATGACGCAACCACAACCCTCTCAACCCACTTTGGACAAACCTACGCACGGCCATACCGTTCGGGCCTGAGCTTAGACTGTCTGGCCCAGTGGCGACTCTCCCAGTGTTCCGAGACGAGCCACCGAGATTCATGCCAGGACCATGGTATTCCATGCAAGGGCAAACTAACATGCTCGAACCATCCGTGTATTACGCCGGACCATTCGAGTACACATCTGGATCATCCGCGTATCATGTTGAATCGTCCAGTGCGGGGTACACAAAACATGATGTAGGTTATTACCATCAATCCTTGCATCTGCCTCAGCCAAGCTTCCCATAACTATTCAAGATCATGACATGGCCCCATGAATATGTGGGGGCGAACACTTTTCGGCTCCCAGAAGGGTGAAGGGATTTAACGTACATTACGAGACGCCTATGGCGAGCATTAATGCCCCACAAAACCCCAACCCATGGGCTAGGGGGAAACATAACATAACCCAAACATCCACACCTTTGGACTGGTCACCATTGACATAGTGAGGGAGGAGATATCTATGGCATTCTGAGACAAACTTGGAGTTAACATGACCCATGGGGGCAGTCGTATCAGAAACCCTATGACAACCAATTTGGCTATGACTCATACCCATAGGGGACAATGATACCCAAATTTTTAAAAATTTCGGGTGACCAGGGAAAAAGCACACATGAGCACATAGGCTAGTTCCTAGCACAATTGGGAGAATTGGCCGATAGAGAAGCCTTTCGTGTTCGCTTGTTTTCACTAGCCATAACCAGTACAACTTTTGCATTGTATGCCACCCTACCACCTAATTCTATCTAAGGCTTTGTGGGCTCATAGAATATCTAAACACCGTGATACTAAAGTGTCTTCTTTTGAGCTTGTTTATGGACAAGAAGTTGTTTTGCCTATGGAGGTAATCCTAAATGCTATTAGGTTAGCCAGGAATAATAATCTAGTTGTCGGTGATTATCATGATCTGATGATGGAAAATATTGATGAGGTGACCATCAAGAGGATGATGGCTCTAAAGGACATCGAGAAAGACAATATCATGGTTGCCAAGGCCTACAACAAGAAGGTATAGGCTAAAACATTTCAAGTTGGATATCTAGTTTGGAAGACAGTCTTGCCACTGAGGAGCAGGGACCAGAAGTTTGACAAATTGTTATGAAGCTAGGAAGGGCCTTATAGAGTTACACAGGTAATCGTTGATAATGCATGCATGCTACAGACTTTGCAGGGTGATGAGTTGTATAAGACATTGAATGGTTGTTTTTTGAAGCTATATCATCCTAGTGTTTTACAATATGTTTAGAAAACCGATGTTCTCACATCGAGTTGATAATAGCATGTAACAAGTATTTTTGGTTCGCTTTGATTCCCCAAAAGACATGGGGCATATGTTGAGCACCATATGTGCCACCTGGGAAGGCCGGACATTCCGACCATGTGGCCTAGACAGTCCGCGAGTTAGCCGAGACAATTCACGATTAGATTAGATCTAGTGAGATAACCCCTTTTTCATGCATGTTTATCCAAATTAATCACATGAATTCTATTGGGGAACGTCTATTAACTGTTTCAGACCTCCTCTCCTATATATATATATGAAGGGGTACAGCCAATTGCACCCCCCGACAATCAAACTAATCAATCTAATCTACATTCATTTATCAGTTCCTTTAATTTTATTGTGCTAGGTGTAGCAGTTAGATGTAGTATAGTCTCCCTCGACCTATTTCTTCATCACTCTACAACTATATGTCACTCTAGGATATCTTGGGTGGCCTGGCGATCACAGGGTAACCCTTGGAAGTCTCCTCTCTGATGGGGTCTATCCCAGGAGGTGAGATCTAGGGTCCTTTGACCCTCTGCGCACGTGTGGACTGTTCGGCCTAGAGCGTGGACCTTCAGACACGACACAGGGAAGACCCGCCCTACAGCGAGGTCGTGGTGTTAGGATGTGTCCTCTACACTAGTCGGTTAACAGTAACTCGGGTAGGGTTAATCCTAACCGTCTAACCGCGCCCCTGATCGAGGGGGCTATCCTAACCGTTGGTTGCAGCCCCCAGTCACACGATGCCATATATATAGATTAAGGGGGCCGATGGGTTTAGCCAACACTAATCGCTCGACCACAAAACCCTAATCGACAACTTGAGAGGAACCGATCCCCTAGGCGCTCGGAGTGACTGGAATCGCTGTGACTATGTCTCAGATCCCCATCATCCCATCGGGATCTGGGGTTCCCCCTACAAGCAACATTGGAGGAGCTGATCCACCGCCGATCAACGATGGGAACCAATCTCCTCGACACCCGCAGGGAGATCGAGAAGGAGGAGGTGGGTCTTCGCTGCAAGACGTTGCCGCAATGATGGCTAGGAATAACGACGACGATATGTATACATGTACACCCTCAGTAAAATAGATCTACTCATCATCGAGGTATTTTAGACACGGATTGGTATTCTAGGGACTTAGGAAACGATCCTAAGCACCAAAGATTCTAACAATGGTATCAGAGGACCACCTAAGAACCCTAGATCTCCTAATCCTCATCAGTTTTATGAGATCACAGAAAGGTCTCAGATCAATGTGATTGAACTCATTTTTTTAATCATCGTTCAACACCCGAGAACAGAGAGATTAGAATAGAATAGGAAGAATTTTAGAACTCTCGGGTTAGGGTTTACATAACCCAAAATCTAGGGTTTCGGCCACTGAGAGACTTAGTCTCGGCCAAACCCATGAAATCTGAGATAGTAAAAACAGATCGACATTTTAGGGTTAGGGTTTTATAACCTAACCCTAAAAGATTTTAAACTGGGTCAACAAGAGATCACAATAGCTCGGTTTTTTTAAAATTCACGACCAAGAAACAGTCAATAAGAAACAGAAACCGCGTACGGATTAAGTGTACACAGCACTATCAATATAATCCATGGACTGTTTTTTTCAGTTAAAGGTATAGAAATTCATCACAGAAAATAACAAAAATATCACAAGGGCTCAGATATATGTTTATCAACTCATAACTCGATCCTGAATAATACATTAGATCCATTTCATACATTCATTTAGTAAGGGATTCGAGTAAATGAGGACTAGATCCGAGTTCAAATGTTGAAGACGATCAAGAGACTGACTCCTCTTATCTAGCGGCACGGTCTGCAGTCTCGGTTTTTGTTTCACCAAAAAAATCCGGCCGGTTTGAGCGATAAAAAAAAGAGAACGAAGCCGACCAAGTAAATCGGAGATGAGAAAGGAGCACGTTCCTCCACTGGCACCGAGTCGTACCATAGGGAGCAAGCGGCGCTCAGGCCCACAGAAGTCGGCTGGAACACAAGGGCGCGGTCGGTTTTCTTGTGCTGCTAGAAAGAAAAAAAACAGAAACAGAGAGGAAGTAGAGGGGCGAACAGCCAAAAGGAACAGGGAGAATGCAGGGAGTGGTCGGCGAGAGGCCAGCCGTCGGAGCTCCCTAGCGGTTGTTTTTTGTACTGTGGCGGCTAGGGAGGATGAGTAGAAATGACTCGGGTTTATCACCACCCTGAGATCCCCGCCCTTTATAGCCTGCGCGCAAGAAGCTGGACCGTTGGATTGGATTCAACGGCCGAGATCAAGCCAGTAGGAAAGGGCGACGTCGCGTGGGCCGAAAGCGCGGCCCAGGCCTAGGCGCGCGGCCGCCCCACCCTCCTGGCGCTTGAGTGGGCCGCCTAGGCTAGGCCTTAAGGCCACCTAGGCCAAAATGGCTAGACATATTTTTTTTCTTTTTTCTAGCGATTTTTTAAATTCCTGGAAATAGAAAAACAGAATAGAAATTAGAAAAACAGTACAAAAATTTTAGGAATATTTTTTGTAGATATAGAAAATTACAGATATATTTATGGACTATTTTATTTCGTTGCGTACTTTGGTACTTTATTTATATTTTATGCAATTTTTAGTTGATTATAAAACCAACGTGGATTAATTATTATTTAAATTGCATAGAATTCAGAAAATTTTGTGGTGATTGAATATTTTAACCAACGTTGGATATTGTTACCACAATTTTTATACAAGTTTATGTTTTCTAGATCATCCAACGATGGTTTAGAAATTTTGATCAAAATTTTTTCATAGATAAGGCATGGTTATTATTTGACCAAAGTTGAATATTTAATTCATGCATATTCTATGATTCAGTATTTATTTCAGATGTCCTAAATATTTTCTGTTTTAATTTTTGTAAAGGTGCTTATACTGCTATGCTGATTAGCCAGATTGCATAGATATACCGCTAGATGGTAGTAATTACTATTCTCGGTGAGAGGATATTGACATGATAACCACAGTGGGTGAGATAGATTACGCACTGAGGTTTGATAAACCAGTAGAGCCCACAGTGGGCACTCCCAACTATGGCCACAGGTGGATGCAATACAGCATTGCCAAGGTCAAGTGGGAAAGGTCAAATGACAAGTGTATGATTATTCTTAAGAGGAGCATCAAGGAGCCTCTTAAGAGTTCCATACCATAGTGCGAGACTGTCATGGAGTACCTTGAGAGGGTTGTCTTTCATCATCAAGGGTCATCTAAGGCTTATGCTTGCTCTCTAATGATAGAATTTGTCAATGCAAAATACGATGGAAATGGTGTCAGACCATTTATTCAGAAAATGACATCCATAGTGGCTAAGATAAACAAGTACCTCGGGTCTTCTTTACACGAGGAATTTGTAGTGTTTATGATAATGAAGTCTCTGCCCAAGGAGTTTGTGTAACACCCGGATTTTAGGGATCCAAAACCCGGGGTTAACATAAACACCAGGTATGCTGGGACCAAGTCTCAAACATATGATGTATAGTGGCACAGGATCGAATGTCACATCTTTATATATAACAGGAGTTCTATACAAAATAAATAATTACATTATAAGGAGACAACGGTCCAGCAACCCAAAGTTGACTGGGAGACGACGGCCTAGACCTCTCACGAACTCATCACATCATCCTCCATGAGCATCATCCTGCAGTACCTGGTCTTGACCTGTGGTGTATGTGAGACAGCAAGAGTGAGCTCACATACGTTCATCGCTCAACAAGTTGTGGGGAATAATGTGCATGAACTCACCAAAGGTGGGAGCTCATAAAGTGTAAGGCTTACCAAAGAAGATGGTTAGAGCTGAGCATTGCTTTTAAAGTTGGTCAAAATTTTATTAGCAGTTACTAAGTATAAGTAAATACCAACCCAATTTAAATAGTAGAACAGAAGTAATAACAACATCACCTGCAATGCAATGCATATGACAAATTGAATTTAGTTCCATAATTTAATCATGTGAGGGTCCGAGCTGCTCATGACCGTGAGCACGGCTAGTATACCAGTTTTACACTCTGCAGAGGTTGCGCATCTTTACCCACAAGTCGTGTTACCCATCTGCCAAGGGGTCATGAATCCCATACACCTCTACCAAGGAAGTGAGGCAGGGTAGCACTACGAGGCCTTTACAAAGTTCCACTAGCTTCCGAAAACCCGCTACAGTTTATAGGAAGATCCAGTACAGGAATCCCTTGCAGGACCGCCATCGCAGCAAAATCCTCCCGAGGGCACTTCCCGACACTGACCTCTCCCCTACTGCCCTTGCCCCTTTCGGGTAAGGTAGTCTTCCACTAGCTTTCCTAATTAATCAGCCAAGGGCATCCCATACTACCCTTGTGGTAGCACTGTTTTCCCGGGTGGTCTCTCCATGTTCCAATTAACATAATGATCTCAACATGAACCATAAATAACAACTGATAATAAAAGTATAATCATGAATAGTAGTGTAATCTTCATACCCAAAACCACATATAGCACTAGCAAGTACTACCCAGAAAGATTCAGTGGTAAACAAGGTATAAAGATAGACAAACTAGGGTAATCCTATTAGGGTCCCATCAAAATTAACCTATGCAGATCATTATGATTAATTCAGAACATGAGTAGGGTGAAAAAGAAGTGATCAAGGGCACAACTTGCCTGGGCCTTGAGAATCCAGGTACCAGGATGATTCCCCCAGATGATTCGTGACCTCACTGCTAGTCGTAGCAATTCAAACAAATATGGTATAGGCAAAATTAACATTACACCAAACATATATGCAAAATACTTATTAATAATCTACATATTGAAATAAGATCACAGGAACAAGAATCATTAATTTTGGAGTTATAGATTTTAAGTTATGAATTTTCAAAGGTTTTATGTGTTTTAAAATGGATTAAGTGAGAGATTAAATTTCTAATTGTTTTCATGACAAAACAGAGGCTCTAGGTGATAGAGAATAAAATTACAAAATTTTAGAAAGTGGAATGGATTAATTTGGAGCAAGTATGAATTTTCTATGAATTATCTAAGTTTTAGCAATTATTTTCATATTAAAAATCTATTTCCTATTTTATTTATTCAATTTAATCAATCACTGGACTGGGCCTCAATTACAAGAAACTGCAGGGGGCTCGGGGTAAGTTTCCTTAAGACTCAGACTACACCCGCACAGGATGGCGGGTTGATTTCTGCTTTCCTCGGGGTTTCTTTAAAAAAAATGCCACGCGAAGGGGTATCGCTTGATCCCGGCCGTCCGATCAACACCGGACGCACCAGATTAGATCACGAGGGTTTGAATCGGTACGCAGCGCGCGCCGTTGGATCCGAGATCAACGGCCCACGAATGCCCACGGTCCAAACTACCCCGAACCACACGATTGAAGACCGACGGCTCGGATTTAAACTGACGAAGGGGTACGCCCCGATCTAATCGGGACCGTCCATCCACGGATCAACGGCCACGAAGCCCGCCTTCTTCCTCTCGACCAAACACACGGCGGCGCCGCCCAGGTGTGCGGCGGAGACACGCCGGCGCGCACGCAATTCGATGCCCCAGTGCCCCAAGCCCAAAATTGACGGGTCCTATGCGTAAAGGAGTTCAAGGCGAACAGGATGGCGTGCTTCTTACCGTGGATTGGAGCCCGGTTGATGCTGACCACGGCGAGCAGCGGGCCGGCCGCCAAAGCCGAAGTCCGGCGAGCGATTCCGCCCCCACGCGTCGATGTTAGCGCCCAGAGAACCGCACCTGCCTGATCCTTGCACGATGGCGAGTCCACACTGCCCCCAACCGAGACCCCAACGGCAGCAGGTGCGAATTTCCGTCACGGCGGCGCTCCTCACACGCTTTCCCTCTGCGCTCTCGGCGATGGTGGCTGGCAGTGGGGGATGAAGGGAGGGAGGCGAGCACGGTGAGCTTTTATACCCGGAGCAAAGTCCGAGCGAGGGGGAGGCGATGGCCGGTAGGTGCGCGATACCCGGCGGCGAGCGCGCGGCCGTCAAGCTCGGGATTCCGTTGCGAGGAGGGAGACGCCCTGACAAGCGGGGCCCGCGGACCAGAGACAGACGGCGAGCGAGTAGCGCGAAGGGAGGGAGCGGCTGACAGCGGAGGCCCGCGAATCAGAGAGAGAGAGAGCAGGCGAGCGCGCGTGTGGCGGAGGCAGCGAGACTGACGAACGGGACCCGCGACGCAGCGAGAGGAGGAGAATACGCGCGCGGACGGAGAGGCTGACGGGGCGGGCCCACCTGTCGGCGCCGCGGGGAGGTTTGGGCTGCGCGGGCTGAAAACAGTTGTGGGCCGAATTCCGGTTTCAGGGCCCAGTTAGGGTTTTTATTCTTTTTCTTTTTCTTTTCTATTTTCTTTTCTCCATTTTCAAATCCAATTCAAATCCAATTTGAATTCAAGTTTGAGTTCAAACTTTGTGATTAAATTGTCCTCAGTTTGAAAGGTATAATTTCATAATATAAGTGTGAAGGATATTTATTTTATTTTATGTAATATTTTTCTTAGTTCTTCCCTTCTCCTTTTATTTTCTATTTTCTATTCCAAATTCAAATTTATACTTCTATTTTAGTTTTCAGATTTTTCAAATGTATCATTTGAAATCCAAGGGTGAATATAAACCATACTTATTTTAATATTACTAACTTAAGTTTTTATTCTCCTTTCTATTTATTTCATGAGATGTATAAATGGTTTTTCTTAAAAGAAAAAGAAAAATTCTTTTCCCATCATTTTCTTATTTCCCAATTTCTAAGACATTATGATATTTTGTTCAAATTTCTTCTACTAATTTTCAAATCCCAAAATTTGGGTGTTACAAATCCTACCCCCCTTAAAAATAATCTCGTCCTCGAGATTTGTAAGGAAAAAGGATGCATACTCATATGCACAAACAAAGAGATCTCAGCATGAGGTATAATTCTTTAACAAAACATTGGGTCAACAGACCTTTATTATTTCTTCTAAAATATTATCATATTACTAAAGTAACACCTAGATCTTACAAATCATCATAATTTATATCTATGTAGCTTGGTGAAGCTGGTGGTGGTGGGGGTTGTTGTTGTTGTTGTCTCTCCAGCCGTGCTTGCCTTATTTCTTGGCGGGCTTGACGTATTTCCTCGCGTTGTTGTCTTATCTGATTCTGCATCTCGGTCACCATGTCTGTTAACTGTTGTATTACCAGTCTTTGGGTAGCAACCACTTGATTGAGGTCAACAGGTGGAGGATTTGGAGGATTCATTTTCTGTTTGTTGTTACGTGATAATCTTTCCTTTCCTGGTATTGACCATGAAAGTTAGAAGCATGTGGTAATAGTTTTGCAAAGGAAATTACTAAGCGGAATGGATAAGCTAGTTGTTGGTTATAATCTATAGATTCTTTGGTAGGGCTTAATTTATGTCCAGATTGGGGTAACCAATCATATAAGGTGAATATCCAAGGGTAAGATAGAATCTGTCAAGATGAGAGATATACATGGGTGAGATAGGCTACAAGATGTAGGTTAAAAGTTTTGTTTGTTATTAGGTGGGAATAGAAAGGTCTTACTTTTCATTATGGCACTATGGGTTGGGTTAACTCATGGTTGAGTTGATCAATGTGCTAAGTTAAGTTAATACATGGCTAGTAGGGTTCTAATCTCTTCTACTAGTGTCATTAATCTGTTTAAGTGGACCATATTAAGTTAGATAACATTAGACCACAATAGATCAGGTCACATTAGGTAGGATAAGAATTGGATATGACTAGATTAGACTAGTTTAGGCTTAGATAGGTCCAACAGGGTAGAATATGTATTATTAAGATATGTTAGGATGTTTTAAGATTAATTTGATATGTTATGAGGAGATAGAATCTCTTGCTAGGTTAAAATTGAGGGGTTATGCAACTATCAGATAGTTGAGGTAGTTGTATATAGCCAAGTTGATCTATCATTCTTAATTTAGTGCGGGGTGAACTAAGTTAAGTCCTGTTCTATAGGGGTAAAGTCTAAACTATTTCATCAGTATTATCTAACATGTTTGATAAGTCACATTGGATTTGATCAGATCTAGGTTAGATTGGTGTGACTTGTTTGACTAGATAAGATCTAATTAATTTGCATTAGATCATGGTTGTTAAACTAAGGTGGATAAGTATGTTTATTAGGATAAGATGGATCCATAAAGATAAGATAGAATCTTTCGAGGTCGGTTAGGTCTATTAAGATGAGATAAAATCTGTTCAAGATAAGATGGATATCTTTTAAGATGAGATGGATCTATTAAGATAAGGGGGAATCCTTTTAAGATAAGATGAATTGGTTAGAATGAGATCTTTTAGGATAAGATAAATCTCTTAAGCTGGATATGTTCCAATGGGGATAATCTAGGTTGTCTAGTTATCTTACAAATGCTATCCTTTATGCCTAGATGTATATGCAGATGTAATTGTGGACATTAATCCACAACCCATCACACTCAATCAAAAATCCAAATCAGACAAATATCATAAGAACAAACATTCAAATACAGACACTTATAAAAATAGTTTTGTTTTTGTTCCTAGGATTAGGTCTCCTATTCCTAAAGGTCACTTTAGGCACAGGATTTCAAAGTGTGAAATCCAAGTTTGTCTTTTAGAAGGAAAAGGTAAGAATAATCAGAGTAAGCGGAAATAGATGAGAAAAAATTAAGATAAGCTTAGAAAAGAATAAGAGTAGCAAAGGTAAGTAAGTGTTGGTTGTCCAGTTTTATCTAGGTTTCGTCCTACAGTCAACATTCCTCTGATACCACTTCTGTAACACCCGGATTTTAGGGATCCAAAACCCGGGGTTAACATAAACACCAGGTATGCTGGGACCAAGTCTCAAACATATGATGTATAGTGGCACAGGATCGAATGTCACATCTTTATATATAACAGGAGTTCTATACAAAATAAATAATTACATTATAAGGAGACAACGGTCCAGCAACCCAAAGTTGACTGGGAGACGACGGCCTAGACCTCTCACGAACTCATCACATCATCCTCCATGAGCATCATCCTGCAGTACCTGGTCTTGACCTGTGGTGTATGTGAGACAGCAAGAGTGAGCTCACATACGTTCATCGCTCAACAAGTTGTGGGGAATAATGTGCATGAACTCACCAAAGGTGGGAGCTCATAAAGTGTAAGGCTTACCAAAGAAGATGGTTAGAGCTGAGCATTGCTTTTAAAGTTGGTCAAAATTTTATTAGCAGTTACTAAGTATAAGTAAATACCAACCCAATTTAAATAGTAGAACAGAAGTAATAACAACATCACCTGCAATGCAATGCATATGACAAATTGAATTTAGTTCCATAATTTAATCATGTGAGGGTCCGAGCTGCTCATGACCGTGAGCACGGCTAGTATACCAGTTTTACACTCTGCAGAGGTTGCGCATCTTTACCCACAAGTCGTGTTACCCATCTGCCAAGGGGTCATGAATCCCATACACCTCTACCAAGGAAGTGAGGCAGGGTAGCACTACGAGGCCTTTACAAAGTTCCACTAGCTTCCGAAAACCCGCTACAGTTTATAGGAAGATCCAGTACAGGAATCCCTTGCAGGACCGCCATCGCAGCAAAATCCTCCCGAGGGCACTTCCCGCACTGACCTCTCCCCTACTGCCCTTGCCCCTTTCGGGTAAGGTAGTCTTCCACTAGCTTTCCTAATTAATCAGCCAAGGGCATCCCATACTACCCTTGTGGTAGCACTGTTTTCCCGGGTGGTCGCTCCATGTTCCAATTAACATAATGATCTCAACATGAACCATAAATAACAACTGATAATAAAAGTATAATCATGAATAGTGTAATCTTCATACCCAAAACCACATATAGCACTAGCAAGTACTACCCAGAAAGTTCAGTGGTAAACAAGGTATAAAGATAAACAAACTAGGGTAACCTATTAGGGTCCCATCAAAATTAACCTATGCAGATCATTATGATTAATTAGAACATGAGTAGGTGAAAAGAAGTGATCAAGGGCACAACTTGCCTGGGCCTTGAGAATCCAGGTACCAGGATGATTCCCCCAGATGATTCGTGACCTCACTGCTAGTCGTAGCAATTCAAACAAATATGGTATAGGCAAAATTAACATTACACCAAACATATATGCAAAATACTTATTAATAATCTACATATTGAAATAAGATCACAGGAACAAGAATCATTAATTTTGGAGTTATAGATTTTAAGTTATGAATTTTCAAAGGTTTTATGTGTTTTAAAATGGATTAAGTGAGAGATTAAATTTCTAATTGTTTTCATGACAAAACAGAGGCTCTAGGTGATAGAGAATAAAATTACAAAATTTTAGAAAGTGGAATGGATTAATTTGGAGCAAGTATGAATTTTCTATGAATTATCTAAGTTTTAGCAATTATTTTCATATTAAAAATCTATTTCCTATTTTATTTATTCAATTTAATCAATCACTGGACTGGGCCTCAATTACAAGAAACTGCAGGGGGCTCGGGGTAAGTTTCCTTAAGACTCAGACTACACCCGCACAGGATGGCGGGTTGATTTCTGCTTTCCTCGGGGTTTCTTTAAAAAAAAATGCCACGCGAAGGGGTATCGCTTGATCCCGGCCGTCCGATCAACACCGGACGCACCAGATTAGATCACGAGGGTTTGAATCGGTACGCAGCGCGCGCCGTTGGATCCGAGATCAACGGCCCACGAATGCCCACGGTCCAAACTACCCCGAACCACACGATTGAAGACCGACGGCTCGGATTTAAACTGACGAAGGGGTACGCCCCGATCTAATCGGGACCGTCCATCCACGGATCAACGGCCACAAGCCCGCCTTCTTCCTCTCGACCAAACACACGGCGGCGCCGCCCAGGTGTGCGGCGGAGACACGCCGGCGCGCACGCAATTCGATGCCCCAGTGCCCCAAGCCCAAAATTGACGGGTCCTATGCGTAAAGGAGTTCAAGGCGAACAGGATGGCGTGCTTCTTACCGTGGATTGGAGCCCGGTTGATGCTGACCACGGCGAGCAGCGGGCCGGCCGCCAAAGCCGAAGTCCGGCGAGCGATTCCGCCCCCACGCGTCGATGTTAGCGCCCAGAGAACCGCACCTGCCTGATCCTTGCACGATGGCGAGTCCACACTGCCCCCAACCGAGACCCCAACGGCAGCAGGTGCGAATTTCCGTCACGGCGGCGCTCCTCACACGCTTTCCCTCTGCGCTCTCGGCGATGGTGGCTGGCAGTGGGGGATGAAGGGAGGGAGGCGAGCACGGTGAGCTTTTATACCCGGAGCAAAGTCCGAGCGAGGGGGAGGCGATGGCCGGTAGGTGCGCGATACCCGGCGGCGAGCGCGCGGCCGTCAAGCTCGGGATTCCGTTGCGAGGAGGGAGACGCCCTGACAAGCGGGGCCCGCGGACCAGAGACAGACGGCGAGCGAGTAGCGCGAAGGGAGGGAGCGGCTGACAGCGGAGGCCCGCGAATCAGAGAGAGAGAGAGCAGGCGAGCGCGCGTGTGGCGGAGGCAGCGAGACTGACGAACGGGACCCGCGACGCAGCGAGAGGAGGAGAATACGCGCGCGGACGGAGAGGCTGACGGGGCGGGCCCACCTGTCGGCGCCGCGGGGAGGTTTGGGCTGCGCGGGCTGAAAACAGTTGTGGGCCGAATTCCGGTTTCAGGGCCCAGTTAGGGTTTTTATTCTTTTTCTTTTTCTTTTCTATTTTCTTTTCTCCATTTTCAAATCCAATTCAAATCCAATTTGAATTCAAGTTTGAGTTCAAACTTTGTGATTAAATTGTCCTCAGTTTGAAAGGTATAATTTCATAATATAAGTGTGAAGGATATTTATTTTATTTTATGTAATATTTTTCTTAGTTCTTCCCTTCTCCTTTTATTTTCTATTTTCTATTCCAAATTCAAATTTATACTTCTATTTTAGTTTTCAGATTTTTCAAATGTATCATTTGAAATCCAAGGGTGAATATAAACCATACTTATTTTAATATTACTAACTTAAGTTTTTATTCTCCTTTCTATTTATTTCATGAGATGTATAAATGGTTTTTCTTAAAAGAAAAAGAAAAATTCTTTTCCCATCATTTTCTTATTTCCCAATTTCTAAGACATTATGATATTTTGTTCAAATTTCTTCTACTAATTTTCAAATCCCAAAATTTGGGTGTTACAGTTTGTGACTTTCCACATATAGTATAACACCAGTGTCACTGATAAGTGAAACATAGACCAACTCTTGGCACAGTGTGTCCAGGAGGAAGAGAGGTTAAAGTAGACTGGAGACTTTGTCAACCTCATAAAAGGCAATATCCCCAGATAGAACAAGAAATCAAAAAAGAAGTTCAAGAAGCAGGGTAAACAGAATAACCAGGCTTCCTCAAGCAACAATAATCAGCCAAGACAAGGAGGCAGTTTTTCAGTCCCCCCTGATACCTGCCTCTATTGCAAGAAAACAGGTCATTACAAGACAAAGTGCCATGAATTCCTGCAGTTTCTACTAGAGACTGGTAAGGACCAAGTTACTTTTGTAAAATGAGTCTTTATACTTAGAATATTCTAGTTATTCTTGGTGGATTGACCTAGGTGCAACTATGTTGCAAACTCTCTACAGGGACTCCGTACAAGCCAAAGGCTCCCAAAGGGCCGAAGAACAATTAGAGTGGCAAATGGAGTTGAAGCAGCAGTCGAGGCCATTGGAGATCTACATCTTAAATTACCTAATGGTTTTGTACTGTTGTTGAGAGATGTACTTTATGTACTTTCCTTGCGAAGGAACCTTATTTTGGTTTCTAGATTAGATGATCAGCACATTCATTGCCATTTTGGTGATAGACGACATGTCATTCAATTTAATAGTAAAGATGTTGGTCTCGCCATCCGAAGAGATATGCTTTATTTACTTTTGCGAAGTGATGTTGTTAATGTATTAGATACACCAGAAAATGATCCAGCCAGCAGTGGCAGGAAACGAAAACGAAGTGATGGAGAAACCTCGTTGAAATGATGGCACTATCGTTTGGGCCATATTTCGAGGGGGATAATAGAAAGTCTCGTTAAGAAACAGATTCTCCATCCGCTAGACTTCACAGACTTAGAGCAATGCAGAGATTGCACTAAGGGTAAATTTGTGAAGCAGATTAAGAAAAATGCTAAGCATAGTACGAGAGTGTTAGAAATTATTCATACAGATATATGTGGTCCTTTTCTAGCAAGGACAGTAGATGGGTTTAACTCGTTCATAACCTTCACACAGATGACTACTCTTGCTACGGTTATATTTATCCCATTAAGGAAAGATCAGAAGCTTTAGACAAGTTTAAACAGTTCAAGGCTGAAGTAGAAAATCAACATGATTTGAAGATAAAGATTGTCCGATCAGATCATGGGGGAGTACTATGGGCGCCATACCGAGTATGGCTAGGTCCCAGGACCTGTCATGAGGTTTCTAAGATAAAATGGTATTGTTGCTCAGTATTCAACACCTGGCGAACCACAACAGAATGGGGTTGCTAAAAGGCGTAACAGAACGCTAATGGATATGGTAAGGAGTATGCTAAGTTACTCTAACATGCCATTGGGTCTATGGATGGAGGATTTAAAAACCACTATGCATATACTCAATAGAGTTCCTAGTAAATCAGTGGCTAGAACTCCATATGAGTTGTGGACTAGCAGAAAACCCACGCTCAACTACTTCCACATATGGGGTTGTCCAGCAGAAGCTAGAATATTTAATCCTAGACAAGGAAAGCTAGATGAGAGAACCACTAGCTGCCATTTTATTGGCTACCCTGACAGATCGAAGGGTTATAGATTCTATTGCCCTAACAGACAAACCAAGTTCATAAAAACCAGACATGCCATTTTCTTAGAGGATGACATGATCAAGAGGAGTAAGGTACTCAGAGAGGTTGACCTTCAAGAAAAGAGGATATACGTCCCGTTTTCGATGGTTGAAGAACCATACTTCTCGATACCCACTGTGGTTCCACCAACAGTCACATCGACTGTGGGAGAAACCCCTCCTACAAATGTGGCATCATCTAGTGCAACTACTACACAGCAAGTAGCTTCACCTTCTGCGCACATTGGCCCTGAGCCAGTTGCACAGGATAGTTCAGAAGATGATGATAGTGTTGCGCCAAGTGACACACCATTGCAGGAGCCCCAAGTAGAATCTGAACCAGAACTAGAACCAAGTCTCAGGAGGTCATAGAGACTTAGAAAATATGCGATTCCTGATGACTATGAAGTCCATGCAGCAGAAAACACAGAATGTGATGAGATTTATATGAGTGAGGACATTGATACAGAAGGTGATCCCACTACATATTAAGCTTCTATGAGAAGTGCAAATTCATCCAAATGGTTATCAGCCATGGAAGATGAATTATAATCCATGAGAATGAACAAAGTTTGGCACTTAGAAGTCATTCCCCATGGAGCCAAAACAGTAGGCTGTAAATGGGTCTTGAGAGCACCTAGAGGGGGGTGAATAGGTGATCCTACAAAATTCAACACTAAATTCCTTCAAGCTTGATCAAAGAGATGTTAGCACGAGTTAATCAAGTCAATGAGGCGAGCTCTTGCGAACGCAGACAATCAAAGAGAGAAGCAACACAAGAGACACGCGATTTTATCCCGTGGTTCGGCCAAGTAACACTTGCCTACTTCCATGTTGTGGCGTCCCAATGGACACGGGTTGCACTCAACCCCTTTCAAGTGATCCAATGATCAACTTGAATACCACGGTGTTCTTCCTTATAGTTTTCTTCCCGTTTGCGAGGAATCTCCACAAGTTGGAGCCTCTCGCCCTTACAAGATTGATCACAAAGAACGCACAAGAGTAAGGTTGGGAAGAGCAACACACACAAGACTCAAATCGCAGCACACCCACGCACATAAGAGAAGAATTGAGCTCAAAGGACAACACGGGGAGTTCTCGACTCGAATAGAGCTCAAATCTCTAACACAATGAAACGAATGCATGGGAACAGAGTCTGGATGCCTTAGGATGCTTAGTGAATGCTTGTATAGCTCCTCCATATGCCTAGGGGTCCCTTTTATAGCCCTAAGGCAGCTAGGAGCCGTTGAAGACCAACAAGGAAGGCCAAACTTGCCTTCTGTCGGGTGGTGCACCGGACAGTCCGGTGCACCACCAGACAGTCCCAGTAGCTGTCCGGTGCGCGATCTCCTTCCTTTCCTGGCGCATCTGACCGTTGGTCCTCGGGATCGGTTGGCGCACCGGACACTGTCTGGTGCCCCCCCCCCCCCCCGCCGACCGTTGGAGCGGGCCACGTGTCGCGCGCGGATTGCGCGGCCGACCATTGCGCTGGCGATCGTTGGCTCACCAGATAGTCCGGTGCACCACCGGACAGTCCGGTGAATTATAGCCGTACAATGCCAAACTTTTCCCGAGAGCGGCCTGTTCACCGGAGTCCAGCCTGGCGCACCGGACACTGTCCGGTGCACCACCGGACAGTCCGGTGTGCCAGACTGAGCTGATCTTCGGCTGCACACAGCCAGTCTTTTGCAATCCTTTTCTTTTCCTGTTTCTAGCACTTAGACAAAATATGTTAGTACTCAAAACAATGTACTAAGTCTAGAAACATACCTCATGTCTTGATTTGCACTTTTCTCTTCATTTAGCACATAAGAACTCAATTTCATGTGTTGGGCACTTAATCACCAAAACATAATAGAAATTGCCCAAGGGCACATTTCCCTTTCAATCTCCCCCTTTTTGGTGATTTATGCCAACACATCCAAAAGCAACAAAAAGAAGTGCAACATCAATGCAATTGAGAACAATATTGTCTTTGCACAAGTTTTGACATATTTGGATCATTCTTTGCCACCACTTGGTTTGTTTTTGCAAATCAAATTCATTTTCCTATCTCTAAGTCAAACTCACTTGTTTGGGCACAAAGAGAGATAATCCAAGAGTGAAATTGATAAATGCCAAAAAATCCCCCTTTTCCCCATAATCATAAATTCTCCCCCACAAGAGACCAAATTTTACAATAAGAGTATTTTGGACAAATCAAAAGTTCTAACTCTATTGTTTTCAAAATTCACAAGTGGTAGTTGATCCATTTGCTTTGGCCTTAATTTTCTCCCCCTTTGGCATTAAGCACCAAAACGGGATCATTCTCGGCCCTTTAACCCCATTGCCTCACCAAAATTGTCAATTAAGAGCAAAAAGGCAATAAGAGCATAGGTATGAACTTGGAAGTAGATACACCAATACCGGAGTGCAGTGGAAGTCTTTGCAACGTCCAAGTCCATTTTCCCTTTCAATGCACCTTTGAGACTCAAACACAAAGGTTAGTCTCAAAGGGTCAAATTGTAGCATATCTCCCCCTAAATAAGTGCATCACTTGCAAATGGACTTTTGAGGTCCGGGGATCATGTGTACAACTTGAGCACCACAAATAAACAATAATGAATTGAAATGCATAAAGTGGCATAATCAAAGGCACAGAACACATGTATGCTATCGATCAATCCAAGTTACGCCAATCTAAGACATTTAGCTCACTACGCAACCTGCAAAACCTTTTCTCATCTAAAGGCTTGGTGAAGATATTGGCTAGCTGGTTCTCGGTGTTAATATGGTACACCTTGATATCTCCCTTTTGTTGGTGGTCTCTCAGGAAGTGATGCCGGATGTCTATGTGCTTAGTGCGGCTGTGTTCAATAGGATTATCCGCCATGCGGATTGCACTCTCATTGTCACATAGGAGTGGGACTTTTTTTAGATTGTAGCCAAAGTCTCTGAGGGTTTGCCTCATCCAAAGTAGTTGCACGCAACACTATCCTGCGGCAACATACTCGGCCTTAGCGGTGGATAGGGCAACGGAAGTTTGTTTCTTTGAGCTCCACGACACCAAGGACCTTCCTAGAAATTGGCACATCCCTGATGTGCTCTTCCTATCAACCTTGCACCCGGCATAATCAGAGTCTGAATATCCAATCAAGTCAAAGGTAGACCCCTTTGGATACCAGATTCCAAAGCAAGGCGTAGCAACTAAATACCTAAGGATTCGCTTAACGGCCACAAGGTGACATTCCTTGGGGTCGGATTGTAATCTAGCACACATGCATACACTAAGCATAATGTCCGGTCTACTAGCACATAAATAAAGCAAGGAACCTATCATAGACCGGTATGCCTTTTGATCAACGGACTTACCTCCTTTGTTGAGGTCGACATGCCCGTCAGTTCCCATCGGTGTCTTTGCGGGCTTTGCGTCCTTCATCCCAAACCTCTTGAGAAGGTCTTGAGTGTACTTCGTTTGGGAGAGGACGGTGCCATCCTTGAGTTGCTTCACTTGGAACCCAATGCAAGGAAGTACGTCAACTCGCCCATCATCAATATCTCGAACTTTTGAGTCATCACCCTGCTAAACTCCTCACAAGACTTTTGATTAGTAGAACCAAATATTATGTCATCGACATAAATTTGGCACACAAAAAGGTCACCATCACAAGTCTTAGTGAAAAGAGTGGGATCGGCTTTCCCAACCTTGAAAGCATTAGCAATTAAGAAATCTCTAAGGCATTCATACCATGCTCTTGGGGCTTGCTTAAGTCCATAGAGCGCCTTAGAGAGCTTAAAACGTGGCCGGGATACCTGTCATCCTCAAAGCCAGGGGGTTGTTCCACATACACCTCCTCCTTGATTGGACCATTGAGGAAAGCGCTCTTCACATCCATTTGAAACAACCTAAAAGAGTGGTGAGCGGCATAGGCTAATAATATTCGAATAGACTCTAGCCTAGCCACAGGAGCAAAAGTCTCCTCGAAATCCAAACCTGCAACTTGGGTATAACCTTTTGCCACAAGTCGAGCCTTGTTTCTTGTCGCCACCCCGTGCTCGTCTTGCTTGTTGCGGAACACCTACTTGGTTCCCACAACATTTTGCTTGGGACGTGGCACCAGGCTCCAAACTTCGTTCCTCTTGAAGTTGTTGAGCTCTTCCTGCATGGCCAACACCCAGTCCGGATCTTGCAAGGCCTCTTCTACCCTGAAAGGCTCAATAGAAGAGACAAACGAGTAATGCTCACAAAAATTAGCTAGACGTGAGCGAGTTGTTACTCCCTTGCTTATGTCACCTAGTATCTGATCAACGGGGTGATGTCGTTAGATCGTCGCTCGGACTTGAGTTGGAGGGGCCAGTGGTGCTTCTTCCTCCAAAACTTGTTCTTCTTGTGCTCCCTCTTGATCACACGCCTCTTCTTAGGAACCTGTCCATCATCTTGAGTTAGGGGATGCACCATTGTTGAGGAAGAAGTTTGATCTTGCTCTTGTTGTTCCTGTGGTCCCACATCTCCAATCGCCATGGTGCGTATTGCGGCCGTTGGAACATCATCTTCATCTATGTCATCAAGATCAGCTTGCTCTCTTGGAGAGCCATTAGTCTCATCAAATACAATGTCGCTAGAGACTTCAATCAAACCTGATGATTTGTTGAAGACCCTATATGCCTTTGTATTTGAGTCATATCCTAGTAAAAACCCTTCTATAGCTTTGGGAGCAAATTTAGAATGTCTACCTTTCTTCACCAAAATGTAGCATTTGCTCCCAAATACACGAAAGTAAGAAACATTGGGTTTGTTACCGGTAAGGAGTTCGTAGGAGGTCTTCTTGAGGAGGCGATGCAGATATAGCCGGTTTATGGCGTGGCAAGCTGTATTCACAGCTTCCGACCAAAACCGCTCGGGCATCTTGAACTCTCCAAGCATCGTCCTCGCCATGTCGATAAGTGTCCTGTTCTTCCTCTCTACCACTCCATTTTGCTGTGGTGTGTAGGGAGTGGAGAACTCGTGCTTGATGCCTTCCTCCTCAAGATACTCCTCCACTTGCAGATTCTTGAACTCGGACCCGTTGTCGCTTCTTATCTTTTTCACCTTGAGCTCAAATTCGTTTTGAGCCCTCCTTAGAAAGCGCTTTAGGGTCCCTTGGGTTTCTGTTTTATCCTGCAAAAAGAACACCCAAGTGAAGCGGGAAAAATTATCAACAATAACTAGACCATACTTACTTCCCCCGATGCTAAGGTAGGCAATGGGTCCGAAGAGGTCCATATGTAGTAGCTCCAGTGGTCTTGATGTTGTCATCACATTCTTGCTGTGATGAGTGCTCCCCAGCTATTTTCCTGCCTGACAAGCTGCACAAGGTCTATCTTTCTCGAAACATACATTTGTTAGTCCTAACACATGTTCTCCCTTTAGAAGTTTGTGAAGGTTCTTCATCCCAACATGTGCTAGACGGTGATGCCACAACCATGCTAGTCTTAGCTATTAAGCATGCATCTAGATCGGCCTCCTCTTTCGAAAAATCAACTAAGTAGAGTTTGCCGTCTAGTACACCTTTAAACGCTAATGAACCATCACTCCTTCTAAAGACAGATACATCTATATTGGTAAATAGACAATTATAACCCATATTACATAATTGACTCACAGACAATAAGTTGTACCCGAGCGATTCAACTAAGAACACATTGGATATAGAATGCTCGGATGAAATGGCTATCTTCCCTAATCCTTTAACCTTGCCTTTGTTCCCATCTCCAAAGATGATCGAATCCTGGGAATCCTTGTTCTTGACGTAGGAGGTGAACATCTTCTTCTCCCCCGTCATGTGGTTTCTGCATCCACTGTCGATAATCCAGCTTGAGCCTCCGGATGCATAAACCTGCAAGACAATTTACACTTGGGTTTTAGGTACCCAACTCTTGTTGGGTCCTACAAGGTTAGTCACAATAGCCTTTGGAACCCAAATACAAGTCTTATCTCCCTTGCATTTGGATCCCAACTTTCTAGCAACTACTTTTTCCTTCTTACATAAAAGAGCAAATGAAGTATTGCAAGCATGGTAAATGATAGTAGATTCATTGCACATTTTCCTAGGCACATGATGAGCAACATTACCTTTTCTAGGCCTACTTCTACCATGCACAAAAGTAGAGCTTAAAGCAATCATAGCATGTGAATTAAAAGCATCATGATCATAACTCCTATTATAATTGGAATGACTAGCAATTTTCCTATTATACATGAAAGCATGATTCCTTTGAATGCTACTAGCCATAGGGGCCTTCCCTTTCTCCTTGGCGAGAATGAGAGCCTTTTGGCTTGTTAAGTTCTTGGTTTCCTTTAGAAAACCAAGTCTATCCTTAATAGAGGGGTGTCTACCAATTGTATAGGCATCTCTGGCAAATTTTAATTTATCAAAATCAATTTTACAAGTCTTAAGTTGAGCATTAAGATTTGCCACTTCATCATTCAATTTTGTAATAGCAATAAGATGTTCATTACAAGCATTAACATCAAAGTCCTTACATCTATTACAAATACTAACATGCTCTACACATGAATTAGATTTATTAGCTTCCTCTAGCTTAGCATTTAAATCATCATTTAAACTCTTTAAACTAGATACAGTTTCATGGCAAGCAGATAACTCAGAAGATAGTATTTCATTCCTTTTAGTTTCTAAAGCAAGAGATTTTTGTACACTAACAAATTTGTCATGTTCTTCATATAAAATGTCCTCTTGCTTCTATAGCAATCTATCTTTTTCATTTAGAGCATCAATTAACTCATTAATTTTATCTACTTTAGCTCTATCTAAACCCTTAAATAAATCAGTATAATCTACTTCATCATCACTAGAATCATCATTGCTTGAAGTAGTATACTTAGGGGTTTCTCGAACACTTACCTTCTTTTCCTTGGCCATGAGGCAAGTGTGGCGTTCATTGGGGAAGAGAGAAGACTTGTTGAAGGCCGAGGCTGCCAGTCCTTCATCGTCGGAGTCGGATGAAGAGCAGTCTGAGTCCCATTCTTTGCCAAGGTGCGCCTCGCCCTTTGCCTTCTTGTAAACCTTCTTCTTCTCCCTCTTCCCATGCTTTTCTTGTTCCTAGTCATTTTCATTATCGGGGCATTGTGCTATAAAATGACTAGTCTTACCGCATTTGAAGCAGGAGCGCTTTCCCTTTGCTTTGTTCTTGTTGGGGTGCTCCTTGCGTCCTTTTAGAGTGGTCTTGAAGCGTTTAATGATTAGGGCCATCTCTTCTTCATTTAGCCTAGCAGCTTCAACTTGTGCCACCTTGCTTGGTAGCGTCTCCCTGCTGCTTGTTGCTTTGAGGGCAACAGTTTGAGGCTCGTGAACGGGTAGTGGACTGTTTAGAGCATCGTCCACATATCGGGCCTCCTTCACCATCATGCGCCCGCTCACAAACTTCCCAAGAATCTCCTCGGGCGTCATCTTGGTGTACCTGGGATTCTCACGAATAAGGTTAACAAGATGGGGGTCAATTACCGTGAATGACCTTAGCATAAGTCGGACGACGTCGTGGTCCGTCCATCTTGTGCTTCCATAGCTTCTAATCTTGTTAACCAGGGTCCTGAGCCTGTTGTATGTTTGTGTTGGCTCCTCTCCCCTGATCATCACGAACCTTCCCAGCTCGCCTTCTACCAACTCCATTTTGGTGATCATGGTGGCATCGTTCCCCTCATGAGATATCTTGAGGTGTCCCAGATTTGCTTGGCGTTGTCCAAGCCGCTCACCTTGTTGTACTCATCCCTGCACAAAGATGTAGCAAGACAGTGGTAGCTTGTGCATTCTTATGAATTTGCTCGTTAATAAACACAGGGCTATCCGTACTATCAAAATGCATTCCATTTTCAACTATCTCCAAAATACTAGGATGGAGAGAAAATAAGTGACTACGCATTTTGTGACTCCAAAAAGAGTAGTCTTCTCCATCAAAATGTGGAGGTTTACCAAGTGGAATTGATAGCAAATGAGCATTAGAATTGAATGGAATACAAGAATAATCAAATGAGTAGTTTTGATTAACCAGTTTCTTTTTAGACGAGTCATCGTCGTCGTCTCTTGGTGAAGAAGAAGATTCATCGCTGTTGTAGTAGACGATCTTCTTGATGCGCCTCTTCTTCTTCCCGTCCTTCTTCTTGTGACTCGAGCCAGAGTCAGTGGGCTTGTCATGTCTTGGCTCATTGAAGATGGACTCCTTCTCCTTGTCGTTGACCACCATCCCCTTTCCCTTAGGATCCATCTCTTCGGGCGATTAGTCCCTTATGTGAAGAGAACGGCTCTGATACCAATTGAGAGCACATAGAGGGGGGTGAATAGGTGATCCTACAAAATTCAACACTAAATTCCAACAAGCTTGATCAAAGAGATGTTAGCACGAGTTAATCAAGTCAATGAGGCGAGCTCTTGCGAACACAGACAATCAAAGAGAGAAGCAACACAAGAGACACGTGATTTTATCCCATGGTTCGGCCAAGTAACACTTGCCTACTTCCACATTGTGGCGTCCCAATGGACGAGGGTTGCACTCAACCCCTTTTAAGTGATCCAATGATCAACTTGAATACCACGGTGTTCTTCCTTATAGTTTTCTTCCCGTTTGCAAGGAATCTCCACAAGTTGGAGCCTCTCGCCCTTACAAGATTGATCACAAAGAACGCACAAGAGTAAGGTTGGGAAGAGCAACACACACAAAACTCAAATCGCAGCACACCCACTCACACAAGAGAAGAATTGAGCTCAAAGGACAACACGGGGAGTTCTCGACTCGAATAGAGCTCAAATCTCTAACACAATGAAACGAATGTGCGGGAACAGAGTTTGGATGCCTTAGGATGCTTAGTGAATGCTTGTATAGCTCCTCAATATGCCTAGGGGTCCCTTTTATAGCCCCAAGGCAGCTAGGAGTCGTTGAAGACCAACAAGGAAGGCTAAACTTGCCTTCTGTCGGGTGGTGCACCGGACAGTCCGGTGCACCACCAGACAGTCCCTGTAGCTGTCCGGTGCGCGATCTCCTTCCTTTCCTGGCGCATCCGACCATTGGTCCTCGGGATCGGTTGGCGCACCGGACACTGTCCGGTGCACACCAGACAGTCCGGTGCCCCCCACCGATCGTTGGAGCGGGCCACGCGTCGCGCGCGGATTGCGCGACCGACCGTTGCGCTGGCGACCGTTGGCTCACCGGACAATCCGGTGCACCATCGGACAGTCCGGTGAATTATAGCCGTACGCCGCCAAACTTTTCCCGAGAGCGGCCTGTTCACCAGAGTCTAGCCTGGCACACCGGACACTGTCCGGTGCACCGGACAGTCCGGTGTGCCAGACTGAGCTGATCTTCGGCTGCACACAACCAGTCTTTTGCAATCCTTTTCTTTTCCTGTTTCTAGCACTTAGACAAAATATGTTAGTACTCAAAACAATGTACTAAGTCTAGAAACATACCTCATGTCTTGATTTGCACTTTTCTCTTCATTTAGCACATAAGAACTCAATTTCATGTGTTGGACACTTAATCACCAAAACATAATAGAAATTGCCCAAGGGCACATTTCCCTTTTAGGTCTACAAGACAAAACGTGACTCCAGAAGGAATGTAGAAAGCTACAAGGCTAGACTTGTGGCCAAAAGGTTCACACAAAGAGAAGGCATTGACTACCATGAAACCTTCTCACATGTCTCAACAAAAGATTCATTCAGGATCATCATGGCACTTGTTGCTCATTTTGATCTAGCTCCATCAGATGGATGTAAAGACAGCATTCCTAAATGGAGAGTTAGTAGAAAACGTGTTCATGGCACAACCAAAGGGTTTTGTTGTGAGCGGTAAAGAACACATGGGATGTCACTTGAGGAGGTCCATTTATGGATTAAAACAGGCCTCCAGATAGTGGTACATCAAGTTTGATCAGACTATAAGAAAGTTTGGTTTCGAGGAAAACAAGGAAGACAATTGCATTTATGCAAAATTTAGGAAAGAAAAGTATATCTTCCTTGTTCTGTATGTCGATGACATACTCTTAGCTAAGGATCTACTAGCGGAAACAACAAGGTTTCTTTCCTCGAATTTTGATATGAAAGACATGGGAGAAGCCTCTTATGTTCTTGGAATAGAAATTCACAGAGATAGACAAAAGGGAGTATTAGGACTCTCACAGAAGTCATATATAGAAAATGTACTAAAGAGGTATAATATGCACAAGTGTAATGCCTCGCCTGGTCCAATAGTCAAGGGTGATAAGTTTGGGGAATATCAGTGTCCCAAGAATTAGTATGAGAAAAACAAGATGAAGTCAGTACCATATGCTTCAGCTATCAGAAACGTTATGTATGCTCAAGTATGTACTCGCCCTGACTTAGCTTTTACCACCGGGATGCTTGGACGCTATCAGAAGAATCCAGGCATAGATCACTGGAAAGCAGTCAAGAAGGCTCTAAGGTACCTTCAAGGTACTAAAGGTCTCATGCTTACGTACAGAAGATCTAATTCCCTACAAATAGTTGGCTATGCAGATGCCGACTGGGGAGGGTGTAGAGATATATTGAAGTCCACTTCAGGGTATGTCTTTATGCTCTCTGGGGAGCTATTTCTTGGAAGAGCTGCAAACAGACAGTGAGAGCATCATCGACAATGCACGCTGAGTTTGTAGCTACGTATGAGGCAACTGGACAGGCGATATGGATAAAGAAATCTGTACTCGGATTAAGAGTGGTTGATAGCATAGAGCGACCACTGAGAATTTACTACGACAATGAGCCAGCGGTATTTTTCTCCCATAACAATAAGTCAAGTGGCTCTGCCAAGTATATTGACATTAAGTGCTATATTGTTAAGGAGAAGATTCTGGATCACACCATTCAAGTTGAGCATATAAGAACCCATCAGATGCTTGCGGATCCGCTCACAAAAGGTCTTCCACTCAGCGTGTTTAGTAAGCACGCAGCCGACATGGGATTAAGGCAGTACCTATGATCCTGAATCACAGGAGCTACATATTGCAACCTAGTAAAATCTTTTCGTTCTGAAGCAGGGGAGCATGTTGTAGTCAATGAGTGCAGTGATACTTAACAGATCATTGTCACGCATTGGTCTCTATGTGTAAACTTGTTAAATGATGGAATTAATAAAAGTTTAAGTGTGAGGTATGTAGAGAACAAAGGGGAGATTGTTAGGATGTGTCCTCTACACTAGCCGGTTAACAGTAACCGGGGTAGGGTCAATCCTAACCGTCTAACCATGCCCCTGATGGGGGGGGGCTATCCTAACCGTTGATTGCAGCCCCCTGTCACATGATGCCATATAAATAGATTAAGGGGGGCCGACGGGTTTAGCCAACGCTAATCGCTCGACCACAAAACCCTAATCGACACCTTGAGAGGAACCAATCCCCTAGGCGCTCGGAGTGACTGGAATCGCTGTGACTATGTCTCAGATCCCCATCATCCCATCGGGATCTGAGGTTCCCCTGCAGGCAACATTGGAGGAGCTGATCCACCGCCGATCAACAACGAGAACCAATCTCCTCGACACCCGCAGGGAGATCGAGAAAGAGGAGCCGGGTCTCCGCTGCAAGACGCCGCCGCAATGATGGCTAGGAACAACAACGACGATATATATATATGTACCCCTCAGTAGAATAAATCTACTCATAATCGAGGTATTTTAGACACGTATTGGTATTCTAGAGACTTAAGAAACGATCCTAAGCACCAAAGATTCTAACACGCGGACCATCCGACCTCGCACCGTGGACCGTCCATATTGCTATGGAAGCACCGTCAGGCGGTACATCACCAATGTTTGGCTCCGAATCAGAGCCAACAAATAGATAAGACTCTTACGTAAAAGGGATAAAGTGAGGTGTTCAGTTCAATTTAATGTGCACAAGAAATTTTAGATCCGTCCAATTCACCTTTACTTTTGAGCACCTTGATCTTTGTAAGCTCCGATTTCATTAATTCACCTGTCACACATAGGACACCCGGTATTACGTTTACTTAACCCGAAGCTATATAAATTGTGTGTGCGCTTGTAACGTTGATTCACCCGTCTTCAGTCTTCACAGTCTACACCCTTTATTCTCTTTGACTCTATGAATTTCTATTGGTGCCCTTTATATCTGGTGTCATATCGACGATAAGATTAATCAGCCGTTAAACAATTTCTGTGAACATCCTTTTTTGAGACAGCATGTGAGTTTAATGTTTTTTAAGCAAATTTTTAGTTGTGGTCTTTCTAGTTCCACGTTCTTGTTTTGTAGATAGAGATTAGCCTTCTTCAACACGGAGAACTAAATAGTGCATAGCTGATCAGGAGAAAATAGCTTCCCAGGCAGACGAAACTTGTTGGAACGGCGTTGCCTAAATTTAAATCTTTTATCAAACGGGTCCAAACGTAGTTTTTTGTCATCGGAAACCGAATCGAATTTCTAATAAACTAAGAGGTGTCATAGTCGAGCGGAAAGCCGGGTATTTTCAGCGATCTTCCTTCGATCTTAACGATGGGAACAAGGCTTCAGTAGACATCGCGTGTATAAAAAAATGGAAGATATATGCGTCCAGATCATTTTCAGCGTGTATTTCTGTTTCCGCGAGGAAGGGCGGCTCCACACAACGTGGTGAGGACGACGCTCAGTAGGCGGTAGCCGCCTGCGTATGAATTGATGAACCGATCAAACTGGAAAAACGTCTGGATTGAAACACTCCATTGATTCTTCCATTCTCCCAAGGCAGGAGAAACGGAGGTCGTGAATGCCAAGACGTTGCTGCTGCCACTGCCAAGCACAGGTTGTTGGGGTTTTGTTTTTTCAGTTCCTGAGGGCTGCTACCTACTACTATGCACAAGTTGAGAAGCTGCGGGGTCAGCAGGTTCCGATGGTTTTAATTCTGCAGCCTCCCGGATCAGCAGATTTTGGACGTTTTGCAACCGAGAAGAGTTAATTCCTTGCCTTGCGGGGCATGCCACGAGACGAAATGGCCATTTCACACCAAAAAAAACGCGCAGGCATGAAAAAGAAGGCTCGGAATCGGCGTTTTTCAGGCTGGACTCTCTGGAGTGATCAACTGCGAAGCCATTTTCATTTTCCAAGACCGAATCTTTGCTGTACTAAAAGAACGTCTCTCTCTCTCTCCCTCGAATTGTACTAGCTGGTGCATCGGCATGACATCGACCGGAGCAGACGGTGCTACAACTTCTGAACGACTCTACATGTGTTTTATTCGACGTGTCTTCGTTTTCAGTCGCTTTTGTGAGTTGAGTTACTAATAGTTACGACAAAGTAGACATGTTGTTTTCCAATCTTTTTACTCGGGGGATTCCCAACTGGGCCTTGGATATTTCACCCACACATCCATATCCATCCGTAACGATATATTGTGAAGTATGTTCGCTACGACTTGCTATAATTTTAATCCTACTGTATCTATAGCTTCTATATTATTATTTTTTTTATAGCTACAGCAGTTCGAACGGTGCCCGCATGGCAGTCGACTGCAAGGATTTGCTTACAGAGGAACATATCACTCCAACAGCCTTGTGACATGATGAAATATGTCACTGGCTTGGCACCAACCGCGCCCCCACCGCGTTCTGCTTTTAACAATTATTTTTTTTTTGCCAACATTTTGTGCTCACCGCTACGAGCCAGTATATCCTTAGAATAAAATAAAAGAAAAGAAGTGGCCAGACAATATATTGCAGTTTCATCTGTCCTCTATGGAAAATAAAATAAAATAAAATAAAATAGAGAAATTAAAAATTAGTTCCCATAAACCAAATACACTCTTAGAGCATCTCCAAGAGAGCCAAAAACCATCATCCTAATCCTTATTTTAGGATAAAATGAAAAACACGAACCCAACAGTACCCTTTCAAGCAGCCTTAAACCAATGCAGGCGAATAAATCTGTGTACACGGTGCAAAACTTCGCCGCCACCCAAGCTCCCTATCGAGCCTCCGTACGTCGTTCTCGCGTCTGTTTCAGCATTTGGCGTTAGCCTGCGTCGAAGCTATGCACACGCGATTTATGCATTGCTGGTGTAGTAAACTTGTGGACAGGTCGGCTCCGCAAGATTTAATCGACAGCAAAAACAATAATCAATACATGTGGTCTCACATGAGCTTTTCGTCGTCGACCTAGAATAATCAACAGCGTCAGGGAAAAAAATCAATGCCACGACGATCCCCTATGCCACCAAGTTTCAAGCAAACAATGAACTGTCAGGACGTCCGCAGGAAGTTCAGTGGCGGCACAGGAAGGTTGAGATGGCAGCTACGTATGACATTTGTGGGCCTTTATGGATTTAGATTTTGAGAAAATCTTGGGATCTGTTGGAGATGGTACCCATGGAATGGAATTAAGGCTAATTATAATGGAGGTTTCATGAGGTATTTCATGTATTAATTAGCCTGCCAGATCAGCTATTTGGATGACATGTCACATCATTTAAGAAGGAAGAGTTTTATGAAGTTTTATGGGGATGAAACCATGTTAACTCGTTTCTAAGGTCTTGGAAACTGTGTGAAACCTCCACTGAGAGTGTTTTGTTTCATCTTCATATAATCGAGTAAATCCTATTGGTTATTTATATGCAATATTTAAGAAGTATGTTGACATATGAAATAGTGAGATGAAACTCTATTGAGAGAGGGGTATTTCATTCATCCATAAAATTGACGTGGCATTTTTGAAAATAGAGACATGAAATCCCCACTGTGATTAGCCTAATAGATTTAGGGAGAACCTTATTCTTTTGTATTGGGAGATTATTTTTTAGGTTTTCTTGGAGATGCTCTTAGACTTCCGTGTCATCCATATCTCTTTTTACGTTCCAATTCTACAACATCCTTTAAAATATTCCCTTTTCTGTATCTCAAGCATCGTCCTCCATATCTTATCATGCATATTAGAGATAAATTTTGCTTTAGATTTTTACCTACCACACTCTTAAATATTTAATACATATTTTAGTTTTGCATAATTTATTATTTAAAATATTAAAAAGCATAAAAAAGAGAAGGGATAATATCTGTATATATGAATGAACCAATATTTATACAATATTTATAGGACGTTGTTGGAGGAGGTAGCTGAGAAAATCTCCTCTATATTTAGAGATGAGAAGCGTTTACATGCTCGCCAGCCTTAAAAGTACATAAATTATCATAGAAATATATGTAAGGAAAAAAAAATTGTGAGTTCTAACCTCATGCTAGTTTCCTTCAACCATAGGAACTGGAAGAAATAATTTAATTCTCTATATAAAATGAAGATATAAGGATTTTTTTATAGGTCTAGAATTCTCCAAGACCGATTTGTTTCTTTTATTTTTTAAACAAAGGCCTGAATGCACAAAGTTCCAAATTCCTCTCTTTGTTGGGAAAAAACCTGACAAGTTAATCGTGTGTATCAGTATATGGTAGTAAATCACAAATTGCCAGACAGTTCACGCAAGCCATCGCTAACGTTAAGCATCTCCTTTGATAAATATGAAAGGAAAACGGAAAGGCACCAGCGCATCAGCACCAACCCTCTCTCCTCATGAAATCGAGCCAGCACCAGCCACGCCAACAGCCTGCCACCCGTGTCATCCCTGCATGCGCGAAGCAGGTGAGACTGGACAGGAGCAGCCAGCCCCATGACGCCCTCTTAAGACGAGGACGAGGAGGAGGCGGTGGACCAGTTCGTTCGCGTTGCCCGCGACTCTCTCCGTCCTCCTACTGCCCACCCGACTCACACGCTTGGCGCGCGCGTGCTTCCACCCGTCCTTCGCCTCTCTCTCGGCTGACTGATTGATTTGGTTGCCCCGGTTCCAGCAATGGCGGTCCAGGCGCATTATCACCACCACTACCACCGCGAGTCCCCTTTCCTCGTCAGGTACCTGCCGTGGCCGCTGTGCATCTTCTAATCGTTTGTTCCGCGTCGATCGTCGGTCTGCTGGATCGTATTCGGATGGGTGATTTGAGCGTCTGGGTTGTCAGCGGCACGCCGGAGGGCAGCCGGTTGGCGGCGGCGATGGAGCTGCATCATCAGGCGCAGAAGGAGGCTATGGCGCCGCAGCAGGCTCAGGCTCCGCCCCTCTTCTTGGACTTCTCGCATGGAGGTAAGCAGATCAAACAAAGCGCACTCCTTGGCTCCGCGCGCGGCGGATTTCGCCTTCTTGGGTAGCAGCACCGCACCCTTCTGTTCCGATTTCGGATCGTGAAAAGGTCGCCGGGGACTTAATTGTGGGGTTGCTGTGTGCACATAGATTGCGGCGGCGGGAGGAAGCGGCAGCGCGAGGCGGAGCCCATGTCGTCGCAGTTCTTCTCTCTGCAGCAGCAACCGCAGGCGCAGGTGCCCAAGGTGATCAACCTGGCGCAACTGCAGAAGCGGACGGCGATGGGCCTCCGGCTCGACTTCGACGAGGGCTCGGAGCACGTGTCGTGCACGTCCCCGGCCTCGGCCTCGGCCTCATGTCTCCTCTCTAAAGAGCTCGCCGCGCAGCGCGATCAGCACAGGAAGGAGATGGACCGGCTGATCCAGGAACATGTAAGAACCGTGCGTCGTTTGCCGCCGTCGGTATCCACCAGAGAGCGTCCTCTGTCGCTGATGTGCTCCTTGTGGCTTGCCAGGCGGACAGGCTCCGGCGCGCGCTGGCCGACACTCGGCGGCGGCACTACCGTTCGCTGGTCGGCGCGGCGGAGGCGGCGGCTGCTCAACGGGTAAGGGAGAAGGAGGCGGAGGCCTCGGAGGCCGCGCGGCGCCGCGCGGACCTGGAGGACCGGGTGGCGCGGCTGAGGGCGGAGGCGGCGGCGTGGCAGGCCAAGGACGCCGCGGATCAGTCCACGGCCGCGGCGCTCCACGCGCAGCTGCAGCAGGCGGCGGCGGCGCAGGCGAGGGGCAAGGCCGAGGAGGAGGACAACGCGGGCGCCGCGGCGGACGACGCCGGGTCCTGCTTCGTCGACCCGGACAGGGTCGTGGAGGTCGCCCCGCCGCGCCCGCTGGCCAGGCCGTGCCGGACGTGCGGGCAGCGTTCGGCCTCCGTCGTGCTGCTCCCGTGCCGCCACCTCTGCGTCTGCGCCGAGTGCGAGCCCGCCGTCCCCGCTGCCGGCGCCGTCGCGGCTGCCTGCCCCATGTGCCGTAGCGTGGTGACCGGCACCGTGCAAGTGTTCTTCTCCTAGCAAGCTTTAGGAAAGGGGAAAAATGCTAAAAGAAAAAGCAAGACAAAATCGTTGCTCCTGCCAAAAGGAATGATCCGTGAAAATGGGGAATTGTTCATGATAGTCCGTTCTCTGCTTCTTTTTTTTCTCTCTCTCAGTTGTTTATTATGATCCTTCTATTAGTATATAAGTCGATCTCTTCTAGTACTGCTAGGAATAGGATCAGGCTCCTGCTTTATTTTCCCTTGGTTTCTTCTGGAAGGCATATGATCGACTATGGACCCCAGTACGTACATTTTGGAAGGCAATGAATGATTGTGCAAATTTTTCACTTTTTTTACCGCCTAATTAATGGCTTTATCGCGCACTAGTAGTCTAGTAGTACGTACACATCTGGCCCTGCAGTTGCTGGTACCCTCCTGCTCCGTACGTGACATACACACAGTGCAACGCTTGAACGCTACCGCTGCAGCAGCGTCTTGGGGACGATGCGTTTTAAAGGCGAGGCGCGGATTCGCGTGATGCGTGGTGGCGGGAGACGCGGCCAGTCACGTGACGTCCACGCCGAATCGCCATCGTACATACGCTGCCGTCGCCGTGCGATCCTGATCGGGCGCGCGTCGCGGCTGCCCTGTCGGTTGTTCGCCGCGCAGGCGCAGCATTCAGTCAGAGAGTGGTGGTGGTGGGAGCGGCGGGGTCTTTCTTGGAGGAAAGGAGATGGGGGTGCGCGGCGGCGTGCGGTTGCATGGCTTTTTGGCCAACAATTGAATTCGGCGCGAGGGCAACCGCAACCGTCCATGGCGGGATGACCGGATCGCGTGATCGCGAGAAGGTCGCAACCGGTCACCAGATCTCAGTCTTTGGTGAGAGGTTGGGCCGCGCGAGCCCACCTGCACTGATGGGCTGATTCAAAGTAGGGTCGGCGTCTGGCGGGGCCCACTGCTGCTGCGGGAGACCGTTGGTTCCCGCGTATTCTGGCCTCTGGTGCTGTGTGCCGGGGCCGGATGGGTGTGCCGGAAGAAGACTGCACGAGTTTTTGATCTCCCTGACCGTCACGGCGTCACGCAACACTATTGAGTGCTGTGCAATTCCATACTTTGCCACACGCCCCCACACAACCATCACTGCATAAAGCATGGCACCACGGCTGCCTGCCTGGCTTGCACTTGAGACATACGTCCTGCAGCTAGCGGTGGCCGGTGGAAGGGAGGCATCAAGCCGAAATAGGGCTGGCCAAAAAATGAACTCCAATCAATATGTACGAGACTTATGAGCAGTGTGGTGTGTTTGATGGAAAAAATTATATTATTTTGTTTCATGTAATATTTACTTTAATTTCATTGTCTTTACTGCTTGATATTACAACCGGTTAATTCGGGAAAACCCGGACTCAAGTTTTTGAGTACCCGAAATTTCGGGTAGAGATTGTGAACGGGTATATTTCGGATCCTGATTCTTATTACCCGAATTTCTAAATATCCGAATTACTCGACCCGGAAAATCGGATAACTCGAACGCCAGGCCTAATCTAGAATATAGGGAATTACTCGACCCGGAAAATCGGATAACTCGAACGCCAGGCCTAATCTAGAATATAGGAAGAGATAGGATTGCGAGCCACAGTGGGTGTGTTCGGCTGACCATTCTATTGCTGATGCTGGTTATAGCTGCTACGGTGGCTATGGTACCTCATGAGTAAGGATGCAGTCAACCACGACAGCTATTGAACATTTTATATATGAAAAAAATATTTATAATATTATTAACATGATTTAAAATAAAAAAATTTATTGCAAAAGTCAATATATATGAAGAAACTAGTGTGCTAAAAATCATCTTTGCCACTATTATCCACCTACAGTTGCGGGTATCTAAGACACCGTAGATGTTTCTCTCTCTACACGTATGACGGTAGCACACATACGTCATGGTATTTTTATTCTTATACTAGTAGATACCATAAAGATATGTTGCTACGGTGTTAATCATGAACGAAATTAAGGAGAAAGGGTGAAGGTGTTGCTGCTGATGGTACATGAAAATGTGCGACTACTTCCACTATATAAATGTGCTCTTCTTCCGTTATGTTGTGTGTAGTTGTAACGATCAATGCTTCTTTACTCATATGCTATTTTGTTTGAATATGGTAGATATGTTAGTATGTAGTATACACATTACCAACAATGGCACCAGAGCCTATCTCACTGCATAGGACGAACAACTTCATGTTGTTGAGCCCATCGGCCAATATCGTTGAACCAATCTAGTCAGAATTTAGTGGTAATAGATCAGTTTTGCATTCTGTAATAAGCAATAATTGATATCAATACATTGACATATTGCTTTTTGCAGTTACGTTACTGGTTGCCACTAGATGGTGATTACAAGGACCACACATATGTTATTTTCCATAAAATGCATAAATTATTTTCAAGGACTCAATCTACTATGCATGCTTTAGGAAAATAATGCCTATTTTTATCGATTTGAAGGGTGACTGTTGGAGCCCATTTTGAGCAGGGTGGACGGTCCGGCCCTGAGGCCGGACAGTCCGCATGTGCGCAGAGCAGTTTAGGGTTCCGAGTTTTGTGCTACGGTTGTTAGCTAGATTCGCGGGATTCACTCGGAAATTTGTTTGTAACGGGTCCAGCCCTCCTCCTCTATAAATAGAGAGGTCTACGGCCGATTTGAAACAACGAATCGAACCTTCAATCAATACAATTTACATTTTATCCTAGGAGTAGTTCTAGTCTAGTTTAGGTTTAGTCTTCCAATCCCCAAATTCTCCGCCTCTCCTCGACTCTACGTCGATTAGAGGAGTCTAGGTCGGTCTATCCGAGCCTAGACACCACCTAGGATCTCTCCTCCCCGACGGGGTCCCTCCCGGGAGCGAGATCCAGGCGCCGCCGGCGATCTTCCGCCGTCCCTGCGCACGCGCGGACCGTCCGGCCGTCAGGCAGGGAACCCGAGTTCCTGCGCCAGGTCGCGGACCGTCCGGCCCTGTGTCGCGGACCGTCCGCGCCTGACCAGAGAGCACCGCCGCCTCACGCCAGGTTGCGGACCATCCGACCCTGTGCCACGGACTGTCCGCGCCTGACCAGAGAGCACCGCCACTGGTTCTCTTGAGTAATTGACGCCTCCAAAAAGGTGTCAACATACTTTTTGGCGACTCCGCTGGGGACAACACATCTAGGCTCATCAAATCGGCCCTCAATGGCCGGTTCAAGGGATAACTCTGATATTTCTCCAAGCAACATCATAGAGCCGACTTGGGAAACCTTGCCGGCTGACGAGCAGCTCCAGTTTGAGGAGCACAAGGAGCGGATGATCCAGGAGACGAAAGCAAAATCCTTGGCCAACTTCAAAGTGGACAGGAACAACAAGGTCGTCCGACACCGGGCGACGGATCCGACTTCGCTCCAACCCACGCCAGATATCCCCAATGTAAGTAATACCAACGAGCTACAATCTCTTAGAAATTATCTAGAAGAGCAACGTGAACAAATGCAGAACATCATAGGGGGTATGCAAAGCGATCTTAAGAGACTAGTACGTGCATTTGATAAATCTAGTATCGCAAATTTTCCTTCGCACGAGGTTGAGTTAGGAGGTAACACGCGTAACACATCGGCTACAGGTTGTCACGACCAATCACAACCCCTTTATGGGATGCCGATGGACACATACCCTGAGCAACCTTAAATCGGCAGCAAATCAGCCGATCTGCACATGCCCGGACCGTCCGCACGTGAGCGCGGACCGTCCGGACCAACAACAGTCGGGCCTATTTTTAATGAGTTACCTAGATATGCGCCCGAACCACCACACACAACACAGAATCTAAACTACCCAGTCGGACCGTCCGCGTACAACGACGGACAGTCCGCACATAATCACGGACGGTCCGGGCCAATGTCCGGACAATCCGCACATGACCTTTTTGAGGAGGATTGTTACCTGAATCCTCACCCGTCCCAGCAGCACTTCCCATCGCACTATACATTGCATCAACCCATTAATTCGAGATCTAGAGCCCAGGAAAACTTTCCGGCCCCACCGAGAAGGCCGGTGAAAGGGAATTAGGCTTACACCTAGTCCCTAAATAATTTTGGTGGTTGAATTGCCCAACACAAATATTGGACTAACTAGTTTGCTCTAGTGTATAAGTTATACAGGTGCAAAAGGTTCACACTTAGCCAATAAAAAGATCAAGTTTTGGATTCAACTAAGGAGCAATGAGGCAACCGAGGGCACCTCTGTCTGGAGGCACCGGACTATCCGGTGTGCACCGAACAGTGTCCGGTGCGCCCAGAGGACTCCAACTCAAACTCTTCGCCCTCGGGATTTCTCGGGAGACGGCGCGCTAAAATTCACCGGACTGTCCGGTGTGCACCGGACATGTCCGGTGCTCCAAGGAAGCGCAGTCTTCGGAACTAGCCAGCCTCGGGTTCGCGCGGCAGCCGCTCCGCTAAAATTCACCGGACTGTCCGGTGTGCCAGCGGAGCAACGGCTATTTCGGCGCCAACGGCTACCTGCGGTGCATTTAATGCGCGCGCAGCGCGCGCAGACGTCAGACGTACCCATACCGGTGCACCGGACATCAAACAGTACATGTCCGGTGTGCACCGGACACCCAGGAGGGCCCAGAAGTCAGAAGCTCCAACGGTCAGAATCCAACGGCAATGGTGACGTGGCAGGGGCACCGGACTGTCCGGTGTGCACCGGACTGTCCGGTGCGCCATCGAACAGACTGCTTCCAGCAACGGTCACTTTTGGTGGTTGGGGCTATAAATACCCCAACCACCCCACATTCATTGCCATCCAAGTTTTCCACTTCTCAACTACTACAAGAGCTCTAGCATTCAATTCTAGACACACCAAATAGATCAAGTCCTCTCCAAATTCCACACAACACCATAGTGACTAGAGAGAGTGATTTGCTTGTGTTCTTTCGAGCTCTTGCGCTTGGATCGCATTCTTTTCTTCCTCACTTGTTCTTGTGATCAAACTCAATTGTAACCAAGGCAAGAGGCACCAATTGTGTGGTGGCCCTTGCGGGGAAGCTTTGTTCCCGTTTGATTGAGAAGAAGAGAAAGCTCACTCGATCCGTGGGATCGTTTGAGAGAGGGAAGGGTTGAAAGAGACCCGGCCTTTGTGGCCTCCTCAATGGGGAGTAGGTTTGCGAGAACCGAACCTCGTTTCGCCCTATTCACCCCCCCCTCTAGGCGACTATCAATTGGTATCAAAGCCCGGTGCTTCATTAGAGCCTAACCGCTCGAAGTGATGTCGGGAGATCACACCAAGAGGGAGATGGAGACCGGCGATAACAAGCCCACTACAAGCCAAGGGAGCACTTCATCGGAAGAGTCCCGCACCAAGAGAAGGGAGAAGAAGAAGAACTCCTCCAAGCGGAAGGAGAAAAGATCTTCCTCTTCTCACCACAAGGAGAAGAAGGAAAAATCTTCTTCTCACAAGCCGCATCGGAGTGGGGACAAGCACAAAAGGATGAGGAAGGTGGTCTACTACGAGACCGACACTTCATCGACATCCACCTCCGGCTCCGACGCGGCGTCCGTCACTTCTAAACGCCAAGAGCGTAAGAAGTATAGTAAGATTCCCCTACGCTACCCTCGCATTCCTAAACATACACCTTTACTTTCCGTCCCATTAGGCAAACCACCAACTTTTAATGGTGAAGATTATGCTATGTGGAGTAATTTAATGCGATTTCATCTAACCTCTCTCCACAAAAGTATATGGGATGTTGTTGAGTATGGTGTACAGGTACCATCCGTAGGGGATGAGGACTATGACACGGATGAAGTGGCCCAAATCGAGCACTTCAACTCCCAAGCCGCAACCATTCTCCTTGCCTCACTAAGCAAGGAGGAATACAACAAGGTGCAAGGGTTGAAGAACGCAAAGGAGATTTGGGACCTACTCAAGACCGCGCACGAAGGTGATGAACTCACCAAAATCACCAAACGGGAAACGATCGAGGGGGAGCTCGGTCGCTTTCGTCTTCGCCAAGGGGAGGAGCCACAAGACATGTACAACCGGCTCAAGACCTTGGTGAACCAAGTGCGCAACCTCGGGAGCGCAAAATGGGATGACCACGAGGTGGTTAAGGTTATTTTAAGAGCACTTATTTTCCTTAACCCCACTCAAGTACAATTAATTCGTGGTAATCCTAGATATCCACTAATGACTCCCGAGGAAGTTATCGGGAATTTTGTAAGCTTTGAATGCATGATTAAGGGCTCCAAGAAGATCAACGAGCTTGATGAACCTTCCACATCCGAGGCGCAACCCGTAGCCTTCAAGGCCACGGAGGAGAAGAAGGAGGAGTCTACACCAAGTAGACAACCGATTGACGCCTCCAAGCTCGACAATGAGGAGATGGCCCTAATCATCAAAAGCTTTCGGCAAATCCTCAAGCAACGGAAAGGGAAGGATTACAAATCCCGTTCCAAGAAGGTTTGCTACAAGTGTGGTAAGCCCGGTCATTTCATTGCAAAATGTCCTATGTCTAGTGACAGTGACAGGGGCGACGACAAGAAGGGCAAGAGGAAGGAGAAGAAGAAGTACTACAAGAAGAAGGGCGGCGATGCCCATGTTTGTCGGGAGTGGGACTCCGACGAAAGCTCAAGCGACTCCTCCGACGACGAGGACGCCGCCAACATCGCCGTCACCAAAGGCCTCCTCTTCCCCAACGTCGGCCACAAGTGTCTCATGGCCAAGGACGGCAAAAAGAAGGTAAAATCAAGGTCCTCCACTAAATATGAAACATCTAGTGATGAGGATGATGATAAAAATGAGGAGGATAATTTGCGTATTCTTTTTGCCAACCTTAACATGGAACAAAAGGAAAAATTAAATGAGCTAATTAGTGCCATCCATGAAAAGGATGATCTCTTGGACTCCTAAGAGGACTTCCTAATCAAGGAAAACAAGAAACATGTTAAGGTTAAAAATGCTTATGCTCTAGAGGTAGAAAAATGTGAAAAATTGTCTAGTGAGCTAAGCACTTGCCATGAGACCATTAATAACCTTAGAAATGAGAATGCTAGATTAATTGCTAAGGTTGATTCTCATGTTTGTATTGTTTCAACTTGCAATTCTAAAGATGATAATATTGATTTACTTGCTAGAATTGATGAGTTGAATGTTTCTCTTGCTAGCCTTAGAAATGAGAATGAGAAATTAATTGCTAAGGCTAAGGATTTTGATGTTTGCAATGCTACTATTTCCGACCTTAGAACTAAAAATGATATGTTGCATGCTAAGGTTGTTGAACTTAAATCTTGCAAACCCTCTACATCTAATGTTGAACATGTTCCCATTTGTACCAGATGTAGAGATATTAATGTTGATGCTATCCATGATCACCTAGCCTTAATTAAAAAACAAAATAATCACATAGCACAACTTAATGCTAAAATTAGAGATCATGACTTAGAAAATGAAAAATTTAAACTTGCTAGAAGCATGCTCTATAATGGGAGACGCCCTGGCATTAAGGATGGCATTGGCTTCCAAAAGAGAGACAATGTCAAAATTAATGCCCCTCCAAAGAACTTATCTAACTTTGTTAAGGGCAAGGCTCCCATGCCTCAGGATAACGAGGGTTACATTTTGTACCCTGCCGGCTATCCTGAGAGCAAGATTAGGAAAATTCATTCTAGGAAGTCTCACTCTGGCCCTAACCATGCTTTCATGTATAAGGGTGAGACATCTAGTTCTAGGCAATCAACCCGTGCAAAGTTGCCTAGAAAGAAAACTCCTAATGCATCAAATGATCATATTGTTTCATTCAAAACTTTTGATGCATCTTATGTTTTAACTAACAAATCCGGCAAGGTAGTTGCCAAAATTGTTGGGGGCAAACACAAGGGCTCCAAGACTTGTGTTTGGGTACCCAAAGTTCTTGTTTCTAATGCCAAAGGACCCAAAACCGTTTGGGTACCTAAAACAAAGAACTAAACTTGTTTTGTAGGTTTATGCATCCGGGGGCTCAAGTTGGATACTCGACAGAGGGTGCACAAACCACATGACAGGGGAGAAAAAGATGTTCTCCTCATATGAGAAAAACCAAGATCCCCAACGAGCTATCACATTCGGGGATGGAAATCAAGGTTTGGTCAAAGGTTTGGGTAAAATTGCTATATCACCTGACCATACCATTTCCAATGTTTTTCTTGTAGACTCCTTAGATTACAATTTGCTTTCCGTATCCCAATTATGTCAAATGGGCTACAACTGTCTTTTTACTGATACTGGTGTTACTGTCTTTAGAAGAAGTGATGATTCAGTAGCATTTAAGGGAGTGTTAGAGGGTCAGCTATACTTGGTAGATTTTGATAGAGCTGAACTCGACACTTGCTTAGTTGCTAAGACTAACTTGGGTTGGCTCTGGCACCGCCGACTAGCCCATGTTGGAATGAAGAATCTTCACAAGCTTCTAAAGGGAGAACACATTTTAGGACTAACCAATGTTCATTTTGAGAAAGACAGGATTTGTAGCGCATGCCAAGCCGGGAAGCAAGTTGGTGTCCATCATCCACACAAAAACATCATGACTACCGACAGGCCACTGGAGCCCCTACACATGGATTTATTCGGCCCGATCGCTTACATAAGCATCGGCGGTAGTAAGTATTGTCTTGTAATTGTGGATGATTATTCTCGCTTCACTTGGGTATTCTTTTTGCAGGAAAAATCACAAACCCAAGAGACCTTAAAAGGATTCTTAAGACGAGCTCAAAATGAGTTCGGCTTAAGGATCAAGAAAATTAGAAGCGACAATGGGACGGAGTTCAAGAACTCTCAAATTGAAGGCTTCCTTGAGGAGGAGGGCATCAAGCATGAGTTCTCTTCTCCCTACACTCCACAACAAAATGGTGTAGTGGAGAGGAAGAATCGAACTCTATTGGACATGGCAAGAACCATGCTTGATGAGTACAAGACACCGGATCGGTTTTGGGCCGAGGCGGTCAACACCGCCTGCTACGCCATCAACCGGTTATATCTTCATCGAATCCTCAAGAAGACATCTTATGAACTCCTCACCGGTAAAAAGCCAAATATTTCATATTTTAGAGTTTTTGGTAGCAAATGCTTTATTCTTGTTAAGAGAGGTAGAAAATCCAAATTTGCTCCTAAAACAGTAGAAGGCTTTTTACTAGGATATGACTCAAACACAAGGGCATATAGAGTCTTTAACAAGTCCTCAGGACTTGTTGAAGTTTCTTGTGACGTTGTGTTTGATGAGACTAACGGCTCTCAAGTAGAGCAAGTTGATCTTGATGAGATAGGTGAAGAACAGGCTCCATGCATAGCGCTAAGGAACATGTCCATCGGGGATGTGTGTCCTAAGGAATCCGAAGAGCCTCCAAATGCACAAGATCAACCATCCTCCTCCATGCAAGCATCTCCACTAACACAAATTGAGGATGAGGCTCAAGAGGTTGAACAAGAAGATGAGCCACCTCAAAATGACGGCAACGATCAAGGGGGAGATACAAATGATGAAGACAAGGAGGATGAACAACCAAGGCCGCCACACCCAAGAGTCCACCAAGCAATACAACGAGATCACCCCGTCGACACCATCCTCGGCGACATTCATAAGGGGGTAACTACTCGATCTCGTGTTGCACATTTTTGTGAACATTACTCGTTTGTTTCCTCTATTGAGCCACACAGGGTAGAGGAAGCACTTCAAGATTCGGATTGGGTGATGGCGATGCAAGAGGAGCTCAACAATTTCACAAGGAATGAGGTATGGCACTTAGTTCCACGTCCTAACCAAAATGTTGTAGGAACCAAGTGGGTCTTCCGCAACAAGCAAGACGAGCATGGTGTGGTGACAAGGAACAAAGCTCGACTCGTGGCCAAGGGGTATTCACAAGTCGAAGGTTTGGATTTTGGTGAAACCTATGCACCCGTAGCTAGGCTTGAGTCAATTCGCATATTATTAGCCTATGCTACTTACCATGGCTTCAAGCTTTATCAAATGGACGTGAAGAGTGCCTTCCTCAATGGACCAATCAAGGAGGAGGTCTATGTTGAGCAACCTCCCGGCTTTGAAGACAGTGAGTATCCTAACCATGTTTATAGGCTCTCTAAGGCGCTTTATGGGCTTAAGCCAGCCCCAAGAGCATGGTATGAATGCCTTAGAGATTTCCTTATTGCAAATGGCTTCAAAGTCGGCAAAGCCGATCCTACTTTATTCACTAAGACTCTTGACAATGATTTGTTTGTATGCCAAATTTATGTTGATGATATTATATTTGGGTCTACTAACAAATCTACATGTGAAGAATTTAGTAGGATCATGACACAAAAATTCGAGATGTCAATGATGGGGGAGTTGAAGTATTTTCTAGGATTCCAAGTCAAGCAACTCCATGAAGGCACCTTCATTAGCCAAACGAAGTATACTCAAGATATCCTAAGCAAGTTTGGAATGAAGGATGCCAAGCCCATCAAGACACCCATGGGAACTAATGGGCATCTCGACCTCGACACGGGAGGTAAGTCCGTGGATCAAAAGGTATACCGGTCGATTATTGGTTCATTGCTTTATTTATGTGCATCTCGACCGGACATTATGCTTTCCGTATGCATGTGTGCAAGATTCCAAGCCGACCCTAAGGAATCACACCTTACGGCCGTAAAACGAATCTTGAGATATTTGGCTTATACTCCTAAGTTTGGGCTTTGGTACCCTCGGGGATCCACTTTTGATTTGATTGGGTATTCGGATGCCGATTGGGCAGGGTGTAGGATTAATAGGAAGAGCACATCGGGGACTTGCCAGTTCTTGGGAAGATCCTTGGTGTCTTGGGCTTCAAAGAAGCAAAATTCGGTCGCTCTTTCTACCGCCGAAGCCGAGTACATTGCCGCAGGTCATTGTTGCGCGCAATTGCTTTGGATGAGGCAAACCCTGCGGGACTACGGTTACAAATTAACCAAAGTCCCTTTGCTATGTGACAATGAGAGTGCAATCAAAATGGCCGACAATCCCGTCGAGCATAGCCGCACTAAGCACATAGCCATTCGGTATCATTTTCTTCGGGATCACCAACAAAAGGGGGATATCGAGATTTCTTACATTAACACTAAAGATCAATTAGCCGATATCTTTACCAAGCCACTTGATGAACAATCTTTTACCCGACTTAGGCATGAGCTCAATATTCTTGATTCTAGGAATTTCTTTTGCTAAACTTGCACACATAGCACATGAATATACCTTTGATCATGTCTCTTTTATATATGCTATGACTAATGTGTTTTCAAGTGTATTTCAAATCAAGTCATAGGTATATTGAAAGGGAATTGGAGTCTTCGGCGAAGACAAGGCTTCCACTCCACTCTACTACTCATCCTTCGCCGTCGCTCCGCATCACTCTCTGACTTTGGTATAATCTTCACTCATTCATTTTATGACCAAAGAAGGAGAAAGTACTCTTTTGGGCTCTAATGATTCCGTTTTTGGCGATTCATGCCAAAGGGGGAGAAAATATGAGCCCAAAGCAAAAGGACCGCACCACCACCTAATTTTTTAAATTTGATGATTTTCAATGGTAAATTTCAAAATTGGTATCTCTTTGTGTTCTAAACGGGGAGCAAGTAGTATTTTCAAAATTGATGGAAAACCCTCTTGAACACTAAGAGGAGACCTTATTTGAGGGGGAGTTTTGTTTAGTCAAAGAAAAAGCATTTGAACAAAGGAAGAAAATTTCAAATCTTGAAAATGCTTTGCAAAATCTTATTCATTTACCTTTGACTATCTTGCAAAATGATTTTGAAAAGAATTTACAAAAGAGTTTGCAAAAACAAAACTTATGGTGCAAATGAGGTCCAATATGTCAAAAACAAAGAAAACAATCCATGTGCAATCATGAAAGTATTTATATTGGCTCAATTCCAAGCAACCTTTGCACTTACATCATGCAAACTAGTTCAATTATGCACTTCTATATTTGCTTTGGTTTGTGTTGGCATCAATCACCAAAAAGGGGGAGATTGAAAGGGAATTAGGCTTACACCTAGTCCCTAAATAATTTTGGTGGTTGAATTGCCCAACACAAATATTGGACTAACTAGTTTGCTCTAGTGTATAAGTTATACAGGTGCAAAAGGTTCACACTTAGCCAATAAAAAGATCAAGTTTTGGATTCAACTAAGGAGCAATGAGGCAACCGAGGCCACCTCTGTCTGGAGGCACCGGACTGTCCGGTGTGCACCAGACAGTGTCTGGTGCGCCCAGAGGACTCCAACTCAAACTCTTCGCCCTCGGGATTTCTCGGGAGACGACGCGCTAAAATTCACCGGACTGTCCGGTGTGCACCGGACATGTCCGGTGCTCCAAGGAAGCGCAGTCTTCGGAACTCGCCAGCCTCGGGTTCGCGCGGCAGCCGCTCCGCTAAAATTCACCGGACTGTCCGGTGTGCACCGGACTGTCCGGTGTGCCAGCGGAGCAACGGCTATTTCGGCGCCAACGGCTACCTGCGGTGCATTTAATGCGCGCGCAGCGCGCGCAGACGTCAGACGTACCCATACCGGTGCACCGGACATCAAACAGTACATGTCCGGTGTGCACCGGACACCCAGGAGGGCCCAGAAGTCAGAAGCTCGAACGGTCAGAATCCAACGGCAATGGTGACGTGGCAGGGGCACCGGACTGTCCGGTGTGCACCGGACTGTCCGGTGCGCCATCGAACAGACTGCTTCCAGCAACGGTCACTTTTGGTGGTTGGGGCTATAAATACCCCAACCACCCCACATTCATTGCCATCCAAGTTTTCCACTTCTCAACTACTACAAGAGCTCTAGCATTCAATTCTAGACACACCAAATAGATCAAGTCCTCTCCAAATTCCACACAACACCATAGTGACTAGAGAGAGTGATTTGCTTGTGTTCTTTCGAGCTCTTGCGCTTGGATCGCATTCTTTTCTTCCTCACTTGTTCTTGTGATCAAACTCAATTGTAACCAAGGCAAGAGGCACCAATTGTGTGGTGGCCCTTGCGGGGAAGCTTTGTTCCCGTTTGATTGAGAAGAAGAGAAAGCTCACTCGATCCGTGGGATTGTTTGAGAGAGGGAAGGGTTGAAAGAGACCCGGCCTTTGTGGCCTCCTCAACGGGGAGTAGGTTTGCGAGAACCGAACCTCGTTTCGCCCTATTCACCCCCCCCCTCTAGGCGACTATCAGCCGGAAAGGAACGATCAAACATATGAACCATATAGGGCAAGTGGCAATGCACCACATAGTTCAAACCAATGGGGGGAAAGACAGTATGCTAATATCCAGCCAACCCCACCTATGTTTGATCAGAGAGCCGGTGGTCTCGCCCCGGCTGCCATTGATATAGTAAGGGAAGAAATAGCCGGGGCATTCCGAGATAAGCTCGGAGTAAGCATGGTCCCTGGAGGGCAATCATATCGGAAACCTTATGACAGCCGATTTGATCACCACCCATACCCACAGGGAACCAGGATACCCGAATTCGCGAAATTTTCGGGTGATCAAGGAAAGAACACACGTGAAAACATAGTCCATTTTTTAGCACAATTAGGAGAGTTGGCCGACATAGAGACATTTCGCATACGTTTATTTTCATTATCTTTAACAGGAACTGCGTTTGCGTGGTACGCCACTTTACCTCCTAATTCCATTTCATCATGGGGGGGGATCTAGAACAAAAATTTCATGATCATTTTTTCTCCGGTGACTATGAGTTGGATTTGGTAGATTTAGTGTCATTACGACAAGCAAAAGATGAATCGATTAATGATTACATCCGGATATTCCGAGATACAAGAAACCGATGCTTCCAAATTCATTTAGCAGAGAAACAGCTAGCAGGATTAGCCTTTAATGGTCTACGATATTATTTAAAAGAAAGATTAGAAGGCATCCAATTTTTTACACTAGCACAGTTACACCAGAGAGCTTCGGCTTGTGAAAGCCGAAGCAAAGAAACTGCTAAAGTAATTCGTCATAACGTACATATAGTAGAGTGCGATCAAAGTAGCTCAGAGGACGAGTCAACAGAAATATATGCTGCTGAAATGGTTTGGCCAAAGTAGGCCAAATCTTCGGCTTTTGCTTCCCTACAGCCGATTCAAAAGAAACGGCAGGAGGATGTAAAGTTTACGTTTAATGTTGGCAAGTGTGATAAAATATTTGATGAATTACTCAAAAATGGCAACATTAAAATAAATCACACTGTTCCATCTGCCGACGAGCTAAAACGTCGTGCATACTGCAAGTGGCACAACTCATTTTCTCATGCCACTAATGATTGTAATGTATTTCGGCGACAGATTCAATCGGCCATTAACGAGGGACGATTGAAATTTCAGGAAATGCAGGTGGATACAGAGCCTTTTCCAATGAACATGATTGACTTCGAGGGCAAGAAAGTCCTAGTTCGGCCAAACACAGCCGATAAAGACAAAGGCAAAGAGACAATCATCGGCAATGCTAAAGAGGCCGATGGGGATAGTAAAGTTTCTTGCAGGAAAGTGGTAGCCGAGAAGACTCCAGATGGAGGGGAGACCCTAAAGGTGACCATCACAGCCTCCAGTACTAGGGGGCAAGTGCAGACAGGGAGATAGATGCAGGAACCCGTGCTGCGTATCCCGGACGGTCCGGCATGTAGGTGCGGACGGTCCGGGACCCCACCGGACGGTCCGGAGAGCTCCGACGGACGGTCCGGCCGCACTCAGGACTCACAACGGCCACGTACTTTCAAACCACGACGACCAGAGATAGGTACGTGGAAAACAAATACATTCAAGGCAGCTGGTCGGTTGGTTAAAGCCGGCCCAACTTTTGATCAATTATTGTCTAAATACGTAAAAAAGAAGGCCGGTCCCAGTGACCGGCCAGCAAAGCGACCCCGCTCACCCATTCATGGGCAGCGTCAGGTCAGGCCGATTGGACCACCCCACCAATCGGAAGAAATGAAAGGTCATACTGTACAAGTGAGACCTAACGTACCTGCATGGACACCTCCACCTCCATATCCACCTATGCCATATCCATACACATATTTACCTCCGCCATATGTCCCAAATCAAATGTGGGGCATGCCACCATATCCATTTGGGATGCCACAGTACCCCGCCTAGGGGCCCCCCAAACATCTGTTTTTGACAGGTTGACGCCACCAGTACAAGACCGATTGAGCACTGCTCAATCCGGTCACCAGGCACAAACCCAACAGGATTGCCGGACTACTCGGCCTTCAAGGCCGACCAATCCGGCAGGGGGCATATGCCTGCAGCAACTCAAAAAACAACAAAAAAGGACATCATCAAAATAGGCACTGCAGATGTTGTCATACAGGAAGATAATAAAGGGCCGATAATTTTTGGCGAATCGGCCAACACAACCAAAAAGGATACAGCTACCAACAAAACAGCTGATCCAAAATACTCCATGCCTCGATGGTGCCCAGCGGGATTAACACGGTCCCAAAAGAGAAAATTACAGCGCCTAAGAGCAAAGGAGTGCCAGGAGAAGAAGGCAAAAAAGATATTTAATGACACACATCCACTATACCCGCCACCACAGAAGAAATGGAGACCAAAGGCCGTTGAGGAAAAACAAACGGCCACAAAAATAGAAAATCAAACAATACTTGTGCAGCACTCTGCAGGTATGGCAGATAGCCTGGCCAGCAAGGCTGGACAATTTGCACCATGCGCGGACCGTCCGGCCTCTGCGCACGGACTGTCCGACCTTCACTAGGAGGCCTCTGGACAACCTGCACCAGGCGCAGACCGTCCGGCCCCCGCACGCGGACCGTCCGCTATTCACCAGGAAGCCTCCAACGATACACCAGCATCAATGGAAGAGGACGACCTACAAGGAGAAGACCTGGTCGACTATGAAGCTTCTCCAGAACGCCCAGGTATGGATGTGAATGTTATTACATTTTCTGCCGATTGTACTATTATCGGCGACGATGAACCTATTGTTGCCCAATTTGATTTTGGTCCTAAAGAAGCCGCCTTTACTAAACCAAAGGAATCGGTAAATCATTTAAAGCCGCTCTTCGTGCGCGGTCACATTGATGGAATACCGATTGCTAAGATATTGGTAGATGGAGGGGCGGCTGTAAATCTAATGCCTTATTCATTATACAGAAAATTAGGAAAGCAAGATGACAAACTTATCAAAACCAACATGACCCTCAGCGGTGTTGGGGATAGTTCGATCAAAGCCAGGGGAGTCACGTCCGTTGAATTAACCATCGGGACTAAGACCCTTGCTGCTGCATTCTTCGTCGCTGATGTAGAAGGAAATTACAGTCTAATCCTAGGCAGAGATTGGATTCACGCCAATCAATGTATACCTTCTACATTACATCAAATGCTAATACAATGGGTAGGCGATGACATAGAACAAGTACATGCTGATGTATCGGCCTGCATCGCTGTGGCCGATGCCCCTGTACTCTGGACTTATGAGACTGCTACATGTCTCACAGGAGTAGATTTTTCTGATTATCAGTTCATAAGTATAGATAAGAAAGGTTTCATTCCTGTAATGCTAGAGCCGATGGAGAATCGGCTAAATCCTAAATAGAGTTTAAATGATGAATGCACACAAAGTTCATGAGTCTTTGATCACGGACAATTCGGCTCTCAAAGCCGGATGGTCTGGTCTTTCACAAAACAGTTCGGACTTTAAGACCGAACATCTACCGCAGCGAAAAGACAGTATTACGGATGATCTGGTCCCCGAGACCGGAAAGTCCGTCATCACACAAAGATCATCTGATTCCTCTGTGGGGGACATGATAGAGGAATTCAGAGATCTTGATAAACTAGGACAGGGGTTTACATCGGCCGATCCTTTGGAGGAGATTGACATAGGAGATGGTAAAACTCCAAGGCCGACTTTTGTAAACAAGACCCTGGAGACCGATTCTAGAAATGAGATGATCGGTCTATTGAAGGAATATTCAGATTGTTTTGCTTGGAATTACACTGAAATGCCCGGACTAAGCCGAGAGATTGTCGAACATCGGCTGCCTATTAAGTCTAGTTTCATACCTTTCAAGCAGAAGGCTAGAACATTTCGTCCAGATCTTCTCCCACGAATCAAGGACGAAATCCACCGGCTGCTAGAAGCTAATTTTATTAGACCTTGCAGATACGCAGAGTGGGTCTCCAATATTGTGCCGGTGGAGAAGAAGGAGTCAGGTAAGCTTAGAGTATGCATTGATTTTCATAATTTAAATAGAGCAACTCCTAAAGATGAATATCCCATGCCCATAGCCGACACATTAATCAATAATGCATCAGGAAATAGAATTATTAGCTTCCTTGATGGTAATGCCGGATATAATCAGATTTTCATGGCCGAAGAAGATGCCTCTAAAACGGCCTTTATATGTCCAGGCTTCATTGGTTTATTTGAATGGGTTGTCATGACATTCGGTCTTAAAAATGCTGGTGCTACTTATCAGAGGGCTATGAATCTGATCTTCCATGAGTTGTTAGGAAACACTGTGGAAGTCTACATTGATGATATTGTAGTCAAATCGGCTGAGTTTAGTTCTCATATAGCTGATTTGCGCAAAGCCTTTGATAAAATGCATCGGTATGGTTTGAAAATGAACCCACGTAAATGTGCTTTTGGAGTGTCGGCTGGTAAGTTTTTAGGATTTGTCATACATGAACATGGTATAGAAATAGACCCTGACCGAATCAAGTCTATTCGGAATGTAAGACCTCCGACTTGTAAGGTCGAAGTGCAGAAGTTTCTCGGCAAGATAAATTATTTGCGAAGATTTATTTCTAACCTAGCCGGGAAGATTGGTGCCTTCACCCATATCCTTCGGCTTAAGAATGATGCCGAATTCACTTGGGGGGCAGAGCAGCAAGAAGCATTTGATCTCATTAAAAAATACTTGTCTTCGGCTCCTGTATTAAAAGCACCACACGCAGGAGTACCATTCCGATTGTACATTGCAGCTGAAGAAAAGGTCATTGGGGCTGTTCTGACACAAGAAACTGAGGGAAAGGAACATGTGGTGACATATCTAAGCAGGAGGTTGGTGGATGCTGAAACAAGGTACACTTTTATTGAGAAATTATGCTTATGCTTGTTTTATGCATGCACCAAATGTAGATGTTATTTACTGTCTAGTCATTGCACTGTTTCTGGTCAAGCCGATGTAATCAAATACATGTTGCACAACCCAATTATGAGTGGTAGGATTGGTAAGTGGGCTTATGCGCTTATAGAATATGACTTGGCCTATGAACCATTGAAATCTATGAAAGGCCAGGTCGTAGCGGATTTTATTGTAGAACATCGGATTAATGATAAACTAGACATGTCATATCTCACTATTACTCCTTGGACTTTATATTTTGATGGATCGGTTTGCAATGAAGGGCAAGGAATTGGCATCATACTTGTTTCACCAAGTGATGTCTCCTTCGACTTCTCTAGCCGATTGGAAACTTATTGCACTAATAATCAAGCCGAATATGAGGCCCTCTTATTCGGCTTGGAACTTTTAAATTGTATGGGAGTAAAACATGTGAAAGTATTTGGTGATTCTCAGCTAGTTGTCCAACAAGTGTTAGAAGAATATCAATGTTTTGATGGTACTCTAAATAGTTACCTTGAGAAATGTTGGAGCATAATCCATTCTTTTGACGAATTCAGTATTCAGCATATTTCTAGAGTTGAGAATCATAGAGCTAACGATTTGGCACAAGATGCATCAGGTTATCGGATAAAGAGAGGGAAATTTCACAAAACTGAAAATCTGATAACTAGTGCAGAGCCAAATTCCCAGGTCGCGGACCGTCCGCGTGATGACGCCGGACCGTCCGGGGTTACCAGAAGTGTTCTCTTAATCGATTCGGCTGACAATGAAGCCGATGCAAGTAATTGGAGGACACCTATACTTAATTATTTACGAAATCCCAATATCAGGACAGATAAGAACATTCGGCGAACAACTTTCAAGTATGTGAAAGGGAAATGTGCCCTTGGGCCATTTCTAAGTATTTTGGTGATTAAGTGCCAACACAAGTGCTTTTATGCTAATCTATGCAAAGTGGTGGACAAAGTGAAAATCTTGTCAAAAGGTATGTTTCTAGACTTAGTACATTGTTTTTATGGACTAATGTATTGTGTCTAAGTACTGGAAACAGGAAAGATTGAATTGGAAATGAGATGGCTTTGTTCAGCCAAAGTCTGCGCAGTCTGGGTGCACCGGACAGTGTCCGGTGGTGCACTGGACAGTGTCCGGTGCGCCAGGCTGGCTCTGGCGAACTTACTGCTCTCGGGACTTCGACGGCGGTGTACGACTATAATTCACCGGTCGGTCCGGTGGTGCACCGGACTGTCCGGTGAGCCGTTCACAGGCGAACTCGTCGCTCTCGGGAGATGATTAACGGTGTATGGCTAAAATTCACCGGTCTGTCCGGTGGTGCACCGGACTGTCCGGTGACTCAACGGTCAGCCGGGGCAACGGTCGGCCGAGGATTCCACGCGTGACGCGTGGCCGAGCCAACGGTCATATTGGTGCACCGGACTGTCCGGTGTGCACCGGACAGTGTCCGGTGCGCCAACGGCTCTCAGACTCCAACGGTCGGCTTCGCCATATAAGGAAGGAGATCTGCACCGGACAGTGTCCGGTGGTGCACCGGACTGTCCGGTGTGCCAGTCGACAGAAGGCAAGATCTGCCTTCCAGGATTGCTCTCAACGGCTCCTAGCTGCCTTGGGGCTATAAAAGGGACCCCTAGGCGCATGGAGGAGTACACCAAGCATTCCTTGAGCAATCTTGATCACTCACACTTCATTCTTGCGCACTTATTCGATATTCTAGTGATTTGAGCTCCGTTCTAGTGTGCTAGTCTTTTGAGCTTAAGTCTGGGTCTTGTGTGTGCGTGTTCGCTGTGATCTTTGTGTCTTGTGTGAGTTGCTAATCCCTCCCTTGCTCCGTGTTTCTTTGTGAACTTCAAGTGTAAGGGCAAGAGGCTCCAAGTTGTGGAGATTCCTCGCAAACGGGATTAAGAAAAGCAAGCAAAACACCGTGGTATTCAAGCGGGTCTTTGGACCGCTTGAGAGGGGTTGATTGCAACCCTCGTCCGTTGGGACGCCACAACGTGGAGTAGGCAAGCGTTGGTCTTGGCCGAACCACGGGATAACCACCGTGCCATCTCCGTGATTGATCTCTTGTGGTTATTGTGTTTTGACTCCTCTCTAGCCACTTGGCAATTATTGTGCTAACACTTAACCAAGTTTTTGTGGCTTAAGTTTCAAATTTTACAGGATCACCTATTCACCCCCCCTCTAGGTGCTCTCAATTGGTATCAGAGTCGTTCTCTTCACAAGGGACTAATCGCCCGAAGAGATGGATCCTAAGGGGAAGGGAATCGTGATCAACGACAAAGAGAAGTAGTCCTTCATCAACGAGCCTAAGGATGATAAGCCTACCAACTCGGGCTCGGGCCATAGACGCAAAGATGGAAGGAAGAAGAAGACGAGACGCATCAAGGAGATCGTCTACTACGACGACAGTGATGAGTCCACTTCTTCTCATAAGGACAACGACGACCACGACTACGACAAACGAAAGACGGTTAACTCAAACTTTTCTTTTGATTATTCGCGTATTCCTCAAAGTTCAAATTCACATTTACTTTCCATTCCTCTCGGCAAGCCTCCACACTTTGATGGGGAGGACTACGGATTTTGGAGTCACAAAATGCGTAGTCATTTGTTCTCTCTCCATCCAAGCATATGGGAGATTGTTGAGAATGGAATGAAGTTTGATAGCTCGGATAGTCCTATTTTTATTAATGAACAGATTCATAGAAATGCACAAGCTACTACTGTGTTGTTAGCCTCATTGTGCAGGGACGAGTACCATAAGGTGAGCGGCTTGGACAATGCCAAGCAAATCTGGGACACCCTCAAGATCTCTCATGAGGGGAATGACGTCACCTTGCTCACCAAGATGGAGTTGGTAGAAGGCGAGCTCGGAAGATTTGCGATGATAAGGGGCGAGGAGCCAAACCAAACATACAACCGGCTCAAGACCCTTATCAACAAAATAAGGAGCTACGGAAGCACGCGATGGACAGACCACGACGTCGTCCGACTATTGCTCAGGTCCTTTACCGTTCTTGATCCTCATTTGGTGAATAATATTTGTGAGAATCCCAGGTACACCAAAATGTCGCCCGAAGAAGTCCTTGGAAAATTCGTAAGCGGGCGAATGATGATCAAGGAGGCGAGGTACGTGGACGATGCACTGAATGGTCCAATCAATGAGCCTCAACCCGTTGCTCTCAAGGCAACGAGAAGCAAGGAGGCGTTACCTAGCAAGGTGGCGCAAGTTGAGGCGGCAGGGCTAAATGATGAAGAGATGGCCCTCATCATCAAGCGCTTCAAGACGGCGCTTAAGGGTCGCAAGGGACAGCCAAGCAAGACCAAAGCCAAGGGGAAGCGCTCATGCTTCAAATGCGGTAAGATTGGTCATTTTATTGCTAACTATCCCGATAATAAGAGTGACCAGGACAAGGGAAACAAGAGGGAGAAGAAGAAGAAATACAAGAAGGCCAAGGGCGAGGCACATATCGGAAAGGAGTGGGATTCAGATTGCTCCTCCTCCGACTCCGACAATGAAGGACTCGCTGCCACTGCCTTCAACAAGTCATCCCTCTTCCCCAACGAGCGTCACACATGCCTCATGGCGAAGGAGAAGAAGGTATGTACTCGAGACAGTACTACTTATGATTCTTCTAGTAATGATGAGTCTAGCAATGAGGAGATAGACTATTCTAGTTTATTTAAAGGTTTGGATAGAATTAAAATTGGCAAAATTAATGAGTTAATTGATGCCTTGAATGAAAAGGATAGACTTTTAGAAAAGCAAGAGGATTTGTTGTATGAAGAACATGACAAATTTGTAGAGGCACAAAAATCCTATGCTTTAGAAGTTAAAAGAAATGAAATGCTTTCTTATGAACTATCTACTTGTCATGAAACCATTTCTACTTTAAAAGGTGTTAACAATGATTTAAATGCTAAATTAGAAGTAGCAAATAAACCTAATTCTTGTGTAGAACATGTTATGATTTGCACTAGGTGTAAAGATTTTGATATTGATGCTTTTAGTGAACACCTAGTTTCAATTTCTAAATTAAATGATGAATTGGCTAGTCTTAATGCCCAACTTAAGACTAGCAAAAGTGATTTCGATAAATTAAAATTTGCAAGGGATGCCTACACGATTGGTAGACACCCCTCAATTAAGGATGGTCTTGGCTTCAAGAGAGAAGCCAAGAACTTAACAAGCCATAAGGCTCCCATCTCTGCCAAGGAGAAAGGGAAGGCCCCTATGGCTAATAGTGTGCAAAAGAACCATGCTTTTATGTATCATGACATGAGACAATCTAGAAATGCTTATAGGAGTTATAATGCATATGATTCTCATGCCATGTTTGCTTCTAGCTCTTCCTATGTGCATGATAGAAATGTTGGTAGGAGAAATGTTGTTCATAATATGCCTAGGAGAAATGTTGTCAATGTTCCTATGAAAATTAATGAACCTTCTACAATATATCATGCTTGCAATGCTTCTTTTGCCATTTATAGAAAGAATAAGAAGGTGATTGCTAGGAAGCTAGGGGCCAAATGTAAGGGAGATAAAACTTGCATTTGGGTCCCTAAGACAATTGTAACTAACCTTGTAGGACCCAACAAGAGTTGGGTACCTAAGACCCAAGCCTAAATTTGCCTTGCAGGTTTATGCATCCGGGGGTTCAAGCTGGATTATCGACAGCGGATGCACAAACCACATGACAGGGGAAAAGAGGATGTTCTCTTCCTACGTCAAGAATAAGGATCCCCAAGATTCAATAATATTCGGTGATGGGAACCAAGGCAAGGTAAAAGGGTTAGGTAAAATTGCTATTTCATCCGAGCACTCTATTTCTAATGTGTTTTTAGTTGAGTCGCTTGGATATAATTTGCTATCTGTTAGTCAATTATGCAATATGGGATATAATTGTCTATTCACAAATGTAGATGTGTCTGTCTTTAGAAGATGTGATGGGTCACTAGCTATAAGGGTGTACTAGACGGCAAACTTTATTTGGTTGATTTTGCAAAAGAAGAGGCCGGTCTAGATGCATGCTTAATGGCTAAGACTTGCATGGGCTGGTTGTGGCATCGCCGCTTAGCACATGTGGGGATGAAGAACCTCCACAAGCTTCTAAAGAGAGAACACGTGATAGGTCTAACCAATGTACATTTCGAAAAAGATAGACCTTGTGCAGCTTGTCAAGCAGGGAAACAGGTGGGAGGCTCTCATCACACCAAAAATGTGATGACAACATCAAGACCCTTGGAGATGCTTCATATGGACCTCTTCGGACCCGTCGCCTATCTGAGTATAGGAGGAAGTAAGTATGGTCTTGTTATAGTTGATGATTTTTCCCGCTTCACTTGGGTATTCTTTTTGCAGGATAAATCTGAAACCCAAGGGACCCTTAAGCGCTTCCTCAGGAGAGCTCAAAATGAGTTTGAGCTCAAAGTGAAGAAGATAAGGAGCGACAACGGGTCCGAATTCAAGAATCTTCAAGTGGAGGAGTTCCTTGATGAGGAGGGGATCAAGCACGAGTTCTCCGCTCCCTACACACCTCAACAAAATGGTGTGGTAGAGAGGAAGAACAGGACGCTCATCGATATGGAGAGGACTATGCTTGGAGAGTTCAAGACCCCCGAGCGCTTTTGGTCGGAAGCCGTGAACATGGCTTGCCACGCCATCAACCGGGTCTATCTTCACCGCCTCCTCAAGAAGACTTCATATGAGCTGCTAACTCGTAACAAACCCAATGTGTCTTATTTTCGTGTATTTGGGAGCAAGTGTTATATTCTTGTGAAGAAAGGTAGAACTTCTAAATTTGCTCCCAAAGCTGTAGAAGGGTTTTTATTAGGTTATGACTCAAATACAAAGGCGTATAGGGTATTCAACAAATCATCGGGTTTGGTTGAAGTCTCTAGCGACGTTGTATTTGATGAGACTAATGGCTCTCCAAGAGAGCAAGTTGCTGATCTTGATGATGTAGATGAAGAAGATGTTCCAACGGCCACAATGCGCACCATGGCGATTGGCGATGTGCGACCACAGGAACAATTGGAGCAAGATCAACCATCTTCCTCAACTACGGTGCATCCCCCAACTCAAGACGATGAACAGGTTCATCATGAGGAGGCGCGTGATCAAGGGGGAGCACATGATGTTCAAGTTGAAGAGGAAGAAGCACCTCAGGCACCTCCAACCCAAGTTCGAGCGACGATTCAAAGGGATCATCCTGTCGACCAAATATTGGGTGATATTAGCAAGGGAGTAACTACTCGTTCAAGATTAGTTAATTTTTGTGAGCATTACTCTTTTGTCTCTTCTATTGAGCCTTTCAGGGTAGAAGAGGCCTTGCTAGATCCGGACTGGGTGTTGGCCATGCAGGAGGAACTCAACAATTTCAAGCGCAATGAAGTTTGGACACTGGTGCCTCGTCCTAAGCAAAATGTTGTGGGAACCAAATGGGTGTTTCACAACAAACAGGACGAGCACGGGGTGGTGACGAGGAACAAGGCTCGACTTGTGGCAAAAGGTTATGCCCAAGTCGTAGGTTTGGACTTTGAGGAGACGTTCGCTCCTGTGGCTAGGCTAGAATCAATTCGTATTTTGCTAGCATATGCCGCTCACCATTCTTTCAGGTTGTACCAAATGGATGTGAAGAGCACTTTCCTCAACGGACCGATCAAAGAGGAGGTGTACGTGGAGCAACCCCCTGGATTCGAGGATGAACGGTACCCCGACCACGTATGTAAGCTCTCTAAGGCGCTCTATGGACTTAAGCAAGCCCCAAGAGCATGGTATGAATGCCTTAGAGACTTTTTAATTGCTAATGCTTTCAAGGTTGGGAAAGCCGATCCAACTCTTTTCACTAAGACTTGCGATGGTGATCTTTTTGTGTGCCAAAGTTATGTCGATGACATAATATTTGGTTCTACTAACCAAAAGTCTTGTGAAGAGTTTAGCAGGGTGATGACGCAGAAATTCGAGATGTCGATGATGGGCGAGTTGAACTACTTCCTTGGGTTCCAAGTGAAGCAACTCAAGGACGGCACTTTCATCTCCCAAACAAAGTACACGCAAGACTTGCTAAAGCGGTTTGGGATGAAGGACGCCAAGCCCGCAAAGACTCCGATGGGAACCGACGGACACACCGACCTCAACAAAGGAGGTAAGTCCGTTGATCAAAAGGCATACCGGTCTATGATAGGGTCTTTACTTTATTTGTGTGCTAGTCGACCAGATATCATGCTTAGCGTATGCATGTGTGCTAGATTTCAATCCGATCCTAAGGAGTGTCACTTAGTGGCTGTGAAGCGAATTCTAAGATATTTAGTCGCTACGCCTTGCTTCGGGATCTGGTATCCAAAGGGGTCTAACTTTGACTTGATTGGATATTCAGATTCCGACCATGCTGGATGTAAGGTCGATAGGAAGAGTACATCGGGGACGTGCCAATTCTTGGGAAGGTCCCTGGTGTCATGGAACTCTAAGAAACAAACTTCCGTTGCCCTATCCACCGCTGAGGCCGAGTACGTTGCCGCAGGACAGTGTTGTGTGCAACTACTTTGGATGAGGCAAACCCTACGGGACTTTGGCTATAATCTGAGCAAAGTCCCACTCCTATGTGACAATGAGAGTGCTATCCGAATAGCGGAAAATCCTGTTGAGCACAGCCACACAAAGCACATTGACATCCGGCATCACTTTTTGAGAGACCACCAGCAAAAGGGAGATATCGAAGTGTTTCATGTTAGCACCGAGAACCAGCTAGCCGATATCTTCACTAAGCCTTTAGATGAAAAGACCTTTTGCAGGCTGCGTAGTGAGCTAAATGTCCTGGATTTGCGGAACTTGGATTGGTTTATAGCATACATGTGTTTATGCCTTTGATCATGTTCCTTATGCATTTTGTTGCTTACTATGGTGCTCAAGTTGTACAATCTCTCCCCGGACCTCACAAGTCCTTGTGCAAGTGATGCACATATTTAGGGGGAGTTGTGCTACAACTTGACCCTTTGAGACTAACCGTTTGCTTGAGCTTGCTTGATTTAGTCTCAAAGGAGGTTTGAAAGGGAAAAGATGGACTTGGACCATGAAAGACTTCCACTGCACTCCGATGAGAGGGTAACTTATTCCAAGTTCATCTCATGTACTCTTATTGCCTTTGTATTCTTATTTGAAGATTTTGGTGAGGCAATGGGGTTAAGTGGCCAAGATTGATCCCGTTTTGGTGCTTGATGCCAAAGGGGGAGAAAATAAAGGCCAAAGCAATAGATGGATCAGCTACCACTTGAGAAATTTTGAAAATAGTAGAATAGAACTTTTGGTTTGTCAAAACTCTTGTCTCTTGTGTCAAAAGTTGGCCTCTTGTGGGGAGAAGTGTTGATTATGGGAAAAGGGGGAGTTTTTTGAAATCCTTGCTCAATTTCCTTTGGAATACCTCTCTTTATGTCTCTACAAGTTAATTTGACTTAGAGATAGGAATTTGAGTTTGATTTGCAAAAACAAACCAAGTGGTGGCAAAGAGTGATCCATATATGCCAAAATTGATTCAAAACAACTTTTGGCTTTCATTTGCATTGATATTGCACTTGTTCTAGTTGCTTTATGTTGTGTTGGCATAAATCACCAAAAAGGGGGAGATTGAAAGGGAAATGTGCCCTTGGGCCATTTCTAAGTATTTTGGTGATTGAGTGCCAACACAAGTGCTTTTATGCTAATCTATGCAAAGTGGTGGACAAAGTGAAAATCTTGTCAAAATGTATGTTTCTAGACTTAGTACATTGTTTTTATGGACTAATGTATTGTGTCTAAGTACTGGAAACAGGAACGATTGAATTGGAAATGAGATGGCTTTGTTCAGCCAAAGTCTGCGCAGTCTGGGTGCACCGGACTGTCCGGTGGTGCACCGGACAGTGTTCGGTGCACCAGGCTGGCTCTGGCAAACTTACTGCTCTCGGGACTTCGACGGCGGTGTACGACTATAATTCACCGGTCGGTCCGGTGGTGCACCGGACTGTCCGGTGAGCCGTTCACAAGCGAACTCGTCGCTCTCGGGAGATGATTAACGGCGTACGGCTAAAATTCACAGGTCTGTCCGGTGGTGCACGGACTGTCCGGTGAGTCAACGGTCAGCCGGGGCAACGGTCGGCCGAGGATTCCGCGCGTGACGCGTGGCCGAGCCAACGATCATATTTGTGCACCGGACTGTCCGGTGTGCACCGGACAGTGTCCGGTGGTGCACCGGACTGTCCGGTGCGCCAGTCGACAGAAGGCAAGATCTGCCTTCCAGGATTGCTCTCAACTGCTCCTAGCTGCCTTGGGGCTATAAAAGGGACCCCTAGGCGCATGGAGGAGTACACCAAGCATTCCTTGAGCAATCTTGATCACTCACACTTCATTCTTGCGCACTTGTTCGACATTCTAGTGATTTGAGCTCCGTTCTAGTGTGCTAGTCTTTTGAGCTTAAGTCTGGGTCTTGTGTGTGCATGTTCGCTGTGATCTTTGTGTCTTTTGTGAGTTGCTAATCCCTCCCTTGCTCCGTGTTTCTTTGTGAATTTCAAGTGTAAGGGCGAGAGGCTCCAAGTTGTGGAGATTCCTCGCAAACGGGATTAAGAAAAGCAAGCAAAACACTGTGGTATTCAAGCGGGTCTTTGGACCGCTTGAGAGGGGTTGATTGCAACCCTCGTCCGTTGGGACGCCACAACGTGGAGTAGGCAAGCGTTGGTCTTGGCCGAACCACGGGATAACCACCGTGCCATCTCCGTGATTGATCTCTTGTGGTTATTGTGTTTTGACTCCTCTCTAGCCACTTGGCGATTATTGTGCTAACACTTAACCAAGTTTTTGTGGCTTAAGTTTCAAATTTTACAGGATCACCTATTCACCCCCCCTCTAGGTGCTCTCAGTATGTTTTGATGAGTGATGAACTTTACCGCCGAACGATCAATGATGTCCTGCTTAAGTGCTTGGGCCCAGATGATGCTATATTAGCCATGGCCGAAGTACATGAAGGAATTTGTGGTACTCATCAATCAGCTCCAAAGATCAAGTGGTTGTTGCGAAGGTCTGGTTTTTATTGGCCTAGTATGATAGCTGATTGTTTCAAGTACTACAAGGGTTGCCAAGTGTGTCAAGAATTCGGCGACTTACAGTTGGTCCCTGCAGCCGAATTACATCCTATCATCAAGCCTTGGCCGTTCAGAGGATGGGGATTAGACTTTATTGGAGAAAATCATCCTTCATCATCAAAAGGGCATTGGTTTGTATTAGTTGCCACTGACTATTTCACCAAATGGACTGAAGCCGTTGCTCTGAAAAACATGACACACAAGGAGGTAATTGAGTTCATAACTGAACATATTATTCATAGATTCGTCATTCCCCAGACCTTGACTACAGATCAAGGGACTTCTTTTATGGCAAAAGAGGTATGTGAATTTGCTGAATTATACAGAATTAAGCTGCTTAATTCGTCTCCATATTATGCTCAGGCCAATGGACAGGCCGATTCTAGTAATAGGACATTGATTAATTTGATAAAAAAGAAGGTATCTGATAATCCTAAACATTGGCATAAGATTTTGTCTGAAGCTTTATGGGCTCATAGAATATCTAAACATAGTGCTACTAAAGTATCTCCTTTTGAGCTTGTCTATGGGCAGGAAGCAGTGTTACCTGTGGAAAAAAGTTTGAATGGTGTCAGGTTTGCCAGACAAAATGATCTAACTGCTACTGATTATTATAATTCAATGATGGATAATATTGATGAGGTGACCGACAAAAGGATGATAGCTTTGAGAGCAATAGAAAAGGACAAGATCATGGTAGCCAGGGCCTACAACAAGAAGGTCAAAGCAAAATCATTTCAAGTAGGAGACTTGGTGTGGAAGACCATTCTGCCTCTAAGGAATAAAGACCGAAAGTTCGGGAAATGGTCGCCAAGCTGGGAGGGTCCTTATAAAGTGAAACAGGTGATGTCTGGTAACGCCTATTTGCTACAAACATTACAAGGCAAAGATTTTCCTAAGGCTTTGAATGGGCGTTTCCTCAAGCAGTATCATCCCAGTATGTGGCAAAATGCTTAAGAAAACCGATGTAATCGCATCGTGTTAAGATGCTTTTGGTTCGCTCAGCTCCACCAAAAGGCAGGGGGGCATATGTTGGAGCCCATTTTGAGTAGGGTGGACGGTCCGGCCTTGAGGCCGGACGGTCCGCGTGTGCGCAGAGTAGTTTAGGGTTCCGAGTTTTGTGCTACGGTTGTTAGCTAGATTCACGGGATTCACTCGGAAATTTGTTTGTAACGGGTCCAGCCCTCCTCCTCTATAAATAGAGAGGTCTACGGCCGATTTGAAACAACGAATCGAACCTTCAATCAATACAATTTACATTTTATCCTAGGAGTAGTTCTAGTCTAGTTTAGGTTTAGTCTTCCAATCCCCAAATTCTCCGCCTCTCCTCGACTCTACATCGATTAGAGGAGTCTAGGTCGGTCTATCCGAGCCTAGACACCACCTAGGATCTCTCCTCCCCGACGGGGTCCCTCCCGGGAGCGAGATCCAGGCGCCGTCGACGATCTTCCGCCGTCCCTGCGCACGCGCGGACCGTCCGGCCCTAGGGCGCGGACCGTCCGGCCGTCAGGCAGGGAACCCGAGTTTCTGCGCCAGGTCGCGGACCATCCGGCCCTGTGCCGCGGACCGTCCGCGCCTGACCAGAGAGCACCGCCGCCTCACGCCAGGTCGCGGACCGTCCGGCCCTGTGCCGCGGACTGTCCGCGCCTGACCAGAGAGCACCGCCACTGGTTCTCTTGAGTAATTGACGCCTCCAAAAAGGTGTCAACAGTGACCAATGGACAAGTGGTGAGGATCATCACATATGTACTTGATCGACAAGCAATATCGACATATATATAATGTTTTTACTCTACACGTAGCTATAGGATCTAGGACACTGGCTAGAGGGGGTGAATAGACGGTTTTGACTAAAATAAAATACACTGGAGAAATTTAATCAAAACAACAAGAGATATAAATTTTTACTAGCCTTGATAGGTCAACAAAATATAATGAGCAATATATGCTAACACTACAAAAGATAGACAATACACAAATTACTAACTACTTGCAAGTAATGAGTAAAAGGCGAGAGAATGACACAGAGATTTATCTCGTGGTATCGATGATTTGCTGATCACCCCTAATCCACGTTGAGATGAAATTCAAGCTCTCACTTGCTCCTCTGTCAAGACACGGCTTGATCTTTGAGCCAAGTGGACAAGAACTCACTCAATATCTCGATTCCACTAGCGTCGCCTTTGCCGCTATGGTGAGGTGGGCGCGAACCCCTCACAATCAACACCGTGGCTCCTCCACAATCTTCACGGAGAGCTCAACGGATACAACACACGAGCCGTCTAGGAGGAAACAACCTCCAAGAATAGCAAGTCAATGACGCTTGCCCGATGTACCACCTAGTGCCTCTCAAGATCACAAAGGATACAAATTGAAAGTCGCCTAGAGGGGGGTGGATAGGCGAAACCTAAAAATTATAACTTTACACCCCACCTAGATCCCTTGATTAGTAGTTAGAACAAGATATACAATTATCGGAGAATAAAAACTAAGTCCTTGCTTGTAAAACATGTTGCTTTCAAATAATGAGGAATTAACAAAACTAAACAACTAATAAGTCTATGAGAATAAAGCAAGAAGGCTTAGATAAGAAGAGCAATAACACAAGTTCTTTCTTGCAAGGTGTTGCTTCAATAAATGAGAATTTAACTTAAAGCAACACCAAATGGTATTAGCAAAGAATAGTGCAAGAAAAACTTAGAAAGGGAAGAACAAACAAATCACAAGCAATAAGCACACGAGACACGGGTGATTTGTTTTACCGAGGTTCGGCCCTCGTAGGCCTAGTCCCCGTTGAGGAGTCCACTAAGGACGGATCTCTTTCAACCCTTTCCCTCTCTCCACCGATCAACAAAGACCGGCGAGCTCTTCTTCTTCTCAAGGATCACTTAAGACCCCGCAAGGATCACCACACTCTTTGGTGTCTCTTGCTAGCTTTACAAGCCTCCAAAACTTTGGAGGAAGTTCAATGGGAGTCAAAACTCCACGCGCAAATGAACACAAAGATGTAGCACACACTATCTCTCAATGAATCTCATAAGGCACTAGTGCTAAAACCAAATGAGTAGCTCTCTCTTGCTTGCTCTCTCTTTTGTGGCACTTGTGTTGATTGTAGTGGTCTAAATCTTGTGTATAGGATGGATCAATGAATGTATGTGGTTGGGAGGGCTTGAATATATCAACTAGGTGACTTGGAATGTTGCTTGGACTCCCACTCGTTGAAGTGGCCGGTTGGGGTGATATTTATAGCCACCAACCAAATTGTAGCCGTTGGAGAAGGCTGCTGGCGATGGGCGCACCGGACAGTGTCCGGTGCGCCGCCACATCATCCTCCTGTTAGTGCTTGGAGCTGGTCGACCGTTGGAGGCTTTGTCCTCATGCGACACCGGACAGTCCGGTGCCCCTCTGACCAACTGCTCTGACTTCTGTCGCGTTCACTGTGCTGCACTGTTCACTGTCAGAGTCGACCGTTGCGCGCAAATAGTCGTTGCTTCGCTGGCGCACCGGACAGTCCGGTGGCCCACCGGACAGTCCGATGAATTATAGCGGAGCTGTGCCTGAGAAACCCAAAACTGAAGAGTTTGAGGTCGATCCTCCCTGGTGCACCGGACACTGTTCGGTGGTGCACCGGACACTGTCCGGTGGCACACCGGACAGTCCAGTGCGCCAGATCAGGGAGCACTTCGGTTTCCTTTGCTCCTTTCTTTTGAGCCCCTTTATAATCTTTGTATTGGTTTTGAGTTGAACCTTTGGCACCTGTAGAACATATACTCTAGAGCAAACTAGTTAGTCCAATTATTTGTGTTGGGCAATTCAACCACCAAAATCAATTAGGAAAAGGTTAGACCCTATTTCCCTTTCAATCTCCCCCTTTTTGGTGATTGATGCCAACACAAACCAAAGAAAATATATAAGTGCATAATTGAACTAGTTTGCATAAAGTAAGTGCAAAGGTTGCTTGGAGTTAAACCAATATATTATTTTTACTAGATATGCATGGATGTTTTTCTTCTTGTTATTTAAAAATTTGGACCACGCTTGCACCACTAGTTTTGTTTTTGCAAATTCTTTGTAAAATTCTTTTCAAAAGATTTTTGCAAATGGTCAAAGGTACATGAATAAGATTGAAAGAAGCACTTTCAGGATTTTGAAATTTTCTCCCCCTGTTTCAAATGCTTTTCCTTTGACTTAAACAAAAATCCCCCTGAATAAAATTCTCCTCTTGTTCAAGAGGGTTTTACAAGTTTTTGAAGATACTAGAACTTTCTCCCCCTTTTGTACACAATAAGATACCAATTTAAAAACTTCATTTTTAAAATTCGGTGGTGGTGCGCTCCTTTTGCTTTGGGCTAATACTTTCTCCCCCTTTGGCATGAATCGCCAAAAACGGATATTTGTGAGTGAAATATAAGCCCTTTTACTTTCTCCCTAATGGTAAACAACTAAATATGATAGAAGATTATACCAAGGTGGAGAACCATGCGGAAAACCGACAAAGAGTGGATAATACCGAAGGAGTTGAGTGGAAGCGTCGTCTTTGCCGAATACTCCATTTCCCTTTCAATTCTATGACTAAGCATGAGAATACACTTGAGAACACATTAGTCATAGACATAAAAGAGATATGATCAAAGGATATATCAAATTAAGCATGATCATAGTTCTATATAACATAGATTGCTCCCCCTAAATATGTGCATGGAGAGGAACACATATTTTGACCTTAAATGCCAATTGCACATAATTAGGTTAATGAGAACATATCTATATCATACAGAATGTGAAGTGCATTATGTCGTAGTATAAGTGTGATGCTCATGACAGTTTATGCACTTATGAAGGCATGTTGTAAACATCTTAAGCATTTACCCTTATGGATTTCAAAGAGGCTTAAGGACCATCCACCTTTGGAACAAAGGTAGCTTATCCTCGTTACAAGGTTAAGCTTTAAGCTCTTTGACAAAAAAATCACTTCATCTAGTTTTAACAAAGATGCACTAATGCAGGAATGAAATTTTGAGAGGTAAAACTAGGTATGAAGCAGGGATAATGCATGGACATGCTTTCTTTTCCTTTTATACAAGATATGCATATAAAGTATAGAAAAGGAAGATTTAGGTACATGTGTAAATGAATGGAAGTAGTTTTACCGTTTTGTACCTTCTCATAGAGACGCTCTCTTCATTGTGCTTTGTCCTTAGTCTTAGTTGCTTAAGACCTCTATTCAAGACAATGTATGGAAATATTTTGCACAATAGAGAGTTCTACAACTAGTGATCCTTCTCCAGGTCATTGTTAGCATATATTAAATGGATCACAAATTGCATAAATGTATCATGAATTCTCCTTTGAACTTAGTGCATATCAAGAGATATCGATTGATAGTATATGCGGCACTAAGAAACATAAATGTTTATTCAATGATCAAACAATTAACAGATGTGGTCAAAAGAACAACATATGCATTGGATAATCAATTAAGCTTAGAATAGGAGAATCCAGTAATTATGCTACTTTAGCAATGAAGGATAAGAATTGAAAAACAGTAGCATACTTCATAAGAAACTTATTCTTATGCAAGAGACTATATAAGATTACTAAGATAAAGCGATAGTCTCAATATAATCAAGATATAGAAAGAGGCTCCCCTAAAGATATGCATCAAGTATTTGAATGAATTGAATGGATGTATTTACTTTTAAAGATAAACGGGGAGAAGCATTATACATCTTGATCAAGGCTTATAAAATTTGCAATAAACAACTTAAGCCTGGTATTCTCACAATGAAAAAGGTTTAGAATGCTTACAACTACACCATTGATCATTTTGAAAATCTTACTATCCAAGTGGGTGTTGTTGTTCTTGATGTCCTTCTCTTTCATGTGAGTGTCCTCCCTTTGCAGTTGTTTATTTTTCCTTTCAAACTTATTGAAAATACTCAAGAAAGATGTTAATAGCACATGGGAGCATATGATGAAGGATGACATCTTTGGATAAGAAATAAAAACAATTCATCATCCATAAGTCACATGAAGTAAAATCCTTATCCTTAGTGCACATCATTAGAAAGGAGGAATATGCACCTTTTAAACATTTTGATTAATCATAGGAATTTTACTTCTTCATATTGAATTTATTATCATAACTTAAAAGCATATCAATATGAACATAGTTATAGCAAAGGCATGAATTAGATTTTAGTGGACAAGTGCATTTATGAGAATGAGATTGAATGCACATCTAGCTGACTTAAGTCCAATAAAGAATCTATTCCTCACATGGGTAGAATATGATAATTTAGATTAAATAGCCATTGAGATGGGAACTAAATTTGATTAAGAAGATGAGTTCCCATACCTTTGCTTTTTCCTTTCTTCCTTTGGGTGAAGAGCAACCCTTGAGGCTTGTGGCTTTAAACATGCACTTACTCTCTTGTAGATTTCCATAAGTAAGCTCAAGAGATATGTCATTAGTAGCACAAGCACTAGTTTCCCTTTTCGTAATCAATTTGATAATGAATGAAAACATAGATTACTAAAACATGGAAACTTCATAGCATGAACTAGATTATCCATAGATGATGTTATGCTCAATTTTAACTCATTAAACAAGCATAAATAATCCTTTAAGATTATGGGAATAAATCTAATTCATGATATGGAAAGCGATAAATGTGAAAGAATCATATCCAATTTAAGCAAGTAGAAATACATCATAAATCATTGGATTGATTTTTCTTTTCATGTTAGATTACGTATTTCCAAAGAGAAACTTATTATCTACAAGTGAGACTACTTGGGTTACTTAGATAAGATCATTAGTCTCACTATTCTAGTTATAGAGAGAGTTTTCCTCTTATAAGTGTCCTAAGGATTTGAATTCCTTACATGACACCTTATCCTTTTAAGAACTTGAAATATCTCTCTATATCTAGAATCATGGCAATAATAAGATAATTAGTGAAAAAACATGCCATGAGATACTTGCAACAAATTAAAGCATGTAGATTGCCATAGTGTGGAAATGATGAGTATGCAATCTACCATATGAGAGGAATTTCTTCAAAGAATGGCGACATAATTTTAAAGACATTTAAAGTGCTTCTTTATCTATGTGGCTACACAAGACACATGAGAAATGATAATTTAAGATACTTGCATTTTTTTTTAAAAAATATAAGTGTTACCATCCTTTGGCTTTCCTCCATGTTGTAGGCCTTGATTTTTCCGCATAGAATAATTCTTTATTTCCTACAACATCAATATCTTCCCAAGATGATATGAGTTTTAGACATAATAAATTGAAATAACTTTGGGTCAATCTTGGATATATAGATTATTGAAGATTGATAGCTTGAGTTAATAAGTATTAAATGGACTCTCTCAAGCACCCCAAAGCTTCATATCATCTTCTTCTCCTGCAAAGCTTGTCAAGCATATTTTGGTATCCATCGCTTGATGGGTCCATCACGGTTAGTCAACAAAGATCTAGGAACCCAAAAGTCCTTTGTGTTAGCACTAGGTAAACTCATTACCTTTCTAGCACAAGTTGCAATTTTGGGTTGCCTAGTTACAAGAGAATTAATTGACAAGATAGGAGTGGAAGTGTTACCAATGGGACAATCTTTGCATTGATGTCCCTTCTTTCGGCATATGTAGCATAGGCGATCATCAAGCCTTGAAGATTTCTTCATTCCTTGTTTCTTGCTTGCTACATGGTTAGTGAATATTTTCTTTTCTAACATTATGCCTTTTTGTTTTAAATGGGGACAAGTTCTAAATAAGTGTCCCTTCTTGGAGCATTTAAAACAAACTTTATCATCCTTGTTAATAATCAAGTCATTTTTAATATAGGGACATGACCCAATCAAGTGCCCCTTTTCAAAACATTCACTACACTTCTTACTTCTCTTAGTGTGAAGTGTGACTTGATTATTACCTTGGATGTTACCTTTTATGGAGGCGTGGTTGAGGCTTTTGGAGGAAGTATTGATTTTCTTCTTTTGATCCTTCCTCTTGGCAATCCTCAAGTCCTTGACATTTTCTTCAAGGGATTTAGTGCATGCCACGGTTGTTCCCGTCTCAAGCTTCTTCACCATGTGATCACGGTTATCTTGAGAAGGTTGAGCAATGCACTTCCCTTTTAGTTATGTCAAGCTCATTTTTAGCCTCTCATTTTCTTCTTTGAGCTTTTGATATGTATCATCTTTTGTTCCTGCAAATTCTAGCTCAAAGGAAGATTTGCTTGTCAACGAACAACAAGCATTAGCACATGATAATGTAGTTTCAATTTGAATACATGTGCATGAGTGAGTTTGTTGGAATTTAAGTTTTCTATCACAACCTCATGAGCAATATTTAATGTGATATGATCATCCATAAGATTTTCATGAGAACATAGGAGCATATCATATTTTTCTTGAAAAGCTAGATTTTCATCTTTTAGCTTTTCTACTTGGTCCTTAAGCACGACATTCCTATTTACTAATTGAGCGATACAATGTAAAGCGTTATCTTGCTTAATTGAAATAGTTTCATACCTTTGGACCAAATCAACATGAGAGCACTTTAGCTCCTCATGTTCTTTAGTCAACTCGTCAAAGTGTAGCATTTTCATGGAGAGAACATTTTCTAGCCTTTGACGAGCTTCGCTTTGCTCTCTCGCTCTTTCTAGAAGTTTGAGCATGACCGCCTTATCTTCTTGGCTTAGGCGAGCGTAGAGTTGCATGAAGCTTCTTTCTTCCTCCTCATCCTCGTTTGTGCTTCCACTATTATTTTCATTAGCCACACAACATATGTGAGAATCGAAATGGGAAGACAAACCTTTTGGATAGGTGAATTCATCGTTTGGTCTCCATCGCTCATTTTCTTCTTCTTCCTTCAAAGGGTTAGTTTCACAAATACCAAAGGAAGTAGAGGCACAAAATGAACTATCATGTTTGGACTCATCAAATTTGCTTTTAATTCTAGTCCAAATATCATGCGCATCATGAACGGATTCATTATAATTTGATATGAAGGCATGATAATCTTCATTGCTAAGAGAATTACTTAAGATGTCATAAGCTAGGTAGTTTAAGTGAAAACATCTTTGATCCTCCTCGGAAATATTTTTTCTATTATAACTAGAGGGGAAGATACTCTTGTCTATAATTTGTTCTAATTGTGGATCTACGGTTCTAAAAGCATTTATCACCCTAGTAGACCAAGAATCATAATTAGAACAATCGGAAAGTAATATCTCAAGAGTTACCACCTTGTTCTCCTTCGGAGTTGTCTTCTTGTTCTTTTGGGATCTTCAACAAGCCATCACTTCGAGCTGTTAGACTCAATATGAAGTTCCTAGCTCTGATACCAATTGAAAGTCGCCTAGAGGGGGGGGGGGTGGATAGGCGAAGCCTGAAAATTATAACTTTACACCCCACCTAGATCCCTTGATTAGTGGTTAGAACAAGATATACAATTATCGGAGAATAAAAACTAAGTCCTTGCTTGTAAAATGTGTTGCTTTCAAATAATGAGGAATTAACAAAACTAAACAACTAATAAGTATGAGAATAAAGCAAGAAGGCTTAATAAGAAGAGCAATAACACAAGTTCTTTCTTGCAAGGTGTTGCTTCAATAAATGAGAATTTAACTTAAAGCAACACCAAATGGTATTAGCAAAGAGTAGTGCAAGAAAAACTTAGAAAGGGAAGAACAAACAAATCACAAGCAATAAGCACACGAGACACGAGTGATTTGTTTTACCAAGGTTCGACCCTCGTAGGCCTAGTCCCCGTTGAGGAGTCCACTAAGGACGGGTCGCTTTCAACCCTTTCCCTCTCTCCACCGATCACCAAAGACCGGCGAGCTCTTCTTCTTCTCAAGGATCACTTAAGACCCCGCAAGGATCACCACACTCTTTGGTGTCTCTTGCTAGCTTTACAAGCCTCCAAAACTTTGGAGGAAGTTCAATGGGAGTCAAAACTCCTCGCACAAATGAACACAAAGATGTAGCACACACTATCTCTTAATGAATCTCACAAGGCACTAGTGCTAAAACCAAATGAGTAGCTCTCTCTTGCTTGCTCTATCTTTTGTGGCACTTGTGTTGATTGTAGTGGTCTAAATCTTGTGTATAGGATGGATCAATGAATGTATGTGGTTGGGAGGGCTTGAATATATCAACTAGGTGACTTGGAATGTTGCTTGGACTCGCACTCGTTGAAGTGGCCGGTTGGGGTGATATTTATAGCCACCAACCAAATTGTAGCCGTTGGAGAAGGTTGCTGGCGATGGGCGCACCGGACAGTGTCCGGTGCGCCACCGGACAGTGTCCGGTGTGTCGCCACGTTATCCTCCCGTTAGGGCTTGGAGCTGGTCGACCGTTGGAGGCTTTGTCCTCATGCAGCACCGGACAGTCTCGTGCGGCACCGGACAGTCTGGTGCCCCTCTGACCAACTGCTCTGACTTCTGCCGCGTTCACTGTGCTACACTGTTCACTGCCAGAGTCGACCGTTGCGCGCAAATAGCCGTTGCTCCGCTGGCACACCGGACAGTCCGGTGGCCCACCGGATAGTCCGGTGAATTATAGCGGAGCTGCGCCTGAGAAACCCGAAGCTGAAGAGTTTGAGGTCGATCCTCCCTGGTGCACCGGACACTGTCCGGGGCGCCAGACCAGGGAGCACTTTGGTTTCCTTTGCTCCTTTCTTTTGAGCCCCTTTATAATCTTTGTATTGGTTTTGAGTTGAACCTTTGGCACCTGTAGAACATATACTCTAGAGCAAACTAGTTAGTCCAATTATTTGTGTTGGGCAATTCAACCACCAAAATCAATTAGGAAAAGGTTAGACCCTATTTCCCTTTCACAAATGCACTACACCTTCTCAATCACTCACTAGAATGCGATCTCAAACAACGAGTGTGAGAGTTTGAGTTAGAGGATCACAAATGAGCTCAATGTATGCTAGGAGTGGCCAAGAGAGCCCTCACACACGAGCTCCACTTCTATTTATAGCCCACAACTCAAACCTATCCGTTATGTGCAACTAGCACAACTTCTGCGCACACGCGGACGGTCCACACCCCATGGCCGGACGGTCCGCCGTACCAGTAACGATTACAAAGGCCGTTTGAAACCTTTCAGTGCTGTCAGAAAAAGTCAAGCCTGGACGGTCCGCCCTCTTGGACCGGACAGTCTAGGACCTGTCAACTTGGAATATCAGAGCACTGCCAGTTAAAACAACCCGAGCGAACTGTCCACCATTCATGGCCGGACGGTCCGCACATGGACCACTTACCGTCTGGCTAAAACCCTGGACGGTCTGTAGTGCAAAAACTCAAAAACACATTGTCCCTGCCCAAATTCAATTCAGCTTATGCAGACGGTCCAGCTTTCTGGCCTGGACGGTCCGTGAAGGGAGACAGAGACAAGGCGCCAACAGACTTCTCTGGCAGCGTCACGGACGGTCCGGCCTCCTAGCCCGAACGGTCCACCGACCATAGAGTTGCTATTTTGCGCTTTTTCAAAAGATTTTGTATTTTGAAAACGAAGCGCTGTTAGCCCTCATACAAATGTAATTGTTTATGCTCTATGAGGCACTAAGTTTTACACCGATCAAGTTCATTGACCTCTCCTAATAGTACGACTGTCTATCCTATTAATCCGGTCAATTTCTTCTCTAAACACCTGCGGACCGGCAAAAACAAAACCTATATTTTGCCTTTGCCTTCACTTGATCCAGAATCAATGGTTATAAGTCTCAAAGACTTTACTATTTCCTGTGGTCCAATCCTACATTCTTATTTCTCTAAGAATTGTTAGTCCACAATCAGTTGTCATTAATTACCAAAACACCACTTAGGGGCCTAGATGATCCACATTCTCCCTCTTTTGGTAATTGATGACAACATTGCATATTTTATAAAAAAGTAGATTTTGTTTTCCAAACCTTCCTTACATACTGGGTATGAGAAAGATTTGAGATGAGTTTTGAGTGACTTATCTTGATTTTAAAGTTCATCTGAAATATTGATAAGTGAGCATAGAAAATTGAAGAATAGGAATAGCTCCCCCTATATGTGTGCATGAAGAATATCCAGTTGATGAATTCACACACATAGTATATCAGAGTTTTGGCGGAGATCTTCCTATAATCATGGTTATCGAGCTACAAAGGAATAGTAGTATGAAAAATAAACGCAGCAAGAGAAATAACACTTCGATTAACCATTACAAGTTCAACAGATAGAACCTTAAAAATTTAAACATAGTTCGAAACACATAATAACTTAGTAATATAAAATGTAAACGGAATAAATATGTAAGCTCCCCCTGATTTCTCCATTCCCAACTTCATTTCTCTCCCCTTTTGACATCAATTTCCACAAGGGGACGTCATTGTGCACCAGGTGGGGGACACAGATACATACTGTAATAGTGGGAGCTAAAGCTATCAAAGATAGAGGTGAACTGACTGAAGTCATTTTGAAGCTGCTAACGCCTTTCAACCAGTGAGTGAATGCCGTCACTGGTAGACAGAGACTCAAATTGACTTGACAGAGCACCCATGTTGTCTTAAAAACTTTGTTGCATGTTGTTCATTCGACTCATAATTGGATCATGCACACTAGTTTGAATATGAGAGCAAAGATCAATAAACTGTGAATGAACCTCATCCAGCTGAGAGTCAACAACAGAAAATGGATCATGCAGATCAGAGAATTAGCCATCAAAGTGAGATTGCATGTGATCAAAGCGACAATCGACATGTGACATCATGCCCTGGAATTGACCATCCATATGTGTCTAGAGCCCGTGCTGCATTTGTTGAAAATAAGGATCAAAATATCCAGGTGCAGGATGCTAGTACTGTCCTTGCTACTGAGGAGATGGAGGAGGAGGCATTTGCTGAGCTGAACGCGCCTCAGGCTGAGTAGCAAAATCATCTGCTTGAACTCCCTCATCATCAGGAAAGGGGGTGAGGGGCCTGATAAGAAAACCAATCTCCTTAAATGGCCTAAATGGAGTGTGAGCTGTTTCACACCGCCCTTCAAATCTGGTTTTGAAAGGGAAATTGGATTAATCATTTCCTATAATTAATTTTGGTGGTTGATGACCAACGCAAACACGTGGACTAACTAGTTTGTCTAGAATTCATCTATTACAGGTGCATAAGTTTCAACACAAACCAAGAAAGAAATCAAGTTAGGGACGCAATTTTATTGGAGCAAAAGGACTTGAGTATGTTGAGAATTGGCGCACCGGACTGTCCAGTGTGCCACCGGACAGTGTCCGGTGCACCAGGACAGTACACTCCTCAATCAGCCACTCTCAGGATTTTTGGAACGCGCTCCGCTATAATTCACCGGACTGTCCGGTGTGCCACCAGACTGTCCGGTGAGCCAGCAGAGCAACGGCTCCCTGCGCCAACGGTCGACTCTGCAAAGTGTTACAGTGATGAATAGTGTCGTGCAGAAGTCAGAGCAGCGAAGTCAGAGGGGCACCGAACTGTTCGGTGTGGCACTGGACTGTCCGATGCCGCAAGAGGACAAAGCCTCCAACGGTCCACCAGCTTCAGACCCTAACGGTTGGCTGACGTGGCGACGCACCGGACATCACACAATACCTGTCCGGTGCGCCCATTGCCAGCAGCATTGGCCAACGGCTACATGGTGGTTGGGGGCTATAAATACTCCCCAACCACCACAACCTTTGGCATCCAAGTTTTTCAAAGATCACATTCAATACAAGAGCTAGTGCATTCACTCCAAGACACATTTCCAAAGATCAAACCCTCTCCATGTCTAGAATTCATCTCCAACATTTAGTGACTTGTGAGAGAGTGTGTTCGTGTTCTTTTGCGCTCTTGTTTCTTGGATTGCCTTTCTTCCTTTCTCATTCTTGTTCTCAAGTGACTTGTAATCAAAGCAAGAGACACCTAAGCGTGTGGTGGTCCTTGCGAGGTCTTAGTGGCCCGATTGATTAAGGAGAAGGCTCACTCGGTATAAGTGACCGTTTGAGAGAGGGAAAGGGTTGAAATAGACCCGGTCTTTGTGACCTCCTCAGCGGGGACTAGGTTCTTTAGAACCGAACCTCGATAAAACAAATCATCGTGTTTACTCGCCTTATTTCTTGGTTGATTTGTTTTCCCCCTCTTCGGACTTGAAGTTAATTCTAATGCTAAACCCGACTTGTAGTGAGTGTTTAAAGTTATAAATTTTAGGTTTCACCTATTCACCCCCTTTAGGCGACTATCAATTGGTATCAGAGCTAGTGCTTCATTAAGAGCCTAACCAACTCGAAGTGATGTCTGGAGATCACGCCAAGGGGGAGATCATGATCGGCGAAAAGCCCACAAGCTCGGTGTCGGGGACCATAATTAGGGGTACCCTCAAGACGCCTAATTCTCAGCTGGTAACCCCCATCAGCATAAAGCTGCAGAGGCCTGATGGGTGCGATTAAGTCAGGGATCGGCCCATACGAGCGACTCGATCACGCCTCGCCCGAGCCTAGCCTCGGGCAAGGGCAGCCGACCCCGAGGTGTTTCCGTCTCGCCCGAGGCCCCCTTTTAACGGCTGACACATCTCCGGCTCGCCCGAGGCCTTGCCTTCGCTAAGAAGCAACCCTGACTAAATCGCCGCGCCGACCGACCGAGTCGCAGGGGCATTTAACGCAAAGGTAGCCTGACACCTTTACCCTGACGCGCGCCCCCCGGCAGAGCCGAAGTGACCGCCGTCACTTCGCCGCTCCACTGACCGGTTTGACAGAAGGACAGCGCCGCCTGCGCCATTCCGACTGCAGTGCCACTTGACAGAGTGAGACAGACAGGCAGTCAGGCCTTGCCAAAGGCGCCATAGGAAGCTCCGCCCGACCCAGGGCTCGGACTCGGGCTAAGGCCCCGGAAGACGGCGAACTCCGCTCCGCCCGACCCAGGGCTCGGACTCGGGTTAAGGCCCCGAAAGACGGCGAACTCCGCTCCGCCCGACCCAGGGCTCGGACTCGGGCTAAGGCCCCGGAAGACGGCGAACTCCGCTCCGCCCGACCCAGGGCTCGGACTCGGGCTAAGGCCCCGGAAGACGGCGAACTCCGCTCTGCCCGACCCAGGGCTCGGACTCGGGCTAAGGCCCCGGAAGACGGCGAACTCCGCTCCACCCGACCCAGGGCTCGGACTCGGGCTAGGCCCCAGAAGACGACGAACTCCGCTTCGCCCGACCCCAGGGGTCGGACTCCGCCCTGGCCTCTGCCGAACGACCTCCGCCTCGCCCGACCCAGGAGCTCGGGCTCGGCCTCGGCCATGGAAGACAGACTCGACCTCGGCTTCGGAGGAGCCTCCACGTCGCCCGACCTAGGGCGCAAGTCCGCCACGCCAACAGGAAGCGCCATCATCACCCTACCCCGAGCCGACTCGGGCCGCAGAGAACAAGACCGGCGTCCCATCTGGCTAGCTCCGCCAGATAGGCAATGATGGCGCCCCGCTAGATCCGTGACGACGGCGGCTCTCAGCTCCCTTACGGAAGCAGGGGGACGTCAGCAAGGACCCAACCGCTCCGACAGCTGTCCCTCCGCCAGGCTCCGTTGCTCCTCCGACAGCCACGACACCACACCAGCTGGGTGCCAAGATCTCTATGGCTGCCACATTGGCATGTACTTAGGGCGCTAGCTCACCCCCGCTAGACACGTAGCACTTTGCTACACCCCCATTGTACACCTGGATCCTCTCCTTACGCCTATAAAAGGAAGGACCAGGGCCTTCTTAGAGAAGGTTGGCCGCGCAGGGATGAGGACGGGGCAGGCGCTCTCTTGGGGCCGCTCGCTTTCCTCACCCGCGTGGACGCTTGTAACCCCCTACTGCAAGCGCACCCGACCTGGGCGCGGGACGAACACGAAGGCCGCGGGATTCCCACCTCTCTCACGACTCGTCTCCGGCCACCTCGCCTTCCCCCCTTCGCGCTCGCCCACGCGCTCGACCCATCTGGGCTGGGGCACGCGGCACACTCACTCGTCGGCTTAGGGACCCCCCGGTCTCAAAACGCCGACAGTTGGCGCGCCAGGTAGGGGACTGCTGCGTGTTGACGAGCAGCTTCCCGTCAAGCTCCAGATGGGCAGTCTCCAACGACCTCTCCAACCCGGGACGGTGCTCCGTTTCGGGAGTCTCGAGTTCATGTCTCTCGACGGCAGCTACGACATGATACTCCTTCCACCGCCGCGCGATGACGACAATGGCGGCCGACAGCCCGCCCGCCGGCGGCGGAATCGACGACGGCTTCCCCGCGTGGTGGAAGAACAACATTCGAGCTCGCCCCGTCCTCTCCCCCGCCATCGGGGGAGGAGGCGGGGCAACCAAGGCTGAGCGGGAGACCGCGCTCCGTCGGCTGTCGAGCGAATCGACGTCCCCAGCGCCCCAACGGAGGGCGCGTCAGGCATCGACCTCGCGTTTGAGACGAAGGCGAGCGCCGTCCCCCCGCGACACGCCAATCCCGAGCAAGTGGACGACGCCAGCACGCTCGCGGAGGGCCTGCAGGACGTCGCCCTCGTCCCCAAGACGACGGCGCAGTCAGTCCCCGACGTGACTATGTCGCTCCTCGTCGACCAAAAGGTACCGACTGATTCCCATCCTACGTCATTTCGACTCGGCCTCAACCCGCCTAGCGACCTCGCTTTGGCGGGCGCTCACGTTGAGGCGAGTGCAACCCCTCTGGGGTTTCGTGTGCGGTCGCCTTGGGACCGATTGATGGACGTCTCGACCTACAGGCCCTCTGGGTCCGAGGAAGATGACGATCCTAGCGTCTGTTGGGATTTCTCTGGATTTGGCAACCCCAGTGCCATGCGGGACTTTATGACCGCATGTGACTACTGCCTCTCCGACTGTTCCGACGGCAGCCGCAGCCCTGACGACAAGGACTGCAGCCCAAGCCGCAAATGTTTCCACATCGAGCTAGGGGATCCCTCCGAAGGCAACCATCTCGGCATGCCGGAGGACGATGATCTCCCTAGGCCAGTGCCTCGCGCTGACATCCCGCAGGAGCTAGCTGTGGTCCCCGTTCCAGCGGGGGGTCACGACCCACAGCTCGAGCAAGTCCGCGGGGCGCAGGCCAGGCTCGACGAGGGAGCAGGAGCGCTCGAGTCGTTCTGCCAGGACGTCGGGCAGGTATGGGCGGGCCAACCCCCGGCCGGAGAAATACGTCACCTGCCCCAGGGTTTCCAGCACCGCGTCGCCAACGATGTCAGGGACAGGCCGCCACCCGCATCCAGCGGGGTCGGTCAGAACCTGGCAGCCACAGCGATGCTCCTCCGCGCGATGCCAGAACCATCAACCACCGAGGGTCGGCGAATCCAGGGAGAGCTCAAGAATCTCCTGGAAGGCGCTGCGGCCCGGCGGGCCGAGATCTCTGCCTCCCGAAGGCAGGGGTACCCCTCGGAACCTCATGCCACGACTTCCCGATTCATGCGGGAAGCCTCGGTCTACACCGGGCGCACGCGCAACACCGTGCCTGCGGCCCCGGGCCACCTCGGCAACGAGCACCATCGTCGCGACCGTCGGGCCCGCCTTGACGAAAGGGTGCGCCGAGGCTACCACCCCAGGCGTGGGGGACGCTACGACAGCGGGGAGGATCGAAGTCCCTCGCCCGAACCACCCGGTCCGCAGGCCTTCAGCCGGGCCATCCGGCGGGCGCCGTTTCCGGCCCGTTTCCGACCCCCGACTACTATCACAAAGTACTCAGGGGAAACGAGACCGGAATTGTGGCTCGCAAACTACCGCCTGGCCTGCCAACTGGGTGGAACGGACGACGACAACCTCATCATCCACAACCTCCCCCTGTTCCTCTCCGACACTGCTCGCGCCTGGTTGGAGCACCTGCCTCCGGGGCAGATCTCCAACTGGGATGATTTGGTCCAAGCCTTCGCCGGCAATTTCCAGGGCACGTACGTGCGCCCCGGGAATTCCTGGGACCTCCAAAGCTGTCGGCTACAGCCGGGAGAGTCTCTTCGGGACTACATCCGGCGATTCTCGAAGCAGCGCACCGAGCTGCCCAACATCACCGACTCAGATGTCATCGGCGCGTTCCTTGCCGGCACCACCTGCCGCGACCTGGTGAGCAAGTTGGGTCGCAAGACCCCCACCAGGGCGAGCGAGCCGATGGACATCGCCACCAAGTTCGCCTCTGGCCAGGAGGCGGTCGAGGCCATCTTCCGAAAGGACAAGCAGCCCCAGGGCCGCCCGTCGGAAGATGCTCCCGAGGCGTCTACTCCGCGCGGCGCCAAGAAGAAAGGCAAGAAGAAGTCGCAAGCGAAACGCGACGCCGCCGACGCGGACCTTGTCGCCGCCGCCGAGTACAAGAACCCTCGGAAGCCCCCCGGAGGTGCTAACCTCTTCGACAAGATGCTCAAGGAGCCGTGCCCTTACCATCAGGGGCCCGTCAAGCACACCCTCGAGGAGTGCGTCATGCTTCGGCGCCACTTCCACAGGGCCGAGCCACCCGCAGAGGGTGGCAGGGCCCGCGACGACGACAAAAAGGAAGATCACCAAGTAGGAGAGTTCCCCGAGGTCCACGACTGCTTCATGATCTACGGAGGGCATGCGGCGAATGCCTCGGCTCGGCATCGCAAGCAAGAGCGTCGGGAGGTCTGCTCGGTGAAGGTGGCGGCGCCAGTCTACCTAGACTGGTCCGACAAGCCCATCACCTTCGACCAAGCTGACCACCCCGACCACGTGCCGAGCCCGGGGAAATACCCGCTCGTCGTCGACCCCATCATCGGCGACATCAGGCTCACCAAGGTCCTGATGGATGGGGGCAGCTGCCTCAACATCATCTACGCCGAGACCCTCAGGCTCCTGCGCGTCGATCTGTCCTCCGTCCGAGCAGGCGCTGCGCCCTTCCACGGGATCATTCCTGGGAAGCGCGTCTAGCCCCTCGGACGGCTCAACCTTCCTGTCTGCTTCGGAACGCCCTCCAACTTCCGAAGGGAGATTTTGACGTTCGAGGCGGTCGGGTTCCGAGGAACCTACCACGCGGTATTGGGGAGGCCATGCTACGCGAAGTTCATGGCCGTCCCCAACTACACCAACCCTCCGTCAAGATCAACGACACGCCCGAGTCCGAGGTACCCTCGGCCCAGCCCGAGGCATCCTCGGTTCAGCCCGAGGCGTCTTCGGCTCAGCCCGAGGTACCCTCGGCCCCCGAGGGCGAGGCGCTGCGCATCGAGGAGGAGCGGAGCGGGGTCACGCCTGATCGAGATTGGCAGACCCCGTACCTGCAATATCTCCGCCAAGGAGAGCTACCCCTCGACCAAGCCGAGGCTCGGCGGGTAGCGCGACGTGCCAAGTCGTTCGTCTTGCTGGGCGATGAGAAGGAGCTCTACCACCGCAGCCCCTCGGGCATCCTCCAGCGATGCATCTCCATCGCCGAAGGTCAAGAACTCCTGCAAGAGATACACTCGGGGGCTTGCGGCCATCATGCAGCGCCCCGAGCCCTCGTCGGGAATGCTTTCCGGCAAGGCTTCTACTGGCCGACGGCGGTGGCTGACGCCACTAGAATCGTCCGCACCTGCGAAGGGTGTCAATTCTATGCGAAGCAGACCCACCTGCCCGCTCAGGCTCTGCAGACGATACCCATCACCTGGCCCTTCGCTGTGTGGGGTCTGGACCTCGTCGGCCCTCTGCAGAAGGCGCCCGGGGGCTACACGCACCTGCTGGTCGCCGTCGACAAATTCTCCAAGTGGATCGAGGTCCGACCCCTGAACAGCATCAGGTCCGAGCAGGCGGTGGCATTCTTCACCAACATCATCCATCGCTTCGGGGTCCCAAACTCCATCATCACCGACAACGGCACCCAATTCACCGGCAGAAAATTCTTGGATTTTTGCGAGGATCACCACATCCGGGTGGGCTGGGCTGCCGTAGCTCATCCCATGTCGAATGGGCAAGTAGAGCGTGCCAACGGCATGATTCTACAAGGGCTCAAGCCTCGGATTTACAACGACCTCAACAAGTTCAGCAAGCGATGGATGAAGGAACTCCCCTCGGTGGTCTGGAGCCTAAGGACAACGCCGAGCTGAGCCACAGGTTTCACGCCGTTCTTCCTGGTCTACGGGGCCGAGGCCGTCTTGCCCACTGACCTGGAATACGGCTCCCCAAGGACGAGGGCCTACGATGATCAAAGCAACCAAGCAAGCCGAGAAGACTCGCTGGACCAGCTGGAAGAGGCTCGGGACAGGGCCTTACTACACTCGGCGCGGTATCAGCAGTCCCTGCGACGCTACCACGCCCGAGGGGTCCGACCCCGAGACCTCCAGGTGGGCGACCTGGTGCTTCGACTGCGGCAAGACGCCCGAGGGAGGCACAAGCTCACGCCCCCCTGGGAGGGGCCATTCGTCATCACCAAAGTTCTGAAGCCCGGAACGTACAAGCTGGCCAACAGTCAAGGCGAGGTCTACGACAATGCTTGGAACATCCAACAGCTACGTCGTTTCTACCCTTAAGATGTTTCCAAGTTGTTCATATACCCCGCACCCACGCAAAGTTTAGTCAACAAGGAAGGGTCGGCCTCGCCTCGGCAAAGCCCGACCCTCCCTCGGGGGCTAAAAGGGGGGAAACACCCTCTGCGTCAAAATTTTCCTCGGAAAAAAAAATCTCTTCTACCAGAATATCTTTCGTGCTTTTTGACTACTTCGAAAAGTGGGTCCTGGAAACGACGGAGTACACGTAAGCAGCCAAGGCTGACCGAGCCGAGGGACTCCTACGCCTCCGGGATACGGATACCTCACTCATCACCTTCTGCGATAAGTAACTCGCGTTCGGATAAAGTGACTCCACGGATCGAACAAGTCTTTACGTTCGGAAGCCCTTCTGCCGAAGCGATCCTTCGAGCCTTCTCGACCAAGTCGGTGACAGGGCCTCATGGATGGGTGAAAGTACGTGTAAGCGGCAAGGCCGACCGAGCCGAGGGACTCCCACGCCTCCGGGATACGGATACCTCACTCATCACCTTCCGCGAGAAGCAACTCTCGCTCGCACTAACATCCCTGTTACCGACAAAAAGTCCAGATACTCGAAACAAGAGGAAAAGAGACGCAGCTTTACAACGCAGCGAGGGTGTGTGTTCTGGCCTCGACGGCCGCACAAGGCACACGCTACAAGACAATCTGATCCTGCAGGCTCGGGTCTTGACGCTGGAAGGGGGCAGCAACACCCTCGGCATCGACGGCACCTTCGGCGAGGCCCGACCTAGCCTCGGACGGCGACGTGGTCCGAGGGTCTCCGCTCCGAAGGACGACGTCATCACCACGCCCGGGCAATCGCTGCCAGGGACTTCTCCGGGAATCCGGCCCGAGCAGGCGGCTCAGCCGGTCACCCCTGGGGCCTCGGCCAACCATCTTCCGAGGGCACCAGCCCGGTCCGAAGCCTCGGCTGATCAACTCCGACGTCGATCCCGCCAACGGACAACCCGGCTAGGCTCCAGCCAACCAGGTTTCATTTTCGAGCCGACTCCACCTCTGTTCATACTGATATCGCTACCCCTGGCCTCGGCTCGTCGAAGAGCGGCCGAGGGGTCTCTTTAACTAGGCTAGAGGAGCCTCAGACAGCAAGGCCGACCGAGCCGAGGGACTCCTACGCCTCCGGGATACGGATACCTCACTCGTCACCTTGACACGAGGCGACTCATGCTTGGTGAAGTGGTTCAGATAGTCAACAGACGAGTCTTAGTGCTCAAAAATGAGGAAAAAACACGGCTCCGTGCCGTAATTACATACATGTTCAGGCCCCGAAAGCCGAAATGAACAAAAAAACCCTGGCATTCGAAGTGCCATTACAAACGGAACTTCGGTTCCCCTCCGCAGGTACGAACAACCCCACTCGATAGGGGCGGGCCTGCGGGGCTACAGAAGACTGACGGGCGGCTCGCCGCCGCCCGCTCTGACTACGGCGACAACGGCCCCCACTCCGGATGGCCGAACTGCAGTAGCGCAGGCCTCAGGGTAGGCACTGCTGCAGTCTTGCCCTCGCCCACACCGACGCTCGAGGGGCGAGGACAAGCACAAAGAGCCGGAGGCCCGAAGCACGGATGGTGGCGGTGATCCCGTCGGCGACGGGGACTTCTCGAGCTGCCTCCGCCTCAGCACCGACGGCAGGAGCCGTCAGCCCTCCGGCAAATCCCCACTCAAGTCCTCCCAAATGAGTGGGGCACTGGCCTCCGCGTGAAGGCGCCGTCCCGGTGCAAAGGCAGGACCACCCCAGAACACGAACGCCGCCCTAGCAGCGCGTGGCATCTAGGGTGGTCCTCCCGTGTACACGGCGCGGCAGCCGCCCCCCTCCATAAGGGGCCGCCGGGAGCCAAGCCAACGAACCCGACACGCTGGAGGTGACGACGCCTGCCGTCGATCCGCCCCGCGTTGTCGAAGTCCGGGCCACCCGCAGGGCCAGTGAGCGCCCTCTCCCTCGAATGCTGCGGGAGAGGATGACCCACGAACCCGTGCGGGAGGTAGAGCGCCGGCTCAGCCCGGCACCCACCCCAGCAAGGATGATGAACATCCTTGAAGCTGAGGGTGGGACCAAGATCGCAGCCCGGCTTGCTCCTCCCCACCCAGGAGCTGGTGGTCACCGTCTCGGGTGACCACCAGCGGAGGGGAGCAACCGGGCTGGAGGATGAAAATCCTTGAAGCCGAACGATGGCTGAAAGGTACCAACTCCCACGGAGTTGCGTTCCTCCAACGATGGGGCGAAAAGACAGCGGTTTCCCCCATCCGGGGGCTTGGAAGGTGGAAAGACACGGTGCATAAGGGAGGAAGAAGACATGGTCGCCTTACGAAAGGGGTCGCCCTCCTTTTAAAGGCGACTCTCCCTGCTTGCGCCCCCAACCGTCACGGGCTGAGTCTTCTCCAGCACGCTCCAAAGCCCTCCCCTGCGGCGCGGGGGCTGGGTCCCGCATGTCATGCAGACCAGCTCCAAGCAGAAGAAGCCAAACCGCCGCGCGTGGTGCACGTAATCGCCCAGCGGTTACAAGTGACCCTCCACTCTTGCCCAGACCAACGGGCGAAAGGGGCGGGCAGCCATGCAGGCGGCATGCAGCCGCGCCAAGTGGACGCGCTTCTCCGACTCCCGACACGCCAGCATGGAGGCCCAGGCCCACGCGTCGCGCGACCGGCGCGCCGGATGCTGCATGCAAGCAACTGTACCACTTGCGCCACCACCGCGCCTCCTCGATTGCGGAACCAATACCGCGACTCGAGGCGACCCAGCGCGCGACCCAGCAGCGCCAGCCTGACGCAGCAGTCAACACGGTCAAAAGTGGGCCGGCAGTGATGACGATGGCAGGCGCGTGGGAGCAGCGGTCACGTCGTCAGCCAAGCTCACGTCCCATCCGGAGGCAGCGAGAGAACCCCCTCTCACGGCGTGAAGACAACGCGCCCGTGATCCGTTCCTCGAACGGCTCGCGCACGCGCAACGGCAGCCCCGCCAACTACTCGCCCCGTCGCATTAACTCCGCGGCTGGACAGGTGGCGCTTCTGGCAGGGGCAGCGGGCGACGCTTCGCCTTCGCCGAAACAACCGCGCCAAAAAAGGTACGCCGCGTCGTTCGGTTTCGTATCCTTTTTCCTTTTTTCCTCTTTCTCTATCTCTTGCGACAGGGACCGGGAAAGGGGGATACCCCGAAAGGGATCCTTCCCCGTGAAGGAACTAGGCTCCGAGCCTCCTTACTGATCAGGGGTTCGAAGGCTGGCCCCCCGGAGGGTTCAACAGCCGCCTCAGATCGTGTGGGCCCTACACCCACTACTGGTCAGAGGTTCGAAGGCCGGCCCCCCGAAGGGTTCCACGGCCGCCTCAGGCTACTCGGGCTCCGCGCCCATTACTGATCAGGGGTTCGAAGGCTGGCCCCCGAAGGGTTCACAGTCGCCTCAGACACTGAGCGAGGGATGACCAGGGGTACGTTCGATACATAACCAAGGCTCGGGCTGCGCTCCCGAGGTACCCTAGGACATTTCCGAGACCAGCGGGAGCGATTTTGTAACGGAATCCCATCGGAGGGAGGCATCGAGCCCTCGGACCCCGTCGCCAGGGGACCGGGTCCGGCAGATCACCCGCAGGTACTTTTGGGCGTGCCTCTGGGCCCCTAGCCGACCCCCAACGAACGGGGCACGGACGTCCACTCGGATTACCCGCTTGCAGCTCACCGGAGACACCATGTTCGGTGCCCATCGAGGGTAACATGGCGCTCTCCCCCCTCCTCCTTGCGGAAAGGCGACGTAGGGGCGTATGTAAAAAAGCTGAGTCTGTCCCTGATCGCCCTCTCGCCCTGTGCGGAGGCTCGGGGGCTGCTCTCGCAAACCCGGCTCCGGCCAAACCGTTGACAGCGTCAACATACCAGCCCGAGAACTTGGGCCCCGACCGTGCACCCGGGCTACGGCCAGTTCGCATGAGGGAACCACCAGACCAGCCGAAGCATTACGCAAGGCATTAAGACCTCGAAGGAGTGAAACCACTCCTCCGAGGCCTCGGGGGCTACACCCGGCGGGTGCGCTCGCGCGCACCCACCGGAACAAAATGCAACCGAGAAAGGCTGGTCCCCTTGCAAAAAAGTGCGACGAAAGCCTCCAAGCGAGTGCTAACACTCCCTTCGAGGCTCGGGGGCTACTGTCGGGGACCATAATTAGGGGTACCCTCAAGACGCCTAATTCTCAGCTGGTAACCCCCATCAGCATAAAGCTGCAGAGGCCTGATGGGTGCGATTAAGTCAGGGATCGGTCCATACGAGCGACTCGATCACGCCTCGCCCGAGCCTAGCCTCGGGCAAGGGCAGCCGACCCCGAGGTGTTTCCGTCTCGCCCGAGGCCCCCTTTTAACGGCTGACACATCTCCGGCTCGCCCGAGGCCTTGCCTTCGCTAAGAAGCAACCCTGACTAAATCGCCGCGCCGACCGACCGAGTCACAGGGGCATTTAACGCAAAGGTAGCCTGACACCTTTACCCTGACGCGCGCCCCCCGGCAGAGCCGAAGTGACCGCCGTCACTTCGCCGCTCCACTGACCGGTCTGACAGAAGGATAGCGCCGCCTGCGCCATTCCGACTGCAGTGCCACTTGACAGAGTGAGACTGACAGGCAGTCAGGCCTTGCCAAAGGCGCCATAGGAAGCTCCGCCCGACCCAGGGCTCGGACTCGGGCTAAGGCCCCGGAAGACGGCGAACTCCGCTCCGCCCGACCCAGGGCTCGGACTCGGGTTAAGGCCCCGGAAGACGGCGAACTCCGCTCCGCCCGACCCAGGGCTCGGACTCGGGCTAAGGCCCCGGAAGACGGCGAACTCCGCTCCGCCCGACCCAGGGCTCGGACTCGGGCTAAGGCCCCGGAAGACGGTGAACTCCGCTCCGCCCGTCCCAGGGCTCGGACTCGGGCTAGGCCCTATAAGACGACGAACTCCGCTTCGCCCGACCCCAGGGGTCGGACTCCGCCCTGGCCTCTGCCGAACGACCTCCGCCTCGCCCGACCCAGGAGCTCGGGCTCGGCCTCGGCCATGGAAGACAGACTCGACCTCGGCTTCGGAGGAGCCTCCACGTCGCCCGACCTAGGGCGCAAGTCCGCCACGCCAACAGGAAGCGCCATCATCACCCTACCCCGAGCCGACTCGGGCCGCAGAGAACAAGACCGGCGTCCCATCTGGCTAGCTCCGCCAGATAGGCAATGATGGCGCCACGCTAGACCCGTGACGACGGCGGCTCTCAGCTCCCTTACGGAAGCAGGGGGACGTCAGCAAGGACCCAACCGCTCCGACAGCTGTCCCTCCGCCAGGCTCCGTTGCTCCTCCGACAGCCACGACACCACACCAGCTGGGTGCCAAGATCTCTCCGGCTGCCACATTGGCATGTACTTAGGGCGCTAGCTCACCCCCGCTAGACACGTAGCACTTTGCTACACCCCCATTGTACACCTGGATCCTCTCCTTACGCCTATAAAAGGAAGGACCAGGGCCTTCTTAGAGAAGGTTGGCCGCGCGGGGACGAGGACGGGGCAGGCGCTCTCTTGGGGCCGCTCGCTTCCCTCACCCGCGTGGACGCTTGTAACCCCCTACTGCAAGCGCACCCGACCTGGGCGCAGGACGAACACGAAGGCCGCGGGATTCCCACCTCTCTCACGACTCGTCTCTGGCCACCTCGCCTTCCCCCCTTCGCGCTCGCCCACGCGCTCGACCCATATGGGCTGGGGCACGCGGCACACTCACTCGTCGGCTTAGGGACCCCCCGGTCTCGAAACGCCGACACTCGGGGAGGACTCTCTCAAGGGAGTCCATCTACAAGTATATGGAGGAATCCTCTTCCTCCATCAAGTCACATCAGAAGGGTGATAAGAAGAAGAAGAAGATGAAGAAGGTGGTCTACTACGAGACCGACTCTTCGTCACCCTCCACCTTCGGCTCCGAGTCGTCCACTACTTCTAAGCGCCATGAACGCAAGAAGTATAGTAAGATGCCCCTACGCTATCCCCGTATTTCAAAGCGCGCTCCATTACTTTCCGTACCCCTAGGCAAACCACCATATTTTGATAGTGAAGATTATTGTATGTGGAGTGATAAAATGAGGCACCATCTAACCTCACTCCACGAAAGTATTTGGGATATTGTTGAGTACGGAGCGCAGGTACCTAAGGTGGGGGACAAGGACTACGACTCGGACGAGGCCACCCAAATTAGGCACTTTAACTCCCATGCCACGTCTATACTCCACGCCTCCTTGTGTCGACAGGAGTATAACAAGGTGCAAGGGTTAAAGAACGCCAAAGAAATTTGGGACGTTCTCAAAACCGCACAAGAAGGGGACGAGGTGACCAAGATCACCAAGCGTGAAATGATCGAGGGAGAACTCAGTCGATTCATCCTCAACAAAGGGGAAAGCCGCAAGCCATGTACAATCGGCTCAAGATGATGGTCAATCAAGTGCGCAACCTCGGGAGCACCAAGTGGGATGACCATGAAATGGTCAAGGTTATTCTTAGATCACTTGTTTTTTGTAATCCCACTCAAGTGCAACTAATCCGTGGAGACCCTAGATATAAACAGATGTCTCTTGAGGAGGTGATTGGCAAGTTTGTGAGCTTTGAACTTATGATCAAAGACTCCAAACACATTGTCAACTTGGAGCAAGGCGCCACCTCAACACCCGAGGTGCAACCCGTCGCATTCAAAGCGACGGAAGAAGAGAAGAAGGAGTCTACATCAAGTAGGCTTCCAATCGACGCCTCCAAGCTCAACAACAAGGAAATGGCTCTCATCATCAAGAGTTTCCGCCAAATCCTCAAGCAAAGGAGGGGGAAAGATTACAAGTCCCGCTCCAAGAAGGTGTGCTACCGGTGTGGTAAGTTTGGTCACTTTATTGCTAAATGTCCAATTTCAAGTGAAAGTGACAGGGACGACGACAAGAAGGGGAAGAAGAAGGAGAAGAAGAGATACTACAAGAAGAAGGGTGGCGATGCCCACATATGCCGGGAATGGAACTCCGACGAGAGCTCCAACGACTCCTCTTTCGACGAGGACGCCGCCAACATCGCCGTCAACAAGGGCCTCCTCTTCCCCAACGTCGGCCACAAGTGTCTCATGGCTATGGATGGCAAGAGGAAGAAGGTACACTCTAGAGCCACCTCCAAATATACAACATCTAGTGATGAGGGCAGCTCTAGTGATGATGAAGATAATTTAATGTCTCTTTTTGCCAACCTCAGCATGGACCAAAAGAAAAAATTAAATGAATTGATAGAAGCCATTAATGAGAAGGATGAACTCTTGGAAAGCCAAGAGGACATCCTCATTAAAGAAAACAAAAAATTCATTAAATCGAAAAATGCTTATGCTCAGGAAGTAGAAAAATGTGAAAATTTGTCTAAGGAGCTTAGCATTTGTCATGATTCAATTTCTAGTCTTAGAACTGAAAATGCTAGTCTAGTTTCTAAGATTGAAAAATTTAATGTTTGCAATGATTCTATTTCCTGTCTTAGAAATGAGAATGCCATGCTAAATGCTAGGATTGATGAATTAAATGTTTGCAAACCATCTACATCTACTATCGAGCATGTTTCCATTTGCACTAGATGTAGAGATATAAATGTTGAAGCTATTGCTGATCACCTTGCCATGATTAAAAATCAATATGATCACATAGCTATGTTAAATGCTAAAATTACCGAGCATGAGCTCGAAAATAAAAAATTTAAATTTGCTCGCAGCATGCTTTATAATGCACTAGTACACAGAAGCTCTATAGTGGCGGTTCTAAACCTATTTACACAGGCGTTTTTCAGTACCGCCAGTGCTAGGGGTCAGTGGAAATCAGCATTTCCACTGGCGGTTATTTTGGAACCGCCAGTGAAAAGTGCATTTTCACTGGCGGTTTTCTTAAGGAACCGCCAGTGAAAAGCGCATTTCCACTGGCGGCTGAATAAAGAAAACCGCCAGTGAAAATGCATTTCCACTGGCGGTTTTATAAAGCAAACCGCCAGTGAAAATGCACTTTTCACTGGCGGTTTTCTTTATTCAGCCGCCAGTGGAAGTTTTCCCGCCTTTTTTCAAAATTTCAAACAATACTGAATTATATATATATTTATTTACACACACACAAACATATATATATATAGATCTATATTGATATTGAAAGCAACATGAAATTAAATTCTATCATACATTTATATACATCAAAGTATTCTGTTTACAACCATATATGCTTCATGCATTCTATACATCATAAGTTTTCACCTAAGCTCTAATAACTATCTCGGCTAAGAGATAATCTACTAATTTCTGTTAGTATTCTGAACTCTGGCAAAGCTAATGTCCCGGAAGCATCGTGATATTTTCCTTCTGCGGGAATGACCTCTTTCAATATGAATGTGCAGAGGTCCTCGACTATGCCATACAATGCAGCTTCGGTCAAGTTCTCCGGGTTTCCTCGTTGAAATTGCTGTAAAGGAATTTTATAAACATCATCTATTTATACTCAATAATAACACATTTGCATCTTTAATGACATAAATACATACTTGACTATTACTAATAATACCTTGTCAGGGTTCGTGATGTATCGTCCGTTCACTCTCATGAACTCGCACGCATAGAATCCACATAGGACCGATCCTTGTGGTTGCTTGTGGCACTACATAACGGGAGATTGGTTATTTAGTTGCAACATTGTGTATGATATGTATTCATAAAATCACATACTTACCGGCCAGTGATGATGGATGTCTAGTGGCACGCGTTGTTTCGACAGGTCGTACTTTCCACCTTTAAACTTATAAAACCTAAAAGCCCTGTGATCTCAAATAGAATCACCATGTTATTCTCAAATTTTAATCGATAAAAGTATGCATGCATAGAAAAGGCTTACAGCTCTAAGGTGCTGAGGAATTCTGCATATGTCGAAGGGTCGAAGTTCAAGGAGTCGAGCACCAGCACCTTTCCAACCTTAGGATAAATGAGGAAGCATATCCAGTGGTCCCTGTACGAATCAAATTTGTGATGCATGTGTATTGAAATTATTGATTTTATTTATGCAAAATCACACTTACTTAAAGTTGTACGGGGCTATTATGGCTTCCCTGTCTTGAAATTGAAGCATTGCATGTCCTATATAGGTGGCGTATCGAGCTTCAAAATCCTTCTTCATATCCTTTATACGCTTCTCAACTTCTTCGTCCGTCTTTCCCCGTAATTCATCGTTGTCTTTCCCGATTCTAAAAGTGTGGCTTTCCTCGGATATAAGTATTGGGTTGAGATACCCAACCCTTTTACTGGCACTAGCATTGGGCTTGGTACCGTAAAGAATCTCCTGTTGATCATGTTGCATTCTGCAAGTCACACGTGCATGTCAGATATTGAAATTTTATACAGCTCACTAATAATAACACACATATGTGGAAGTATGAGCGACACTTACAATGCAAACATCGTTACAAGTTGCACGTCGAGTCTCTGAAGGTTCATCATTAACCACATGTCCTCGAATGTAACAACGGCCTTTTGGTCCGAACCAATAAAAGCATGGTCTGGTATATGCACACTGATGGTGTCGATGCCAACCGATGATGCCCGCATGTACCAGTCATGCAACCTTTTAACACCAGCCGGGACCTTTCTTAGTTTCTCAAGAGGTAGCAGAGGTCTGCCCGGCACATATTTTTTAGGCACGTTTTTGTAATCTGCCTTAGTTGGCTTCTTTATTTTTGCGGCCATTGCCTCAGCCTTTTTTGCAGACTCCTCGTGCTTGGCCAAATCAACAGTTTGTGACGTGAGGCTCCGTCCAATCCCTTTCAAAAACCGAGCTGTGCCAGCAGTAGTTGCTTTACTCTTCTTTTTCTGATACGGGGACACCAATTTTGGAATAGGAAGTTTAGATTTCTTTGATGGCCTTGGATCATTTGATGGTTGTGGAGAAGGTGGATCCCTTGATGGTGGCGTAGACAGTGGGTCACCAAGAGGATGGGGAGGAGAAGGTGGTGGAGCCCTGAATGGTGATGCTTGTGGCGGAGACGGTGGGTCAGAAAAAGGATGAGGAGCAGCATGTGAAGTTTGAGGAGGTGAGGATGATGGATGTACAATAGGAGCAAAAATTTGAGAAGGCGGAGACGGTTGGGCCTGCGACGCCTGCGACGAATTCGACCAATCAAGCAAATCGACATCCCTTCGAGGCCAAAGGATAAAATTGTTGATAGCTTGTCCAAGTTTCTCGATACCTTCGGGCCCAGGGATGTCTAGCATGTCGTCCTCGGATCCTTGGAGGACCGACGACACTTCTACTTTGCAATAATCATCTGGAATATCATTTCCATGGAACTTACGTCCTGGGATCGCAAGGCCTGTGGCTACTTTCTTTGTACGTTTATTGTTAATACCATATCTTATAACCAGTGTGCACGCCACAGGCCTTGTGATGTCATCAACTGGATAACGGTCCTTATTTCCCGTTGAAGCAACAGAGCTTGGTAATGTCGTACAATCTGTGGAAGCCGGCGGTTGAGCTGCTGGAATTATTTGTATTTGTGGAGTGGTCATCTGTTGAACAGACATCGCACTCGCCAACTGTTGCATCAATTCTGGAGGAGGATTCGATAGCATTTGAGACATCATGGCTTTGAACTCTTTCTTGGCCTCCTCCTTAAAATAATCCGCCATCTCTTCCTTGTATCGATCACGTTTCCTGTACAGACTTTCCCACTGTTGTCTGAATCCTTCCTTCCATCCTTCCTTAGACGAGATTCCTCGTACACGGCCAGGATGCTCAGGGTTACCGAGACCAGCTGTTAGGATGTCTCTTTCCCTTTGTGGCTTAAAAGTTCCTTCGCTCTGCTTAGCTGCCATTGTATATATGTTTTTTGCCGCTTCTTCGACAATGGGATCATCAAAAGATACACCGGTCTCGGTTTCCCTTGGTTTTCTAGCAAGGAGCCAATTTGCCGCCCTTTCACCAAGTTGCTCGGACAGCGTCGGCAACCCTGCGGCCTTCTTCTTGGCGTCTTCTTGTCTCCATTTAGGAACCTGACGCTTGTAACCACCTGTGCCTAGGTGGTGGCGGTACTTGTTCTTCTTTGATAGTTCTGAATTTGCCTCACTTAGAGATATGAAATCAGGGCTGCTCCTCTGCTCTAGAAATACTGCCCACTGACCTGCTGAGATTTTATATTTTTTGGTCGGGTCCAGACCTTTCTTTGCAAACTTTGTGTTCATCTCAGACCTCCAGTATCGGAAATTGATTGCAAGCTGCTTCATCGTGTATTCCTTCACGAGTTCTTCTGAACCCCGAGGCAGAACGAACCTCATTAATAGCTTATTCCATATTTGATTCTTGACATCATCTGGCACATCTCTCCACTGTCGTATTGTTATGTCAAGATTATCTCTAACTAAAAACCCAAGTGCATTCCGGAACTTAGGTAGTGCCTCTTCCGGAGCTAGGGGCTGACCTTTCGGGCTCACGTCTGAGATTTTGTATGTTTTGTCGGGAAACTTGTTCAACCCCCTGTCACCTCTTTTTCGATCGCTCTGCTTCCTTTTCCTTGACGTCTCGGTTGTTGTCTTGGTCTGTTCCGGTGCGTCTTGGGTCGGCTCCGGTACGTCTTCGTTTCGTGCCACGGCTTCTTCGAGTATCGCACGAAATTCAGACACGACCTCCTATTCATGTAATAAAATGCACAAGAGATCATGCATGTGAAATCAGTAGGGTACACATACGAAGCTAAAGATGCGTACTTTTACCTCAGCTTCTTGTGGATCATAAGTAGGGTCACGTTGCAACTCACGGAGAGCGGCCCTATCTATGCTAGTGGTAGGAAAAGGGTCGCTAGGCGTTTCATATCCTTCACTGCTGGATTGTTCTTGAGCAACACTCTTGTCCATGTGCTCGGGCACTAAATCTTGGTCCTTGATCGGAGAACTCATTGAGCTATATATATACAAATACATAAGCAATAATTAAATACATATTAACACATATTAACGTAAGCAATAATTAAATTCATAATAACAAATAGTATAATTAAATACATCCTCAGGCACTAAACCCTTAACCCTAACCCTAAACCCTAACCCTAAACCCTTAACCCTAACCCTAACCCAAAACCCGAACCCTTAACCCAAAACCCAAACCCTTAACCCAAAACCCGAACCCTTAACCCTAAACCCTAACCCTAACCCTAACTATAACCCTTAACCCTAAACCTAACCCAAAACCCGAACCCTTAACCCAAAACCCGAACCCTTAACCCTAACCCTAACCCTAAACCCTAACCCTTAACCCTAACCCTAAACCCTTAACCCTAACCCTTAACCCAAAACCCGAACCCTTAACCCTAAACCCTAACCCTAACTATAACCCTTAACCCTAACCCTAACTAACCCAAAACCCGAACCCTTAACCCAAAACCCGAACCCTTAACCCTAACCCTAACCCTAACCCTAACCCTAAACCCTAACCCTTAACCCTAACCCTAACCCTAACCCTAAACCCTAACCCTTAACCCTAACCCTAACCCTAACCCTTAACCATAACCCTAACCCTAAACCGTAACCATATAGTATCGCATAGTCGTATAGTATCGTGTAGGACGGGGAGAGAGTCGCATAGGACGTATAAAGAGGGAGAGAGGGAGAATCGTATGGATATTATCGAGTTACGTATAGAGAGGGAGAGAGGGAGAGTCGTATAGGACGAGGAGAGGGAGAGAGGGAGAGTCGCATAGGACGTATAGAGAGGGAGAGAGGGAGAGTCATACGGAAATTATCGAGTTCAGACGGATATTATCGAGTTGTGACGGATAAAATTACAATGGATATCGACATCTTAAAATTACAATGGATATCGACATCTTAAATACGGATTGTATGTCTATATTCAATTGGATGGTGATGAATCTAGACACATATACAAAGCACATACATCAACTATTGTATGAACCATATAAAAAGCATATACAAAACATATACATCTAGACACATATACATCTTTCTCTCCTCTCTCTCTCTCCCTCATCTCCCTCATCTTTCTCTCTCACTCTCTCTCTCACTCCCTCAACTCTCCTCTCTCTCCCTCCTCTCCTCTCCTCTCTCTCCTAGCCCTCTCTCTCCCTTATCTCCCTCCTCTCTCTCTCTCCTCTCCTCTCTCTCCTAGCACTCTCTCTCCCTTATCTCCCTCTCTCTCATTCCCTCTCCTCTCTCTCTCCCTCCTTTCCTCTCCTCTCTCCCTCCTCTCTCTACCTCCTCCTATCCCTCTCCCTCCTCCTCTCTCTCTCCCGGCTCTCCCTCCTCCTCCCTCCTCTCTCTCTCCCTCTCCCTCCTCTCTCTCTCCCGGCCCAGATCTCCCTCCTCCTCTCCCTCTCCCTCCTCTCTCTCTCCCTCTCCCTCCTCCTCTCCTCTCTCTCTGTATCAGAGGCGGCGCGCGGCACGGCGGCGTACGGCGGCGGCGTGCATGGCGCGGCGGCGCGGGCCCGAGCAGGGACAATAAACGGCCGGGACAGAGGGGGGAAAGGGCGGAGAGAGAGAGGGAGGGGAGCAAACCACGATCGACGGGCGCGGGGACGGCGGCGGCAGAATGGCCGACGGCGAAGTCGAACGGACGCGCGGGCGATTTTGGCAGCCTGACGGCGTCGGGTGGAAAACTGGCGCCAGGACTTGTAAAAATTTCGGCCCCGAGCGCGCCCGCCTATATATAGGCGCCATTTCTACTGGCGGTTCACAATGACAACCGCCAGTAGAAATGATTTCTACTGGCGGTGGACAACGAGAACCGCCAGTAGAAATGTCATTTCTACTGGCGGTTCTCGTTGTCCACCGCCAGTAGAAATAGTTTTTAATTATTATTTAACATAGTTTTTATATATTGTTTTACTCTACTTTTTATTTTTTATATATTTAATTAGTATAGTTTTTATATACTACATTATGTATACATTTTATATATTACATTTAGTATATTTTTATATATTGTTTAGTATCCTCTCTCTCCCTCTCTCTCCATCCCCTCTCTCTCCTCTCTCTCTCCTCTCTCTCCATCCCCTCTCTCTCCTCTCTCTCTCCCTCTCCTCTCTCTCTCTCTCTCCATTTACCTCTCTCCTCTCTCTCTCTCTCTCTCTCCATCCCCTCTCTCTCTCCATCCTCTCTCTCCCTCTCCCTCTCCTCTCTCTCTCTCCCCCTCTCTCCATCCTCTCTCTCTCCTCTCTCTCCATCCCCTCTCTCTCTCCTCTCTCTCCATCCTCTCTCTCTCCTCTCCTCTCTCTATCCCCTCTCCCTCTCCATCCTCTCTCTCTCCCTCTCCATCCTCTCTCTCTCCCTCTCCTCTCTCTCCTCTCTCCCTCTCCTCTCTCTCCATTTACCTTTTGTGAAATCCTGTTGAAAAAGTAGCACAATTACATGCTTCGGTTTGTCGCTAACAATAATCAATTACATGACAAGTCCTAACAATAATCAATTACATGACAAGTATATAATCTAGGAAGCTATTGTTCTGCCTTGTCCATCGTGGCGTACCCAGGGCAACGAATTGCGTGGGATGCTTCGCTCAACGTTCCTTATCTTGGTTGGATGGTCTATGAAAAGAGACATGTCGTTGAACTGGTTAAAATCCTCTAAATCAGATACACCATCAACTCCTATAGCTTGTTGTTTTCCAGGAAAAACTACATGCTTCGGTTTGTCGGTGCTTTTCTTCTCGTTGTTAGAAATGATCCGTTCAGCATAGAAAACCTGTGCAGCACGATTAGCAAGGATCCATGGGTCATCTTTGTAACCTACCTTACTTAGATCAAGAACTCTGACCCCATAGTTGTCTACCGTGACATGTTTGTCTTCAACCCATTGACATCGGAAAACCGAGATCTGAAATGTACCATAGTCTAGTTCCCATATGTCCTCAATAAAGCCAAAATATGTAATAATCTCACCAGTTTCATCATCTATGGCTTCGCATCGAACACCACTGTTTTGTGACATGCTCTTTTTGTCCTTGGACTTGGTACAAAATGTGAATCCACTAATGTCATAGGTTTGCCATGTTGTGACCTGGCGTGATGGTCCAGATGCCAAGCCCTTGATGGTTTGTTCTTCTATTGTTTCTCCACGTGGAATGTCCTTCACCATTAGCCATGTGTTGAACCGCTGCTTATGTTGCTTCATTACCCAATCATCCGTATGCCCAGGATTTTGCTCGCGAAGCTCATTGATGTGTTGTTGGATAAATGGCTCCATTATCGTTAGCTGATGTAGGATGCTCTGATGTGCCTCAAGTACTATATCGTAATCCGGTGGGATGAAAGATTTCCGTCCCATCCTCCCGCTTCCATACAGTCTACCCTCGTGTCGTGACGGAGGCAGACCTATTGCAACCTGGTCTTTTAGGATACTATTGCAGAATGGACCTTCGGACTCAATGGCCTCTTCGGTACAGTACCCCTCTATCATGGATGCCTCGGGACGAGCACGGGTTGATACATAGCCATTCAGTATTGACATGAAACGCTCATACGTCCACATTTCATGCAAGTACATAGGACCCAATGCTTCTATTTGTGGCACCAAGTGCACCACAAGGTGCACCATAATATCAAAGAACGATGGAGGGAAACACATCTCAAACTGTGATATTGTCTCCACTGCGAATTCCTGAAGAGATGCCAACTCATCACGGCCAATTACCTTTTATGAAATCCTGTTGAAAAAGTAGCACAACCGTGTGATTGCCATCTTTAAAAACAAAGGATTTATAGCCCTGATGGCAATAGGTAGGAATGTAGTCAGCATGACATGGCAATCATGTGAGTTGTAGTTGGTGATTGTCAGGTCTTTCATTGACACGATACTCCGTATGCTAGAGCAGAATCCGGATGGGACTTTCAAATTCTTGAGCCAAACACACATCGCATGTTTCTCATCTACATTGAGATTGTAGCTTGCTGCTGGGAGATGGTACTTCCCATTTTCTTGAAGAACGGGATGTAGTTCCTTTTTTATGCCTAAATCTACCAAGTCCATGCGTGAATTGAGCCCTTCTTTTGTTTTGCCCTTTATGTCTAGCAAGGTGCCCATTATGCTTTCAAACACGTTCTTCTGAACGTGCATACCATCGATCGCATGCCGCACATCTAACTCTTTCCAGTAAGGCAAGTACTCGAAGAAAATAGACTTCTTCTTGAATATAGCCCCCGAAGATGGTTTAGCATCCTTCCTTGTTTTTCCGTCTTTTGTCTTCTTCCCGAAAACAAACTTGATATTCCTGACTATTTCAAAAACTCTATGACCTCTATTGTTACCCGATGGAGCAGTAGAATGTAGTTCACCATTATTGTCGAAGTACTTATCCATCTTTCGCATGCGGTACCTGTGTCCTTCCAATAAAAAGCGTCTGTGCCTCATGTAAACTATCTTCCTAGATGCAGCAAGGGATACGTAAGCAGTTCCATCAATGCATACTGTGCAACCAACCTTTCCCTTAAACTGGCCTGATAATGTGAAGAGAGCAGGGTAATCGTTGATCGTAACAAAAAGAATTGCTCTCAGCGTGAATGAACCTTTACGATACTCATCCAACATTTGAACACCCGTTTCCCACAATATTTTCATATCCTCCATTAAGGGCTCCAAAAATACATCCATGTCAACTCCAGGTTGTGTAGGTCCAGAAATAAGGATGGTTAGCAAAATGTACTTCCGTTTCTGCATCAACCATTGAGGAAGGTTGTATATGGTGAGGATCACCGGCCATGTGCTATGCTTGCTGCTCCTCTCAGCAAATGGGTTCATTCCATCAGTACTCAGTGCGAACCTAACATTTCTCGGTTCATCGGCAAAGTCTCGGTGGTTGTCATTGAAATCTTGCCACTGCTTCCCATCGGCTGGATGTCGAAGCTTCCCATCGTTTTTGTGCTCATCAGAAGCATGCCAGCTCATAAGTCTGGCATCCTCAGGATTAGCGAACAAACACCTCAATCGATCGACGACGGGGAGGTACCACATCACCAAAGCAGGAATCTTTTTGAGCGCATAATAGTCTACTTCTTCTTTTTCTTTGCTCATGGATTTTGAAGTCTTTTTTTGGGCTTTCTTTCGCTTCTTCCCTTTAGACACGGATGCAACACACTCTTCGTCCTCTCGATAGTCTTTATTCGTCTTGTACCTACTTGCACCGCACTTTGGGCAGCTCTCCAAGTCTTTATAATCATCACCTCGATAAAGGATACAGTGATTTCTACACGCGTGGATCTTCTCCACACCCATAGTGAGCGGACTGATTAGTTTCTTTGCATAGTACGTGTTAGCAGGCACATTGTTCTCCTTTGGAAGCATGTCTGCGATAATACTCAAGAACGCATCGAAGCCAGCATCAGACACACCATATTTAGCTTTTAACATCAACAGCTTTAGCACAGACCGGAGCGTCGTGAACTCTTTGGTACAACCCTTAGACTCGTCGTACAAAGGCTCTTCTGCTGCCTTCTTCAGGGACTCCATACCTTTCATTAAGAACATCGATTGATCTGTATGACGATGCAACATTGCCTCTAGCAACTCTGCATCTTCCTCATCCATAACACTTGGCAGAACATGAGGTCTATCATGTTCATTTCCTCCAGCGTAACCATGATCAGTAACATTTTGCACTACATGTTCGCTCTGTGGAAGAGGTTGGTGTGTCTCGTGAACGAACTGAAATCTGTCGTCGATGTTCTCAGGGTTTCCAGTCGTATAAGGCGAAGAGCTACCCTCTCCATGCTTTGTCCAAATTGTGTAATCCTTCATAAATCCTCGGCATACCAGATGAGATATGATTTGTTCTGTGTCATTAAATACAGCAGCATTTTTGCAGTCCATGCATGGACAATATATGTGTTTTGTCTTTGTTCTCCAAGCATGGTTCGTAGCGACATCAATAAACCTATGGACTTCGGATATGTATGATGGATCTAGCCTTGATAAGTTATACATCCAGGATGTCCTCTCCATCACCACCTGTAAAAAAGTAACATAAAACACATGGTGAAACCCTATATCCAAAAATGTGGCTAAAATGTGAAACCCTCCCTCTCTCTCTCTCCTCTCTCTCTCTATCCTCTCTCTCCTCTCTCTCACCTCTTTAACACATGCTTCGGTTTGTCGCTAACACATGCTTCGGTTTGCAAGTCGTGTAAAATTACATGCTTCCAATAAAAGTAGTTAGACTACTTTATCTCTAACACATGGTGAAACCCTATATCCAAAATGTGGCTAATAAAATGGAGGAAAAATGAACAAAATTTGGCAAAAGAAACATAAGCCAAACTTTTTTAGCAACTAATAAACAAAAAAAATTAATACCCAAACCTATCTTTAACACATGGTGAAAGCCTAGTTTCAAAATGTAGTTAAAATTGAGCAAAAATAAACAATAACTGACAATTGAAACATAATTAAACCAACCTTCCATACAACACATTCACCATTCATAAAGCAACTAAATATGTGTTATGGATAAACTTATTTGATAACTAAACATGAAAAAGGAGAGGGAATAGACAAAAACTAACCATCTTAAGCAACCTCATTTGAGGAAATAGAGAAAATTACCTAGCTACTTCTCTCTCACATGTAAAACCCTAGATCCAAAATGTGGCTAAAATTGAGCAAGAATGAACAAAAATTGACAAAGAAACATAAACCAACCTTTCTTATCCACCTTCTTCGAAGAAATGAAGAGCAAAACCTCCCCCCTTATATTTTTTGAAATCTAGACCTCCAAAATCGCCTCCAATGGAAGCTGGCTGCGAGCATACAGTTCACTGTCGGGGGAAAGAAGAGAGCTATTTATAACAGACAGTTCACTGGCGGTTGGCTTGAAAAACCGCCAGTGGAAACCAATTTCCACTGGCGGTTATCTTAACACAACCGCCAGTGGAAATAGGGTATTTCCACTGGCGGTTCGGTTACACCAACCGCCAGTGGAAATTGGTTTTCCACTGGCGGTTATGTTACACCAACCGCCAGTGGAAACATCCTATTTCCACTGGCGGTTGTGTTAAGATAACCGCCAGTGGAAATGTGTTTCCACTGGCGGTTCCAAAGCCGGGCCCGCCTCGTTTTTTTACTGGCGCGCGGTAACTGAAACCGCCAGTGATAATTTATGGGTGCCGCAGGCTATGAGCTCTTTTCTACTAGTGATGGGAAACACCCTGGCATTAAGGATGGCATTGGGTTTCAACATGGGAACCAATCCAATGTCAAGCTTAATGCCCCTAAAAGATTGTCTAATTTTGTTAAGGGTAAGGCTCCCATGGTTCAGGATAGTGAGGGTTACATTTTATATCCTGCAAACTATCGCGAACATAAAATTAGGAAGATTCATGCTAGAAAACATCATAATGTTTCCCATCATGCTTTTATGTATAAAAATGAGGCTTCTAGCTCTAGGCATACAACTCATATTAAAATGCCTAAAAAGAAAATTCCTACTGCATCAAGTGAGCATAATTTTTCATTTAAGACTTTTGATGCATCATGTGTTTTAACTAACAAATCAGGCAAAATAGTTGCCAAATATGTTGGGGGCAAACACAAGAGTCCAAAGACTTGTGTTTGGGTACCCAAGGTGCTTATTTCTAACGTCAAAGGACCCAAGACTGTTTGGGTACCTAAGAACAAGGCCTAAATTGTTTTGTAGGTTTATGCATCCGGTGGTTCAAGTTGGATAATCGATAGTGGGTGCACAAACCACATGACAGGGGAGAAGAGAATGTTCTCCTCCTATGATAAAAATGAAGATCCCCAACGAGCTATCACATTCGGGGATGAAAATCAAGGTTTGGTCAAAGGTTTGGGGTAAAATTGCTATATCACCTGACCATTCTATTTCCAATGTTTTTCTTGTAGATTCTTTAGATTACAACTTGCTTTCTATTTCTCAACTATGTAAAATGGGCTACAACTGTCTATTTACTGATGTAGGTGTTACTGCCTTTAGAAGGGGTGATGATTCAGTAGCATTTAAGGGAGTGTTAGAGGGTCAGCTATATTTAGTTGATTTTAATAATAACAAAGCTGAACTTGACACCTACTTAATTGCTAAGACTAATATGGGTTGGCTCTGGCATCGCCGACTTGCCCATGTTGGGATGAAGAATCTACACAAGCTTCTAAAGGGAGAGCACATTTTAGGACTAACCAATGTTTATTTTGAGAAAGACAGGGTTTGTAGCGCGTGCCAAGCAGGAAAGCAAGTTGGCGTCCATCATCCACACAAGAACATCATGACAACGGATAGGCCACTTGAACTACTCCACATGGACCTATTCGGCCCGATCGCTTACATAAGCATTGGCGGGAGTAAGTATTGTCTAGTTATTGTGGACGATTATTCTCGCTTCACTTGTGTGTTCTTTTTGCAGGAAATATCACAAACCCAAGATACACTAAAAGGATTCTTAAGACAGGCTCAAAATGAGTTCGGATTAAGGATCAAAAAGATAAGAAGCGATAATGGGACGGAGTTCAAGAATTCTCAAATTGAAGGATTTCTTGAGGAGGAGGGCATCAAGCATGAGTTCTCTTCTCCCTACACACCTCTACAAAATGGTGTAGTGGAGAGGAAGAATAGAACTCTACTGGACATGGAAAGAACCATGCTTGATGAGTACAAGACTCCGAACCGATTTTGGGTGGAAGCAATCAACACTGCTTGCTACTCCATCAACTGGTTATATCTTCACCGAAATCTCAAGAAAATATCATATGAACTCCTTGGTGGTAAAAAGCCCAATGTTTCATATTTTAGAGTCTTTGGGAGCAAATGTTTTATTCTTATTAAAAGAGGTAGAAAATCTAAATTTGCTCCTAAAGTTGTAGAAGGCTTTTTACTAGGTTATGATTCAAACACAAGGCCATATAGAGTCTTTAATAAGTCCACTAGACTAGTTGTAGTTTCTTGTGACATTGTGTTTGATGAGACTAATGGCTCCCAAGTGGAGCAAGTTGATCTTGATGAATTAGATGATGAAGAGGCTCCATGTATCGTGCTAAGGAACATGTCCATTAGGGATGTGTGTCCTAAGGAACCCGAAAAGCCTACACAAGCACAAGATCAACCGTCATCTTCCAACTAAGCATCTCCACCAACTCAAGATGAGGATCAGGCTCAAGATGATGAAGATGAAGGTCAAGAGGATGAGCCACCTCAAGAGGTGGACAATGATCAAGGGGGAGATGATGATGATAAAGTCAGGGAAGATGAGCAAGAACGGGGTCAAAGACTGCCACACCCAAGATTCCACCAAGAAATTCAACGAGATCACCTCGTCAACTCCATCCTTGGTGACATTCATAAGAGGGTAACCACTAGATCTCGAATTGCTCATTTTGGTGAACATTACTCTTTTGTTTCCTCTATTGAGCCATACAGGGTAGAGGATTGAAGCGCCCCAATCCTCTGGGACTCAAATGTGATACAATTACTAGTCCCAGGAGGCTAGTAAATACATTTATACAACAGATGATTCTAGATCTGCTTAAACGAGACAAACCTATAAAGGTGGCGATCAACTTTAAGAGTTGGTCCACAACTCGGGACATATCATCAGAGTGGGGCTGAAGTAGCCCGATATACGCAGCGAAGCAAATTAGCGGTCCAACAGCCACAGGCAAGGTTGGGAACAGTCGTAACTCTTACCCGATCTCCTTTTTCTGAAAAACAACAAATAAGCAAGGGTGAGTACAAACGTACTCAGTAGCCCACCTTCACCCATGGAATGGGGAAATCAGATATAATGCATGGAATATGTGGAACTCATGATATTTTGCAGAAACAACAATATTTTATGCAGGGTTGTTTTGTAAAACATTTTGCATTTTTCAAAGCGCATCCTCTCCCAAAGGAGCAGGAAGTTTTTCAACATTAGAACAAAATCCCCTGGACTAAACCATCCAGGTATCTCAGCAGTTTCTCACTAGTTTTCATTTTCAAAAACAGCTACTGGACTTCCCGTCCACCATAGCTCACGGCTCAACCGCCGGACCTTTTAAAAGAACCACTTTTCTCAAAAGCACCCTTTTTTTGAAAACAAAACACTACCAGTGGACACGGACTATTCGAATAGGTTTTCAAACTCTGCGAAGAGGTGTACACTTTACCCACTAGTCCGGCTCTGCGATCTCATAGCTAGTGAGACCCGAATCCGAATCTCTTTCTTTCCTCGCACGTCCTTACCGTAGCGGTTATACCGGAAGGAGTCAGGCCACCGCCATGCCCAAATCGGACAAAACATTCCCCCTCCTTATCCTCCCAGTGCTCCCCAGCCTTCATAACCCTGGGGTTTGGATCGTACGAGTTCAGATTGAGTGACTGCCCATACAGTCTCGAGTGGTTGTACTTATCATGAGTACAGGTAGTGAAGGATGATAAACCCGTCCTTATATGAGAGGACAATCCTTCTGCTCACGCCTAAACCAGCTGAGCCATCACCTTAGGCCCTCCCCTAAACCAGGGAGTCCCTGATGATCCCTACTCAAAGGTGATAAGGGTGAAAACCCTTCATCATACACATTTTGAAATGCATTTTCTTTTGAAAACTCACACCTTTTCTCAAATCATTTGTAACAAATATATTGAGGATTGATTGCGGCAAGCAGCTGGGTGGCCATAATAACTTGTCTCAAAATCATATCATGCATAAAATAATAGGCTGAGGGTTGTGGTTGAAAAATCATAGGTAATTTATGCATCAAAGGGATCCAGTGAGCTTGTCGTGCTTATCCAGCGAAGGGGAAGGGGAGCTCGCGGAACTGGCTTCTAGCTCCACTGCCTGGCGTAGACTTGGAGATCTCGCCTCCCCGAGACGGCACGAACGCTCCGATAACTATGCAACATGAATAAGCAAACATACAAACCAGCAAGTATATCAACAAATATTTAGTATAGTGGTCAGAATAGCGATATATGGATGGGTAGAGTCTTGAGTAGAACCTGTGTCATGTGGTGTTGAGATACTACTAGTAGCGGAGCGGAGGTGATTACCAGGAGGGTGGACTGGAGGCGAAGCGACACTATGCGTGTAGCCGGCAGAGCGGAGTAACTGAGTGGGTGGGGTGTTTGCCTTGGCTGAGGGTGTTGAGTGTGTGTGGAGAGGGAGAGGGTAGCTGGGTGTATTTATAGCTGGGTGTATGTGGTGTAGCACAGTGAAGTTCACTGTTGGTGAAAATAGTGACGAAAGAATCGTCTGACTTGGTATGAACAGGAGAGTTATAGGCAGAATATGGGACAAGAGTATTTTGGGAGTTTTCTGGAACATGAACCATGCTTAAGGGATGACATGGTTGGATAGGGAATAGTTTGATAAGAAATTAGAAACAAGAATTATTGGAATCGGAGTTTGGAAGCCTGGTTCAAAGGAATCTCAAAGTTAAGCATGCTCAACTTGGAGAAACCTGGGATGGGTGACCAGATGGGAAGTTCCCACTGGAAGGAAAATCACAGTCACCGGAGTTCGTATGACTGGAATATTGGTCTGGCAGGTCTTAGGTGGACTGGACAGCATGATGGATAAGTAGTTGAAATTTGGGGTGATCGGATGATCGATGAATAGTAATGATGAATAGTAACGATGAATAGTGACGACAAAAAAGTAATTATAGATACCATCGGTGAATAGTAACGATGATGAATAGCGATGGTGAATAGTAACGATGGTGAATAGTGTCGATGAATAGTAACGATGATGAATAGTAATGGCGAATAGTCGTATGAACGAACGATGAACGATGAATAGTGGCTATGAACGAACGATGAACGATGAATAGGAACTATGAACGAACGGACGAACGATCGAATGATCGGACGAACGAACGATCGGAATTTCGGCAGCATAACGGCAGGACAAAGATTATCTGGATGAACGATGAATAGGGACTAAGAACGAACGATGAACGATGAATAGGAACTATGAATGAACGATGAACGATCGAATGATCGAACGAACGAACGATCGGAATTTCGGCAGCATAATGACAGGAAAAATATTATTTGGACGAACGAACGGACAAACGATCGAACGATCGGACGAACGGACGAACGAACCATGAACAATCAGACGAACGATCGAACGATCAGACAAACGAATGAACAAACTAAGAACAGGGGGACGAACGATCGAAGAACGACCGAATGATCCTTGTGCTAGTGTGTGCTTGTGTGGGAGATGAAGTGGGCGTGTGTGGGGGGGGGTGTAAACCCTAAAAATAAGTTATGAGTTCATGTATTCCTTCTGCGCCTTTTTATAGAAAGCAACACTAAGAAATAGAGTAAACATAAGATAAAATAGAAATATCATCCATCTAGTATGATAAGATATTCTTCTCATGAAATTTAAAGAATTCTCATAAAAAATATTAAGTAATTCTTGGTAAAAGAGAATATATTATTTTACTCTAAATAAGTGAAATGGTGGATATTCATTTCGGGGTTAGTTTGAAATTTGATCCCACACTCATAAGTAACATAACATATGTACATGACATGCCTTGAGCCTTTAACTAAATAAAGGAACAAAATAATTAAAATAAAAATATATGCCTGGCATTCATGCCGATATTTTGAATGTTGCATTTAGACTAGAGTTTGAAACTCATGATTTGAACTCAAATTTGAAGTAGAAATATAAAACAGAGAATCATCCTTTCTTCCATATTTAAACAATAGGGAGAAGAATAAATAATAATAAATAAATAAATAAATTCAGTACAAGTAATATAAGAATTAGAATTTGACTTGATATTTGAAAACTGGAAATTAAAACCAGAATTCGAATTTAGTTTGAATTTTTGATTTGGAAATAAAACAGAAATTATAAAAGAAAAATAAAACAAAAAGGGAAAACACACCTGGGCTGATTCTGGCGCCTTCGGCCCAACTCCCTCCGCGCCTACAGCCCAACTCAACCCTCTCGCATTTTCCCACCCGCAGCGACTGGCCTTCGGGGCCCGTGTGTCGGCCACTTGAGTGCCGCACCGTCCTATCTCTCTCTAGCGCTTGGGACCCACACGTCAGGACCTTCTTCACCCGATCGGACTCAAGCAAAGGTCACGGTAGCTGACTCTGCCCAACAGAATGCAAGATCCACGCGCTCCTCGTGACCACCTCTGTAACAAACTCTGATCGATCCTCACCGCTCCAGAATCGTTCCTCGCCCTATAAGACGACCGCAACCATACCTCTTTGATCCTAAGCAGAGAAAGAACCGGGGGAGCGTGCGGCTGCGTTGTGCTGGGAAGAGGGAAGAAGGGTGGCGCCGCGCGTGGAGCTTGCTAGCGCCGGCAATTGGAGGCCACCATGTGATGGGGGGCATGCGCAGGGTCTTCTCGGGCTTCCTTGGCTAGATTCGTGGCTCAGGGCTCTGGAATTTCTCGCCGGTGGGGGAATTTTGCCGTGGATCCGCTCCTCGCCGTGGCCGGCGTCACCCGAACGACAATCCATGGAGGTGAGCCCACCATCTAATTCGCGATCGCCTCTGCATCGTTTTGTGTCAGCGCTTGTGGTGAATCGGTCGCTGGGGAGCTTTGAAGGTGCGATGATTTCTCGCCGAACTCCCTCCATCACCGCGGTGGCGCGCTTCGCCGTGGCCGTGGTGCTCTGCGCTGCAAAGACTGGTGGGGACTTCCTTCTCGGATCCGCCATCATCTCGACTTCAATTAGCACTAAACGTACGTGGGGATCATACTCAGTGGGCCGGGGACCTGCGCACGCCGACGAGCTCGCCGTCTGGGACTGCTCGGGCGCCGCCGCTCTAAGCGCTCAATGGGGAAGACAGGGGATGGCCCTAGACTTCGAGATATACGGCCAGGATTAGGTCCAAGGAGTAATCAGCATGGGTCGTTGATTTGTCTGCGTGCGGCTGAGATTAGGCCAGGGAAAGGATTCGGTCGGATCGGATAACCTCCGTTGATGCGTGAGTCGATGGTTGGGGATTGAATCCGACTTGATTGAATCTGGGCCGTCGATCACGGATCCGGTGGTCCCTAGTGCGTACTGCTTGGATATGGATGCGATCTAATCTGCACCGTGCGAAGACAATCCAACGGCCCTGGACGCATGATACCTCTTCGCCGATCCCATTTTATAAAAGAGCCCCTGGGATTTACTGAAATAAACCCGCCATCCATACTGTGGCTAGGAATAACGCGCATAACCCTAGATTTTTACACAGAGCACCCTGTAGTTCAAAGAATTAATGCCCCAGTCCATACATCGAATAAAGGAAGAAAATCAATATATAAAATGGGTTTTTGGGTATAAAAATAATGCTAGAAATCTATTTAATTCATTCTAACTCCAAATTGATTCATTCCAGTGGCATTAATTTTGTTTAAGTATTGTTTATTATCTAGTACCTTTGTCTAACCATGAAACTTGATTTAAAAATTATTCACATGAATAACTCTATTGCAGGTATTAAATAACTTCAGAAATTCCTAACTTAACAACCGTAGCTCCGAATTTAGTGTTTCTTGTTCCTACGACCTTGTAGCTTCGTGTAGATTATTATCACACAGTTTATTCTTATGTTTGGTGTGATGTTAATTTTGCCTATACCATGTTTGTCTGTATTGCTACGTTTAGCAGTGAGGTTACGAGTCACCTGAAGATCATCCTGGTACCTGGAATCTCAAGTCCCAGGCAAGTTGTGCCCTTGATCACTTCTTTTTACCCAGTCATGTTCTAATTAATCATAATGATCTGCATAGGTTAATTTTGATGGGACCCAATCGGATACCCTAGTTTGTCTATCTTTATACCTTGTTTACCACTAAACTTTCTGGGTAGTACTTGCTAGTGCTATATGTGGTTTTGGGTATGGAGATACATTATTCATGATTACACTTTTGTTATCAGTTGTTATTTATTGTTCATGATAAGATCATTATGTTAATTGGAACATGGAGAACCACCCGGGAAAACAGTGCTACCACAAGGGTTTAATGGGACGCCCTTGGCTGATTAATTAGGAAAGCTAGTGGATGACTACCTTACCCGAAAGGGGCAAGGGCAGTAGGGGAGTGGTTAGTGTAGGGAGGCCCTTGGGATGATTTTGCTGCGATGACGGTCATGCGAGGGATTCCTGCATTGGAGCTTCCTATAAACTGTAGCGGGTTTTCTGAAGCTAGTGGAACTTTGTAAAGGCCTCGTAGTGTTACCCTGCCTCGCCTCCTCGGTAGAGGTGTATGGGATTGGCCGTCTCTTGGCAGATGGGTAACACAACTTGTGGGTAAAGATGCGCAACCTCTGCAGAGTGTAAAACTAGTATACTAGCCGTGCTCACGGTCATGAGCAGCTCGGACACTCACATGATTAAATTATGGAACTAAATTCAATTTTGTCATATGCATTGCATCGCAGGTGATGTTGTTACTTTTGTTCTACTATTTAATTGGGTTGGTATTTACTTATACTTAGTAATTGCTAATAAAATTTTGACCAACTTTAAAAGCAATGCTCATCTTCAACCATCCGCTTTGGTAAGCCTTACACTTCACGTGAGCTCCCACCTTTGGCGAGTTCATGCACATTATTCCCCACAACTTGTTGAGCTATGAACGTATGTGAGCTCACTCTTGTTGTCTCACACCCCCCTAGGTCAAGAACAGGTACCACAGGATGAGGCGCATGAAGGATGCTGTGACGAGTTCGTGAGAGGTCTAGGCCGTCGTCTCCCAGTCAACTTTGGGTTGCTGGACCGTTGTCTCCTTATAATGTAATTATTTATTTATAGAACTCCTGTTATATAGTAAAGATGTGACATTCGATCCTGTGCCATGATTCATCATATGTGTGAGACTTGGTCCCAGCACACCTGGTGATTATGTTCGCGCCTGGGTCTTGGTGCCCCAAAACCCGGGTGTGACAGGGGGTGTCGGTGTTTTGGACCCGGGGGGTCCTTGGACCGACGAGTAAATTTTTCGCTGCGTGCCCCTGCCCAGATGGGTTGGTGCGAGATGGAACACAAGTGGGGGAATGAGCCTTGTATTATCCTGCACCAGGGTGCTCATAGTAGCGGTTATAAGCCTTACGAGAGAGCGAGGGCGAGAGAGAGAGAGAGAGAGAGAGAGTAGGAGAGCGCGAGAGCGAGAGAGAGAGAGAGGGTCCGGCCCCTGCTCGTCTTCTCCCGTCCCTTTGTCGTGCGTACGTATGCTCGTATGTTCGTATGCTTGTCCCTCCTTTCTCCTCCTCTTCCCCCCTCTTTCTTCCTCTGTGGGGTCCTGGACACCCCCTTTTATAGACGTAAGGAGATGCCCAGCTGTACAACATGGTGTAGCTGGGAGCTAACGTGGCTGGCAGGGAAGTGCCCTGAGCCCTGTACAGGTAACAACGTGGCCGTTGGGGGGACGTCTCGAGTCCTGTAGATATAGTATCGTGGCCGTCGGAGAAATGCCTTGAGCCCTATAGCAGTACAACTGTTGGTGCTGTATGAATCCTGCTGACATCTCCTTGCTTCCGTAGGGGGCTTGAGAACCACCGACGTCATGGTTGCATGCAGGAAACCACCATCGCCTGTTACCGGGGTAAGCTGGATGGGACACCGGTCTTGTTCCTTCGTAGCCTGAGCTAGCTAGGAGTAGGGTAATGATGCATCCCTCGTGGTGTGGTTGATCCGAGCCTGAGGTCGGGCGAGGTGGCGATTCCTCCGAGGCCGAGGCTGGGGCCGAGCCCAGGGGTCGGGCGAGGACGTGGCTCTTCCCGAGGCCAAGGTCGAGGCTGAGCTCAGGGGTCGGGTGAGGCGGAGATTCCCTCCCGAGGCCGAGGCCGAGCCCTGGGGTCGGGCGAGGCGGAGCTTCCTGTTGCGCCCGAGGCTGAACTCGACCGTTGTCAGTTTCGTCCGGGTGGTTGGCACAACAGCCGGAGTAGGGCGAGCGGCGCTGTTTTCCTGTCAGATCGGTCAGTGAAAGGGCAAAGTGACTGCGGTCACTCCGACCTTGCCGACTGAGGCGCGTGTGTCAGGATAAGGTGTTAGGCGACCCCAGCATTAAATGCGCATGCAACACGGTCGGCTGGTAAGGCGATTTGGCCAAAGTCGCTTGCACGACAAGGCTTGCCTTTGGCTGAGCCGAGGGTGTGCTTACTGTCTGAGGAGACCTTTGGGCGAGGCGTGGATCCGTCCGAGACCACTGTTCCGCCTGAGGCCGGGCTCGGGCGAGGCGAGACCGAGTCCCTTGGTAGACGAAGCTTTGGCATTGACCCGAGCCATAAGCCTTTATGGTTTGCCCTGAAGGTGTTTACCAGCCGTGATTAGGAGTGGTGGGGGTACCCCTAATTACGGTACCCGACATTAGCCCCCGAGCCTCGAGGGGAGTGGTGATGCTCGCTTCGAGGCTCTGCCGCATTCTTGGTGAGGGGATCGGCCCTTCTCGGTTATACTTTGTTCCGACGGGTGCGCGCGAGCGCACCCGCCGGGTGTAGCCCTCGAGGCCTCGAAGGAGTGGTTTGACTCCTCTGAGGTCTTAACGCTTTTCGGGATGCTTCGGCCGGTCCTGTCGTTCCCTCATGCGGCCTGGCCGTAGCCCGGGTGCACGATCAGATTCCGAGTTTTTGAGCTGGTTTGTTGACGCTGTCAACAGTTTGGCCTAGCCGGGTGCGAGAGCAGCCCCCGAGCCTCTGCACAGAGTGAGAGGACGATCAAGGACTGTCTCGACTTTTATTATACGCCCCTTCGTCGCCTTTCCGCAAGGAGGAAGGGGGGGAAGCGCCATGTTACCCTCGGAGGGCACCGATCATGGTGTTTCCGGTGAGCTGCTAACGGGTGATCCGAGTGGACGCCCGTGCCCCGTTCATTAAGGGTCGGCTAGTGGCCCAGAGGAACGCTCCAAAAGTACCTGCAGGTGATTCGCTAGACCCGGCCCCTTTTCGACAGGGTCCGAGGGCTCGATGCCTCCCTCCAGTGGGATTCCATTACGAACCGTTCCCGCTGGTCTCGAAAATGTCCTAGGGTACCTCGGGAGCGTAGCCTGATCCTCGGCCATGTATCGGACGTACCCGGGGTCATCCCTCACTCTGCGTGTTCTGGGGCGGCTGTCGAACCCCTTCGAGGGGCCGGTCTGCGAACCCCTGATCAGTAGTGGGCGCGGAGCCCGAGTGCTCTGGGGCGGCTGTCGAACCCTTCCGAGGGGCCAGCCTTCGAACCCCTAATCAGTAATGGGCGTGGAGCCCGGGTGCTCTGGGGCGGCTGTCGAACCCTTCCGAGGGCCAGCCTTCAAACCCCTGATCAGTAGGAGGGCTCGGGGGCCCGCTTCCTTCATGGGGAAGAATCCCTTTCAAAAATATCCCCTTTCTCGGTCCATGTATCAAGAGAGAGAGAGAGAGAGGAAACAGAAAAGGATATGAATTTGAAAATCGTGGCGCACCTTTTTTGTCGCGACCATTATGGCAGAGGTGAAATGTCGCTCGCTTCGCCTGCCAACGGTGTCGCTGGCTTTGCCAAGGAGTTAATGCGATGGGACGGGCGATTCACGGGGCGTCTGTTGCGTGTGCGTGGGCCGTTTGAGGAACGGGACGCGAGCGCGTCGTCCTTACGCCGTGGGAGAAGGCTCCCCTGCTGCTTCAGGAAAGGACACGAGCCTGGGGTGATTTGACCGCTGCTTCCGCCCATCTGTTGCAGCAGTCGTTGCCGGTCCGCTTTTGGCCACATCAACTGCCATGCCTACCACCGCGGCTGACTGACCCATGACCGCTGCACCCAATTGGCACTGTTGGGTCACGCGCGGGGCCGCCTTGAGTCGCGGCACTGATTCCGTAGTCGAGAAGACGCGGCATTGGCGCAGGTGGCAGTGCAGTTTCCTCGCACGTAGTGACTTTCGCGCCGATTGCATGGTAGGTGGGACCAGGCCTTCGTGCTGGTCCACCAGAAGTGATGAAGCCGAAAGGGTGCATAACCGTGGTGCGGTCGCATGCTCCCTGTGAGGCGGCTCGCCCTTCCGTCCGCTGGTTCCGGCGAGGATGAGGGAACGCTTACAATCGCAGGGCGGTTTCATGCCTTTCGTGTGGCGTTTTGCCTCCTTCGTGTCTCGAGTCAGTTCTGATGACGTGTGGGACCCGGCCCCCGTGTCGTGGGGTGGGAACCCTGGAGCACGTCGGTGGAGACTTTGCCCGTGACGCTCGGGGGCGCAAGTAAGGTGATCTGCCTATAAAAGGGGATCGATCCCCCGGGCAGTGGCCATGCCTTTGTTCTCCCCTCATGTGTTGCGCCCCTCCACCTTCCGTGTCCCTAGATGGAGCGCGCCCATGTGGCTTTCTTCTTGCTGTTGTTTGAGAAGCGCGACCTCATGGAGATTGACGCTCTCCAGCCATCGCTCGGCTTCAAGGATTTTTGTCATGCAGCCCGGCTGCATTCCCTCACCAATGGTCATCCGTAGGGATGATCACCAGCCTGACTATGGGGAGAAGCAAGCCAGGCTGCGACCTCTGCCCCGCCCTCAGCTTCAAGGATCTTCGCCATCCGGGCTGAGGCAGAGGAGCGCACCTAGTGGGGGGTCGCCTCCGCGTGGGTCGGTGACCCTTTTCTTCCCCCAGCGTTCAGGGGAGAAGGGCATCCTCTAGCCCTATGGAGGCGTCCTCCAGCCATACGGGGGAAGGCGAACTGCTGCTCCCTGGCTAGGGTGTAGCTTTCCGTCCTCCACCTGGGCGGCGGTCATGCCGCACATGGGCCGGCCACGTCCAGGTCCTCCTCGCGTCGTCAGCTGCACCGGGGGGTCGCTCAACATGTCGTACGCCACGAGGGCGGTACTCGTGTTCTGGGACGGCCTCGGCGAGGACGGGAGTGAGGACCTGCCGGTGCGCTTTGGGGCGACCGTCGTTCGCCTGCGCGGTATCGGTGGGTTCGATCCCCACGGACGATGCCCTTCGATTCTTCGGCCTTAGCGGCATGTCCTCGCCCCTCGTGTGGGGACATGGGCGAGGGCCTTTTCACAGCAGCGTCTGTCCTGAGGTCATCGCTACTGCTGTTTAGCCGCCCAAGGTGGAGGTCGTTGTCTCTGCTGCTGCAGAGATCGCTGACTAGCCGCTTGGAGTTTGTTATCCCGTGGGCCCCCTGGTGTGGAGGTTGTTCATACCCGCGGGAACGGAACCGGAGTCCCGTTCGTAAGGGGATATACTGGGTTTTTGCCCGAGCAAAATGTAACTGCTTCAAGGACTTAGACATTGGTCGTAGGCCGGGAGAACCGCCGAGGGTCCTGCCGACGTCTAAGTCTATGTAGCATAGTTACCCCAAGCATATGTTATTTGTTCTTTATGGCTGTCGAGGCCTGAACATTTGGGTATTCGAGTATAAAGCTGTGTTTCTTCCTCGTTTCGAGCACTAGGACTTGCCCGTCGGTGGCCGAACCACTTAACCGAGTGTGAGTTGCTTTGCGCGGAAGGTGACGAGTGAGGTATCCGTATCCCGGAGGCATAGGAGTCCCTCGGCTCGGTCGGCCTTGCCGCTTAAAGCCTCTCTTGCTCGGTTTTAGAGCCTTTGGTCGCTCTGCGATGAGCCGAAGCCGAAGGCAGCGGTGGCATGGATAGAGGCGATGTCGGCTCGAACAGAGGCTTTCTCGATGCGGGGGCAGATGGCTTCCCGGGCCGAGGAGGTGCAGCAGTGGTAGCTAGAGTTTGGCCAGATCACTCGTGAGCAGGACCAATCCCGGAGCCAAGCCGCCAAAGCCGTGAGCCAGGCTGAGATCTTCGGGGGACAGCTGGCTAGGGCTTCGGAGCGGCTGGCCGAGGCGCCTGCTCGCTTCGCCGTCCGAGGCTGGGGCAGATTCCGCCGAAGGTGGAAACGACGCCGAGGGTGCCAATCCTCCCCCTGTTGATGTTTGAGCCTGCATGAACGGTTCGTCTGAAGTATGCGTATGTTTTTTGCGGCCGCCGAGGCCTAAACATATTTAGCGTTCAGCTTATAAAGCTATGTTTTCTTTCCTCTTATTTCGAGCATTTAGGACTTGTTTGTCGGCAGCAGAATCGCATTATCCAAGCGAGAGTTACTTTTCGCGGAAGGTGATGAGTGAGGTATCCGTATCCCGAAGGCGTAGGAGTCCCTCGGCTCGGTCGGCCTTGCCGCTTACGTGCTCTCTCACCAGTTCGTAGGACTCTGCTACCGATATAGTCGAAAAATGCATGAAAGTCGTTTTCTACCCGAGCGTTAGGACTTGTTCGGTAGCAGGATCGCTTATCCGAGCGTGAGTTACTTTTCGCGGAAGGTGATGAGTGAGGTATCCATATCCTGGAGGCGTAAGAGTTCCTCGGCTCAGTCGGCCTTGCCACTTACGTGTACTCTCGTTGTTTTTAGGGCTCCGCTATCGACATAGTCGAAAGCATGAAAGTTGTTTTCTATAGAAAACTTTTCTCGGTAGAAAACTTTTTCAAAGAAAATTCCGACGCAGAGGGGGGTCCCCCCTTCTAGCCCCCGAGGGAGGGTCGGGCTTGGTCGAGGCAAGGCTGACCCTTCCTTGACGGTTAGACTTTATTTAAGCGCGTAAAAACGAGGAACATGAACGACTTGAAACATTTTAAGGGTAGAAGTGACGTAGCTGTTTGATGTTCCAAGCGTTGTTGTAGACCTCGCCTTGATCGTTGGCCAGCTTGTATGTTCCGGGCTTCAAGATCTTGGCGATGATGAATGGCCCTTCCCAGGGGGGAGTAAGCTTGTGGCGCCCTCGGGCGTCTTGTCGCAGCCGAAGCACCAAGTCTCCCACTTGGAAGCCTCAGGGCCGAACCCTTCGGGCGTGGTAGCTTCGCAGAGACTGCTGATACCGCGCCGAATGTAGTAAGGCAACGTCCCGAGCTTTTTCGAGCTGGTCCAGCGAGTCCTCTCGGCTGATCTGGTTGCTTCGGTCGTCGTACGTGTTCATCCTCGGGGAACCATATTCTAAGTCCGTGGGGAGGATGGCCTCGGCCCCATAGACTAGAAAGAATGGCGAGAAACCCGTGGCCCGGCTCGGCGTCGTCCTCAGACTCCAGACCACCGAGGGCAGCTCCTTCATCCACGCTTGCCAAACTTGTTGAGGTCGTTGTAGATCCTCGGTTTTAGTCCCTGCAAAATCATACCGTTGGCACGCTCCACCTGCCCATTCATCATGGGGTGAGCTACGGCGGCCCAGTCCACATGAATGTGGTGGTCCTTGCAGAAGTCCAGGAATTTTTTCCCGGTGAACTGCATGCGATTGTCGGTGATGATAGCATTCGGGACTCCAAAGCGATGGATGATATTGGTGAAGAACGCCACCGCCTGCTCAGACCTGATGCTGGTTAGGGGTCGAACCTCGGTCCACTTGGAGAATTTGTCGATGGCGACCAGCAGGTGCGTGAAGCCCCGGGTGCCTTCTGCTAGGGACCGGCGAGGTCCAGACCCCACACAGCAAACGACCAGGTGATGTGTATCGTCTGCAGGGCCTGAGCGGGCAGGCGTGACTGCTTTGCATAGAATTGACACCCCGGGCAGGAGCGTACAATCCTAGTAGCGTCGGCCACCGCGGTTGGCCAGTAGAAACCTTGTCGGGAGGCATTCCCCACGAGGGCTCGAGGTGCTGCATGGTGGCCACAAGCCCCCGAGTGTATTTCTTGTAACAGCTCTTGTCCTTGGGCGATGGAGATGCATCGCTGGAGGATGCCCGAGGGACTACGGTGATAGAGCTCCCTTTCATCACCCAGCAAAACGAACGACCTGGCGCGCCGAGCCAGTCGCCAAGCTTCGGCCTTGTCGAGGGGCAGCTCTCCTCGGAGAAGATATTCCAGGTACGGGGTCTGCCAGTTCGGGATCGGTGTGACCCCATTCCGCTGTCCCTCGACGCGTAGGCCTCACCTTCGGCGGCCGAGGGCACCTGGGGCTCGGCCGAGGTTTCCTCGGGCCTGGCTGAGGGTATCTCGGGCGTGTCGTCGATCTTGACGGAGGGTTGATGTATATCCCTGGAGAAGATGTCCGGGGGAACCGGTGTCCGCCCTGAGGCTATTTTAGCCAGCTCATCCGCAGTCTCATTGAATCGTCGGGCGACGTGGTTGAGTTCCGGCCCGTAGAACTTGTCTTCCAAGCATCAAACTTCGTCATAGTAGGCCTCCATCTTTCGATCATAGCAGTGGGAGTTCTTCATGACTTGGTCAGTGACAAGCTGTGAGTCACCATGAGCGTCGAGGTGCCGAACCCCTAGCTCGACGGCGATGCGCAGCCCATTAACCAATGCTTCGTACTCGACCACGTTGTTTGACGCCAGAAAATGAAGGCGGATCACGTAGCGAAGATGTTTTCCGAGGGGTGAGATCAAGAGCAAGCCCGCGCCTGCTCCAGTTTTCATCAGTGACCCGTCAAAGTACATGGTCCAAAGCTCAGGTTGGATTGGAGTCATTGGTAACTAGGTGTCAGTCCACTCAGCCAGGAAGTCGGCTAAGACTTGGGATTTTATGGCCTTCCGAGGGGCGAATGAAAGTGTTTCGCCCATGAGTTCCACTGCCCATTTCGCTATCCTACCCAAGGCCTCTTGAGACTGGATGATCTCTCCTAGAGGAAAGGATGACACCACAGTCACCGGGTGAGACTCGAAGTAGTGTCGCAGCTTCCGCCATGTCAGAATCACTGTGTAGAGCAGCTTCTGGATCTGCGGGTAGCAGATTTTGGTCTCAGAAAGCACTTCGCTGATGAAGTAGACTAGACTCTGGATGAGCAGTGTATGCCCTTCTTCTCGTCTCTCGACTACGACCGCGACGCTGACCACCTGAGTGGTTGCGGCTACGTAGATCAAGAGGGCTTCTCCCGCAGTGGGGGCACCAAGATGGGTGCATTTGTAAGGAGTGCCTTCAAGTTCCCGAGGGCTTCTTCGGCCTTGAGGGTCCAAGTGAAGCGCTCGGTCTTCCTCAAGAGGCGGTATAGGGGCAATCCTTTTTCGCCAAGGCGTGAGATGAAACGGCTCAGAGCCGCAAGGCATCCCATGACCCTCTATACTCCTTTCAAATCTTTTATCGGCCCCATGTTGGTGATGGCGGCGATTTTCTCCGGGTTGGCCTCTATGCCCTGCTCGGAGACGATGAACCCTAGGAGCATGCCTCGGGGGACTCCGAAGACACACTTCTCGGGGTTGAGTTTCACGCCTTTAGCTCTCAGACACTTGAATGTCGTTTCAAGGTCAGAGAGGAGGTCGGAGGATTTCTTTGTCTTGACAACGATGTCATCGACGTAAGCCTCGACCGTTCTGCCGATGTGTTCTCCGAACACATGGTTCATGCACCTCTGGTAGGTGGCGCCTGCATTCCTCAAACCAAATGGCATTGTAGTGTAACAGTACATGCCAAAAGGTGTGATAAAAGAAGTCACGAGCTGGTCGGACTCTTTCATCTTGATTTGGTGATAGCCTGAGTAGGCGTCGAGGAATGACAGGGTTTCACACCCAGCAGTGGAGTCCATAATTTGATCGATGCGAGGCAGAGGGTAGGGAACCTTCGGACATGCTTTGTTTAGACCAGTGTAGTCTACGCACATCCTCCATTTCCCATCCTTCTTCCTTACAAGAACATGGTTAGCAAACCATTGGGGATGGAATACCTCTTTGATGAACCATGCCGCTACTAGCTTGTGGATCTCCTCGCCTATGGCCCTGCACTTTTCTTCGTCAAAACGGCGCAGGGTCTGCTTCATGGGTCGGGCTCTAGCTCTGATGTCAAGTGAGTGCTCGGTGACATCCCTTGGTATGCCTGGCATGTCCGAGGGACTCCACGCAAAAACTTCAGCGTTTGCGCGGAGAAAGTCGACGAGCACTGCTTCCTATTTGGGGTCGAGCTCGGAGCCGATCCAGACTTTCTTGTTGGCATCGTTGCTGGGGTTGAGAGAGATGGACTTAACCACCTCGGCTGGTTCGAAGTTGCCGGCGTGCCGCTTCGCGTCGGGCATCTCCTTGGAGAGGTGTTCTAGGTCAGCGATGAGGGCCTCGGACTCGGCGAGGGCCTCAGCGTACTCCACACATTCCACGTCGCATTCGTACGCGTGGTGGTACGTGGATCCGAAGGTGATGATCCCATTCGGGCCTGGCATCTTGAGCTTGAGGTAGGTGTAGTTGGGGACGGCCATGAACTTGGCGTAGCACGGCCTTCCCAACACCGTGTGGTAGGTCCCTCGGAACCCGACCACCTCGAAGTTGAGGGTTTCCTTTTGGAAGTTGGAGGGAGTTCCAAAGCAGACAGGCAAGTCAATCCGCCCGAGGGGAAGGATACGCTTTCCAGGTGCGATCCCGTGAAAGGGTGCCGCACCGGCCCGGACCTCGGACCGATCAACCCCAAGAGTTCCAGGGTCTCGGCGTAGATGATGTTGAGGCTGCTGCCCCCGTCCATGAGGACTTTGGAGAGCCTGACGTTGCCGATGATCGGATCGACGATGAGCGGGTACCTCCCTGGGCTTGGCACGAAGTCGGGGTGGTCGCCTTGGTCGAAGGTGATAGGCTTGTCGGACCAGTCTAGGTAGGCTGGCGCTACCACCTTTACCGAGCAGACCTCCCGGTGCTCCTGCTTATGGTGCCGAGCCGAGGCGTTCGCCACCTGCTCGCCGTAAATCATGAAGCAGTCGTGGATCTCGGGGAACTCCTCTTCCTTGCCACCCTCCTTCTTGTTGTTGCCTTGGCCCTTGCCATCTTCAGCCAGGGGCCCGGCCTTATGGAAGTAGCACCGGAGCATGACACATTCTTCAAGGGTGTGCTTGACGGGACCCTGGTGATAGGGGCACGGCTCCTTGAGCATCTTGTCGAACGCGCCGGCCCCTCCAGGGGGCTTCCGAGGGTTCCTGTGCTCGGCAGCAGCGACAAGATTCGCGTCAGCGGTGTTGCACTTCGCTTGCGCCTTCTTCTTGGCCTTCTTCTTCATGCCACGCTAGGCGAATGCCTCAGGGGCATCTTCCTTCGGCTCCCCCTGAGGCTGCTTGTCTTTTCGGAAGATGGCCCCGACCGCCTCCTGAACCAAGGCGAACTTGGTGGTGACGTCCATCAGTTCGCTCGCCCTGGTGGGAGTCTTGCGCCCTAGTTTGCTCACCAGGTCTCGGCAAGTGGTGCAGGCGAGGAAAGCTCCGATGACGTCCGAGTCGGTGATGTTAGGCAGCTCGGTGCGCTGCTTCGAAAACCGCCGGATGTACTCTCGGAGGGACTCCCCAGGCTGCTGGCGGCAGCTTCGGAGATCCCATGAGTTCCCAGGGCGCATGTACGTGCCCTGGAAATTTCCCGCGAAAGCCTTGACCAGGTTGTCCCAGTCGGAGATCTGCGCAGGAGGCAGATGCTCCAGCCAGGCCCGGGCAGCGTCGGAGAGGAAAAGGGGTAGATTACGGATGATGAGGTTGTCATCGTCCGCCCCTCCCAACTGGCATGCCAGTCGGTAGTCCGCGAGCCACAGCTCCGACCTCGTCTCCCCCGAGTACTTGGTGATGGTAGTCGATGCTCGGAAACGGGCGGGGAACGGCGCTCGTCGTATGGCCCGGCTGAAGACTCGCGGACCGGATGGCTCGAGCGAGGGGCTCCGATCCTCCTCGCTGTCGCAGCGTCCCCCGCGCCTGGGATGGTAGCCTCGGCGCACCTTCTCGTCGAGGCAGGCTCGACGGTCGTGATGGTGATGCTCGTTGCCAAGGCGGTCCCGGGCGGCAGGTGCCTCATCCCGTGTGCGCTCGGGATGGACCGAGGCCTCCCGCATGCGTCGGGAGGACGTCGCATGATGCTTCGAGGGTTCAGCTCGCCTCCGGGAGGCGGAGCTCTCGGCTCGTCGAACTGCGGCGCCTTCCAGGAGATCCTTGAGTTTGCCCTGGATACGCCATCCCTCGGTGGTGGATGGCTCTGGCATGGTTCAAAGTAGCATCGCCGCTGCAACTAGGTCCTGGCCGGACCCACTGACGGGCGGGGGCAGCGCTGCCCTGGCATTGTCGACGATGCGGCGCTGGATGTTCTGGGCCTAATGACAGGCTCCTCCGGCGAGTGTTCGGCCTGCCCACTCCTGCTCGACGTTCTGTCGGAGCTGCACAAGCCGCCCTGCTTCCCCGTCGACCCGGACCTGCATCTCACGGATTTGCTCGAGCTGTGTGTCCCGACCCCCCGTAGGGACTGGGACCGCAGCTAGCTCCCGCGGGTTGTCAACGTGAGATGCGGGCCCAGGGGGATCTTCAACCTCCGGCATACCGAGGTGGTTGCCTTCGTTGTGATCTCCCTGATCGACGTGGAAACATTCATGACTTGGGCCGTATCCCTCGTCGTTAAGGCCATGGCCATCGTTAGAGCAACCGGAGAGGCAGTGGTCACATGCGGACATGAAGCCCCGCATGGCACCGGGATCATCGAGGCCAGAGAAATCTCAACCGAAGTCGGGGTCATCCTCTTCCTCGGAACCCACCGGTCCGGACGTTGAGACATCTGTCAATCGGTCCTAGGTCGACCACATATGGTACCCCGGAAGGTTTGGATACGCCTTTATGAAAGTGCTCACTGTAGCGGGGTCGCTAGGTGGATCGAAGCTGAATCGAAAGGGAACAGGGTGGAATATGGACGGTACCTTATGGTCGATGGACGGTGGTGAAGTCGCGTCGGGGACAGAATGCACCGTCATCTCAGGCACGAGGGTGACGCCTAGCAGGTCCTTGGCGAGGGTGGTAGCGTCGTCGGTCTGCTTGGGGTTGGCACGTTGCGGGGAAGCAGTGCTCGTCATTGTCTCAGGCGCGAGGACAACACCCGACATGTCTCCCGGAGGAGTGCTGGCATTGTCGGCTCGCTCTGGTTCCACAGTCGATAAGGTGCCACCTCCTGCATGACCATGGTTGCCCCGTCTCCGCCTCCTCTGGCGAGGAGGGTGGTGGGGACGACCGGAGTGTTCCTCTTCCGCCATAGGGAGATGCCGCCATGGAGGTTGCCTCCGCCAGGCGGATCGTTGACTGTCGTTGTCGTCGTGCTGCGGAGGGAGGAGTACCATGTCGTAGCTGCCGTCGAGGGACATGAACTCAAGACTCCCGAAGTGGAGCACCGTCCTGGGCTGAAGAGGTTGCTGAAGTCTACCCATCTGGAACTCAACGGGAAAGTGTTCGTTAACACGCAGCAGGCCCCTACCTGGCGCGCCAACTGTCGGCGTTTCGGACCCGGGGGGTCCCTGGACCGACGAGTAAATTTGTCGCTGAGTGCCCCTGCCCAGATGGGTTGGTGCGAGATGGAACACAAGTGGGGGAATGGGCCTTGTATTATCCTGCACCAGGGTGCTCGTAGTAGGGGTTACAAGCCTTGCGAGAGAGCGAGGGCGAGAGAGAGAGAGAGTAGGAGAGCACGAGAGCGAGAGAGAGAGAGAGGGTCTGGCCCCTGCTCGTCTTCTCCCGTCCCTTTGCCGTGCGTACGTATGCTCGTATGTTCGTATGCTTGTCCCTCCTTTCTCCTCTTCTTCCCCCCTCTTTCTTCCTCTGTGGGGCCCTGGACACCCCCTTTTATAGACGTAAGGAGATGCCCAGCTATACAACGTGGTGTAGCTAGGAGCTAATGTGGCTGGCAGGGAAGTGCCCTGAGCCCTATACAGGTAACAACGTGGCCATTGGGGGGATTCTCGAGTCCTATAGAGATAGTATCGTGGCCGTCGGAGAAGTGCCTTGAGCCCTATAGCAGTACAACTGTTGGTGCTGTATGAATCCTGCTGACGTCTCCTTGCTTCCGTAGGGGGCTTGAGAACCACCGACGTCATGGTTGCATGCAGGAAACCACCATCGCCTGTTACCGGGGTAAGCTGGATGGGACGCCGGTCTTGTTCCTTCGTAGCCTGAGCTAGCTAGGAGTAGGGTAATATTGCATCCCTCGTGGTGTGGTTGATCCGAGCCTGAGGTCGGGCGAGGTGGCGACTCCTCCGAGGCCGAGGCTGGGGCCGAGCCCAAGGGTCGGGCAAGGACGTGGCTCTTCCCGAGGCTGAGGTCGAGGCCGAGCCCAGGGGTCGGCGAGGCGGAGCTTCCTGTTGCGCCCGAGGCTGAACTCGACCGTTGTCGGTTTCGTCCGGGTGGTTGGCACAGCAGCCGGAGCAGGGCGGGCAGCGCTGTTTTCCTGTCAGATCGGTCAGTGAAAGGGCAAAGTGACTGTGGTCACTCCGACCTTGCCGACTGAGGCGCGCGTGTCAGGATAAGGTGTCAAGCGACCCCAGTATTAAATGCGCATGCAACACGGTCGGCTGGTAAGGCGATTTGGCCAAAGTCGCTTGCACGACAAGGCTTGCCTTTGGCTGAGCCGAGGGTGTGCTTACTATCTGAGGAGACCTTCAGACGAGGTGTGGATCCGTCCGGGACCACTGTTCCGCCCGAGGCCGGGCTCGGGCGAGGCGAGACCGAGTCCCTTGGTAGATGAAGCTTTGGCTTTGACCCGAGCCGTAAGCCTTTATGGTTTGCCCTGAAGGTGTTTACCAGCCGTGATTAGGAGTGGTGGGGGTACCCCTAATTACGGTACCCGACAGAGGGGAAGAGAGTTGCCATGAAATGGCTTGGGGTGGGATGAGAGGAGGCCCTTGCCCCTCTATTTATAGCCATGGTGGGGGGATTAGGGGGAGGGATGAGAGGATTAGTGGGAGATTAGCATGTATTTGTCTTGTATAAATGTAATTAGCTTGTAGAGCTCAACGTATGACACCGGAGGCATACATATACGTATGAGCATGAGGAATGTTATGAAGAAAATATTTGTAGGGACTTGAAAATGATTCTGAAGGTATTTCTCAGGAGGAAAATCTTTGGAGATATATCTGTGGAATATTTGGGCAATATTTCTAGAAAGAAATTGAGGGGATCACTAGGGAAATATCTGGGCAGTATTTCTGGAAAGAATTTGAAGGGGATCATTGGGAAATATTTGTAGGATATTTTGAGGAGGATTTTGGAGATAATATAGACCACTATATTTTATTTGTTCATATCAACTTGCAAACAAACATTTTGAAATGAAATTTGAATTTCATTTTGAATTTAGAGCGAGTTTGAGAAAATTTCAAGATTTGAATTTTTGGGATGCTACAAGGATGCATTAAAAGATTCGGATTGGGTGGTGGCTATGCAAGAGGAGCTCAACAATTTCACAAGGAATGAGGTATGGCATTTAATTCCACGTCCTAATCAAAATGTTGTAGGTACCAAATGGGTATTTCACAACATGCAAGATGAGCATGGTGTGGTGACAAGAAACAAAGCCCGACTGGTGGCCAAGGGATATTCACAAGTCGAAGGTTTGGATTTTGATGAAACTTACGCACCCGTAGCTAGGCTTGAGTCAATTCGTATATTACTTGCCTATGCTACTTACCATGGCTTCAAGCTTTATCAAATGGACTTGAAAAGTGCCTTCCTCAATGGACCTATCAAGGAAAAGGTCTATGTTGAGCAACCTCTCGGCTTTGAAGATAGTGAATATCCTAACCATGTGTATGAACTCTCAAAGACGCTTTATGGGTTCAAGCAAGCCCCAAGAGCATGGTATGAATGCCTGTGAGATTTTCTTATCACTAATGGCTTCAAAGTCGGTAAAGCCGATCCTACCCTCTTCATTAAAACTAATGCAAAAGACTTGTTTATATGCCAAATTTACGTTGATGACATTATATTTGGGTCTACTAACAAGTCATCTTTTGAAGAGTTTAGTAGGATCATGATTCAAAAATTCGAGATGTCTATGATGGGGGAGTTGAGGTATTTCCTTGAATTTCAAATCAAGCAACTCCAAGAGGGCACCTTCATCAGCCAAACAAAGTACATTCAAGGCATACTTAAGAAGTTTGGAATGAAGGATGACAAACCCATCAAGACACCCATGGGAACCAATGGGCATCTCGACCTCGACACGGGAGGTAAATCCGTAGATCAAAAGGTATACTGGTCGATGATATGATCTTTATTCTATTTATGTGCATCTCGACTGGATATTATGCTTTCAGTATGCATGTATGCAAGATTTCAGGCAAATCCTAAGGAAGTTCACCTTAGGGCCGTGAAGAGAATCATGAGATACTTAGTTTACACTCCTAAGTTTGGGCTTTGGTATCCCAAGGGATCCACTTTTGATTTAATAGGATATTCCGATGTCGATTGGGCAGGGTGTAAAATTGATAGGAAGAGCACATCAGGGACTTGTCAGTTTCTGGGGAGATCCCTGGTGTCTTGGGCTTCAAAGAAACAAATCTCCGTAGCTCTTTCCACCGTCGAAGCCGAGTACATTGCCGTAGACCATTGTTGTGCGCAATTACTTTGGATGAGGCAAACCCTCAGGAACTATGGCTACAAATTGAGCAAAGTCCCTCTCCTATGTGATAATGAGAGTGCAATCCGCATGGCGGATAATCCAGTTGAACACAGCCGCACTAAGCACATAGACATTCGGTATCACTTTCTGAGGGATCACCAACAAAAGGGAGATATCGAAATTGCTTATGTTAATACTCAAAACCAATTAGCTGATATCTTTACCAAGCCACTAGATGAGAAAACCTTTAGCAAACCTAGGAATGAGCTAAATATACTTGATTCTCGGAAGTTTGATTGAAACATTGCACACATAGCTAATTTATATACCTTTGATCATGTCTCTTTCTTTTGGTACAAATGCCTATTTCTTATTCTTCTTGTGCCAAGACTACGACTAATGTGTTTTCAAGTGTATTTCTATACTAAGTCGTAGATTAAAAAGGAAATGGAGTTTTCGGCAAAGATAAGGCTTCCACTCCAAACTCTGACGGTATCATTTAACCTTTGCCGCTACTTCACAAACTCTCAATGCTATGATCTTCACACATATTATATTACCATTTGGGAGACGATATTAGGCCCCAAAGGGGGCGAAAGTTGAACAAGTGCTCCAAAGTTCTCCGTTTTTGGCGATTAATGCCAAAGGTGGAGAAAATATTAAGCCCAAAGCAAAAGGACCGCACCACCACCATTTCAAAAAATTTCGAAATGAATTTTTCAAATAATGTATTCTTAAATAGTATCAATTGGTATCTATGTTTCACTTGGCTTGTTGTGATAACCCAATTTTCTGAAAAGAAGTTACACTTATTTTCTCTTTTCTGTGATGTTCTGTGGCATTGGGGTTTAGAGTTTCAGGAGGCATTCCACAGAAAACAGTAGATCTTTTGGCATTTTTTCCGCTGGGGATTGGGAGCTCAAAGGGGAGAGCGAGTTTGGGCCATTGATCTCGATCTGGTGGATGGGAGCCCCCCCTCTCCTCCCCAACCCTAGCCGCCCCCCTCTCCTTCTCCCCAATTAGTTGCAGCCGCCCCTCTCCCTCTCTTGCTCTCCTCCCCATTGGCAGCCACCCCCTACCCTCTCCATGGCTTCCTCCTCCCTCTAGATCCCCCCACGCAGCAAGGATCGAGAAGAGGAGGAGCACGTTGAATTGAAGAGGAAGAGAGGATCAAGGAGATGTTCTTCTCCATCTCTTGAAGATTTTCTTGGGGAAAACCCTAGGTATGGATGAAATCCTTGTTCCTCCCTGTAATTATGTGCTTTTGGAGGTTGTGGATCATGGGGATTAAAGGATTAGAGGTAGGATTAGATGTGGGGTTAGGTTTTGATCTCGAATTTAGTTTTCTGCGGAATGGCAGATTTGACAGTTTCTGTTCATTCCAGTTTTCCGTGGTCTTAGTGGCCTCAAAAAAATGAAAAGTCTCTGTATGAGTCGTAGATAATTTGTAGATCTTTCCGTGGTCGCAAATAACACCTCAATCGGACATCCGACCAGAAAGTTATTGCAGTTTTACTATAGCAGTTTTTCAGTCTCATAATTCTGTGCAGAATCTGTTCTCTTAAGATTTAGGCAATTTTATCAATAGAATTAAACTGTGGGTTGGTAAAACAAGTTGTAGATAATTTCATAAGATTTCCAGATTGTTAAAGAGTGCATTCATATGATTTGTGAAACTCCAGTTATGTTTGTTTTACTGTGGCTGTTCCTGTTTGCCTGACAAAAATGAGCGGGTCTGTTCACTGGTATGTTTCATCTAGTAAATGGCCGAATTGGCTCTTCCAACTATGGAGACTTTTGTAGAGGGATAAAAGTTCTTACTTCCAGCAGAATTTCATAATTTTTGATTCAGTAGTTTGGGAGATATCGAATTTTGAAGTTAACTATGCTGCTGTCTAAAATAGATTCAGTCAGTTATCTTGTCAGATGTTTTAGAACTTATAGATGGCAGAATTTAATTATCCATTGAATAACGAAGTTGTCGAGTATTTTGTGTAGATACTCCTAGAGTATTTGTTTGATATCACCACTGTTTTAATTTTAAAGATACAAAATTAACAAACAGCGCTGCTGCTGTATGACATGTGGTTCAGGGTGGGAGTCTTTTCACTGGGTCTTGGTTTTAAGTGTAGGAGTGTTTTGTTGATTGTTGGCAAATGTTTGTGAAATATTTATACTAAGTTTTATGCCTGCTAGCAGGTGGCTACACTCCAGATCATGACTAGTACATTTTCTTCTTCGATGAAGGCAAGTGAATGTAGCGGTGGTTGCTTCCGTTCTGACCTGTTATTTCTATTGCCTACACTCTAATATTCAGAAGTATCAGATTCTTTCATAATTAGACTCTATGGTGATGCTTTACTTGCTTGCATTATACTGATGCTCAATCATATATTGATGATGATTATGATTTGAGTATGACTCATGAGATTAATTCACACCCCTGAAGGTAAATGAAGTACTATTTGAGGTTGGTATTGTATCTGAAGGTAAATGAAGTATTATTTGAGGTTGTATTGTATGTTAAGGAAGTGAAGTATATTGATAAATGTGGCATGCCATATACATTGCATGATTCACTTGCATCTGAAGTTGGGTCGTGACCTATGGTCCGACCGTACCGGTACAACTTAGCATCGTACGTTGCCCGAGGAGGGGTACGATGCGGCTTCATACCCTTAGAGGTATGAAGGCAGAGGACATATGCATTGCATTCATATGAATTCATTGAAGTGTTATTTGCAGATGATGTGGTTTTATACCTTCAGAGGTATGAAGACAGAGTACCTACACATTGCATTCCTATGCATACATTGAAGTGATATTTGCAGGTATTGTTGACGCAGGGAAGTGTTATAGAACCTATTGTGGTTGTTCGAGGAAATGAGATGGTATTGGTTATATTCGGACTACTAAGTTCTATATCTACAAGTATTTCTGATCTTAATTGTCATTCTTTTTAAAATGTTGATTAATTCAATTTATGGTTTAAATATCTCATCAAAACAATTCGCTTGCTAAGATGCTTCATCTCACTCTTGCATTACTCAATGCAGGTGCTTGTTGCTCATCAAGGGAAGTGGGAAGTAGCAGCACATCCACCTTCACACTCATAATAACGCTACTTAGGCGCAGTCATGATTTAATTAGAAGCTTCTTGTCAAAGGATGTTTGTTTCTAACTAGTTGTGCGCACTGGTTAATTTAGTTCATGCCGTTATGGTTGTCTTCCCATTGCTAGCAGATTATTAATGTCGATTATGTTTTCTTATCATGATATCTATTTATACTTTGTTGCTTCCTCGTTTATACAATTTTCAAAGGAGAAGCTGTCGAAATTTTATATACGAATGTTAGAGGTGTAGTTTAGTAGCATTCTGGGGTGTTTGTGGATCCGGGGGTGTTACAGTTGGTATCAAAGCATAGGCTTTAGATTCTTGGCAATTTGAAGATAAAGTTGACACACTTGCACATATAGGAAGGGTATGGGTTCAAATATCTTTGATATATGTTAATGTCTTTGAAGTGCAGATGAAATAATTTCACCCTCCCTAATCCTTTACGGTGATGTGGTAAGTTGTTTATGACTTAATGCATGATATAATTCATTTCTAAATTTTGATATTGTTTTATTAATGTGATTGATATCGCTGGTCTTTTGTGAGATTGAAGTTGCTATTATGCTGGTGATATATAGGTATGCCTATGTTGTTTTCAACATGTTTTTCATGGTTGAGTTTTATTACAATAATATTGTTATATATGCTTGATTGAGGATGTTTTTAAGAGGAGTGTGAATTGCGTGTTTTGGGTTACAAGGTAACCATTAATTTGAATTTAAGTTGTTCGGCGGTTGGTGGATAGCTCCAACTATCTTTGCAAAGAATGATTGTTTATGTCGAGAAACCAGTTCTGAAAGAAATGAATATTGGTACTTTTATATGGATTTTGGGGGAAGTCTTTACATAGCCAGAATGGCTTACATGTCTCTCTTCTATTGTGTGTTTTAGTAGCCACAAAGCCTAGATGTGGTTTAAAGTGGTCGCATGTTAGTCATGCTAATTGTAGAATAAAATCTTTGATTTTCTTGATCCATTGATTATGTATTAATACGTTGAGGATCTGATGGTTCTCTCCCCGATGCATGTTTGTGGAGCCATTGTTGGACCACTTATCTATTGGTTTGAATGAAGTCATTGCCAAGCCTAGAGTTGGTAGTGTGTGGTTAGTCACCTATTCCTAAATGATGTGGTTTTTACATTAGCTTGAGATGTTTGCCAAATGTGTGAAGGATTACGGGGTTAGTATTGAACCTTTAGGTCTGGTACTTTGAGTGCATCATATGATAGAATGAAATGTAAGTTTATGAACTACAGTAGATGAAGACTTATATTATGTGTAGGTTAACCATGCTAGTTGGATATTTTTCTTAGTTGAGATGTTGAATGAAGTATAGTGACATGGGTTAAGCAAGTATTGTGTTGTTTTTGGGCTGTCAGTGCTCTATGTAGAGTTTTTGGCATTTCTTCGATGAACTATGCCGCACAAGATGTTATTGGCTTCTTTCGGCTTTATTGCTCCATTAGTTCTATAGATTTTCTCCCTTTTGGTGGGGTGCAAAGTATGTTAGATTACATGATTATCTTTTCATTATGGCAAGAACAATGTTTAGGAAGATTAGGAGTTTTGTTTCAACAGAACTACTTGTTTCGTGGTGCTATGAGGTGAGGAGTTTGATCTTCTTATACATTCATCTGGTGTGGATGTTTCACCATTGAATTAAAAAGAATTGTTAAAGTTGGTAAAGGTTGTGCTTAGTGCGTATTACCCCTTCATAAAAGAGTGTCGTTGTAAGACATTGATGCTGATGTATGGCTGCATCCAAATTCGATGTTGTGAAATCATAGTGTTGATTGCATCTATGACTTGGTTTGAGCTTCATTACATGTTGGTTCATGCTTGATGTTAGGTGCTGTAGTTTCCTTAGACAATTAGTCGATGTAGAAGTTCTTATGTTAATTAAGACCAATAATGGACCCATGTTTTTCATGGTGCTGCTATATGGGGTACCTTGGATGTTTTGTTGGAGTGGTCGAATTCGAGGACGAATTCTTTTTAAGGGGGGTAGAGTGTGATACCCCAATTTTCTGAAAAGAAGTTACACTTATTTTCTCTTTTCTTTGATGTTCTGTGGCATTGGGGTTTAGAGTTTCAGGAGGCATTCCTCAGAAAACAGTAGATCTTTTGGCATTTTTTTCCGCTGGGGATTGGGAGCTCAAAGGGGCGAGCGAGTTTGGGCCATTGATCTCGATCCGGTGGATGGGAGCCCCCCTCTCCTCCCCAACCCTAGCCCCCCCCCCTCTCCTTCTCCCCAATTAGTTGCAGCCGCCCCCCTCCCTCTCTTGCTCTCCTCCCCATTGGCAGCCGCCCCCTACCCTCTCCATTGTTTTCTCCTCCCTCTAGATCCCCCCCACGCAGCAAGGATTGAGAAGAGGAGGAGCACGTTGAATTGAAGAGGAAGAGAGGATCAAGGAGATGTTCTTCTCCATCTCTTGAAAATTTTCTTGGGGAAAACCCTAGGTATGGATGAAATCCTTGTTCCTCCCTGTAATTATGTGCTTTTGGAGGTTGTGGATCATGGGGATTAAAGGATTAGAGGTTGGATTAGATGTGGGGTTAGGTTTTGATCTCGAATTTAGTTTTCTGCGGAATGGCAAATTTGACAGTTTCTGTTCATTCCAGTTTTCCGTGGTCTTAGTGGCCTCAAAAAAATGAAAAGTCTATGCATGAGTCGTAGATAATTTAAAGATCTTTCCGTGGCCGCGAAGAACACCTCAATCAGACATCCGACCAGAAAGTTATTGCAGTTTTACTATAGCAGTTTTTCAATCTCATAATTCTGTGCAGAATCTGTTCTCTTAAGATTTAGGCAATTTTATCAAAAGAATTAAACTGTGGGTTGGTAAAAGAAGTTGTAGATAATTTCATAAGCTTTCTAGATTGTTAAAGAGTGCACTCATATGATTTGTGAAACTCCAGTTATATTTGTTTTACTGTGGCTGTTCCTGTTTGCCTGACAAAAATGAGCGAGTCTGTTCACTGGTATGTTTCATCTAGTAAATGGCCGAATTGGATCTTTCAACTATGGAGACTTTTGTAGAGGGATAAAAGTTCTTACTTCCAGCAGAATTTCATAATTTTTGATTCAGTAGTTTGGGAGATATCGAATTTTGAAGTTAACTATGCTGCTGTCTAAAATAGATTCAGTCAGTTATCTTGTCAGATGTTTTAGAACTTATAGATGGCAGAATTTAATTATCCATTGAATAACGAAGTTGTCGAGTATTTTGTGTAGATACTCCTAGAGTATTTGTTTGATATCACCACTGTTTTAATTTTAAAGATACAAAATTAACAAACAGCGCTGCTGCTGTATGGCATGTGGTTCAGGGTGGGAGTCTTTTCACTGGGTCTTGGTTTTAAGTGTAGGAGTGTTTTGTTGATTATTGGCAAATGTTTGTGAAATATATGTACTAAGTTTTATGCCCGCTAGCAGGTGGCTACACTCCAGATCATGACTAGTACATTTTTCTTCTTCGATGAAGGCAAGTGAATGTAGCGGTGGTTGCTTCCGTTCTGACCTGTTATTTCTATTGCCTACACTCTAATATTCAGAAGTATCAGATTCTTTCATAATAGGACTCTATGGTGATGCTTTACTTGCTTGCATTATACTGATGCTCAATCATAAATTGATGATGATTATGATTTGAGTATGACTCATGAGATTAATTCACACCCCTGAAGGTAAATGAAGTACTATTTGAGGTTGGTATTGTATCTGAAGGTAAATGAAGTATTATTTGAGGTTGTATTGTATGTTAAGGAAGTGAAGTATATTGATAAATGTGGCATGCCATATACATTGCATGATTCACTTGCATCTGAAGTTGGGTCATGACCTATGGTCCGACCGTACCGGTACAACTTAGCATCGTACGTTGCCCGAGGAGGGGTACGATGTGGCTTCATACCCTTAGAGGTATGAAGGCAGAGGACATATGCATTGCATTCATATGAATTCATTGAAGTGTTATTTGCAGATGATGTGGTTTTATACCTTCAGAGGTATGAAGACAGAGTACCTACACATTGCATTCCTATGCATACATTGAAGTGATATTTGCAGGTATTGTTGACGCAGGGAAGTGTTATAGAACCTATTGTGGTTGTTCGAGGAAATGAGAAGTTCTATATCTACAAGTATTTCTGATCTTAATTGTGATTCTTTTAAAATGTTGATTAATTCAATTTGTGGTTTAAATATCTCATCAAAACAATTCGCTTGCTGAGATGTTTCATCTCACTCTTGCATTACTCAATGCAGGTGCTTGTTGCTCATCAAGGGAAGTGGGAAGTAGCAGCACATCCACCTTCACTCTCATAATAACGCTACTCAGGCGCAGTCATGATTTAATTAGAAGCTTCTTGTCAAAGGATGTTTGTTTCTAACTAGTTGTGCGCACTGGTTAATTTAGTTCATGCCGTTATGGTTGTCTTCCCATTGCTAGCAGATTATTAATGTCGATTATGTTTTCTTTTCATGATATCTATTTATACTTTGTTGCTTCCCCGTTTATACAATTTTCAAAGGAAAAGCTGTCAAAATTTTATATACGAATGTTAGAGGTGTAGTTTAGTAGCATTCTGGGGTGTTTGTGGATCCCGGGGTGTTACACTTGTGAAAATAAAATTTCAAATTGATATCTATTTCAAAACCCTCTTGAAAGCTAAGAGGAGAATTTCATTCAGGTGGAGTTTTTATTTAGTCAAAGGAAAAGCATTTGAAACAGGGGAAGAAATTTCAAATCTTCAAAATGCTTCTTGCAATCTTATTCATATACCTTTGACCATTTGCAAAAGGATTTTGAAAAGTTTTTCCAAAAGTTTTGCAAAAACAAATATGTGGTTCAAAAGTGGTCCAAAATGTTAAATAAAAGAAAGCCAATCCAATCATACTTAGTAAGACTTTCAATTGGTTTAATTCCATGTAACCTATGCACTTTCATCTCAATTGCAAACTAGTTACATTTCTACACTTTATATTTGCTTTGGTTTGTGTTGGCATCAATCACCAAAAAGGGGGAGATTGAAAGGGAAATTGGATTAACCATTTCCTATAATTAATTTTGGTAGTTGATGACCAACGCAAACACATGGACTAACTAGTTTGGCTAGAATTCATCTATTACAGGTGCATAAGGTTCAACACAAACTAAGAAAGAAATCAAGTTAGGGACACAATTTTATTGGAGCAAAAGGACTTGAGTGTGCTGAGAATTGGCGCACCGGACTGTCCGGTGTGCCACCAGACAGTGTCTGGTGCACCAATACCGTACAATCCTCAACCAGCCACTTTCGGGATTTTGGGAACGCGCTCCGTTATAATTCACCGGTGTTAATTTGGGGGTAGAATTTTTTTTCTTTAATACTCACCAAATTCAGGCGTTACTCTCTTTTCTCTTCCCGTTCGCTCCTTCTTCCCGGTTTCAAAGCAGTATAGCGACTGGTGTCCGTATTACATGTAAACAAAAACCTAAGTTGACCTGGATGTTGCATCATGGCGAGGCATATTTCTTTTGTCTGATGTCGTGTTTAATTGCGTGTTCATCTCGTCTGGTTTCGGATTTCGATTCGCGATTGGATTCCGATCTGTGGTCGCGTGTGTTGTGGGCTTCTGTCCCAGCCCGCGACCCAGCCCGACTCGACCTAGCCTAGGCCGGTCCAGCCCGGCCCGGCGCGCCCATGGCGCCCCTGCCTCTCCCATGCGCGCCCCCTTCTCTCTCTTTCCCTCATTTAATTTTCCCAAGCAGCAACTCCCTCTCTTCCACCTCTCTCTCTTCCCTCTTGTGCCCTAGGTGATTTGGTGACGGTTATCGCTGGATTTGGATCCCCGAGGTGAGCCCTCCCTCTCTCCCTCTCTCTCTCTCTCTCCCTCCCTCTCCCCTATCTTCTCCCCCGCGCGGTGCCCCTGCTCCCCTTGGCGCGCCCCCACGCGACCCCCGTTCGCCCCCCCTGCTCGGCCCCCCGGCGGCGCCCCGTCCTGGCCCGCGGCGCGGCCCCCGCTCGCCCCTCAGCGTGACCCCTCGGCGGCGCCCTGTCCCGCCCTCGGCACGGCCCATGCCCGCCTGGCCCTCTGCGCGGCGCCCCTGCCCTGCCCCGGCACGGTCTCGCGCGCCCCCAGCACACGCAGCGCGTTCCCGCGCGTGCAGCCCCACGCGCGCGGTAATTAATTTTTGATTTTAACTAATTTTAAATTTCATTTAGTTAACATGCTGCATCGCGCGCTTCATCGCGCAGCGCATTAGTTTAATTTCAGATTTTATTAGTGTGCTGTGTCACGCGCTTCGTCGCGCGGCGGTTCATCTTAAATTATTTAATAAGTTGCGTCGCGCGTCTGGTCGCGCGGTGTTTTTTTAAATTCAGTTTAGGTGACGTACGCTGTCGTGCGCTTCGTCGTGCGACACTTGGCGTTATTTTTCATAATTAATTCAAGTGTCTCATTGTGCGCTTAGTCGCGCGATGATTTGTTCTATTCTCCGTTTACGTTCATATGTGCTGTCGTGCGTTTTGCCGCACTACAACTCTTTTAAATTTACCTTTAATGGTTGATGATAATTAAACATATAGCATAGCTCTGTTCTATGCATAACATAATTGTCAAATTAATACTATTCTATTCAGACAAGTACTTTGATTTATAATCGTGTAATGTGATTGCTCCTCGACCTTAGCCTCGATCGTTACTCTCTCTTTCTAGCTTAGTCATAGGTGTGAGCCCTGCACCGAGCGTCTGTTTAATTATAATATTTTATTGCATGGTGTACTGTTCTTTTGTATTAAATTTGTGGAATGTATATTTGAACTCGTATAGATAACGGTCAGTTGGTGGAGTCCGAAGGAGTTGCAGGTGAAGACCCTGAGCAGCAGCTGGTTGGTGAAGGCAAGTGTCCCTTGATCCATCTATGTCCTACACAGTTTATACCTAAGGATTGACTAGCTTTTGTTTATCTTGTCCTTGTTTACCTATTCTGGTTGGGTTATTTTGGTTTAGCTATATGCTAGTGCTTCACATTAATCAATGAACATGATGAGATTATCTATGATACGCTGTTTTCCCTTTTGATTATGATGATATACTTGTGGCATTTAAGGGGACTCGAGCTGTTTCTCGAGTGCCTCTCCGTAAGGACTGGTTCGTTGGATGACCGTCGGGGAAAACAGTGCAACCATGAGGGTGGAATGGGACGCCCTTAGCTGAATAATTAGAGGAACTGCGGTGTAGTATTCTTCGTCGTCGTGCCGTTAATGGGGCTCGGTGTATGCGACTCGCTCTGCCAAGGTTGGTTTGCCCCTTGGGGAGGAGTGCGGTACATTTAGGAAACCTAACAGGCGACTACAACCTTAGGGAATCTTTGTAAAGGCTACATAGTGAAATCCTGCCTGTTCACCTTGGTAGTGTTTAGGGTTTGATTGGCCCGAGGCAAGAGGGAATCATGGCTTGTGGGTAAAGTGCGCAACCTCTGCAGAGTGTTATGAAACCGATATATCAGCCGTGCTCACGGTTATGAGCAGCCAAGGGAGCTCCATTGATTAGAGATACTTTGATCAAAGATGTTTGGTTTACAGGTGATGACGAGGATGATGGTTATGATTATGCTTATGGTAATGTTTCTGGTATTCTTTCTGTTTGGAAAGGGTACTTTTGAGTTAACAACTTGGGTTAATGCTAAAACCTGGCTCTCTACTAGTAATAATAACCTAACCAACTAAAAGCAACTGCTTGACTTAACCCCATATAAAGCTAGTCACTACAGCCAAACCGGACAATTGCTTAGTATGTTGATATGTACTCACCCTTGCTTTACACACCAAACCCCCCAGGTTGTCCATGTTGCAACCGCTACTCAGGAGAAGATGAAGTCATGGAGGAAGACTTCCCGGAGTTCTAAGAGTACGATGAGTTCTAGGAGTGGGTTAGCAGCAAACCCCCAGTCGGCTGCCTCTGAAGGCCGTGTGTATCTACGTTTCTTTTCCGCACATTGATAAATGTTAATGACTATGTGGATGTCTCGGACATCATGATGTAATCGACTATTACCTTCTTTTATGCTATTATTTGAGCATTGTGTGATGATGTCCAGTTATGTAACTGCTGTGTACGTGAATTGCTGATCCTGACACATACATGGTTCGCATTCGGTTTGCCTTCTAAAACCGGGTATGACATAGGTGGTATCAAAGCCGTGCTGACTGTAGGACCGCTAACCTAGAGTAGAATGGTCGTTCTAAGGACTATAGACCCCTATTATCACCTTAACTTTGGTATCCCTTCAAAAGTTGGTCATATCGACCAAATCTATGTTCTACTATATATATTGTACCTTGCTGAAAAATTTGTTTTATTCTAATTCCTAATTTTTTATGGTTTTCTTGATGGTCATATTAGCTCTGTTCTCACTCTTATGCTTACGGTGTCTTTTGTAGATGGCTCGTCTTAGACACACCGCACGGAAGTCAGTCATTCCTTTCTTGCCTTCTCGTCTCGCGGAGCGTCCGCTTCGTCGTCCAGTGACTGGTCAGTCTAGCCATTTGGAGAGGCTGCACCACTGCCTGCACGAGGAGTCGGAGCGCCAGTGACAGGAGTTGGAGCAGCTGGGCTCTTCTTCCTCGCTTCAGTAGGAGGTAGAGTCTGTGAGGAGTTGCTCTCCTGTGCCCCTGCTGGAGGCGCCCCCTGCACCACCATTGGGTGACCTGGCCGCTGGAGTAGCTGTTGGAGGAGACCCCAACGATGGAGGTGACAACAGCAGCTCGAGCCACAGCACCAACCTTTTAGAGGAGCAGGAGCCAGAGGGATGGGTTGCTCGACCCATCACTTGTGACGCCGCTCGCGAGTGTCACTTTCACGATGCGCTCGACACCTTGCTGCGTCAGGCACTTGACCGGCGTACCTGGTCTATCGAGTATCGTTGTGTTATCTTCTAGCACAGTCGTGGGGTGTAACACCCGGCTTTAAGGAACAAAGCCAGGTGCATCTCATACATGCGCCAAGAAGACAACATATATAATAACAGAGTGTATAGAGATAAATGTCATAAAACATCAGAGTATTTATTACATAGCGGAAGACTTATTACAAAATGAAATAATAAAGATAAACTGAACTAAGGATCGTCGGCGCCAATGTCGACTGGGAAACGCCACCTAGATCAGATCGAACTCCTCAGTGTTAGGCGGCTCCTCCTGAACCACCTGATCATCTCCTGTGGGGGGGGGGTGTGAGACAGCAAGGGTGAGCTCACACATGATCATAGCTCAACAAGTTGTGGGGAACCAGTGGACACAAACTCACAAAGGTGTGAGTTCATGTGAAGTGTAAGGCTAATCAATGATAGGGGTCAAAGCTGAGCATTGCTTTTAAGTAGTTGGTCAAAATTTTATTAGCAATTACTAAGTGTAAGTAAATACCAAACCATAATAAAAGTAATAGAACAAAATTAATAACAAAACTCATGCAATGCAAATGACAAAATTTAATTTGAGTTCCATAATTTAAACATCAGAGAGTCCTGAGCTGCTCATGACCGTGAGCTCGGCTAGTATACCAGTTTTACACTCTGCAGAGGTTGTACCCTTTACCCACAAGTCATGTTACCCATCTGCCAAGGGGTCATGAATCCCATACACCTCTACCTAGGAAGCGCGGCAGGGCAACACTACGAGGCCTTTACAAAGTTCCACTAGCTTCCGAAAACCCGCTACAGTTTATAGGAAGATCCAGTACAGGGTTCCTGGCTGACCGCCATCGCAGCAAAATCAACCAGGGACCTCCCTGTACTGACCTCTCCCCTACTGCCCTTGCCCCTTTCGGGTAAGGTAGTCTCGCACTAGCTTTCCTAATTAGTCAGCCAAGGGGTCCCATTCCTCCCTTGTGGTGGCACGTGGTTCTCAAGTTAAGCTCTATGTTCCAATTAACATTAATGATAACAACATGAACTTAAACAGAATAACAACAAGAATTGGAACATAGAGGTAATAAATGATTATCCCAAAACCATATAAAGCAATAGCAAACTACCCAAGTGATTCAGGGGTAAACAAGGTAATGAGATAAACAATCTAGGGTGACCTATTGGGTCCCATCAGAATTAACCTATGCATGGATAAGTGATATTAAAGAACATTATTGGGTAAAAAGTGGTCAAGGGCACAACTTGCCTTCAATGAGCTCCTGCTCAGCTACTTCAACCTGCTGCTCACCAGGATCCTCAGCAACGGGCTCTTCTACTCGCCACAATACAAACAAACACAGTGCATATAGAGAAATTAACATTACACCAAACATATAAACAAAATTCACAGAGATATTCTACATATTAAAATAAAAACATAGGAACTGGAATCATAATTTTCTGAGTTATAGATTTCAAGTTATGCATTTTCAAAGGTTTTATGTGTTTTAAATAGGATTAAGTGATAAATAAATTTCTTACTGTTTTTATGCCAAAACAGAGACACTAAGTGCTAGAGAATAAACTTACAAAATTTTAGGAACTGGAATGGATTAATTTGGAGTTAGTATGAATTTTCTATGAATTATTGAAGTTCTAGTAATTATTTTCCTATTACAAATCCATTTTCCAAATCCTTTACTCGATTTAATTAGGCTCTGGACTGGGCGTCATTTTCTAGGAAACCTAGGGGGCTCGGGGTAAGATGCCACAGACCCATACTACAGTCCAAAACGGACGGCGGGTTGATTCCTATGAAGTTCAGGGGCTCTTTAACAAAAATAACCCGCGAAGGGGTATGGGGCTCTCACAGTCGTCCGATTAGAATTCGACCGCTAGGATCACACCGCATCAGCTCGCGTCTACAGCCGATGGATCCGAGATCGAGGCACGAGATCTAACCACACACGCGCCAAACTCTCAGCCCTCCGATTTGATCCTATGGCCCGGATTGGTCTAGCGAAGGGGTATCTTCCTGTTCTAATCACAGCCGTCCATAGAACAATCAACGGCCGAAATGCTTCTCCCCCAAACGCGACAGACGACGATGACGCGCGACCCGCCCGCGGCGGCGCTCCACCGGCGAGCGGCAATTCCGCCGCCACCGAGCACTAAACCAAAATTAAACAGGTGCTGCGCGATGAAGAGAGCGAGGCGAATCTGCCGGTGGGCCTATTACCTCGGTGTGATGCGGCGACGGCCCTGCCCACGAGTCCAGGCGGATGACGGAGCGGAGGTCCACTCCGATGAGCAATTCCGGCGTCGTGCGAATCGCTCCGGCGCAGGCGAGTCCCGGGTGCGCTACCACGGTCGATTGTCCACGCCAAGGGCGCCTTCCCCCAGGTTGAACCGGCCACAGGGCGAAGATGGTGAGCGGCGGGCCACTTCCTCTCTGCGGACGCGATACTGGTGGTGGCGGCGAGGGTTCGGCACGGTCGTGAGCGGCGCGCAAGGTTCGGGAACCCAGGGTTTTATGGCCGGTGAGGTTGGGCAGTTAACGGCCAACGGATTCCACGAATCCCGCGAGCTAGCGGACATCACGGCCATGGCTGTTGCGGCGGTGAGGATCGCGCGGGTATCGCTGACAGCACGGGCCCACATGTAAGCGAGGAAGCCGAGCGCGCCAGTGAACGCGCGATGGAGAGGCTGGCAGCCGGGCCCCATCTGCCAGAACGGTGCGCGCTGTGAAATGTTCTTGGGCCTGCGCGGGTGTTTTGGCCAAGTGGGCCGAATAGGTGGCCGCGCGGCCCAGGTAGGGTTTATTCTTTTTCCTTTTTCATTTTCTTTTATTTCTTCTTTCTTTTATTTTTGAATCTAAGTTTTGAATTTCAAATTTGTGATGGACTTGTACTCAAATTTTTCTGAGTATATGATTTGGATAAAGCATTGTGGAACAAATTTATCTATTTATAAGTTCTATTTCTTTGTATTACATAGCATTTTTCTTTCTTTCTTTCCAAGTTTTAGCATTTCTTTTAGGATTTAATTTCTCATTTGGATATTTAATATTTTTCTTGTCACAAAATGCACACAAAAATAAAATATCCAGCATGATGCAACAATTTAGTAGCATATCTTTTTATTAATTGTTCTTGGACATGGTGTTCTCATATGATGATGCATCAAACTCACATAAAGAGAAAATGTTTCTCTATTGATATTATTTCTAGCAATTTACAAAGTGGGTGTTACAAATCCTACCCCCCTTAAAAATAATCTCGTCCTCGAGATTTAAGAAGAATGAGGGAAAAGGTGGGGAAAATCTATGCGAAGCTCTTCTTCTCTTTCCCAAGTTGCTTCATCTTCACCGTGGTGACTCCATTGCACTTTACACATCTTTATCACCTTATTTCTTGTAACTCGAGTCAAGGTATCCAAAATCTTGATCGGGTACTCCGTGTAAGTCAAATCACCTTGAACACTGAGCTCTTCCATGGGTAACTGTTCCTCAGGAACACGGAGACACTTCTTTAGTTGAGATACGTGGAACACGTTATGCACATCCGATAGACTAGCAGGTAACTCGAGTTGGTATGCCATCTCCCCAACTCTTCTAAAGATCAAGAATGGTCCAATATAGCGAGGGGACAATTTGCCCTTGACTTTAAATCTCCTCATTCCACGAAGGGGTGACACTTTGAGGTACACATAATCTCCTTCTTCAAATTCCAGTGGCCTCCTTCTATTATCAGCATAGCTCTTTTGCCTGGTTTGAGCCACTCTCAAATTCTCTCGAATTATTCGGACTTGTTCTTCTGCTTCTTGAATCAGTTCAGGCCCAAAGAACTGTCTCTCTCCAGTCTGATCCCAATATAGAGGAGTCCTGCACTTCCTCCCATATAAAGCTTCAAAAGGTGACATCTTCAGACTGGCCTGGTAACTATTATTATACGAGAACTCAGCATAAGGCAGACTCTTATCCCAACTTCCGCCATGCTGAAGGGCACATGCTCTCAACATATCCTCCAATACTTGATTAGTCCTTTCAGTCTGTCCATCAGTCTGAGGGTGATAAGCCGTACTGAAATTCAACTTCGTGCTCATGTTCTCATGAAAACTTCTCCAAAACCTTGAGGTAAACTGCGAACCTCGATCAGACACGATCTTCTTTGGTACTCCATGCAAACACACAATCCGAGCCATATATAACTCTGCCAGCTGAGAACCTTTATAAGTAGTCTTCACAGGAATAAAGTGAGCCACTTTAGTCAATCTATCCACAATCACCCATATAGCATCATATCCTTTCTGGGTGCGAGGCAATCCAGTAATGAAATCCATACCAATCTCTTCCCACTTCCACTCAGGTATCTTCAGTGGATGCAGTAGTCCAGCTGGCCTCTGGTGTTCAGCCTTAACTCTTTGACATACATCGCACATAGCCACATGTGCAGCCACATCTCTTTTCAATCCATACCACCAATACTTCCGCTTCAAATCCTGATACATCTTGGTACTACCAGGATGAATAGAATAATCCGAATCATGGGCCTCCTTTAAAATAGTCTCTCGCAGGCTTTTAACATCAGGAACACACATCCTGTCCTTGAACCATACAGTGCCCTGCTCATCTTCCGTGAACTCCGGAACTCGACCTTCAGTAATCAGATCCTTAATCTCTTTTATCTTATCATCACCAATTTGTCCCTTGCGGATCTCTTGCTCTAAAGTAGGTTCCACATCAATAGTAACTCCCTCAGTATGAGCAACTATCCCCAGGTTAAGTCTCTTGAAGTCCTCAACAATCTCATCGGGTAGCTGGGCAACAACAGCTGAATGAACATGCTCCTTGCGACTCAAGGCATCTGCAACCAAGTTTGCCTTGCCCGGGTGATAGTGAATCTCCAAATCATAATCCTTAATAAGCTCCAACCAACGGCGTTGCCTAAGGTTGAGATCCTTCTGAGTGAATATATACTTCAGACTCTTATGATCCGTATATACTTGGCACTTGGTTCCCATAATATAATGTCTCCAAATCTTAAGCGCATGCACAACGGCTGCCAATTCCAAGTCATGAGTGGGGTAGTTCAATTCATGTTTGCGTAACTGACGAGAAGCATAGGCAATCACATGTCCTTCTTGCATGAGCACACATCCTAAGCCTTGGCCACATGCATCGCAATAGATATCAAATCCTTTCTGCAGGTCTGGCATAACCAATACTGGTGGCGACATCAGCTTCTTTTTCAATTGCTCAAAGCTGTCTTGGCACTTCTCGTCCCACTTAAATTCTCTTCCTTTCTCCAAAAGCGAAGTCATAGGTTTGGCAATCTTAGAGAATCCTTCAATAAATCTCCGATAATATCCAGCAAGTCCCAAGAAACTCCGAATCTCAGTAACTGTAGTGGGTACTCTCCACTCCATTATCTCCTTAACCTTAGCAGGATCCACTGCTATTCCTCCATTAGAAATAATATGACCAAGAAATGGCACTTCGCCAATCCAAAACTCGCACTTGCTGAACTTAGCATAGAGTTGATTATCTCGCAGCTTCTGTAGCACCATCCTCAGATGTTCCTCGTGATCACTTTCACTCTGAGAATAAATAAGAATATCGTCGATGAATACCACGACGAATCTGTCCAAATACTCCATAAACACCTTGTTCATTAAGTTCATAAAATAAGCTGGCGCATTGGTTAATCCAAACGACATAACAGTAAACTCATATAATCCATATCTAGTCGAGAACGCCGTCTTGGGAATATCCGATGGTCTAATCCTCATCTGATGGTAACCGGATCGGAGATCAATCTTCGAAAATACTCTTGCACCTCGCATCTGATCGAATAAATCCTCAATACGGGGCAACGGATACTTGTTCTTCACTGTAACATCATTAAGAGATCTATAATCCACACACATCCGTTGCGATCCATCCTTCTTCTGTACAAAAAAGACCGGTGCTCCCCAAGGTGAGGAACTCGGACGAATGTACCCAGCCTCTTGTAACTCAGTTAACTGCTTCTTGAGTTCCTTCAACTCTTCTACGGACATTCTATATGGCCGTTTAGAAATAGGGGCGGTTCCAGGTAAGAGGTCAATAACAAACTCAACTTCTCTATCCGGTGGCATCCCTGGTAACTCATCTGGAAAGACATCCGGAAAATCTCTAACCACCCGGATGTTGTCACCAACAAACTCCTTAGGCATAAAGAACATTGCACGCATAGATGAGGAGGTTACTGCAATGTTAACTTGAAACCTTTCTCCTTTAGTAGTAGTGAGTTCTACGGTACCTCTACCACATGCTATAACGGCCCTTGCCTTTCTTAGCCATGACATACCAAGGATCAAATCTATACTGCTTGACTCCAATATTATAACAGTAGCTCCAAATTCTCTACCCATAATGGTTAATGTCAATCTACGTGTCATTTGATTCGCCTCAACAGGCCCTTTAGGTGTAATTACTATCAGGGGTTTTCTCATATTTAGCAGTGGTATTTCATTTGTGTTGGCATATCTAGCAGACATGAATGAATGTGTAGCACCAGAATCAAATAATATGGTTGCAGGAATTGCATTAACATAAAACATACCAATTACGAGGTCCCCTCCATCCGGAGTAGCATCAACGCTGACTTGATTAACCTTGGCAATAGAATATCCCTTGCCAGGGGTCTGTTGCTTGTTCTGAACTGGAGTAGTAGCAATCCTCTGTGGGCAGACATTTGCATAATGACCAATCTTCCCACACTTGAAACATTGAGTGCCCGGACTCTGTCCTGAAAACTTTGTCGGGGTGCCAGTAGGGGTAGCCTGTCGAGGAGGTGGAGTCCTCAGTGGTGATTGCTGAACTGGGCGTGGTCCTCCTGGTCGAGTCGGTGTACCCTGTGGTGAACTGTAGCGAGGACGAACACTGCTGCTTCCTTGTCCTTGAGATATTGCCTTTCTCTTCAAATCTCCCAGCTGAACACGCTTGTGTTCAATAGCCAGTGCCTTATCAAGCAGCCTCTGGAATGATGGAAATGTGTGTGCCACAAGAGCATACTGCAGTGGTCCATTAAGCCCTTCAATAAAATGCTCCTGCTTCCTCTCGTCTTCAGCAACTTCTTCAGGGGCATATCTGGATAACTGAATAAACTTGTCGCGGTACTCGCTGACTGACATACTCCCTTGCTTCAGCGACAGAAATTCCTTCTTCTTGATCTTTATCATCCCAGCTGGAATATGGTAGTTCCTGAACTGCGTACTGAACTCTGCCCAGGTAATAGTATCAGCAGCATCGTGGGCAGCAGTATAAGAATCCCACCAGTCAGCAGCAGGACCAATCAGACGTCCAGAAGCATATAAAACCTTCTCCCGGTCAGTGCATTGTGCAATATTCAGCATCTTCTCAATTGCTTTCAGCCAATCATCTGCATCAAGTGGATCTGGTGAGCTTGCAAATGTGGGTGGCTTATGGCTCATGAACTCCCTATGCTTGTCTCGGGGAGGAACTGGTGGTGGTGGAGGCAGTGGTACTTGTTGCTGCTGTTGCTGTTGTTGCATTTGCTGTTGCAGCTGCTGTTGTTGCGCCCTCCTTTCCTGGCGTATCTCATCTCGCTCCTGGCGCAACTCCTGGCGTATATCCTCTCTTTCCTGACGCATCTCCTGGCGTTCTTGCTGCATCTGAGCACGCATATCAGCCATAGTATCTGCCATTTGCTGCATCACCGCCATCTGAGCAGCAACCAGTGGGTCAACTCCGCCTGGTGGGGGATTGGGAGGATTCATCCCAGCAGGTTGTGGCTGAGGTTGTCTTCGAGTGTGTTGGTTAGGAGGCAAGTCAATTCCACCACCCCTCCTGGTATTGACCATCTGAGTTAGATACATATGGTAAGAATGTAGTAGACAAGGCAGGTATTTACAAATCAGGTTACTTTGGGGAGTTTTATTAGCTAAGCAGATTAATATTTTACCTACCAAAGCTAATTCAACACCTTATGTTGGTACATGCTAAGATGTCCATCTATAGTAATTCAATCATTCGAAGAAGCAAATCAGGCATTTAGCATCAGCACAATCAAACAACATTTTTAATAGAGAAAATAGTTTTAATTTTGTCTTAGGTTCCCTATCTCTTAGAAAGATCATAGTCATAGGATTCCAAGGTGTGAAATCCATCTTGTCTTAGAGTAGAAAAGGTGAGAATGATCAGAGTAGAACAGTAGAAGGTGAGACAGGATCAAGATAAGTGTAGAGAGAATCAGAGTAAGATAAGTATAGAATGAATCAGAAGAAGGTAAGTAGGAAAGGGTTTTGTCCATTTCTATCTAGGTTTCGTCCTACAATCGACATTTCCTCTCATACCACTTCTGTAACACCCGGCTTTAAGGAACAAAGCCAGGTGCATCTCATACATGCGCCAAGAAGACAACATATATAATAACAGAGTGTATAGAGATAAATGTCATAAAACATCAGAGTATTTATTACATAGCGGAAGACTTATTACAAAATGAAATAATAAAGATAAACTGAACTAAGGATCGTCGGCGCCAATGTCGACTGGGAAACGCCACCTAGATCAGATCGAACTCCTCAGTGTTAGGCGGCTCCTCCTGAACCACCTGATCATCTCCTGTGGGGGGGTGTGAGACAGCAAGGGTGAGCTCACACATGATCATAGCTCAACAAGTTGTGGGGAACCAGTGGACACAAACTCACAAAGGTGTGAGTTCATGTGAAGTGTAAGGCTAATCAATGATAGGGGTCAAAGCTGAGCATTGCTTTTAAGTAGTTGGTCAAAATTTTATTAGCAATTACTAAGTGTAAGTAAATACCAAACCATAATAAAAGTAATAGAACAAAATTAATAACAAAACTCATGCAATGCAAATGACAAAATTTAATTTGAGTTCCATAATTTAAACATCAGAGAGTCCTGAGCTGCTCATGACCGTGAGCTCGGCTAGTATACCAGTTTTACACTCTGCAGAGGTTGTACCCTTTACCCACAAGTCATGTTACCCATCTGCCAAGGGGTCATGAATCCCATACACCTCTACCTAGGAAGCGCGGCAGGGCAACACTACGAGGCCTTTACAAAGTTCCACTAGCTTCCGAAAACCCGCTACAGTTTATAGGAAGATCCAGTACAGGGTTCCTGGCTGACCGCCATCGCAGCAAAATCAACCAGGGACCTCCCTGTACTGACCTCTCCCCTACTGCCCTTGCCCCTTTCGGGTAAGGTAGTCTTCCACTAGCTTTCCTAATTAGTCAGCCAAGGGGTCCCATTCCTCCCTTGTGGTGGCACGTGGTTCTCAAGTTAAGCTCTATGTTCCAATTAACATTAATGATAACAACATGAACTTAAACAGAACAACAACAAGAATTGGAACATAGAGGTAATAAATGATTATCCCAAAACCATATAAAGCAATAGCAAACTACCCAAGTGATTCAGGGGTAAACAAGGTAATGAGATAAACAATCTAGGGTGACCTATTGGGTCCCATCAGAATTAACCTATGCATGGATAAGTGATATTAAAGAACATTATTGGGTAAAAAGTGGTCAAGGGCACAACTTGCCTTCAATGAGCTCCTGCTCAGCTACTTCAACCTGCTGCTCACCAGGATCCTCAGCAACGGGCTCTTCTACTCGCCACAATACAAACAAACACAGTGCATATAGAGAAATTAACATTACACCAAACATATAAACAAAATTCACAGAGATATTCTACATATTAAAATAAAAACCTAGGAATTGGAATCATAATTTTCTGAGTTATAGATTTCAAGTTATGCATTTTCAAAGGTTTTATGTGTTTTAAATAGGATTAAGTGATAAATAAATTTCTTACTGTTTTTATGCCAAAACAGAGACACTAAGTGCTAGAGAATAAACTTACAAAATTTTAGGAACTGGAATGGATTAATTTGGAGTTAGTATGAATTTTCTATGAATTATTGAAGTTCTAGTAATTATTTTCCTATTACAAATCCATTTTCCAAATCCTTTACTCGATTTAATTAGGCTCTGGACTGGGCGTCATTTTCCAGGAAACCTAGGGGGCTCGGGGTAAGATGCCACAGACCCATACTACAGTCCAAAACGGACGGCGGGTTGATTCCTATGAAGTTCAGGGGCTCTTTAACAAAAATAACCCGCGAAGGGGTATGGGGCTCTCACAGTCGTCCGATTAGAATTCGACCGCTAGGATCACACCGCATCAGCTCGCGTCTACAGCCGATGGATCCGAGATCGAGGCACGAGATCTAACCACGCACGCGCCAAACTCTCAGCCCTCCGATTTGATCCTATGGCCCGGATTGGTCTAGCGAAGGGGTATCTTCCTGTTCTAATCACAGCCGTCCATAGAACAATCAACGGCCGAAATGCTTCTCCCCCAAACGCGATAGACGACGATGACGCGCGACCCGCCCGCGGCGGCGCTCCACCGGCGAGCGGCAATTCCGCCGCCACCGAGCACTAAACCAAAATTAAACAGGTGCTGCGCGATGGAGCGAGGTGAATCTGCCGGTAGGCCTATTACCTCGGTGTGATGCGGCGACGGCCCTGCCCACGAGTCCAGGCGGATGACGGAGCGGAGGTCCACTCCGATGAGCAATTCCGGCGTCGTGCGAATCGCTCCGGCGCAGGCGAGTCCCGGGTGCGCTACCACGGTCGATTGTCCACGCCAAGGGCGCCTTCCCCGAGGTTGAACCGGCCGCAGGGCGAAGATGGTGAGCGGCGGGCCACTTCCTCTCTGCGGACGCGATACTGGTGGTGGCGGCGAGGGTTCGGCACGGTCGTGAGCGGCGCGCAAGGTTCGGGAACCCAGGGTTTTATGGCCGGTGAGGTTGGGCAGTTAACGGCCAACGGATTCCACGAATCCCGCGAGCTAGCGGACATCACGGCCATGGCTGTTGCGGCGGTGAGGATCGCGCGGGTATCGCTGACAGCACGGGCCCACATGTAAGCGAGGAAGCCGAGCGCGCCAGTGAACGCGCGATGGAGAGGCTGGCAGCCGGGCCCCATCTGCCAGAACGGTGCGCGCTGTGAAATGTTCTTGGGCCTGCGCGGGTGTTTTGGCCAAGTGGGCCGAATAGGTGGCCGCCGGCCCAGGTAGGGTTTATTCTTTTTCCTTTTTCATTTTCTTTTATTTCTTCTTTCTTTTATTTTTGAATCTAAGTTTTGAATTTCAAATTTGTGATGGAATTGTACTCAAATTTTTCTGAGTATATGATTTGGATAAAGCATTGTGGAACAAATTTATCTATTTATAAGTTCTATTTCTTTGTATTACATAGCATTTTTCTTTCTTTCTTTCCAAGTTTTAGCATTTCTTTTAGGATTTAATTTCTCATTTGGATATTTAATATTTTTCTTGTCACAAAATGCACACAAAAATAAAATATCCAGCATGATGCAACAATTTAGTAGCATATCTTTTTATTAATTGTTCTTGGACATGGTGTTCTCATATGATGATGCATCAAACTCACATAAAGAGAAAATGTTTCTCTATTGATATTATTTCTAGCAATTTACAAAGTGGGTGTTACATGGGGTTTACCCGGACAGCTGGGAGGCGACTTGCTTGGTGCGCCGTCCGGAGAACAGTCACCGGTGTGTGGAGGTCTGCTTAGAGCATTACTCTATTTATGAGCAGGACTCAGCTGAGGCGGCCATGCAAGATGTCGCATGGTGTGTGCTTTCACACTACTGCTCAGTGCTCAGTGGGGTGGCCGATGGTCTTAACCTGAGGTATTACCCCCGCCGTCCATCTGGCAGCATAGGAGGCGTGGTTGTCTCACCCATCGGTGAGGACAATCCTAGGTTGAGCAGCACAGTCAACCTAGCCGCCGTGCTAAACATGGAGCTGGACCATGCTTTAGATGAGCTGAGTAGGGCTCGTGCTGAGATCGCCCAGTTGTGGGCTGAGCGCGCGGAGCGCCGTCATCTAGAGGATGGTTCTCCCGCCCCCGTCGGGACTCAGCACCCGTACCACTCACCTCAGCGTGGGTACCATGCCTACGGCAACCCTGACTGTAGGACCAGGTTAAATTTAGAACCATAGATCGTCAGCGTTGGATATTGTAATTAATGCTTAAAAATAGAAGCTATAGCCTTAGCCTTAGTCTTACTCTCAGTTAGTTTTAGTTAGATAGGGTAGTTTGCTTATCTTGTGTTTTTATGTTTGTCATGATGAACTATGATGGATTTGGATCTTTGTAATGACTGTCGCCAGGGTGTGGGTATCCCCTGCACTTTGGTTTACTTGTTAATGTTAATAAAATGATTTATCTAGTTGGGAAGCCCTTTCACTCTACTTTCCTCTTTATCTGAGAAGCTGTGTTTGCCTGTGTTGGGAGTCAGTGAAGATGCTTATCTATTCAGTATTGTAGAAGGATTCTATACTGTTTTCTTATGCTGCAAGTTTGCAAGATCAGTTCTGATGTGTGATTGCATTCTGCAGATGTCAGATAACAGGCGCAGAGGAGGAAGGCGTGCTCAGCAGGAGCAGGCAGCACCGCAGGATGAGGCACCCCAGCAGCAGCTGCCACCACCACCCTCGATGACGATAGAGCAGTTGTTTTTGATGCAGACTCAGACAGTCCAAGCCACTGGTCAGACTCTAGCCGCTATGCAGCAGCAGTAGCATCAGCCCCCACCTCAGCCTCAGATGCCTAGAGACAAGCGTGTTGAATTCATGAGAGGTCATCCCCTAGTGTTCGCTCACTCTGTCGACCCCATGGATGCTGAAGATTGGCTACGTACCATGGAGCGGGAGTTGCACACCACTCAGTGTGACGACAAGGAGAAAGTTCTGTATGGTCCCCATTTGTTGAGAGGAGCAGCTAATTCTTGTTGGGAGTCCTACCTCACCACCCACGCCAACCCCGACACCATCACTTGGGAGGAATTCAGAGATAATTTCCGTCAGTATCATGTTCCAGCAGGTCTAATGACAGTGAAGAAAGAGGAATTTCTAGCGCTCAAGCAAGGGCCCATGTCTGTCAGTGAGTACCGAGACAGGTTTCTGCAGCCGTCCCGCTATGCTCCTGAAGATGTCAACACAGATGCCAAGAGGCAGTATCATTTCTTAAGAGGCTTAGTCGATCCCCTGCACTATCAACTGATGAACCATACCTTCCCCACATTTCAACACCTGATCGATAGAGCAATCATGACAGAGAAGAAGCGCAAGGAGATGGAGGATCGCAAGCGTAAGATTGGTGGACCTCAGCCTGGAACCAGCAATCGCCCCCGTTTCTCAAGCAACTCGCCTCAGCAGTTCAAGCAGAATCAGTGCCCGCCTTTGCAGAAGTTTAAGAGGTAGTACCCCTAGCATTAGCAGCAGAATCGTCAGAACAGTCAGACAGGAGGAAGTCAGTTCCAGAGGCAGAATCAGCAGACACCTCGTATTCCTGCCCCAGCAACCCAATAGAACAGTCAAGCATCCCTAGTTCAAGGCGGAAGCAAAGCATGTTTCCATTGTAGAGAGCAAGGCCATTGGGTGAAGCATTGTCCAAAGAAGGCAGCCCAACAGCAGTCAGGCCCTAGTGCCCCAGCGAAGCAGAATGTGTCTCAGCCAGGAGCAGGCAATCGCGCCTAGACACATTACCACCATGGGAGGCTGAACCTTTTGGAGGCTGAAGCAGTTTAGGAAACACCAGGCATGATAGTAGGTATGTTTGCAGTCAACTCTCATATTACAGAAGTATTATTTGATACTGTAGCAACGCATTCATTTATTACTGCATCATGGGTAGAAGCACATAATCTTCCAATAACTACCATGTCAACACCCATTCAAATTGACTCAGCCGATGGTAGAGTTCGAGCCAATTGTATTTGCTTGAATGTAAGTGTGGAAATAAGGGGGATAGAGTTTCCCGCTAACCTCATAGTAATGGGTACTCAAGGAATAGATGTCATCCTAGGATGAATTGGCTAGATAAGTACCAAGCAATTATCAGTTGCAATAAGAGGACAATTAAGTTGGTGTCCCCACTAGGAGAAGAAGTGGTAGCTGAGTTAGTCTCACCTGAGCTAAGGAAAGGAGGTTGTCATCATATGGCTATTGATAGCAAGGAGGCAGATTCACTCGAGACTATCAAGGTTGTGTCAGAGTTTCCGGATGTGTTGTCGAAAGATTTACCAAGTATGCCACCTGAGCGGAAAGTTGATTTTGCCATAGAGCTTCTTCCTGGCACCGCCCCTATTTCTAAAAGAGGTTACATGGTATCTGGACCAGAGTTGGTGGAACTCAAGAAGTAGATCGATGAGCTGTCAGAGAAAGGTTACATTAGGCCAAGCACCTCGCCTTGGGTCGCCCCTGTCCTATTTGTGGAGAAGAAAGATGGCACCAGGAGGATGTGCATCGATTATCGAGCTCTGAATGAGGTCACAATCAAGAACAAGTACCCCCTTGCCCAGAATAGAAGATCTGTTCAACCAGCTGAGAGGAGCCAGCGTGTTCTCAAAGATAGATCTGAGGTCAGGTTATCACTAGCTCATGATTCGACCTTCAGACATTCTGAAGACGACATTTATTACCAAGTATGGGTTGTATGAGTTCACTGTTATGTCCTTTGGTCTAACGAATGCACCAGCCTTCTTCATGAATCTGATGAACAGTGTATTCATGGATTACCTTGACAAGTTTGTGGTGGTATTTATTGATGACATTCTTATATATTCTCAAAGTGAGGAGGAGCATGTGGATCATTTGAGAATGGTATTGCAGAGATTGCGAGAGCACCAGCTATATGCAAAATTGAGTAAGTGCGAGTTCTAGATTGATGAGGTCTTGTTCTTGGGTCACATAATAAAAAAAGATGAATTGGCTGTGGATCCGAAGAAAGTGGCAGACATTTTGAACTAGAAAGCGCCAACAGATGCCCGATGAATCAAGAACTTCATTGGAATGGCCGGATATTATCGGCGATTCATTGAAGGGTTTTCAAAGATTGTGAAACTGATGACAGCTTTGCTAGCCAACAAAGTGGAGTTCAAGTGGACCTAGAAGTGCCAAGAAGCCTTTGAAGCGCTGAAAGAGAAGTTGACTACAGCGCCTATCTTAGTCTTGCCTGATGTGCACAAGCCATTCTCGGTGTATTGTGACGCTTGTTACACTGGCTTAGGATGCGTATTGATGCAAGGGGGAAGAGTTGTTGCTTACTCGTTCCGACAACTGAAGGTTCATGAGAAGAATTATCCAATCCATGACCTAGAGTTAGCAGCAGTGGTTCATGCACTAAAGACATGGAGGCACTATCTGTATGGGCAGAAATGTGATGTTTACACAGACCACAAGAGTCTGAAGTACATATTCACTCAGTCGGAGCTAAATATGAGTCAACGAAGATGGTTAGAGTTGATCAAAGACTATGAGTTGGAAATTCATTACCACCCAGGCAAAGCGAACGTAGTGGCGGATGCTTTGAGCAGGAAAAGTCATGTCAATATGATGGTTGCTCATCCGATGCCTTATGAGTTGGCCAAAGAGTTTGATAGGTTGAGCCTCAGATTTATGAACGACATGCGAGGAATAACAGTTGAGTTAGAACCCACCTTAGAGCGGGAGATCAAAGAGGCACAGAAGAATGATGAGAAGATCAGTGAAATCCGGCAACTGATTCTAGAAAGAAGAGGCAAAGATTTTCGGAAAGATGCAAAAGGTGTGGTATGCTTCAAGGACCGCTTGTGTGTTCCCAATGTCCAATCCATTCGGGAGTTGATCCCCAAGGAAGCTTATGAGACAACTTATTCCATACACCCTGGAAGTGAGAAGATGTATCAGGATCTGAAGAAGAAATTCTGGTGGTACGGAATGAAAAGGGAGATCGCAGAGCATGTGGTCGTATGCGATAGTTGTCAGAGGATTAAGGTAGAGCATCAGAAGCCAGCTGGGTTGTTGCAGCCGTTGTGAATTCCTAAGTGGAAGTGGGATGAAATCGGGATGGACTTCATAGTCAGATTGCCTCGCACTCGAGTCGGCTACGATTCCATTTGGGTAGTGGTGGACCGCTTAACCAAGTCAACCCACTTCATACCTGTCAAGACTAGCTACAACAGTGCAGTATTGGCAGAGTTGTACATGTCCCGGATCGTTTGTCTTCATGGTGTACCAAAGAGGATAGTGTCAGACAGAGGAACACAGTTCACCTCTCATTTCTGGCAGCAGTTGCATGAAGCCTTGGGTACACATCTAAATTTCAGTTCAGCTTATCATCTGCAGACAGATGGTCAGACTGAAAGAACCAATCAAATCCTCGAAGATATGTTGAGAGCCTATGCGTTGCAAGATCAGTCCGGATGGGACAAGAGATTGCCTTACGCAGAATTCTCCTACAACAATAGTTACCAGGCCAGTTTGAAGATGTCACCATTTCAGGCGCTTTGTGGAAGGAGTTGTAGAACTCCATTGCAATGGGATCAGCCTGGAGAAAAGCAAGTGTTTGGGCCAGACATTTTACTCGAAGCTGAAGAGAACATCAAGATGGTTCGGGAGAATCTAAAGATAGCGCAATCAAGGCAGCGAAGTTATGCAGACACAAGGAGAGAGCTAAGTTTTGAAGTCGGAGATTTTTTTCTACCTGAAAGTATCGCCTATCAGAGGAGTCAGAAGATTCGGAGTCAAAGGCAAGCTAGCGCCTTGATATGTTGGTCCGTATCAGATCCTCGCAAAGCATGGAGAAGTGGCCTATCAGCTCAGTCTGCTAGAAGGTTTGTCAGCGGTGCATGATGTCTTTCATGTGTCTCAGTTGAAGAAGTGTCTGTGTGTGCCAGAAGAGCAGTTGCCAGTGGAAGGTCTGGAGGTCCAACAAGACTTGACCTACATAGAGAAGCCAGCACAGATTCTTGAGACTGCAGACAGAGTCACCCAGAGGAAAACTATCAGAATGTGCAAAGTCAGATGGGATCACCACTCTGAGGAAGAAGCAACCTGGGAGCGTGAAGATGATCTGATGGCCAAGTATCCCGAGCTCTTTGCTGGCCAACCTTGAATGTCGAGGGCGAGATTCTTTTAAGGGGGATAGGTTTGTAACGCCCTGATTTTGGGGTAGAATTTTTCTTCTTTAATACTCACCAAATTCAGGCATTACTCTCTTTTCTCTTCCCGTTCGCTCCATCTTCCCAGTTTCAAAGCAGTATAGCGATTGGTGTCCGTATTGCGTGTAAACAAAAACCTAAGTTGACCTGGATGTTGCATCATGCCAAGGCATATTTCTTTTGTCTGATGTCGTGTTTAATCGCGTGTTCGTCTCGTCTCGTTTCAGATTTTGATTTGAGATTGGATTCCGATCTGTGGTCGCGTGTGTTGTGGGCTTCTGTCCCAGCCCGTGACCTAGCCCAGCCCGACTCGACCAAGCCCAGGCCGGTCCGGCCTGGCCTGGCGCGCCCTTGGCGCCCCCATGCGCCCCCTTCTCTCTCTTTCCCTCATTCAATTTTCCCACGCAGCAACTCCCTCTCTTCCACCTCTCTCTCTTCCCCCTTGTGCCCTAGGTGATTTGGTGACGGTTATTGCTAGATTTGGATCCCTAAGGTGAGCCCTCCCTCTCTCCCTCTCTCTCCCTCCCTCTCCCCTTTCTTCTCCCCCACGCGGTGCCCCCTGCTCCCCTCGGCGCGCTCCTGCGCGGCCCCCGCTCGCCCCCCTGCGTGGCCTCCGCTCGCCCCCCACGCGGCGCCCCCTGCTCGGCCCCCGACGGCGCCCCATCCTGGCCCCTGGCGCGGCCTCCGCTCACCCCCCCCCCCCCAATGCTGTCCCCGCTCGCCCACCCCCCACGCGGCGCCCCCGGCGGCGCCCCGTCCTGGCCCCCGACGTGGCCCCCACTCCCCCCCCCCCCGCGCGGCCCCCTGCTCGGTCCCTGCCCGCCTGGCCCCCTGCGCGGCGTCCCATCCCGCCCCGGTGCGGCCCCTTGCCGGCCTCGGCGTGGTCCCGTCCCACCCCTGCCCTACCCCGGCACGCGCAGTGCGTTCCTGCGCGCGTAGCCCCACGCGCGCGGTGATTAATTTTTTATTTTAACTAATTTTAAATTTCATTTAGTTAACATGCTGCGTCGCGCGCTTCATCGCGTGGCGAATTAGTTTAATTTTAGATTTTATTATTGTGTTGCGTCACGCGCTTCGTCACACGGCGGTTCATCTTAAATTATTTAATGAGTAGCATCACGCGTCTGGTCGCGTGGCGTTTTGTTTTAAATTCAGTTTAGGTGACGTATGCTGTCGTGTGCTTCGTCGTGCGACACTTGGCGTTATTTTTCATAATTAATTCAAGTGTCTCGTTGCGCGCTTAGTCGTGGGACGATTTGTTCTATTCTTCGTTTACGTTCGTATGTGTTGTCGTGCATTTCGCCGCACGACAACCCTTTTAAATTTACCTTTAATGGTTGATGATAATTAAACATATAGCATAGTTCTATTCTATGTATAGCGTAATTGTCAAATTAATAGTATTCTATTCAGACGAGTACTTTGATTTATAATCGCGTAATGTGATCGCTCCTCGACCTTAGCCTCGACCGTTACTCTCTCTCTCTTTCTCGCTTAGTCGTAGGTGTGAGCCCTGCACCGAGCATCTATTTAATTATGATATTTTATTGCATGGTGTACTGTTCTTTTATATTAAATTTGTGGAATGTATGTTTGAACTCGTATAGATAACGGTCAGTTGGTGGAGTCCGAAGGAGTTGCAGGTGAAGACCCTGAGCAGCAGCTGGTTGGTGAAGGCAAGTGTCCCTTGACCCATCTATGTCCTACTCATTTTATAATTCACTCCCCGCATTTACACAGTTTATACCTAAGGATTGACTAGCTTTTATTTATCTTGTCCTTGTTTACCTATTCTGGTTGGATTATTTTGGTTTAGCTATATGTTAGTGCTTTACATTAATCAATGAACATGATGAGATTATCTATGATACACTATTTTCCCTTTTGATTATGATGATATACTTGTGGCATTTAAGGGGACTCGAGCTATTTCTCAAGTGCCTCTCCGTAAGGACTGGTTCGTTGGATGACTGCCCAGAAAAACAGTGCAACCATGAGGGTGAAATGGGATGCCCTTAGCTGAATAATTAGAGGAACTGAGGTGTAGTTCGCTTCGCCATCGTGTCGTTAATGGGGCTCGGTGTATGCGGCCCGCTCTGCCAAAGTTGGTTTGCCCCTTGGGGAGGAGTGCGGTACATTTAGGAAACCTAACGGGCGACTACAGCCTCAGGGAATCTTTGTAAAGGCTACGTAGTGAAACCCTGTCTGTTCACCTTGGTAGTGTTTAAGGGGTTGATCGGCCCGAGGCAAGAGGGAATCACGGCTTGTGGGTAAACTGCGCAAACTCTGCAAAGTGTTATGAAACAGATATATCAATCGTGCTCGCAGTTATGAGCGGCCAAGAGAGCTCCATTGATTAGAGATAGTTTGATTAGAGATGTTTGGTTTACAGGTGATGACGAGGATGATGGTTATGATTATGCTTATGGTAATGTTTCTGGTATTCTTTCCGTTTGGAAAGGGTACTTTTGGGTTAACAACTTGGGTTAATGCTAAAACTTGGCTCTCTACTAGTAATAATAAACTGACCAACTAAAAGCAACTGCTTGACTTAAACCCACATAAAGCTAGTCCACTACGGCCAAACGAGACAATTGCTGAGTATGTTGATGTGTAGTCACCCTTTCTTTACACACCAAACCCCCCAGGTTGTCCACGTTGCGACCACTGCTCAGGAGAAGATGAAGTCGTGGAGGAAGACTTCTAGGAGTTCCAAGAGTATGATGAGTTCTAGGCGTGGGTTAGCGGCAAGCCCCCAGTCGGCTTCCTGTGAAGGCCGTGTGTATCTACGTTTTTTTCCGCACTTTGATAAATGTTAATGACTATGTGGATGTCTCGGACATCATGATGTAATCGACTATTACCTTCTTTTATGCTATTATTTGAGCACTGTGTGATGACGTCCAGTTATGTAACTGCTGTGTACGTGAATTGCTGATCCTGGCATGTACATGGTTCGCATTCGGTTTGCCCTCTAAAACCGGTGTGACAAGCTACTTGGTGGTTGGGGGCTATAAATACCCCCCAACCACCACAACCTTTGGCATCCAAGTTTTTCAGAGATCACATTCAATACAAGAGCTAGTGCATTCACTCCAAGACACATTTCCAAAGATCAAACCCTCTCCAAGTCTAGAATTCATCTCCAACATTTAGTGACTTGTGAGAGAGTGTGTTCGTGTTCTTTTGCGCTCTTGTTTCTTGGATTGCCTTTCTTCCTTTCTCATTCTTGTTCTCAAGTGACTTGTAATCAAAGCAAGAGACACCTAAGCGTGTGGTGGTCCTTGCGGGGTCTTAGTGACCCGATTGATTAAGGAGAAGGCTCACTCAGTCTAAGTGACCGTTTGAGAGATAGAAAGGGTTGAAATAGACCTGGTCTTTGTGACCTCCTCAACGGGGACTAGGTTCTTTGGAACCGAACCTCTGTAAAACAAATCATCGTGTTTACTCGCCTTATTTCTTGGTTGATTTGTTTTCCCTCTCTTCAGACTTGAAGTTAATTCTAACGCTAACCCCGGCTTGTAGTGTGTGTTTAAAGTTATAAATTTTAGGTTTCGCCTATTCACCCCCCTCTAGGTGACTTTCAGGTTTTGGCTTTAATCAGAGCCATAATATAAGGAGCATATGCCAGGTTCTGATTTTTGTCTATCTTGAGATCATTTAGCTGCTTCATCATAAAGAGAACAATATCCATCACCTCCTTCTTCATGACATGATCAATAATATTCTAGAATTTATCCCGGATTCTGCTTTTATCCCCACTCTTGGGAAGAATGGTGACCCTAGCAATTTCGTTGATTACTGTAGGATGATGTCTCAGGCCTAGAGTCTCACCGAAACGCCTAGGTATACCCAGCCTGGCAGGTTCATAATATTGAGCATAGTCTTCAAACATGTCCTCAGTGTAAAGATCTACCCCCTAAGAGGTCATGTCATAATCCAGACTGTTAGCAGTGCCAAATTCAATAGAGGTAGCCACATAGTGCTTAAACCCAGTCATCCAGATAATCAGCTGATCTTAAATATTAATTTCAGCAGTAGCAAGAACTGCTTGACAGTCAGTTCATTGAAGTCAATCCGTTGTCCCATAAACTCTTATAATCCACACGCCTGAAACTTAGCAAGTAATCCTTCCATGATTGTTTGATCCTACATATATTTCCAGTCAATTACTTAATGTTTATGGAATTTTATGTCCATAAGAGTTCCCTAGAAGACATCGAACTGCAGCTGAGTTTGAAAATACTGAGTGTTTGTGTCATTTGGAAGAGAAAATTGATCAACTGTCCTCTTAGAAAAATATTTAGCCGTAGAGAATCTCATCCTAGGATACGTCCACCCTGTGATGTCAATAGGATAGTCCGGATGCGAATGTGGAGCATCTTCAGCATTCAAAGAGACACTACCCCCGGATGATGATTGGGCCTTGCAGTCTGTAGTAGGGTTATAATCACAATCATCTGCACGACAGCGTTTGGACAAAAAACATCCTGCTAGCTTCTTCTTCAGACCACCATATCCACTGAAATAGAATATGAAGAATCCCAATAATAATCAGATGATAACCTGAAAAATGAGAGCAAGATCTAAAGGGAGCTTTCCAGATGGCGGACGGTCCGCGCGCCCACGGCCGGACGGTCCGCGCCACCTTGGCGGACGGTCCACGACAGACGAGGGGCGAATTTCAAACCCCAAAACGCCCCAAAAGTTCAATCTCAAAATTAGAACAAAATATCCATTGAATTGAAACTAAAATTTTGTATTGAGTTCATGATGACAATCATAACCAATTCTACCAAACAATTTGATGAATAATATATCCAAAAACAGATCAGAGACCAATTTATAGAAACCCTAAAATCCATAATGTTTGAACAAATTGCTTAGAGAATTTGAATACCGAGAAGACATTGTTGATGAGCGTCAAGAATACTCCCTGATAGTCCGCGCTTGAATCCGAATCTTCAGCCACACAAATGACGAATTTTTTCTTTAACCGAGTGAAGATTGTTCGTGAGGCAATGTAGAATGAAATGGCTGCTGTCTGCTTTGGCTGACTAAAAAGCCACTCGCGGACGATCCGCGTGGGAGCTCGGACGATCCACGCCATGGAGAGCGCAGACGGTCTGCTATGCCCACCGGACTGTCCAGACCCTGATGCAGCGGACGGTCTGTGGTCAGAGGGCGGACAGTCCGCGGCCCGACAGACAGTTCTCCATACTCTGTCTAGTTTTTTAAGACAAATTTTAACCAGGGTTCTTTGCTCAAACATAGACATTTTTACCAATCCAAGGGTTAGTTTATATGCATACACATATAGCAAAATTGAGTGACTAATATTTTGCATATAAATCATTTCCATCATGCAATGAAAATAAATCATCAAAAATAGGAAATAAATATATGAAAAAGTACATTTTAGAGATCAAATTCAGTAGAACACATGCGTACTCAACTTCAAGCAACATTGGAGAGATCAATTATGTTCATTTCACTTCTCAACTTGCAAAACCTTGCTTCATCAAATGGCTTTGTAAATATATCCGCCAATTGATCATTTGTCCCGATAGAATAAACAGAGATATCTCCTTTTCCAACAAGATCTCTTAAGAAGTGATGCCTAATATCAATGTGCTTTGTTCTTGAGTGTTGAACGGGATTTGTAGCCAATTTCACGGCACACTCATTGTCACACATAAGAGGAACATTTTTGAATGAAATCCCAGAATCCAATAAAGTTTGTTTCATCCATAATAATTGAGCACAATAATTACCGACCGATATATATTCCGTCTCAGCAGTAGAAAGAGCGACCAAGTTTTGTTTCTTGGATGACCATGAAACAAGGGACCTTCTAAGAAATTGACAACATCCGGAGGTGCTCTTCATATCGACCTTGCAGCCCGCATAGTCCGAATCCAAATAACCAATTAATTCAAATTGAGCACCTTTGGGATACCATAGACCAATATTGTGGGTATGCTTCAAATATCTTAGAATTCTTTTAGCGGCCTTCAAGTGAACCTCTCTAGGTGATGCTTGAAACCGAGCACACAAGCAAACACTAAACATAATATCGGGCCTAGATGTGGTAATATAAAGCAAACTACCAATTATTGAATGAAAAAGTTATTGATCAACAATTGTACCTCCCTCATCTAAGTCAAGATGACCATTTGTTGCCATAGGAGTCTTGATTGATTTTTGCATTTTCTAAGCCAAACCTTTTGAGCATGTCCTTCAAATATTTAGATTGACTTACAAAAATTCCATCTTTCAATTGTTTGATTTGAAGACCGAGAAAGAAGCTCAATTCTCCAATCATAGACATTTCAAATTCATTTGGCATCATTTTGCCAAACTCCTCATAAAATGACTCATTAGTTGATCCAAAAATAATATCATCAACATAAATTTGACAAAAAAATAAATCTTTACCAATTCTTTTAGTGAATAGAGTAGTGTCAACTTTCCCAATTTTGAAGTCTTTGGAAAGTAAGAAATCCCTAAGCCTTTCATACCAAGCGCGTGGAGCTTGCTTAAGCCCATAGAGAGCTTTAGAGAGCTTGTACACATGGTTAGGTCTTTTGGGGTCCTCAAAACCGGGAGGTTGTTCCACGTACACTAGTTCACTAATCTTACCATTTAAGAAGGCACTCTTAACATCCATTTGGTAGAGTTTGATATTATGAGCACAAGCATAGGCGAGAAGGATTCGAATGGCTTCCAATCTTGCCACGGGTGTAAATGTCTCACCAAAATCCAATCCTTCTACTTGAGTATAACCTTGTGCCACTAATCTTGCCTTGTTTCTTACCACCAAACCATCTTCATTATGCTTGTTCCGAAATACCCATTTGGTTCCAATAGCATTGTGATTCTTTGGTCTCTCAACAAGCTCCCAAACTTCATTACGGGTAAAGTTATTTAATTCCTCATGCATTTCATTCACCCAATCAACATCAAATAGAGCTTCATCTACACAGTTAGGTTCAATACAAGATACAAAAGAGAAATGTTCATAATATGAAGCAATACGCGATCGAGTTTGAACACCCTTACTTATATCACCAATAATTTGATTTGTCGGGTGATCTTTTATAATTGAATGATGAATTCTTGAAGTAATTTGAAAGTCACTAGTTGAAGCTTGAGGAGGGATCAAATGACTTGAGATATCTTGAACATGATCATCCTCAATTTCATCATTTTGTTGGTGTTGTTGGGTTTCCTCATTTATAGTTGAAGAGGATGGAATGGCAACAACACCATCATCATCATCATCTTCCATTGGCTTTATTTCACCAATAGCCATGGTTTTCATAGCGTTTCTCAATTGAACTCCCCCAACATCATCAAGGTTCTCATTTTCATCTTCAGATCCATTTGTTTCATCAAACTCTATATCATATGCTTCTTCAATGATGCCATGTGTTTTGTTGAAAACTCTATATGCCTTGCTATTTGATGAACATCCACGGAGAAAACCTTCATCAAATTTCTCCTCAAATTCAGAGAGTTGACTGTACTTCCTCAAATATAACATTTGCAACCGAACAACCTAAAATAAGAAATGTTTGGCTTTCTACCAATAAGCAATTCATAGGGAGTATTTTCAAGAGCTTGTGACAATATAATGTATTTGATGCATGACACGTGGTATTAATGGCTTCGGCCCAATAAGAATCTGACACATTATATTCAGCTAACATAGACCTAGCCATATCAATGAGAGTCCTATTTTTCCTTTCAACAATTCCATTTTGTTTCGGTGTATATTTGGAAGAAAATTCATGTTTTATACCCTTGTCATCACAATATTCATCAATTCTAGCATTTTTGAATTCCGACCCATTATCACTTCTAACTTTCTTGATGTCAAATTCAAATTGATTTTGGGCCAATATAGCAAATGACTTATATGTTTCAAACACATTTGATTTATCTCAAAGAAAATAGACCCAAGTAAATATAGAATAATCATCCACAATTACAAGGTAATAAGAATTACCACCAATACTCACAAAAGATGTTGGTCCAAAGAGATCCATGTGAAGTAATTCCAATGGTCTGTGAGTAGACATTTGACTCTTGTAAGGATGAGTATTTGCCACTTGCTTCCCGGCTTGACATGAACTACACAATTTGTTCTTTTCAAATTTCACATCCTTCAACCCTCGAACTAAGTCATGCTTGGATAATTGATTCAATTGTCTTATACCAACATGACCAAGTCTTCTATGCCATAGCCAACCTAATGACGTCTTAGAAAATAGACAATTTGTAAGCTTTGCCTCTATAGATGAAAAATCATCAAGATAAAGATTTTTATGTCTAAATCCTTTAAATATTATATTGCTACCATCAACACTAGAGATGAGAACATCATCAACAGTAAATTGCAACTAAAACCCAAATCACATAGTTGAGCTACGGATAGCAAATTGAAGTTTAGAGATTCAACTAAAAGTATATTTGAAATAGAAAATTTACCCAAACCTTAAACCTTTCCTTTGTGGTTGTCTCCAAAAGTGATGCTATCATAGGTTGAGCAACCTTACTCACTCATTTGAGTGAACATCTTCATATCCCTGGTCATATGTTGTGTACAACCACTATCCAACACCCAATGATTTCCTCCCGCCTTGTAATTTATCTTAGCATCACCTTTTGCCATGAGATAATGAGGTGATGAGAAAAGTGAGGGAGCCTCCTTGATAGCAATTCCGGCATTTAGTTTGGATGAAGAATCATCATCATCATCTTATCTTGCATCCGAATCCCATTCAACTAGATAGGCTTTGACATCCTTCTTCTTGTGATAGAACTTCTTTTTATCATCTCCATCCTTGCTCTTGTTCTTCTTGCTTGGACAATTCATGACAATGTGACTGGGTTCCCCACACTCAAAACATTTTCTATCATTGAAAGCATTTCTTCTTAATGTTTGTCCCCTTCTAGGTTGGCCCTTGTTTTTCCTCATGAATTAGTTAAATTTCTTCACAAAGAGAGCCAATTCCTCATCACTTTCACTTCCATTTCATTCATCTTCACTTTCTTCCTTTTTCAATTGCCTTTGAAACTTTAGCTTTGAGAGCTATTGATTCCTCTTTCACCTTTTTAGCTAAACTCATAGCTTCAGCTTGAGACTTCTTGAATATGCCTTGAGTGAGAATTTCACCCAATACTTTGGTTGGTGAGGTAGTGGTAAAATCACTCCTTACTAACATGGTAACAATAGTGTCATATTTCTCTAGGAGAGATCTAAGGAACTTATGAATGAAATGCACATCCGGTACATTAAAACCAAGTCCCTTGAGCTCATTCACTATCTCATTTAACCGGTTAAACATGTCGGACACACTTTCATCCTCCTTCATGAGAAATTGCCAAACTTTCCTTTGCATACATACAACTTAGCACTCTTCACAATTGTAGTTCCTTCATGAATTTCCATTAGCTTTGTCCAAATCTCATGAGCAGTTGTGAGATTTTTGATGCGGTTGAACTCCTTTATGTCTAAAGCATCATAAAATACATTCATAGCTTGATCATTGGTTAGAACATTTTCATTATCACTTGGTGACTGTTCATCTTCCTTCAATTCAACAAATCCATCTCTAACAATAGGTCAAATCTTTTCTCCCATAGCTTTAAGATGCATTGACGTTCTTATTTTCTAATAGTCATAATTGTTCCCATCAAAATGCGGTGGCTTCCCAATGTGCACATTATTGTTACTAGCCATATTGTCCAACTCCACGATGATTAAATCCACAAACAATGGAGTCCTAGTTCTGATACCACTTGTAGGATCTAGGACACCGGCCAGAGGGGGGTGAATAGACGGTTTGACTAAAATAAAATACACTACGGAAATTTAATCAAAACAACAAGAGATATAAATTGACTAGCCTTGATTAGTCAACAAAATATAATGAGCAATATATGCTAACACTACAAAAGATAGACAATACACAAATTACTAACTACTTGCAAGTAATGAGTAAAAGGTGAGATAATGACACCGAGATTTATGACGTGGTATCGGTGATTTGCCGATCACCCCTAATCCATGTTGAGGTGGAATTCAAGCTCTCACTTGCTCCTCTATCAAGACACGGCTTGATCTTTGAGACAAGTGGACAAGAACTCACTCAATACCTCGATTCCACTAGCGTTGCCATTGCGTCTCCGGCGAGGTGGGTGCGAACCCCTCACAATTAACACCATGACTCCTCTACAATCTTCATGGAGAGCTCGACAGAGACAACACCCGAGTCATCTAGGAGGTGGCAACCTCCAAGAGTAACAAGTCGATGATGCTTGCCCGATGTACCACCTAATGCCTCAAAAGATCACAAAGTGACAAAGGATGCAAATGCACTAGACCTTCTCAATCACTCACTAGAATGCGATCTCAAGCAACGATTGTGAGAGTTTGAGTTAGAGGGTCACAAATGAGCTCAATGTATGCTAGGAGTGGCTAAGGGAGCCCTCACACACGAGCTCCACTTCTATTTATAGCCCACAACTCAAACCTAGCCGTTATGTGCAACAAGCACAACTTCTGCGCACACGCGGACAGTCTGCGCCCCATGACCGGACGATCCGCCATACCAGTAATGGCTATAAAGACCGTTTGAAACCTGTCAGTGTAGTCAGAAAAAGTCAAGCCCGGACGGTCTGCCCTCCTGGGCGGACAGTCCGGGACCTGTCAACTTGGAATATCATAGCACTGGCCAATTAAAACAACCCGAGCGGACTGTCCACCATTCATGGCCGGACGGTCCGCACATGGACCACTTACCATCCGGCTAAAAACCCAGACAGTCCGTTATGCAATGTCTCAAAAACACACTGTCCGTGCCCAAACTCAATTCAGCTTATGCGAACGGTCCAGCCTCGTGGCTCGGACGGGCCGCGAAGATTGATAGAGACAAGGCGCCAGCAGACTTCTCTAGCAGAGTCACAGATGGTTCGGCCTCGTGGCTCGGACGGTCCACCGACCACAAAGTTGATATTTTGCTCTTTTTCAAAAGATTTTGTATTTTGAAAAATGAAGCGATGTTAGCCCTCATGCAAATGCAATCGTTTATGCTCTATGAGGCACTAAGTTTTACACCGATCAAGTTCATTGACCCCTCTTAATAGTATGATTGTCTATCCTATTAATCCGATCAATTTCTTCTCTAAACACCTGCTGACCGGCAAAAACAAATCCTTTATTTACCTTTGCCTTCACTTGATCCACAATTAATGTTTATAAGTCTCAAAGGCTTTACTGTTTCCTATGGTCCAATCATACAATTTTATTTCTCCAAGAATTGTTAGTCCACAATTAGTTGTCATTAATTACCAAAACACCACTTAGGGGCCTAGATGATTCACATTAGCATGCCTATTGCAGGTTAGAATTAAATTTATGGAGAAACATGAAGAAACATTCTTTGAGTTCTTTTGGCACTAGGCTTTAGAAGGGTTCGAAAATAAATTTGTTCAACATAGAGTGTCTCGAGGCTCCAATCCAAGACATAGCTTTGGATGTGATGGACATATTTGAAAGGGGAATTGTCACACCCGGTTTTAGAAGGCAAACCAAATGCGAACCATGTACGTGCCAGGATCAGCAATTCACGTACACAGCAGTTACATAACTGGACATCATCACACAGTGCTCAAAGTAATAACATAAAAGGGAAATAATAGTCGATTACGTCATGATGTCCAAGACATCCACATAGTCTTTAACAATAATCAAAGTGCGAAAAAGAAATGTAGATACACATGGCCTACATAGGCAGCTGACTGGGGGTTTGCCGCTAACCCACGCCTAGAACTCATCGTAATCTTGGAACTCCTGGAGGTCCTCCTCCACAGCTTCATCTTCACCTGAGCAGTGGTTGCAACGCAGACAACCTGGGGGGGGTTTGGTGTGTAAAGCAAGGGTGAGTACACATCAACATACTCAGCAAAATGTCCCGTTTGGCTGTAGTGGACTAGCTTTATGTGGAGTTAAGTCAAGCAGTTGCTTTTAGTTGGTCAGGTTATTATTACTAGTAGAAAGCCAGATTTTAGCATTAACCCAAGTTATTAACCCAAAGTACCCTTTCCAAACGGAAAGAATACCACTTACCATTACCATAGTCATAACCAAAATCATCATCCACATCACCACCTGTAAACCAAACATCTCTGATCAAAGTATCTCTAATCAATGGAGCTCCCTTGGCCGCTCATAACCGCGAGCACGGCTGATATATCAGTTTTCATAACACTCTGCAGAGGTTGCACACTTTACCCACAAGCTATGATTCCCTCTTGCCTCGGGCCGATCAAACCCTTAAACACTACCAAGGTGAATAGGCAGGGTCTAACTACGTAGCCTTTACAAAGATTCCCTGAGGCTGTAGCCACCCATTAGGTTTCCTAAATGTACCACACTCCTCCCCAAGGGGGCAAACCAACCTTGGCAGAGCAAGCCACATACACCGAGCCCCATTGACGGCACAACGACGAAGCGAACTACACCTCAGTTCCTCTAATTACTCAGCTAAGGGCGTCCCACTCCACCCTCATGGTTGCACTGTTTTCTCGGGCGGTCATCCAATAAAAAAAGTCCTTACGAAGAGGCACTCGAGAAACAGCTCGAGCCCCCCTTAAATGTCACATTACCATCATCATAATCAAAAGGGAAAATAGCGTATCATAGATAATCTCATCATGTTCATTGATTAAGGTGAAGCACTAGCATAAAGCTAAACCATAATAACCCAACCAAAATAGGTAAATAAGGACAAGATAAACAAAAGCTAGTCAATCCTTAGGTATAAACTGTGTAAATGCGGGGAATTAATTATAAGAATGAGTAGGACATAGATGGGTCAAGGGACACTTGCCTTCACCAACCAGCTGCTGCTCAGGGTCTTCACCTGCAACTCCTTCGGACTCCGCCAACTGACCGTTATCTATACGAGTTCAAACATACATTCCACAAATTTAATACAAAAGAACAATACACCATACAATAGAATGCAATAAATAGACAGACGTCCGACACAGGGCTCGCACCTACAACTAAACGAGAAAGAGAAAGTAACGGTCGAGGCTGCGGTCGAGAAGCGATCACGTTACACGATTATAAATCAAAGTACTCGTCTAAGCAGAATGGTATTAATTTAGCCATCGCGTTGAGCATAGGGTAAAGTCATGTTCCGTGTTTAATTATTATAAGCAGATAAAGGTAAATTAAAAGGATTGTCGTGTGGCGAGACATGCAACACAACACTTAAATTGAAATAAGAAATAAACAACTCGTCGCGCGACAGGGCGCACAACGAGACTCTTGCACTAATTATCAATAAACGTTAAGCATCACACGACGAAACGCACGACGACATATGTCATCTAAACTGAATTTAAAAGGAAACGTCGCGCGATGAAGCGCGTGACAGAGCTCATTAATAAAGATGAATTTAAAATTAAAAATGGATTAAACTGAAAGTTGAACGTTGCGCAACTATAGTTGCGTGCGCGAACATGCTACGCGTGCCGGGGGCACGCGAGCGTGGGGTCTTAGGGCAAGCAGGCGCGTGGGGCGCGGGAACGAGCCACCACGGGGCGTGGACGCGGGGGCCGCGGGGCCGAGCCGCCGGTGCAGGGGCGCAGAGCGCGGGGTCGCCGGGCCACCGGAGCGCGGGCTCGGGGCCGCACGGAGGCGAGCCGCCGGGGCGCGCAGGGACGCGGCATGGGGGCCGAGCCGTCGGGGCGCGTGGGGACCGCTGACCACGGGGCGCGCGACGGGAGCAGGGGGCACGCAGGGACGCGTGATGGGGAGAGGAAGGGGGTACGTAGGGAAGAAGAAAGGGGAAGGGGAGGGGAAGAGAGAGGGAGAGGGGAGGGGAGCTCACCTCGGGGTCCAAATCCGGCGATCACTGTCTCCAAAACCTAGGGCACCACGCGGAAAGAGAGAGAGATGGGAGAGAGAGGAGGTTGCTGCGCGGGAAAATTGGATGAGGGGAAGAGACCAGGGGAGGGGGGCGCGACATAGGGAGGGGCAGGGCGCCAGGGGCGCGCGGGCCGAGCTAGGCCGGGCTGAGCTGGGCTGGGCCACACCGTGGGTCAAAACCCTGTGGCACGCACAACCATAGGTCGGAATCCAATTCACGAAGCAAAATCCGAAACGAGACGAGGCGGACACGCGATTAAACACGACATCAGACAAAGAAATATGATTCGGCATGATGCAACACCCATGTCAACTTAGGTTTTGTTTACACACGATCTGGACACCAGTCGCTATACTGCTTTGAAATTGGGGAGAAGGAGCGAAACGGGAAAAGAAAAGGGAGTAACGCCTGAATTTGGTGAGTAAAAAGAAGAAAAAAATTCTACCCCCAAATTCAGGGTGTTACAAACCTATCCCCCTTAAAAGAATCTCGCCCTCGAGATTCATGGTTGGCTAGCAAAGAGTTCACGGTATTTGACCATCAGATCATCTTCACGCTCCCAGGTTGCTTCTTCGTCAGAGTGGTGACTCCATCTTACTTTGCACATTCTGATAGTTTTCCTCCGGGTGACTCTGTCTGTAGTCTCAAGAATCTGCGCTGGCTTCTCTATGTAGGTGAAGTCCTCCTGGACTTTCAGACCTTCCACTGGCAACTGCTCTTCTGGTACACGCAGACACTTCTTCAACTGAGACACATGAAAGACATCATGCACTGCGGACAAGCCTTCTGGCAAACTAAGCTGATAGGCCACTTCTCCACGCCTTGCGAGAATCTGGTACGAACCAACATAGCAGGGTGCTAGCTTGCCTTTGACCCTGAAACTTCTGACTCCTCTGATAGGCGATACTTTCAGATAGACAAAATCTCCAACTTCGAAACTCAGCTCTCTCCTTTTTGTGTCTGCATAACTTTGCTGCCTTGACTGCGCTATCTTTAGATTCTCCCTGTCGGGGACCATAATTAGGGGTACCCTCAAGACCCCTAAATCTCAGCTGGTAACCCCCATCAGCACAAAGCTACAAAGGCCTGATGGGTGCGATTAAGTCAAGGATCGGTCCATTCAAGGGACATGATCGTGCCTCGCCCGAGCCTAGCCTCGGGCAAGGGAAGCCGACCTCGGAGAACCTACGTCTCGCCCGAGGACCCCCCTCCAGCAACGGGCACACTATCGGCTCGCCCGAGGCCCAGTCTTCACCGAGAAGCAACCTTGGCCACATCGCCACGCCGACCGACCAAATCGCAGGGGCGTTTAATGCAAAGGTGGCCTAACACCTTTATCCTGACGCACGCCCTCCAGTCGACAGAGCTGAAGTGACCGCAGTCACTTCGCCGCTCTACTGACTGGTCTGACAAGAGGACAGCGCCGCCTGCGCCGCTCTGACTGCTGAGCCACCCGACAGAGTGAGGCTGATAACAGCCAAGGCCGGCCTCGGGCGTCATAAGAAACTCCGCCTCGCCCGACCCCAGGGCTCGAACTCAGGCTCAGCCCCGGAAGACGGCGAACTCCGCTCCGCCCAACCTAGGGCTCGGACTCGGGCTCAACCCCGGAAGACGGCGAACTCCGCTCTGCCCAACCCAGGGCTCGGACTCGGGCTCAGCCCCGGAAAACGGCGAACTCCGCTCCGCCCGACCCAGGGCTCGGACTCGGGCTCAGCCCCGGAAGACGGCGAACTCCGCTCCGCCCGACCCCAGGGCTCGGACTCGGGCTCAGCCCCGGAAGACGGCGAACTCCACTCCGCCCGACCCAGGGCACGCACTCGGGCTCAGCCTCGGAAGACGATGGACTCTGCTTCGCCCGACCCCAGGGCTCGGACTCAGCCCTGACCTCAGCCGACGGTCTCCGCCTCGCCCGACCCAGGGGCTCGGACTCGACCACGGCCACAGAAGACAGACTCAACCTCGACCTCGGAGGAGCCTCCACATCGCCCAACCTAGGGCGTGGACCGACCACGTCAACAGGAGGCACCATCATTACCCTACCCTGAGCTGACTCAGGCTACGGGGAACAAGACTGGCGTCCCATCTGGCTCGCTCCACCAGATAGGCAATGATGGCGCCCCTCACGCCCTGTGACGACGGTGGCTCTCGGCCCCCTTACGGAAGCAAGAGGACGTCAGCAAGGACTCGATAGCCCCAACAGCTGTCCTTCCGTCGGGACTCCAGCGCTCCTCCGACGGCCACGACACCACACGAACCGGGTGCCAAAACCTCTCCGGCTTCCACGACGGCATGTACTTAGGGCGCCAGCTCTCCTCCGCTAGACACGTAGCACTCGGCTACACCCCCCATTGTACACCTGGATCCTCTCCTTACGCCTATAAAAGGAAGGACCAGGGCCCTCTTACAGAGGGTTGGCCCACGCGGGGAAGGACGGGACGGCACTCGCGCAAGGCCGCTCGCTCCCACTCCCGCGTGGACGCTTGTATCCCCCTACTGCAAGCGCACCCGACTCAGGCGCGGGGCTAACACGAAGGCCGCGGGATCCACTCTCTCACGTGTGCCTCCCTCCGGCTGCTTCCTTTCCCCCCTTCGCGTTCCGCCTTGCGTCGACCCATCTGGGCTGGGGCACGCGGCGACAATTCACTCGTCGGTCCAGGGACTCCCCGGGTTTCGAAACACTGACAGTTGGTGCGCCAGGTAGGGGTCTGCTGCGTGTTGACGAACAGCTTCCCGTCAAGCTCCAGATGGGCAGTCTCCAGCAACCTTTCCAGCCCGGCACGGTGCTCCGTTTCGGGAATCTTGAGTTCATGTCCCTCGACGGCAGCTACGACATGATACTCCTTCCCCCGCCGTGCGACAGCGACAATGGCGGTCGACAACCCGCTCGCCGGCGGGGAAATCGACGACGCCTTCCCCACGTGGTGGAAGGACGACATTCGGGCTTGTCCCGTCCCTTCCCCCGTCGACGGAGGAGGAGGCGGGGCAACCAAGGCCAAGCGGGAAGCGGCACCTCGTTGGCTGTCGAGCGAGTCGACGGCGCCGGCGCCCCAACGGAGGGCGCGTCGGGCATCGATCTCGCGTCTGAGACGAAGACGAGCGCCGCCTCCCCGCAACACGCTAATCTCAAGCAAACGCACGACGCCAGCATGCTCGCGAGGGACTTGCTGGGCGTCACCCTCGTACCTGAGACAACGGTGCAGTCAGTCCCAGACGCGACCTCGTCACCGACAGTCGACCGAAAGGTACCGACCGATTCCCGTCTCGTGTCTTTTGGATTCGGCCTCGACCCACCAAGCGACTTCGCTTTGGTGAGCACTCTCTTAGAGGCGAGTCCAAACCATCTGGGGTATCGTGTGCGGTCACCCTGGGACCGACTGACGGCCGACTCGACCTACGAGCCCTCGGGGTCCGAGGAAGATGGCGAGCCCGACCTCTGTTGGGATTTCTCCGGACTTGGTAACCCCAGTGCCGTGCGGGACTTCATGACCGCATGTGACTACTGCCTTTCCGACTGTTCCGACGGCAGCCGCGGCCTTGGCAATGAGGACCGCGGCCCAAGTCGTGAATGTTTCCACGTCGATCTAGGGGGTCCCGGCGAAGGCAACCATCTTGGTATGCCGAAAAACGGTGATCCCCCTAGGCCCGCGCCTCGCGTTGACATCCCTCGGGAGCTAGCTGTGGTCCCCATCCCGGCGGGGGGTCCTGACCCACAGCTCGAGCATATCCGCGAGAGGCAGGCCAGGCTCGACGAGGGAGCAGGAACGCTTGTGCCGATCCGCCGGGACATCGGGCAGGAATGGGCGATCCAACCCCCGACCGGAGAAGCGCGTCATCTCCCCCAGGACATCCAGCACCGCATCGCCGACAACGTCAGGGTGAGGCCGCCGCCGGATTCCAGCGGAGTTGGCTGGAACCTGGCTGCAGCGGCAATACTCCTCCGCGCGATGCTAGAGCCATCAACCACCGAGGGGCGACGTATCCAGGGAGAGCTCAAGAATCTCCTGGAGGACACCGCGGTCCGACGGGCCGAAAGCTCTGCCTCCCGAAGGCAGGGGTTCCCCTCGGAACATCGCGCCGCGACTTCCCGATTTATGCGGGAAGCCTCGGTCCACTTCGGGCGCACGCGCAACACAGCGCCTGCAGTCCCGGGTCGCCTCGGCAACGAGCGTCATCATCACAGCCGTTGGGCCCACCTCGACGATAGGGCGCGCCGAGGCTACCACCCCAGGCGTGGGGGACGCTACGACAGCGGGGAGGGTCGGAGTCCTTCGCCCGAACCACCCGGTCCGCAGGCTTTCAGTCGCGCCATACGACGGGCACCGTTCCCGACCCGGTTCCGAACCCCGACTACTATCACAAAGTACTCGAGGGAGACGAGACCGGAACTGTGGCTCGCGGACTATCGGCTGACCTGCCAACTGGGTGGAACGGACGACGACAACCTCATCATCCGCAACCTCCCCCTGTTCCTCTCTGACACCGCTCGAGCCTGGCTGGAGCACCTTCCCCCGGGGCAGATCTCCAACTGGGACGACCTGGTCCAAGCCTTCACCGGCAATTTCTAGGGCACGTATGTGCACCCTGGGAACTCCTGGGATCTCCGAAGCTGCCGCCAGCAGCCGGGAGAGTCTCTCCGGGACTACATCCGCCGATTCTCGAAGCAGCGCACAGAGCTGCCCAACGTCACCGATTCAGATGTCATCGGCGCGTTCCTCGCCAGCACCACCTGCCGCGACCTGGTGAGCAAGCTGGGTCGCAAGACCCCCACCAGGGCGAGCGAGCTGATGGACATCGCCACCAAGTTCGCCTCTGGCCAGGAGGCGGTTGAGGCCATTTTCCGGAAGGACAAGCAGCCCCAGGGCCGCCCACCGGAAGATGCTCCCGAGGCGTCAACTCAGCGCGGCGCCAAGAAGAAGGGCAAGAAGAAGTCGCAGGCGAAACGCGACGCCGCCGATGCGGACCTTGTCGCTGCCGCCGAGCACAAGAACCCTCGGAAACCTCCTGGAGGTGCCAACCTCTTCGACAAGATGCTCAAGGAGCCGTGCCCCTATCATCAGGGGCCCGTCAAGCACACCCTTGAGGAGTGTGCCATGCTTCGACGACACTTCCACAAGGCTGGGCCACCTGCGAAGGGTGGCAAGGCCCCCGACGACGCAAAGGAGGAAGATCACAAGGCAGGAGGGTTCCCCGAGGTCCACGACAGCTTCATGATCTATGGCGGGCAAGTGGTGAACGCCTCGGCTCGGCACCGCAAGCAAGAGCGTCGGGAGGTCTGCTCGGTAAAGGTGGCGGCGCCAGTCTACCTAGACTGGTCCGACAAGCCCATCACCTTTGACCAGGCCGACCATCCAGACTACGTGCCGAGCCCAGGGAGATACCCACTCGTTGTCGACCCCATCATCGGCGACGTCAGGCTCACCAAGGTCCTCATGGACGGAGGCAGCAGCCTCAACATCATCTACGCCGAGACCCTCGGGCTCCTGCGGATCGATCTGTCCTCGGTTCGGACGGGCGCTACGCCATTCCACGGGATCGTCCCCGGGATGCGCGTTCAACCCCTCGGACAACTCGACCTACCCGTCTGCTTCGGGACGCCCTCCAACTTTCGAAAGGAGACCCTCACGTTCGAAGTGGTCGGGTTTCGAGGAACCTACCACGCAGTGCTGGGGAGGCCATGCTACGCCAAGTTCATGGTCGTCCCCAACTACACCTACCTCAAGCTCAAGATGCCGGGCCCCAACTGGGTCATCACCGTCGGGCCCACGTACCGACACACATACGAATGCGATGTGGAGTGCGTGGAGTACGCCGAGGCCCTCGCCGAATCCGAGGCCCTCATCGCTGACCTGGAGAGCCTCTCTAGGGAGGCGCCCGACGTGAAGCGCCATGCCGGCAACTTCGAACCAGCGGAGACGGTCAAGTCCGTCCCTCTCGACCCCAGCAGCGACGCCTCCAAGCAGATCCAGATCGGTTCCGAGCTCGACCCCAAATAGGAAGCAGTGCTCGTCGACTTTCTCCGCGCAAACGCTGACGTTTTCTCGTGGAGTCCCTCGGACATGCCCGGCATACCGAGAGAAGTCGCCGAGCACTCTCTAGATATTCGAGCTGGGGCCCGACCCGTGAAGCAGCCTCTGCGCCGATTCGACGAAGAAAAGCGCAGAGCCATAGGCGAGGAGATCCACAAGCTACTAGCAGCAGGGTTCATCAAAGAGGTATTCCATCCCGAATGGCTTGCCAACCCTGTGCTTGTGAGAAAGAAAGGGGGAAATGGCGGATGTGTGTAGACTACACTGGTCTAAACAAAGCATATCCGAAGGTTCCCTACCCTCTGCCTCGCATCGATCAGATCGTGGATTCCACTGCTGGGTGCGAAACCCTGTCTTTCCTCGATGCCTACTCAGGGTATCACCAGATCAGGATGAAGGAGTCCGACCAGCTCGCGACTTCATTCATCACACCCTTCGGCATGTACTGCTATGTTACAATGCCGTTTGGTTTGAGGAATGCGGGGGCAACGTACCAGCGATGCATGAACCATGTGTTTGGCGAACACATCGGCTGAACGGTCGAGGCCTACGTCGATGACATCGTAGTCAAGACGAGGAAGGCCTCCGACCTCCTTTCCGACCTTGAAGCGACATTCCGATGTCTCAAGGCGAAAGGCGTGAAGCTTAATCCCGAAAAGTGTGTCTTCGGGGTCCCCCGAGGCATGCTCTTGAGGCTCATCGTCTCCGAGCGGGGCATCGAAGCCAACCCGGAGAAGATCGCAGCCATCACCAGCATGGGGCCAATCAAGGACTTGAAAGGCGTACAGAGGGTCATGGGATGTCTCGATGCTCTGAGCTGCTTCATCTCCTGCCTCGACGAAAGAGGTCTGCCTCTGTACCGCCTCTTAAGGAAAGTTGAGTGCTTCGCTTGGACTCCCGAGGCCGAGGAAGCCCTCGGGAACCTAAAGGTGCTCCTCACGAATGCGCCCATCTTGGTGCCCCCCGCTGCCGGAGAAGCCCTCTTGATCTACGTCGCCGCAACCACCCAGGTGGTTAGCGCCACGATCGTGGTTGAGAGACGAGAAGAAGGGCATGCATTGCCCGTCCAGAGGCCAGTCTACTTCATCAGTGAGGTACTGTCCGAGACCAAGATCCGCTACCCACAGATCCAGAAGCTGCTGTACGCGGTGATCCTGACACGGCGGAAGCTGCGACACTACTTCGAGTCTCATCCGGTGACTGTGGTGTCATCCTTCCCCCTGGGAGAGATCATCCAGTCCCGAGAGGCCTCGGGTAGGATTGCGAAGTGGGCGGTGGAGATCATGGGCGAGACGATCTCGTTCGCCCCCCGGAAGGCCATCAAGTCCCAGGTCCTGGTGGACTTCATGGCTGAATGGGCCGACACCCAGCTCCCGACGGCTCCGATCCAACCAGAGCTCTGGACCATGTTTTTCGATGGGTCGCTGATGAAGACGAGGGCCGGCGCAGGCCTCCTCTTCGTCTCGCCCCTCGGGAAGCACCTACGCTACGTGCTATGCCTCCACTTCCCGGCGTCCAACAATGTGGCAGAGTACGAGGCTCTAGTAAACAGGTTGCGAATCGCCATCGAGCTAGGGGTCCGACGCCTCGACGCTCGCGGTGACTCGCAGCTCGTCATCGACCAAGTCATGAAGAACTCCCACTGCCGCGACCCGAAGATGGAAGCCTACTGCGATGAGGTTCGGCGCCTGGAAGACAAGTTCTACGGGCTCGAGCTCAACCACATCGCCCGACGCTACAACGAGACTGCGGATGAGCTGGCTAAAATAGCCTCGGGACGAACAACAGTTCCCCCAGACGTATTCTCCTGAGACCTGCATCAACCCTCCGTCAAGACCGAGGACACGCCCGAGCCCGAGGCACCTTCGGCTCCGCCCGAGGCACCCTCAGCTCAGTCCGAGGTACCCTCGGCCTAGTCCAAGGTACCCTCGGCACGGTCCGAGGTACCCTCGGCTCAGCCCGAGGTACCCTCGGCCCCCGAGGGTGAGGCACTGCGCGTCGAGGGGGAACCAAGCGAGGTCACGCCTAATCAAAGCTGGCAGACCCCGTACCTGCAATATCTCCACCGAGGAGAGCCGCCCCTCGACCAAGCTGAAGCTCCACGGTTGGCGCGGCGCGCCAAGTCTTTCGTCTTGCTGGGAGATGGGAAGGAGCTCTACCACCGCAACCCCTCAGGCATCCTCCAGCAATGCATTTCCATCGCCGAAGGCCAGCAGCTCTTGCAAGAGATACACTCGGGGGCTTGCGGCCATCACGCAGCACCTCGAACCCTCGTTGGAAACGCCTTCCGACAAGGATTCTACTGGCCGACGGCGGTGGCCGACGCTACTAGAATCGTCCGCACCTGCGAAGGGTGTCAGTTCTACGCGAGGCAGACCCACCTATCCGCTCAGGCTCTGCAGACCATACCCATCACCTGGCCGTTTGCTGTGTGGGGTCTGGACCTCGTTGGCCCCTAGCAGAAGGCACTCGGGGGCTACACGCACCTGTTGGTTGCCATCGACAAATTCTCCAAGTGGATCGAGGTCCGACCCCTAAACAGCATCAGGTCCGAACAGGCGGTGGCGTTCCTCACCAACATCATCCATCGCTTTGGGGTCCCGAACTCCATCATCACCGACAACGGTACCCAGTTCACCGGCAGAAAGTTCCTGGACTTCTGCGAGGATCACCACATCCGAGTGGACTGGGCTGCCGTGGCACACCCCATGACGAATGTGCAAGTGGAGCGGGCCAACGGCATGATCCTGCAAGGACTCAAGCCTCGGATCTACAACGACCTCAACAAGTTCGGCAAGCGGTGGATGAAGGAACTCCCCTCGGTGGTCTGGAGTCTGAGGACAATACCAAGCCGAGCCACGGGCTTCACACCGTTCTTTCTAGTCTATGGGGCCGAGGCCATCTTGCCCACAGACCTGGAATACGGTTCCCCGAGGGTGAGGGCCTACACCGACCAAAGCAACCGAGCCAACCGAGAAGACTCACTGGACCAGCTGGAGGAGGCTCGGGACATGGCCTTACTACACTCGGCGCGGTACCAGCAGTCCCTGCGACGCTACTACGCCCGAGGGGTTAGGTCCCGAGACCTCCAGGTGGGCGACCTGGTGCTTCGGCTGCGGCAAGACACCCGAGGGTGGCACAAACTCACGCCTCCCTAGGAAGGGCCGTTTGTCATCGCCAAGGTTCTGAAGCCCGGAACATACAAGCTGGCCAACAGTCAAGGCGAGGTCTATAGCAACGCTTGGAACATCCAACAGCTACGTCGCTTCTACCCTTAAGATGCTTTCAAGTTGCTCGTATACCTCGTTCACACACCAAGTCTGGTCGTCAAGGAAGGGTCAGCCTTGCCTCGGCAAAGCCCGACCCTCCCTCGGGGGCTAGAAGGGGGCAACCCCCTCTGTGTCAAAATTTTCCTCGAAAAAAGAAAAAAAATCCTTTCTGCCAGAATGCCCTTCGTGCTCTTCGACTACTTCAAAAGTGGATCCTGAAAACGACGGAGTACACGTAAGCAGCCAAGGCTGACCGAGCCGAGGGACTCCTACGCCTCCGGGATACAGATACCTCACTCATCACCTTCTGCGATAAGTAACTCGCGCTCGGATAAATGACTCCGCGGACCGAACAAGTCTTCATGCTCGAGAGCTCCTCTGCCGAAATGATTTTTCGGGCCTTCTCGACTGTGTCGGTAACAGAACCCTATGGACGAGTAAGAGCGCGCGTAAGCGGCAAGGCCAACCAAGCCGAGGGATTCCTACGCCTCCGGGATACGGATACCTCACTCATCGCCTTCCGTGAAAAGCAACTCTCGCCCGCACAAACAATTCTGTTACCGACAAATGAGTACGGATACTCGAAACAAGAGGAAAAAAGACGCAGCTTTACAACACGACGACGGTGTGTTTAGGCCTCGGCGGCCGTAGAAAACATACACACACTACAAGACAACCTGATCCTGCAGGCTCGGACATCGACAGCCGAAGGGGGCAGCAGCACCCTCGGCATCAACTACACCTTTGGCGGGGTCTGACCTAGCCTCGGACGGTGACGCGGTCGGAGGGCCCCCACTCTGAAGGACGACATCAGCACCACACCCGGGCCATCGCCGCCAGGGTCTTCTTCGAGAATCCGGCCCGAGCAGGCGGCTCGGCCGGCCACCCCGAGGCCTCGGCCAACTGACCCCCAAAGACATCAGCTCGGCTCGTGGCCTCGGCAGCTCAACTCCAGCGTCGGTTCCGCCAGTGGACGACCCCGCCAGGCTCTGGCCAACCACACCTCCTATTCGAAGCCAACTCTGCCTCCGTCCGTGCTGACACCGCTACCTCCGGCTTTGGCTCGTCAAAGAGCGGCCAAGGGGTTCCTTTAGCTAAGCAAGAGAAGCCTCGGACAGCAAGGCCGACCGAGCCAAGGGACTCCTACTCCTCTAGGATACGGATACCTCACTCGTCACCTTTGCACGAGGCAACTCACGCCCGGTGAAGTGGTTCAGATAATCGACAAGGCGAGTCTCAGTGCTCGAAATGAAGAAAAGACACGGCTCCGTGCCGAAAATACATACACGTTCAGGCCTCGACAGACGCATTGAACAAAACACCGACATTCAAGGTGACATTACAAACGGAACTCCGGTTCTGACCCCACAGCAGCAGCCATGATCCCAGTGCGGCGCGACCACCGGAAGGCTTTCGTTCGCGTCCCTACTCAAGGGACGCAAAACAGACATCAAAGCCAAAGAGCCGAGGGCCGGTCCGTGGGTGGCGCCGACGGCCTCATTGAGGGGGAAGCTTCCTCCGGCTGCCACCACATCAGCACGAACGGCGGCGTCCGCCTCTCCACCAACGCCAACGGTCGGCAAGGCGCACCGACATGTCCTCACTCCCGTCCTCGCCGCGAAAGCGAGGAGAAGGACGGAATGTTGCATCCTAGCTGGACAGCAACAGTTCGCCTTCCCCGGCATGGCTGGAGGACACCTCCTCCGCAAGGCTGGAGGATGGTTTCCACCACCAGAAGCTGGAAGAGGAGGGGGCCAGCCGGCCCGCGCGGGAGGTAGAGCTCCGGCTCAGCCCAGCCTCCGCCCCAGCAAAGATGATGGACATCCTTGAAGCTAAGGGCGGAACCAAGATCGTAGCCCGGCTTGCTTCTCCCCGTCCAGAAGCTGGGGGTCACCGTCTTGGGTGACCACCGGCGAGGGGATGCAGCCGGGCTGCATGATGAAAATCCTTGAAGCCGAACGATGGCTGAAAGGTACCAACTTCCACGAAGTTGCGTTCCTCCGGCGACAAGATAGAAGGGTTCTGGGCGTCCGCCGCCCGGGGGCTCGGAAGGTGGAAAGACACGATGCATGTGGGGAGCACGAAGACATGGTTGCCCTCCAAAGGGGTCGCCCCCCTTTTAAAGGCGGCTCTCCCCACTTGCGCCCTCGACTGTTGCGGGTCGAGTCTTCTCCAACACGCTCCAAGATTCTCCCCCCCCCCATGGCGCGGGGGCTGGGTCCCACACGTCATGCAAGCCGGTCCAGAGTAGAAGAAGCCAAACCGCCGCGCGCGGTGCATGCAACCACCTGGCGGTTACAAGCACTCCACTTTTGCCTAGACCAGTGGGCGAAAGGGCGGGCAGCCATGCAGGCGGCATGCCACCGCGCCAAGTGGGCGCACCTCTTAGACTTCCAACGCGCCCAGCATGGAGGTCCAGGCCCACGCGTCATGCAACCGGTGCACCGGTTGCTACGTGTGAGCAACTGCACCGCCACTCACGCCACTACCGCCTCCTCGACTGCGGAGTCAATACCGCGACTCGAGGCAACCCTGCAGTACCAGCCAAGCGCGACGGTCAAATGCGGTCAAAATTGGGCCGGCAGTAATGGCGGTGACGGGCGGGCAGAAGCAGCGGTCACGTCGACAGCCAAGCTCATGTCCCATCCAGGGGCAGCGGGGGAGCCCTCTCCCACGGCGTGGAGACGGCGCGCCCGTGACCCGTTCCTCGAACGGATCGCACACGCGCAACGGTCGCCCCGCGAACCGCTCGCCCCATCGCATCAACTCCACGGAGGGACAGGCGGCGCCTCAGGCGGGAGAAGCAAGCGAACGCTTCGACTTCGCCATAATGACCGCGTCGAAGAAGGTATGCCACGTCATTCGACTTCGCATCCTTTTCCTTTTCCTCTTTCTCTCTCTTACAACAGGGACCGGGAAAGGGGGATACCCCGAAAAGGACCCTTCTCCGTGAAGGAAACAGGCTCCGAGCCTCCCTACTGATCAGAGGTTCGAAGGCCGGCCCCTCGGAGGGGTTCAACGGCCGCCTCAGATCGACTGGGTTCTGCGCCCACTACTGGTCAGAGGTTCGATGGCCGGCCCCTCAAAGGGTTCAACGGCCGCCTCAGGCCACTTGGGCTCCGTGCCCACTACTGATCAGGGATTCGTAGGCTGGCCCTCGAAGGGTTCACAGTCGCCTCAGACACAGAGCGAGGGATGACCATGGGTACGTTCGATACATAACCAAGGCTCGGGCTATGCTCCCGAGGTACCCTAGGACATTTCCGAGACCAGCGGGAACGATCTTGTAACGGAATCCCATCAGAGGGAGGCATCGAGCCCTCGGACCCCGTCGACAGGGGACCGGGTCCGGCAGATCACCCACAGGTACTTTTGGGCGCGCCTCTGGGCCTCTAGCCGACCCCTAACAAATGGGGCACGGACGTCCGCTCGGATTACCCGCCAGCAGCTCACCGGAAACACCATGTTCGGCGCCCTCCGAGGGCAACATGGCGCTTTCCCCCCCTCCTCCTTGCGGAAAGGCGACACAGGGGCGTATGTAAAAAAGACGAGTCTGTCCTTGATCGTCCTCTCGCCCTGTACAGAGGCTCGGGGGCTGCTCTCGTGAACCCGGCTCCGGCCAAACCGTTGACAGCGTCAACATACCAGCCCGAGAACTTGGGACCCGACCGTGCACTCGGGCTACGGCCAGCTCGCATGAGGGAACAACTAGACCAGCCAAAGTGTTGCGAAGCGCACTAAGACCTCGAAGGAGTAAAACTACTCCTTCGAGGCCTCGGGGGCTACACCCGGCGGGTGCGCTCGCGCGCACCCACCGGAACAGAATGCAACCAAAAAAGGCTGGTCCCCTTGCAAAAAGTGCGGCAAAAGCCTCCAAGCGAGTATTAGTAATCCCTTGGAGGCTCGGGGGCTACTGTCGGGGACCATAATTGGGGGTACCCTCAGGACCCCTAAATCTCAGCTGGTAACCCCCATCAGCACAAAGCTGCAAAGGCCTGATGGGTGCGATTAAGTCAAGGATCGGTCCATTCAAGGGACATGATCGTGCCTCGCCCGAGCCTAGCCTCGGGCAAGGGAAGCCGACCCCGGAGAACCTACGTCTCGCCCGAGGACCCCCCTCCAGCAACGGGCACACTATCGGCTCGCCCGAGGCCCAGTCTTCATCGAGAAGCAACCTTGGCCACATCGCCACGCCGACCGACCAAATCGCAGGGGCGTTTAATGCAAAGGTGGCCTGACACCTTTATCCTGACGCACGCCCTCCAGTCGACAGAGCCGAAGTGACCGCAGTCACTTCGCCGCTCTACTGACCGGTCTGACAAGAGGACAGCGTCGCCTGCGCCGCTCCGACTGCTGAGCCACCCGACAGAGTGAGGCTGATAACAGCCAAGGCCGGCCTCGGGCGTCATAAGAAACTCTGCCTCGCCTGACCCCAGGGCTCGAACTCGGGCTCAGCCCCGGAAGACGGCGAACTCCGCTCCGCCCGACCCAGGGCTCGGACTCGGGCTCAGCCCCGGAAGACGGCGAACTCCGCTCCGCCCAACCCAGGGCTCGGACTCGGGCTCAGCCCCGGAAAACGACGAACTCCGCTCCGCCCGACCTAGGGCTCGGACTCGGGCTCAGCCCCGGAAGACGGCGAACTCCGCTACGCCCGACCCCAGGGCTCGGACTCGTGCTCAGCCCCGGAAGACGGTGAACTCCGCTCCGCCCGACCCAGGGCTCGGACTCGGGCTCAGCCCCGGAAGACGATGGACCGGCGTCCCATCTGGCTCGCTCCACCAGATAGGCAATGATGGCGCCCCTCACGCCCTGTGACGACGGCGGCTCTCGGTCCCCTTACGGAAGCAAGAGGACGTCAGCAAGGACTCGACAGCCCCAACAGCTGTCCTTCTGTCGGGACTCCAGCGCTCCTCCGACAGCCATGACACCACACGAACCGGGTGCCAAAACCTCTCCGGCTGCCACGACAGCATGTACTTAGGGCGCTAGCTCTCCTCCGATAGACACGTAGCACTCTGCTACACCCCCCATTGTACACCTGGATCCTCTCCTTACGCCTATAAAAGGAAGGACCAGGGCCCTCTTACATAGGGTTGGCCCGCACGGGGAAGGACGGGACGACGCTCGCGCAAGGCCGCTCGCTCCCACTCCCGCGTGGACGCTTGTATCCCCCTACTGCAAGCGCACCCGACTCAGGCGCGGGGCTAACACGAAGGCCGCGGGATCCACTCTCTCACGTCTGCCTCCCTCCGGCTGCTTCCTTCCCCCCCCCCTTCGCGTTCCACCTTGCGTCGACCCATCTAGGCTGGGGCACGTGGCGACAATTCACTCGTCGGTCCAGGGACCCCTCGGGTTTCGAAACACCGACACTCCCGAACCATTTTGATGTTCTCTTCAGCTTCAAGCAAAACGTCTAGCCCAAACACTTGCTTTTCTCCAGGCTGATCCCATTGCAACGGAGTTCTACAACTCCTTCCATAAAGTGCCTGAAATGGTGACATCTTCAAGCTGGCGTGGTAGCTGTTGTTATAGGAGAACTCTGCATAAGGTAATCTCTTGTCCCATCCGGACTGATCTTGCAACGCACAAGCTCTCAACATATCTTCAAGGATTTGATTAGTTCTTTCAGTCTGACTGTCTGTCTGCGGATGGTAGGCTGAACTGAAATTCAAATGTGTACCCAAAGCTTCATGCAACTGCTGCCAGAAATGAGAGGTGAACTACGTTCCTCTATCTGACACTATCTTCTTTGGCACACCATGAAGACAAACAATCTAGGACATGTACAACTCTGCCAATACTGCACTGCTGTAATTGGTCTTGACAGGTATGATGTGGGCTGACTTGGTTAAGCGGTCCACTACTACCAAATGGAATCGTAGCCGGCTTGAGTGCGAGGCAATCCGACTATGAAGTCCATTCCGATTTCATCCCATTTCCACTGAGAATTCGCAACGGCTGCAACAATCCAGCTGGCCTCTGATGCTCTGCCTTGATCCTTTGACAACTATCACATATAACCACATGCTTTGCGATCTACCTTTTCATTCCGTACCACTAGAATTTCTTCTTCAGATCTTGATACATCTTCTCACTTCTAGGGTGTATAGAATAAGCTGACTCATGAGCTTCCTTGAGGATCAACTCCCGAATGGACTGGATATTGGGAACACACAAACGGTCCTTGAACCATACCACACCTGCATCTTCTCGAAAATCTTTACCGCTTCCTTCCAGAATCAGCTGCCGGATTTCACTGATCTTCTCATCATTCTTCTGTGCTTCTTTTATTTCCTGCTCCAAGGTGGGTTCTAACTCAACTGTCACTCCACGCATATTGTTCAGAAATCCGAGGCTCAACCCATCAAACTCTTTGGCCAACTCATAAGGCATCGGATGAGCGACCATCATATTGACCTGACTTTTCCTGCTCAAAGCATCTGCCACTACGTTCGCTTTGCCTGGATGGTAATGAATCTCCAATTCATAGTCCTTGATCAACTCTAACCATCTTCGTTGCCTCATATTTAGCTCCGATTGAGTGAATATGTACTTCAGACTCTTGTGGTCTGTGTAAACATCGCATTTCTACCCATACAGATAGTGTCTCCATGTCTTCAGTGCATGAACCACTGCTGCCAACTCTAGGTCATGGATTGGGTAATTCTTCTCATGAACCTTCAGCTGTCGAGACGAGTAAGCCACAACTCTTCCCTCCTGCATCAACACGCATCCCAAACCAGTGTAACAAGCATCGCAATACACTGAGAAGGGCTTGTGCACATCAGGTAAGACTAAGACAGGCGTTGTAGTCAACTTCTCTTTCAGCACTTCGAAGGCTTCTTGGCATTTCTGAGTCCACTTGAACTCAACCTTTTTGCCTAGCAAAGCTGTCATTGGTTTTGCGATCTTCGAAAACCCTTCAATGAATCGTCGATAATATCCGGCCATTCCAATAAAGCTCTTGATTCCTCAGGCATCTGTTGGCGCTTTCCAGTTCAGAATGTCTGCCACTTTCTTCGGATCCACTGCCAATCCTTCTTTGTTAATTATGTGACCCAAGAATAGGACTTCATTGATCTAGAACTCACACTTACTCAACTTTGCATACAGCTGGTGCTCTCGCAATCTCTGCAATACCATCTTCAAATGATTCACATGCTCTTCTTCACTTTGAGAATATATAAGAATGTCATCGATAAATGCCACCATAAACTTGTCAAGATAATCCATGAATACACTGTTCATCAGATTCATGAAGAAGGCTGGTGCATTCATTAGACCAAAAGACATAACAGTGAACTCATACAACCCATACTTGGTAATGAATGCCGTTTTCGGAATGTCTAAGGGTTGAATCCTGAGCTGATGATAACCTAACCTCAGATCTATCTTTGAAAACACGTTGGCTCCTCTCAATTGGTCGAACAGATCTTCTATTCTGGGCAAGTGGTACTTGTTCTTGATTGTGACCTCATTTAGAGCTCGATAATCGATGCACATCCTCCTAGTGCCATCTTTCTTCTCTACGAATAGGATAGGGGCGGCCAAGGCGAGGTGCTTGGCCTTATATAACCTTTCTCTGACAGCTCATCGATCTGCTTCTTAAGCTCAACCAACTCTGGTCCAGATACTCTGTAGGCTCTTTTAGAAATGGGGGCGGTGCCAGGAAGAAGTTCTATAGCAAACTCAACTTTCTGCTCTGGTGGCATGCCTCGTAAGTCTTCCAGAAACACATCTGGAAATTCTGACACAACCTTGATAATCTCGAGTGAATCTGGCTCCTTGCTATCAATAGCCATCTGATGACAACTTCCTTTCCTTGGCTCAGGCGGGACTAACTCGGCTACCACTTCTTCTCTTAGTGGGGACATCAACTTGATTGTCCTCTTATCACAACTGATAACTGCCTGATACTTATCTAGCCAATTCATCCCTAGGATGACATCTATTCCCTGAGTACCCATTACTATGAGGTTGGCGGGAAACGTTATCCCCCTTATTTCCACACTTACATTCAAGCAAATGCTATTGGCTCGAATTCTACCACCGGCTGAGTCAATTTGGATGGGGGTTGACATGGTAGTAATTAGAAGATTATGTGCTTCTACCCATGATGCAGTAATAAATGAATGTGTTGCTCCAATATCAAATAACACTTCTGCAATATGGGAGTCGACTGGAAACATACCTACTGTCATGCTGGGGGATTCCTGAACTGCTCTATCCTCCAAGTGATTCAGTCTCCCATGGTTGTAGCATGGCTGAGAGCGGTTGCCTGCTCCAGGCTGGGGCACATTCTGCTTTGCTGGGGCACTGGGGCCTAACTGCTGTTGGGCTGCCTTCTTTGGACATTGCATCACCCAATGGCCTTGCTCTCCACAATGGAAACATGCTCTGTTTCCACCTTGAACTGGTGCTACCTGACTACTCTGGTTAGTTGCTGGGGCAGGAAGACGAGGTTCCTGCTGATTCTGCCTCTGGAACTGACCTCCTGACTGATTGTTCTGGTGATTCTGCTGCTGGTGCTGAGGGTACTGCCTTTGGAACTGCTGCTGCTGAGGTGGGCGCTAGTTCTGCTTGAACTGCTGAGGTGGGTTGCCTGAGAAACGAAGGCGATTGCTGCTTCCTGGCAGAGGTCCACTGATCTTACGATTGTGATCCTCCATCTCTTTGTGCTTCCTCTCTGTCATAATTGCTCTATCAATCAGGTGCTGAAATGTGGGGAAGGTGTGATTCATCAGCTGATACTGCAGAGGCCAGAGGGTCAATAAGCCTCTCAAGAAACGGTACTGCCTCTTGGCATCTGTGTTGACATCTTCAGAAGCATAGCGGGACAGCTGCAGAAACCTGTCTCAGTACTCACTGACAGACATAGGCCCTTGCTTGAGTGCCAGGAACTCCTCCTTCTTCACTGTCATCAGCCCTGCTGGAACGTGGTACTGATGGATGCTATCTCTGAATTCTTCCCAGGTGATGGTGTCGAGGTTGGCATGGGTGGCGAGGAAGGACTCCCACCAAGACTGGGTTGCTCCTCTCAATAGACGGGGACCATACAGAACCTTCTCCCTATCATTGCACTGAGCGGTGTGCAACTCCCGCTCCATAGTGCGCAGCCAATCTTCAGCATCCATGGGGTCAAAAGAATGAGCGAACACTGGGGGATGACCTCTCATGAATTCAGCACGCTTGTCTCTGGGCATCTGAGGCATCTGAGGCTGAGGTTGTGGCTGCTGCTGCTGCTGAATGGCGGCCAGAGTCTGACCAATGGCTTGAACTGCCTGAGTCTGCATCAAGAACATCTGCTCTATGGTCATCGGGGGCGGTGGTGGCAATTGCTGACAGGGTGCCTCTTCCTGTGGGGCTGCCTGCTCTTGCTGAGCACGCCTTTCTCCTCTACGCCTATTTTCTGACATCTATAGAATGCAATCACACTTCAGAACTGATCTTGCAACTTGCAGCATAAGAAAAGAGTATAGAATTCTTCCACAACACTGAACAGATGAGCATCTTCACTGATCTCCAACACAGACCAACACAGCTTCTCAGATAAAGAGGAAAGTGGAACAAAAGGGCTTCCCAACTAGGTAACTAATTTTATTAACATTTAACAGGTAAACCAAAGTGTAGGGGATACCCACACTCTGGCGACAGCCATTACAAAGATCCAAATCCAACATAGTTCATCATGACAAACATAAAAGCACAGGATAAGCAAACTACCCTATCTAACTAAGATTAACTAAGAGTAAGACTGATGCTAAGACTATAGCTTCTATATTTATTTTTGCATTAATTACAAGATACGACGCTTACGATCTATGGTTCTAAATTTATCTTGGTCCTGCAGTCGGGGTTACCATAAGCATGGTGTCCACGCTGAGGTGAGCGATACGGGTGCTGAGTCCCGACGGGAGCGGGGGAGCCATCCTCCAGGTGACGACGCTCCGCGTGCTCAGCCCGCAGCTGGGCAATCTCAGCACGAGCCCTACTCAACTCATCTAATGCATGGTCCAGCTCCGTGTTTAGCATGACGGCTAAGTTGACTGTGCTGCTCAACCTAGGATTGTACTCACTAACAGGTGAGACAATCATGCCTCCTGTGCTGCCAGATGGACGATGGGGGTAATACCTCAGATTGAGACCATCGGCTACCCCGCCGAACGCTGAGGAGTAGTGCGAAAGCGCACGCTGTGCGGCATCTTGCATGGCCGCCTCAGCTGAGTCTCGCTCAGAGATGGAATAGTGCTCTGAGCAGACCTCTGCACCCCGGAGACTGTTCTCCGGACGGCGCACCAAGCAGGTTGCCTCCTAGCGGTCCGAGTAAACCCCGCGACTATGCTGGAAGACCACACAGCGATACTCGATAGACCAAGTGCGCCAGTCGAGTGCCTGGCGTAGCAAGGTGTCGAGCGCATCGTGAAAGTGACACCCACAAGCGGCGTCGCGAGTGATGGATCGAGCAACCCATCCTTTCAACTCTTGCTCCTTTGAAAGGTCGGTGCTGTGGCTCGAGCTGCTGTCGCCACCTCCGTCGTCTGGGTCTCCTCCAGCAGCTACTCCAGCGGCTGGGGCGCTCAGTGGTGGTGCAGGTGGCGCCTCCAGCGGGAGCATAGGGGAGCAGCTCCTCACAGACTCTATCTCCTGCTGAATCGAGAAAGAAGAGCCGTGCTGCTCCAGCTCCTGCCGTCGACGCACTTGCTCCTCGTGTAGGCGGTGGTGCAGCCTCTCCAAATGGCTAGACTGACCAGTCACCGGACGACGAAGCGGACGCTCCACGAAGCGAGAAGGCAAGAAAGGAATGACTGACTTCCGTGCAGTGTGTCTAAGACGAGCCATCTACAAAAGACACCGTAAGCATAAGAGTGAGAACAGAACTAATATGACCAGCAAGTAGACCATAAATAAATGAGGAATTAGAATAAAACAAAATTTTCAGCAAGGTATAATAATATATAGTAGAACATAGGTTTGGTCGATGTGACCAACTTTTGAAGGGATACCAAAGTCAAGGTGAGAATAGGGGTCTATAATCCTTAGAATGACCAATCTACTCTAGGTTAGCGGTCCTACAGTCAGCACGGGCATTGATACCACCTATGTCACACCCGGTTTTAGAAGGCAAACCGAATAGGAACCATATATGTGGCAGGATCAGTAATTCACGTACACAGCAGTTACATAACTAGACATCATCACACAATGCTCAAAGTAATAACATAAAAGGGAAATAATAGTCAATTACATCATGATGTCCAAGACATCCACATAGTCTTTAACAATAATCAAAGTGCGGAAAAGAAATGTAGATACACACGGCCTACACAGGCAACTGACTGGGAGTTTGCCGCTAACCCACGCCTAGAACTCATCGTAATCTTGGAACTCCTGGAGGTCCTCCTCCATGGCTTCATCTTCACCTGAGCAGTGGTTGCAACACGGACAACCTGGGGGGGTTTGGTATGTAAAGCAAGGGTGAGTACACATCAACATACTCAGCAAAATGTCTCGTTTGGTTGTAGTGGACTAGCTTTATGTGGAGTTAAGCCAAGCAGTTGCTTTTAGTTAGTCAGGTTATTATAACTAGTAGAAAGCCAGGTTTTAGCATTAACCCAAGTTATTAACCCAAAGTACCCTTTCCAAACGGAAAGAATACCACTTACCATTACCATAGTCATAACCAAAATCGTCATCCTCATCACCACCTGTAAACCAAACATCTCTGATGAAAGTATCTCTAATCAATGGAGCTCCCATGGTCGCTTATAACCGCGAGCACGGCTGATATATCAGTTTCATAACACTCTACAGAGGTTGCGCACTTTACCCACAAGTCGTGATTCCCTCTTGCCTCGATCCAATCAAACCCTTAAACACTACCAAGGTGAATAGGCAGGGTCTCACTACGTAGCCTTTACAAAGATTCCCTGAGGCTATAGTCGCCCGTTAGGTTTCCTAAATGTACCGCACTCCTCCTCAAGGGGCAAACCAACCTTGGCAGAGCGAGTCGCATACACCGAGCCCCATTGATGGCATGACGATGAAGCGAACTACACCTCAGTTCCTCTAATTACTCAGCTAAGGGCGTCCCACTCCACCCTCATGGTTGCACTGTTTTCCCAGGCGGTCATCCAACGAACCAGTCCTTACGGAGAGGCACTCGAGAAACAGCTCGAGCCCCCTTAAATGTCACAGTACCATCATCATAATCAAATGCGAAAACAGCGTATCATAGATAATCTCATCATGTTCATTGATTAAGGTGAAGCACTAGCATAAAGCTAAACCATAATAACCCAACCAAAATAGGTAAACAAGGACAAGATAAACAAAAGCTAGTCAATCCTTAGGTATAAACTGTGTAAATACGGGGAATGAATTATAAGAATGAGTAGGACATAGATGGGTCAAGGGACACTTGCCTTCACCAACCAGCTGCTGCTCAGGGTCTTCACCTGCAACTCCTTTGGACTCCGCCAACTGACTGTTACCTATACGAGTTCAAACATACATTCCACAAATTTAATACAAAAGAACAGTACACCATACAATAGAATGCAATAAATAGACAGACGTCCGACGCAGGGCTCGCACCTACAACTAAACGATAAAGAGAAATTAACAGTCGAGGTTACGGTCGAGAAGCGATCACGTTACACGATTATAAATCAAAGTACTCGTCTAAGCAGAATGGTATTAATTTAGCCATCACGTTGAGCATAGGGTAAAGTCATGTTCTGTGTTTAATTATTATAAGCAGATAAAGGTAAATTAAAAGGATTGTCGCGTGGCGGGACGCGCGACATAGCACTTAAAATTGAAATAAGAAATAAACGACTCATCGCGCGATGTGGTACGCGATGAGACCCTTGCATTAATTATAAATAAACGTTAAGCGTCGTGCGACGAAACGTATGACGGCATACGTCATCTGAATTGAATTTAAAAGGAAACGTCGCGCGACGCAGCACAACGACTAAACTAAAATTAAAAACGGATTAAACTGAAAGTTGAACGCTGCGCAACTACAGTCGCGCGCGCGAACACGCTACGCGTGCCGGGGGCACGCGAGTGCGGGGTCGCGGGGCATGGACGCGCAGGGGCACGGACGTGGGGGCCACGGGGCTGAGCCGCCGGAGCAGGGGCGCGGGGTCGCCGGGCAGCCAGGGCACGGGGCCGCACGGGTCGAGCCGCCGGGGCACAGGGCCGCGGCGTGGGGGCGAGCCACCGGGGCACGCAGGGACGCGGCGCGGGGGCCGAGTCGCCAGGGTGTAGGGACGCGGCGCGAGGGCCAAGCCATCGGGGCGCGCGGGGACCGCCGACCGCGGGGCGCGCGGGGGCGCGGAGCCGCAGGGGCCGCCGGGGGGCGCGTGACGGGAGCAGGGGGCGCGCAGGGACGCGCGACAGGGAGAGGAAGGGGGTGCGTAGGGAAGAAGAAAGGGGAAGGGGAGGGGAAGAGAGAGAGGGAGAGGGAGAGGGGAACTCACCTCAGGGTCCAAATCCGGCGATCACCATCTCCAAAACCTAGGGCACCACGGGGAGAGAGAGAGATGGGAGAGAGAGGAGGTTGCTGCGCGGGAGAATTGAATGAGGGGAAGAGACCAGGGGAGGGGGCGCAATATAGGGAGGGGCAGGGCGCCAGGGGCGCGCAGGCCGAGCTGGGCCGGGCCGGGCTGGGCCGCTCCGCGGGTCAAAACCCCGTGGCACGCACAACCACAGGTTAGAATCCAATTCGTGAAGCAAAATCTAAAACGAGACGAGGCGAACACGTGATTAAACACGACATCAGACAAAGAAATATGATTCGGCATGATGCAACACCCATGTCAACTTAGGTTTTGTTTACACACGATCTGGACACCAGTCGCTATACTACTTTGAAATTGGGGAGAAGGAGAGAAACAAGAAAAGAAAATGGTGTAACGCCTGAATTTGGTGAGTAAAACGAAGAAAAAAATTCTACCCCTAAATTCAGGGCGTTACAGGAATGCATGGTAATGCAGACATCAATGAATACTTGTTATGCGATATGTGAAATAGGAATGTGCTATATGTCATTTCTAGTTTGATTTTGGTAATTAATGAACAACACAACCTTAAGATCTAACTAGTTTGCTAAGTATGTGCATGCACGTTCATAATTGTTAAATTAAGAGATTCAACTCAACAATTAGCTCAAGCAAAAGGCCAAAAGGGCATATTTTCGATAAAGTGAGCTATAAGTAGTTCAAAGGTTTGGATAAGTTCTAATTGCCCTTAGGAATGTTTTTGACACCTTAGGGGATTTAGAAAGTTAGATTTTAGAAAAGGTACATTTGGAGCCTAGCTTAAGCCAAAACTAGATTCTGAGTTGGATGATGTAAAGAGGTGAAGTTCCATGTGAAAGGGAAATGTGTCATAGGGTCATTTCTACCTGTTTTGGTGATTAAGTGTCCAACACACCACATTGGAATAACTAGTTTGAAATAAGCATGAGCACATGGTCACTTGGAGGCAGATTGATGAAACTAAGTTCAAATGGGAAAATCTAGAGGCTAAAGGTGCAACTTTGGGCAAAATGACATAAACATGAGGTTTAAGAGTTTAAATAAGTTGTGCATACCCTATTCTATGTTTCTATCACCTTTGTTTGGCTATTAACTCATTTTTGCAAGCTTGTAGAGACTCTATCTCGAGGTCTCTTTCAACCCTCTCAAGCAATCCCAACAATCAAGCTTGAGCCCTCAGATCTTCGATGATCAGAGACAGAGTCTCCACAAGCTTGAGAGGGTTGAAAGAGACCCCGTCCTTAGGGACACCTCATGAGTAAGGATGCAGCTAGCGACGTCGGCTATTGAACATGTTATATATGAAAAAATATTATCTATAAGATTATTAACATGATTTAAAATAAAAAATTTATTACAGAAGACAATATATATGAAGAAACTAGTGAGCTCAAAAAATCATCCTTGCCAGTATTATATCCTTATAGTTGCGGGTATCTAAGACACCGTAGATAATTCTCTCTCTACACGCGTGATGGTAGCACACACGCGCCATGGTATCTTTATTCTTACACAGTTGTTGTTGCTACGATGTTAATCAACAACAAACTTAAGGAGAAAGAGTGAACGTGTTGCTCCTGATGGTACTTGAAAATGTGCAACTACTTCCACTACATAAATGTGCTCTTCTTCCGTTGCGTTATGTGTGTAGTTGTAACAATCAATGCTACTTTACCCATATGCTATTTTGTTCGGATATGGTAGATATGTTAGTACGCAGTATACACATTACCAACAATGGTTCCAGAGCTTATCTCACTGCATAGGACGAACAACTTCATGTTGTTGAGCCCATCGACCAATATCGTCGAACCAATCTAGTCAGAATTTAGTGGCAATAGACCCATTTTGCATTATGTAAAAAGCAATAATTGATATTAATACATTGACATATTGCTTTTTACAGTTAGGTTACTGGTTGCCACTAGATGGTGATTACAAGGACCACATATGTTATTTTCCATAAAATGCATAAATTATTTTCAAGGAATCAATCTACTATGCATGCTTTAGGAAAATAATGTCTATTTTTAACAAGTTGAAGGGTGACCAATGGACAAGGGGTTAGGATTATCACATATGTACTTGATCGACAAGCAATATTGCCATATATAGAATGTCACGGTCATTGCCATGCATATTTTTAGTGCTTTTAGTCTACACCTAGCATGCCTATTGCAGATTAGAGTTAAATTTATGGAGAAACATGAAGAAACATTCTTTGAGTTCTTTGGGCAAGGCTTTATAAGGATTCGAAAACAAATCTATTCAACATAGAGAGTCTCGAGGCTTCAATCCAAGACATAACTATGGCAGTGATGGACATATTTGAAAGGGGAATGCATGGTAATGCAAACATCAATGAATACTTGTTGTGCAATATGTGAAATATGAATGTGCTATATGTTATTTCTAGTTTGATTTTGGTCATTAATGACCAATACAACCTTGAGATCTATCTAGTTTGCTAAGTATGTGCATGCAAGTTCATAAGTGTTAAATTAAGAGATTCAACTCAACAATTAGCTCAAACAAAAGGCCAAAAAGGCATATTTTGGATAAAGTGAACTATGAATAGTTCACAGGTTTAGATAAGTTCTAACTGCCCTTAGGAATGTTTTTGACACCTTAGAGGATTTGGAAAGCCAGATTTTAGAAAAGGTACATTAAGAGCCTAGTTTAAGCCAAAACTAGATTTTGAGTTGGATGACGTAAAGAGGTGAAGTTCCATGTGAAAGGGAAATGTGTTGTAGGGTCATTTCTACCTGTTTTGGTGATTAAGTGTCCAACACAGCACATTGGACTATCTAGTTTGATATAAATATGAGCACAGGATCACTTGGAAGCAAATTGATGAAACTAAGTCCAAATAGGAAAATCTAGAGGCTAAAAGTGCAACTTTAGGCAAAAACAACATAAACATGAGGTTTAAGTGTTTAAATAAGTTGCACATACCCTATTCTATGTTTCTAGCACCTTTGTTTGGCTATTAACTCATTTCTGCAAGAAAAGTGCATTTTGGACTTGGTTTTGGCCATATTGCAAATCCTGGAGAAACTATGACAAAGTGAAAGTTCCCTTTGACCGGGAATAGGATCTGGATGTCACCAAAAGGGGGGAGAATAGGCGAATAAAAATTAACACTAAAACTTAGAACTTCTTACACAACTTGAAGTCTGATCGCAGCGGAATGAAGATCATGTCGAATAGGTCGTATTGAAATTGAAGATCCTATCTCAATCTAGTCTGCACTTCAGGAGCAACTTATACCAAAGATAAGTCGTGAAGTGCAAATATATAGTAAAGTAATCAAAAACAGAGAGATAGAGAACACCATAGAGCAAAGCACACAACAAACACAAGGATTTATCTCATGGTTCAGCCAAGCTTGAAATGCTTGCATACATCCACATTGGAGTTAGTCAAACCTTGGCTTGGAGTATCTCACTCCGTCTTCTGATTGCTAAGATTTGTCAAGGTGACAGACAGAGCATTTCACTATGTCGGTGTCGAGTTACACAAAGCCGAGGCAGTCACAGACGTCGGCAACTCTCCGACAGAGTAACAATATTCTCAAGATCTTGATCTAACTTGTAGCAACACCCCTCTACTCTCTCCAGGCTTATAACTGCGCCAACACACAAACTAGAGAGAAGTACAAACAAGAGTGAGGTAGAAATGATATGTAATATGTCTACACTTGGATGTTGCACTTAACAGCCTTGGGACACTGAATATGGGCGCCTAGGGGGTCAATTTATAGCCCCAAATGAGACCCTAGCCGTTTCCCTTTCCATATCAAAGTTGCTGAAAAACTGCACTGCCTTCGGTGGCACCAGACCGGTCTAGTGCACATCAGACCAGGTCCTATAGCCCATGCTCGGGATCCTGATTAGCTACCTTCCTTCTCTGGTGGTCACCGGACCGGGCGCCACGTCAACTAGCCGTTGAAGCGACCGCAACCGCGCAAAGTAATCATTGGCCGAGGCGGTCCGGTGCTTTGGACTGGTTACAGTACATGGTCTAGTGATTTTAAACCAAAAATCTCGAGACTATACAGCTTCCTGCAGACAGTCCGGTGCACATCAAACGGAGCCTGTAGAGGGGCCGGTGTGCCAGCCATCAGCACTCTAAGTGCCTTTTCCTCCATTATTTCTCCATTTAATTTCAACTCTTTGGGGAACTTTCCTGTTACTTAGACAAAAACAATTAGAGCGTAATCCAATTGACTAAGTCCTAGAAAGTTACCTCTTTTCATTCTCTTATTAGCTTTTTTGTTTCTCCTTAAACAGAGCCTGGAATGGCAGTTCCTCAACAAACTGAGTTAGAGGGCAAACCAAAGTGTCACATGTATAGCAGAAGGTGTATGCAACTTAGTTAAACACTCAAACCTTGCATACTTAACCTTGTTCATCATTTTGCCCTTTTTGGCCTGTTTGAGGTTGGGGTTGGACTCCAAAACTCCAAGTCTTCATGACTTGATCATTGTAGCTATTTATGAGCTCCAACATCCTGCAATGGTCACACAGAGTCACCTCGCATTATTGGACCTTTCAAAATCCTAAAGCGAGTTGGGCAAGTGGCTTATCAGCTGGAGTTATCAAGTCACCTAGCAGATGTTCATGATGTGTTCCATGTATCCGAGTTAAAGAAGTGTCTTTGAGTCCCGGAGAAATAGTTGCCTATGGAAGAACTCAGTGTGTAGGGTGATCTGACCTGTACCGAGTACTCTGTCAAGATCATCGATACACTAACTCGAGTCACAAGGAATAAGGTGATCAATATGTGCAAGGTGGAGTGGAGTCATCATGCAGAGAGTGAAGCTACCTAGGAATGAGAAGATGAATTGCAAGCCGAATTTCCCCATCTGTTTTCTCCTAGTCCATCGTAATCTCGACGTCGAGATTCTTTTAAGGGGTGTAGAATTTGTATTGCTCAAAATTATGGGATAATTAGACATGGCTATAGAATTATCCTAGATGTATTCCATTATTCATTCGCCATATAAAATCCCTTGATCAAGTGATTAACTTAATTAACAAATATGAGAGACCTAATAAATCTATGCATCCCATGCTAGAATTTTATGTGTGTTGCATTTGATTGGAATTCAAGAATCAAAACTTTAAACTGAGTTTAAAATTCAAAGAGGAAAAATAAAAAAAGAAATAGAAAAAAAGAAGAAAAAAGAAAAAGGGGGAGGGCAGTCTCGATCTAGGCCGAAAGCCTAGTTCGCGACCCATCACCTCCCAAACACATTCCCTTCAACCCCTGGATCGTGCACACGTTCCCGCGTGCCGACAGGTGGGCCAGCCTTGGTGTAGGAAACGACGACGCCTAAGAGGGGGGTGAATTAGGATTTCTAAAAACTCTTTCTAAACTAGGCCACAAATAAATCCCTAGAGCAAAACTTATGCAAATAATTAAACTAGAATGTGCAAACTAGGTTTTGTCTAAGTGTTGCTATCTCTACCGCAAAGGCTAAGTTTCAACCTAAATAATCTATCAAAAAGACAAGATTGAAACTTAAGTACTTAATGTAAATGCAGAAGGTAAAGAGCAAGGTAGAGGTGCAAACTCTCGTGGATAACGCCGGTATTTTTACCGAGGTATCCAGAACCACGCAAGCTCCCGACTAATCCTCGTTGGTGCCCCTACACAAAGGGAAGCCTACACGAGAGCAACCACCATGGTCGAGTAACTCCATAGAGAGTCATGGGCCTTCTCCATGTGCAAGTGGTGCTCCGCTTCTGGATCCTCTCGGACACTTCCCGCTGTCTCCACTATCGAGCTTCCGACCAAAACGTCGTGGGCCTCGTTCACTCCGGTACACGATGGCGGCCGTGACACAAACTCAGTTGTCAAGGTCTCGCAAGACTCTCGCCCCACTCGGTACAATTACAATGGCTCACACAAGAGCTGAGGAGTTGTGTGGTTTTTCTAAACTCACTCAACTAACTAGGATTCACCTAGAGCAAGCGCTAATGCAGTCGAACTAACATAAGCACTTCGCAAAGCATCTACGCTAATCATCGAGTGATTCTATTAAGCACTTGGGTGTTTGAGCACTTGGATATGTCTATATTATGCCTTGGTATGTTGCTTTGGCTCCCACACCTCCAAATGGCCGGTTGGGGTATTTATAGCCTCCCCCTCAAATGTAGCCATTGAACAGAAGCAGCAGCTTTCTATCGACGGGCGCACAGGACAGTCCGGTGCACACCAGACATGCACTATTCACTATCCGATGCCCTAGCCACGTCAGCCAACTGTTGAGGTCTGCAGCAGTCGACCGTTGGATCCGGCCGTTACCAGACTGTTTGGTGCACACCGGACAGTCCGGTGCTGCAGCCCGAGGGCGCATGTCTGTGGGCCCCTCTGCACAGACTGTTCGGTGTCTGATGCACACATGATAGGGTATTGTTCACTGTCCGGTGTGCCACCAGGGCACTGACTGACTGCCCACTCATGGATTACTTCATTGTTTCCTTAGGCTTCTTTTGTTCTTGAATCTTGGACTTCTAAGCTCTTTTTATGTCTTCTTTTGAGGTGTTGCATCCTCAGTGCCTTAGTCCAATCCTCTTCGCATCCTGTGAACTACAAATACAAACACTAGCAAACTCATTAGTCCATAGGTTATGTTGACCATCAAACACCAAAACCTTTTGAGCCAAATGGCTCGGGGTCCATTTTCCTTACAATATCCCCCTTTTTTGTGATTGATGACAACATAACCAAAGCAAGCAAATATAACAAACATTTGAATGAAAATAAGCAATATACTTGTTAGGATGCATGAGTGTCCCCTCAAAGTGAGATTATGGACTTGAGCCTCCCACTAACTCCCCTCAAAGTGAGATCAGACCAAAAAACCAAAACCACTAGCAAGATTAAAATTTTAATTTGGTGGAGTTTGGTGTTTGATATAATTTTCATTTCTTTGGTCCCTAAAACTTCTCCCTCTTTGGCATCAACCATCGAAAAGGAAGACATTAAAAGCATATAGGAAGCAAATAAGACTTGCCCACTTAAAAGATTTATCAATTGAAGCACTAAAAGATTACTCCCCCTAAAAGAGTGTTCTTCCCCTTTGAAAGTGTCACACCCGAATTTAAGGAACAAATCTGGGTGCATCTCATATATGCACCAAGGAAGAACAACACACATAATAACAGAGTGCATAGAGATAAATGTCATAAATATAATAAATGTACTTATTACATAGCAGAAGTCTTACAAAAACAAATGATAAAGTAAAGCTAACTAAATATTATTCCCTGGCGCCACAAAGCTGACTGGGAGACGCCACCTAGATCAAGTCGAATGCCTCAGTGCTAGGCAGCTCCTCTTCGACCACCTGTTCTTCTCCTGTGGGGGTTGTGAGACAGCAAGAGTGAGCTCACATACATTCATAGCTCAACAAGTCGTGGGGAATAATGTGCATGAACTCACCAAAGGTGGGAGTTCATGTGAAGTGTAAGGCTGGTCAACAAAATAGAGGCTGAAGCTGAGCATTGCTTTTATAAGTTGGTCAAAATTTTATTAGAAATTACTAAGTGTAAGTAAATATCAAACCTTAATAATAATAAAGAAAAGTAATAGTAAAATAATCCCAAATGCAATGCAAATGTCAAATTAAATTTAAGTTCCATAAATTAATCATGTGATGGTCCGAGCTGCTCATGACCGTGAGCACGGCTAGTATACCAGTTTTACACTCTGTAGAGGTTGCGCATCTTTACGCACAAGTCATGTTACCCATCTGCCAAGAGACGGCCAATCCCATACACCTCTACCGAGGAGGCGAGGCAGGGTAACACTACGAGGCCTTTACGAAATTCCACTAGCTTCAGAAATCCCGCTACAGTTTATAGGAAGCTCCAGTGCAGGAATCCCTCGTCTGACCGCCATCGTAGCAAAATCAACCCAAGGACCTCCCTACACTGACCACTCCCCTACTGCCCTTGCCCCTTTCGGGTAAGGAAGTCATCCACTAGCTTTCCTAGTTAATCAGCCAAGGGCGTCCCATTAAACCCTTGTGGTAGCACTGTTTTCCTGGGTGGTCGCTCCATGTTCCCATTAACATAATGATCTTAACATGAACAGTAATAATAAATAGAGAATACAAGTGTAAAAGTGTAATCATGAATAATGTATCTCCATACCCAACTCCACATAATGCAATAGCAAGTATTACCCAAAAATATTTCAGTGGTAAAACAAGGTATAAAGATAACCAAAACTAGGGTGACCTAAAGGATCCCATCAAAATTAACCTATGCAGATCATTATAATTAATAAGAACATGGCTGGGAAAAAGTAAGTGATCAAGGGCACAACTTGCCTTCAATGAGCTCCTGCTCAGCTACTTCTACTTGCTGAACCTCAGAATCCACAGTGGCTTGCTCGTCTACTCGCATCAACACAATGCATACATAGTATAGCAAAAATTAACATTGTACCAAACATGTGAATAAAATTCACAATAAAAATCTACACATTAAAATAAGAACCTAGAAACAGGAATCATTAATTTTGGAGTTATAGATTTTGAATTATGAATTTCCAATGGTTTAATGTGCTTGAAATGGAATTACACGAGAAATAAATTTTCTTTCTGTTTTCATGTCAAAACAGAGACTCTAGGTGATAGTCATTAATATTACAAAATTTTAGAAATTGGAATGGATTGATTTGGATTAAAAATGAATTTTCTATGTATTTTACAAGTTTCTAGATTTGTTTTTGTATTAAAAACGAATTTCTATAGTTATTTCTCTGTTTTTAATCATCTCTGGACTGGGCCTCAATTTCTAGAAAAGTTAGGGGCCTAAACCGAAGTTTTCTAAGACTCAGACTATAGTCGTCGAGGACGGCGGGTTGGATTATGTAAAGTGCAGGGGTTTAATTGCAATCTGCGCAAGCCGAAGGGGTATCAGCGGATCAGGGCCGTTGGATTAGAATCCTACGGTCACGATTAGACTACAACAACAGCGAAACGGTACACGAATCCGGTCGCCGGATCCGATTTGGACGATGCAGATTCAATTATGGTCCCATACTATTCCAACCGCCCGATCCCCTATCTACGCTGCACTATCATCTGATCGAAGGGGTATCTCCTTAACTAATCTCGACCGACCACCACAAAATCAACGGTCAGCGTGCGTGCCCCCTTCATCACTGTCTCTCTCACCAGCGGCGAACGGAACCCGATGGCGACGACATTGTCGTGGCACCTATTTAGCGCGAAGGCCTAAGGCCCTCACCCGAATGACTCTACACGACGCTAGGACGACACAGAATCCGATCGGAGGTCTTACCAGAGATTGGGAGCGGCAGAAGACGCTGGCCACGGAGGATGGTGGGTCCGCCGCGAAGCGCGTCGACGGCAAGCAATTGCCCACACCTGGCTTGATTCCTCGGTTTGGAGGATTCGCGCCCACACTCCCTGAGTCCTGGCAAATCACCCCAATCCGGAATTAGGGTCCCAGCGACGGTGTAGTTGAGTTGCTCCCGCGGTGGCGACGGTGACGAGTTGACTGCGTGCGGTTTGCGACGGCGCTAGGGTTGTTGTGGTGTGGCGATAGCGGAAAACAAGGGAGCACGAGTGGGCAAGGTCGTGGGGCCCGGTATTTGTAATCGGGGGAAGCACGGGGGAAGCTGCAACGGAATCCCGGGCTTACGGCGCCGTGACATGCGCGGAGGGGTGGGTGCGCGGGGAAGACGGAGCTACGCGTGGGATTGAGGGTCTGCCCGGTGGGCCCCTCGGGTCGGTGGCGCCCGCGAATTCACGCACTGGATCATGACGCTGTCAATAGGTCCCATCGGTCAGCGTAAGATTGCGGAACGGGGCTACGGTCGCATGGCTGACAAGGCGGTCCCGCCTGTCGGCGCCGATGGCTGCTGGGCTGCGCGAGGTAAGGAACAGGAAGTGGGCCAGAAAGGTGATATCCAGCCCATGAAGCTTTCATTCTTTTTTCTTTTTATCTTTTCTTTCTATTTTCTTTCTTATTTTCTTCATTTCTAAGTTTAGTTTGAATTCGAATTTAAATTCAAATTTGTGCCAAATTCTTTCTCTATTATTTTTGTGAAGTTAAAAATACCAATTTTAGAAATATAATTATATTATTTATATTTTTATATCATTTCTCTTCTTCTTATTTTCAAAACCCTAATTTTAATTTAGGGTTTAATTTTACTTTTAGAAATTATTAACTTATCATTATTATCCTTATTATTTTATTTAATGCACAAACATATAAACTCCACATGATGCATTTTATTTTATTTTGGTATCATTGGTTTTAATTAATCACTCTCAATTATTTGGGTGCTCTTTTTATGATGCAATATGGCACATAAAGTAAGGAATTCACTATATATATTCCTTGTATACAATTTTGAGTATTGCAGAAAGAATATTACCCCTTTTTCATAGACGAAGAGATACTACCCTGTCGAAGATTTTCTACTTAGGAAAAAGCATATGAGAAAAAGAGATACAAGACATGATTTGATTAGACTAACTTCCCTTATGCATAGGTAACAGATATATTTTGACAACATGTGCATTTATAGCAACATGGGAAGTATAAGATATGAAATGTAGTCTAATAAAAAACTGGAGAAGACATGTAGAAGATACCAAATCTAGTCATGTGAGACATGAAACTACTTGTAGATTTGCAGTGGAAGCCTATTGTGTTTCTCCGGGGACTCTATTGTCCTTCAATGAGACTAATACATATAATAGACTTGAAAACAAGTATTAGTCTCTAAGACTTAGATTATAGAGTAACCTCCTCCTGAAAGTGTGCATACAAGTTTTGAATACTTGCAGGAGACATGCACTTGATTTTGATATCAAGAGGGGCAAACTATCTACAATCCGAGCATTGGCACATATAAGTTAAAAGATACCAATTGATGTATTGTGGGTGATCAATTGTAGAATATGTTATTTGTAAATACCAATTGGAGTATCAATTACATAAGAATGTTGAATAAGCTATGTGTCATGCTTAACTTAATCATTTTAAACCATGTAGGTTTGGTCAAGAATATGAATTGAAAGCGAGCATTCCTACCATATGATTAATCTAGTATGCATGCAATTAATATCAAAAGTAAATATCACATGTAAAACTAGGAATGTAAGGTAAAAACTAGATACAAGAAAATAGATACGCATATCTAGAAAGGAAATACAATAAATCTAGTTACCTTAGTCATGGGTGGGGAATATGGATCCAAAGTATTCACTAACCCACATGGTAATAGACTTGATTCAATATGATGCATCCCATGATATACATCCCAATTTTGCCAAGTCTCCAAATTCTCTGTTGTCCTTCAGACTTCTTACTTCCCTCTTGGGATCCAAACCTTCTTGGTGATTTTCATGGTTGAGATAATCTCCTTTGGCACCTAGATGCGTTTGGCCCCCTTTACTTTGTTGGCTTGCTTGTTGGCCTTGATTGCTATCACCTTTCCATTCTTTTTCTTATTGATCAAATATGGTGTAGCAGCCTTTTTATCCACCTTGTTGATGTAGGTGTTAGAGATTTTGCTTGATGGTTTTTGCTTGAGCTTTTGTTTTTGTTTATCCCTAGTCTTCGCCTTGCATTGGTAAGACTTGTGGCCTTCCTTGTGGCATAGCCTACAAATTACAGTTTCTCCCTCCACAGACTTGTTCACTCCCGCAATGGTGTTATCTTGAGGAGGTTGGATTTGTTTGGCTTTGCCTTTCTTGTCATATAAAGCTTTGCTAAAGCGAGCCACTTCTTGCCTTAATTGCTCATTCTCTTTTGCAACCTCATTCGAACATGTTTCTATAACAACATGCTCAACAAGAACTTGGTTGCAGGGGTTAGAATCATTAATTAAATCAAGGCAAGAAGTAGATGCAACTTTCTTAATAATTTCAGGAATTTCAACAAAAGATACTTCTGAGATGCTACCGATGTTTTCTAGCTTAGTAGTTAGCTCATTATTGTGTATGCAAAGGATTTTCATTTTCTCTAGCAAATTTTCAATTGCTTCTTGAGAGCTAGCTAACTTAGCCTTAAGTTTTTCATTCTTTTTAATAAGGCCTTCATCGGTAGCTAAGGATGTAGCATTAGACTCTAATTACTCAATTTTAGTTGATAGCTCACAATTTAAATTTGCAAATGTTTCAAATTTTTCTAGAATACATTTATAATAATCTTGAGAGCTAATCATCTTATTTTTCAAAGTTTTAAGTTGAGCCTTTTGTTTAGTGCATACATTCTCAAAAAATTTAACGGCTTTCGCAAGCTCATCTAAGGAGGGCTTTCCCTCACCTTCATCATCATCACTACTGCTATCATCACTAGAGGATGGAATACTCATTTTACCTCTTGTCATAAGGCACTTGCATGATGACCGTGATGAGCGTGATGAGGATCGATGGCTGCGCGTCCTTGGAGGTTCATCTTCACTTGAAGAGTCATCCCAAGTTTTGACACTTGTAAGCGCCATGCCTTTGCTCCTCCCCTTTGTGGGTTCGGCCATATTTAGACAGCTGTCCCCGAAGTGGCCTTTCTCCCCGCATGTGAAGCATCCTTTCTTTCTTTGCTTTTTCCTATCAATGTTAAAGAGAAGGTCCTTGACCTATAGGGACATGTCCATTAGATTAATCTTGCGGATCATCCCCATTACCTTTCTGACGCGTCAGATTGTTTCTTCGTCCTCGGAGGATGATGTTGATGGTTGATTATCATCATCACTTTCTTCTTCCTCTTCTTCATTAGAGGAACTTGGAGTGGGAGCCTTCTTCTTGTCGTTTCTTTCATCACATGCAAAAGCATATGGTCTTGAAGAAGATGGCTCCTCTTGTCGACCCATTTTTCGCGACATCTCAAATGCCGTAATTTTTCCGATCACAATGGTCAGAGTCATTGTACTCAGGTCCTCCCTGTTGTGAAGAATAGTGATGATGCTCCCATATCTTTGTTGTGGTAGAAGGGAGATAATCTTCCTCACAATGTCCGCATCACCTAGCTTGTTAATGCCAATAGAAATGAGCTCATTGATGATTACATTTAAATGAGAATACATTTCTCTAACAAGCTCATTTTCTTTCATGGCAAAAGAGTTGTACTCATTTAAAACTAGGCAATGTTTTTGCTCACGGACATTGGATGTGTCGTCATGGAGCTCATGCAATTTTAGCCAAATCTCATTAGCAGTTTTTAATATAAAAACTTGATTGAAAATTTCCATGCTAAGAGATTCATACAAGCATATTTTGGCTCTAGCATTTAAATAAACTTCTTTTTCTTCACTCGTGGTGAGCTTCTTGGGATTTTTAGGTGGTTTCATCCCGTCATGAGTGACTCTCCAAACACCTAGATCAACGGCCTCTAGGTAAGCATTCTAGCAATATAATATGGGAAGTTAGTGCCTGTAACACCCTGAATTTGGGGGTATAAAATTTCTTCCCTAGTATCCACCAAATTCGGGTGCTACCCTTTCTCCCCTTTTCCTTTTTTGCTCTATTCTGTCTCTTTCAAAGTAATAGTAGGAGTATTCTTGAGGTTGTGTATTAATAGAATCCAAAATGAAGTCTTGATTGATGCATCATGCCGAAGTTCATGCATATCAATTTTGGTTGGTGAGTGATCTAGTTCACCTTTCAGTTAATCAATAATTTGCGCTTGGTATTAACTCAAGTGATAAAAAACACAGAAAAAAAAGAAAAGGCTCACCTAGCAGCCCTTTTCCCATTTTAGCCCAACCTGGCTCCCTAGCCCACTCGGCAGCCTATCCCGTGGCCCAACCGAGGCCCCCCTGTCACGGAACCTCCCAAGGTATTAGGCCCACCTACAGTTGTCCTTGTCCTAAGGACCTCAGACAACCATGTAGATGCACATAATCACTCGACAAGTTCGGTCATCTGTATTCTCATCATTTCGCCCAAGAGCGCTTCACCCATCACGCAGACATTACACATAGCCGGAGTAAAGAAATAGCGGAAGCGGATTACAATAACATAATTTACATTAACAAAATATAGAGAGAGTGTACTTATTACAATACCGGGTACTATGAGTGCATAACATATTATTACGTACCAGGGAGGCAAAACACCCTCCCGCACAAAAGTTTAGTGTTTTCAGACTGGGAGGCAAACATCCTCCTACACCCACGATCATTGATTTGGCTCCTCCTTTGGTATCACCTTCGAGCAGAAACAGCAAAACTCTGTTGTTTCCTCACCTACAACAACATGGGTTCGAAAACCCTGAGTACGGAGTGTACTTTTGCAAGTCTAACCCGACAAAGGAAAAGACTCTCAAGGATATGCTGGCTGGTGGGATTTAAGGTAAAGCTTGATCAAGAATCAAAGACTCTATTTGCAGAAATGCTTACTAACAGTGGATCCTTAAAAATCCAGTTTTATTATTAGGTTAAGTCATTACCTGTATCTAGGGTTCTCTCTATCCTAGTTTAGGAACTTAGCCTATACTAGCCATCTTTTATTACCCCTTTGAGTTCACTGGAATGCTACGTGTAAGTCAGTGACCAAGTCTTCATGTCCGAGAAGTAATGACGATCTGAATCGATTAATACCCAGCTAGGGATCTCCAACCAAACGACATATGTAGCACTTAACCCTTGCATATGTCAACTCGCCAGCGGGTTTCTCAAGACCAGGTCGGGTTCACGCCAACCGAGAGCACAGATACACCACCGTCCAGCCTCTTGCCATGGAGGGTACACGCTACTCTCGCCATCTCTCCACTCCCATTGCGTGTTGGCCTTTCTGGTATTGGTCTGCCTGAGGCAAAGCTTACCCATGATGAGGCATGTGGCCAGTTAAAAGGTCCTCAATCATCAAGCCTACATTGGTACGGTCCTTAATCGACTCAGATGGAGACACTACACCGAGACTTCCTTCTCGTGCAAGTCACCTGCCCGGTCTCGTCTTTATTATTTACAACCCAAAGTTTGGTACCTGGCAGAGGTACATCTTTTCTGATGTTGAACCCATCATGGCCATGATGGATTCACCATCAAGTATTTTCTTTGAAAACTTCCCACCCCATATGAAGAATCACCTTTTGTTTAAAAACAAAACATTTTTGTTTTCTAAAGCACAGCTAAGCATCAGAAAACTTTTAGGTAAAATAGGTATCAAGGAATGGTAATCAATTCCAAGGAAAAGGAAATGCAGCAAGTGTTAACCAAGTTCGTCAAAGGGCGCGCTCACCGTCGTGGACCTGACGCTGTGAAGAAATAGAAGTCTGGGGGCCTTAGTGCAAACGTCAGAGAGACAGTGAAATAGTGCCAAGGGTTCTTTACCAGTTATTCGAATAGCCGGGGACCTCTGCGTAAAATCGCCAGCGCGGAAGCGGGCGCACGTGTTTTCCTCTGTTCCTGGGCTGGTTTGAGCCCATCACTGTTCATTCTTTTCCTTTTTCTTTTTCTGCCAGGCTTAGGAAATTTATAGGAAATTTTAGAAAAAAATGATAAAATCATGGGACCAATTTTACTGGACTCCTAAATTCCTCTAGTATTTAATAAAAATAGTTCCAAGATTTTAGTCCCAACCATGAATTATTTAGCATTTAAAGATGCCTAAACCAAGTCTTTTAGAATTTTAGAATTAAATTGGTAGCTCCAAAAATTGTAAAACTTTTTGGGTGAGTTTAATATAATAATTAGAACTCTTGAGTAAAGGTTGGCATGTTTTGGACATTGTTTGATCCTAAACCCAAGAAACTAGCTCTCCAGGATTTAAATACCTAACCCTAATAAAGTACCAAGTTAGGAAACTCTGCATCAAGCAAGGTGACACCCCCTCTCTCCAGCGTGGCCCACCGGGCGCCTGGCTCCCCTCCCCACCGCCTGCTAAGCGCGCGGCCCAGCCGCCGTAGCTTTCCCCCACGCGGCCCAGCGCCCTTCTCCCTTCCCTCTCGCTTTTGGCCCACGGCCGCCCAGCCGTCAGAGCGTAGGACACGAGCGCGCTCGCCCGCCCTGCGCGGGATGAGCAGTTGCCCAGTCGCCGCTGCCTGGTGGGGCCCACTTGTAAGTGCCCCAATTTGTCCACTGATCATCTTCTCTAACCACCCCCATGACACATGCCTTTCTCTCTGCCCTGCGCAGTTCTCTCGCCTCACGCCCACGCAACCCGCCGTCCCGACGGTTGTGGAGCTCCATCCCACGCTCGACGTCCCAGCGCCCGCCATGGTTCGCTGAGGTGAGCCCCCTCTCCTTCCTCCCCTTCCATCTCTCTCCCCCAGCCAGACTGGTCCGCCAGCGCGACAGCCATGCGTAGCATGCCCTGGCGCGGATCCGCGCCCTGCCTGGTGTACTCAGTGTGGCCTTGTGCCCTGGCACGGCAACCGGCGTGGCATGTGGTAGCGGCCCGCGGCCGTGGCTCAGCCAGCGCAGCCAATGCGGTGGTGCGCGGCTGGCGCAGGGGCTCACCCGGTGCGGCGATTGACCGGCCCTGTAGCCCGGCGTGGCCCACCATAGCATGCTCCGGTGGCTCGGCCCCTACTCGGCCAGCTCTGGCACGGCTGCCTGGCGCGGCCAGCCTCGGTTGTGGCCCTGCGTGGCCTTGGCTCGTGGCTGCGGTGCGGTGCCCGCACGGCCGAGGCCCCCCTAGTCAGCTCGGCTGGGGGAGAAGGAGTCCATTATTTTATTTTTTATTATATTTTAGGCTTACAAAAAGGAACCCTGATGAACCTTGTAAATAATTTAGGATGTTTCTGAGCCTTGGCGATCTCATTTGCTAGTTCCCTTAGTCTACGTCCGTTAATTACATACTTCTTTATGCGTCATTAACCTGTTTCAGCATGCTCCCATCACGATAGGTTCATGATAAACTGATTATATCATTCACATACTAGTAATATTAGCTTATCGCAGCGCATGCTTTCGCTAATTATTTAATTAATTGTTGATCCAATAATTATTAAAATAGCGATCTAGCGAAGACTAGTTTACAATCTAGAGCTACGCTTGGTGAGCATATATGAGTGTAACTAGGCCATCTCGAGTGTTTATGTTTAATATTTGTTAGATATAAATGTGTCATCAAACTAGTAGCTCTTGCGAGTCGCATGTGTTGTTTCGCAAGTAGTCATGTGCCGTTTCGCGGACACTAGTTTCGCGTGATCGTAAGCGCGATCTTTATGTCATGTGCGTGTTTAACTGATTTGTTTCCTTATATGATGTACTGTTCCTTTTATGATTTAAGATGTGAATGTATGTTTACACTCGTATAGAGAATGGTCTATTTGCGGAGTCCAAAAAGATCGCAGGAGAAGACCCTGAGCAGCAGCTGGTTGGCGAAGGCAACTGTCCTTTGACCCATCTATGTCCTATACATTTTATAATTCACCTTCCCACATTTATACAATTTATACCTAAGGATTGACTAGTCTTTGTTTGTCGTGTCCTCGTTCACCTATTTGGGTTGGATTATTTTGGTTTAGCTCTATGCTAGCGCTTCACTCTAATAAATGAACATGATGGGATTATTTATGATACGATGATTACCTTTTGATTTATGATGATGGCATTGTGACATTTAAGAGGGCTCGAGCGGTTTCTTGAGTGCCTCTCCGTAAGGACTGGTTCGTTGGATGACCACCCGAGAAAACAGTGCAGCCATGAGGGTGGTATGGGACGCCCTTAGCTAATTAATTAGAGGAACTAAGGTGTAGTTTGCTTCCCGTCATGCTGTCAATGGGACTCGGTGTATGCGGCTCGCTCTACCAAGGGTGGTTTGCCACTTGGGGAGGAGTGCGATACATTTAGGAAACCTAACGAGCAACTACAGCCTTAGGAAATCTTTATAAAGGCTACGTAGTGAAACCTTGCCTATTCACCTTGGTAATGTTTAAGGGTTTGATCGGCCTGAGGCAAAAAGGAATCATGGCTCGTGGGTAAAGTGTGCAACCTCTGCAGAGTGTTATGAAACTGATATATCAGTCGTGCTTGTAACGCCCTGAATTTGGGGGTAGATTTTTTTCTTCTTTTCCCTCACCAAATTCAGGCGTTACCCTTTCCTTTTCCCTTTTCTCCTCGCTAAACCTTGATCTTTTCCAAAGTATAGCGGGATTCGGCTTGAGATCCCATGTAAAGCAAAACCCTAAAATATTTTATTTTGTGTGATGCACCATGCCGAACCATGCATACCTTTTGATTGTTTAAAAATGTGAAGGCATTCATCTAGAGGAAAATAGATTTGAGAAAAAGAAAAAAAACCTTTTTCTTCTCCTCTCCCCCTCCTTCCCCATTTTCGGCCCAGCCGCCCCCCCCCCCCCCCTTCCCCTCCCGCCGTGGGCCGCCTGGCGGCCCAGCCGCGCGGCCCCCCTCCCCCTTTGGGCCCAGCCGGCCCAACCGCCCCTCTCCCCTTTCTTTTTTCCAAAAATCCCCTCCCTCTCTCTCTCTCTCCCTCTCGCTAACCATAGCGCCGCCGCCGCCCTCCCTAACCCTAGCGCCGCCGCCGCCGCTCCCTTCCCCGTGCCCCGCCGCGCCGCCCTCCTCCGCCGTGGTGAGACCCCCCCCCCCTCCTCCCCTCTCCTTTCCCCCTCTCCCTCCTCCTTCCCCGCGTTCGGCTCGGCCGCCCGGCCCCTGCTCGCCCGCCCCCGCCCGGCTCGGCCGCCCGCGCCGCCCCTCCCCCGCGCCCCGGCCCCGGCTCGGCCGCCTCGCCGCGCCCGGCCCCTGCTCGCCCGACCCCGCCGCGTCCGGCTCGGCCGCCCTGCACCCCGGCCCCGGCCCGGCCGTCCCCGCCCGGCTCGGCCGCCCTGGCCCCGGCCCAACCACCCGCGCCCCCGCGCCCGGCCTCGGCCGTGCCCCCGTCCTGCCCGTGCTTCACCCCGCCCGTGCGCCGTGCTTGCCCGCTCGCCCCGTCGTGCCTTGCTCGCATCGTGTCGGCCTCGGTGTGGCCTCGAGCTCGGCCCAGCGTGCCTTCGGCGCGCGGCCTCGAGCTCGGCCAGCGCACGGCCCCGACGCGTGCGCGACTCGTTCGCGGCACGTTAAGTGTGGCTTTGCGCGTGGCGTGTTCGCGCAGCGTTCTGGCGTAGCTCGTCGTGCTCGCGACGCGACGCATAGCGCCCTGTCGCGCTCGTGACACGATCGTCTACCCCCTAGCCCCCGTCTACCCCCCCCCTATCCTATGCGCGCTAATCACGTTGTTTATATTAATAAGATAGGAGTCTCAATTTGGAAATTGGTTACGTTGGTTAATTTGTATAGCTAATCGTCTATCTTATTCGATGTTAATCTACTAAAAATGGTCACGTTTACATTAGTGCATGTAGCTAATTCTTATCATTGAAGCTGAGTAGACCTGGAGCACGTAGCATTTAGTTGTTCGTCTACCCGTAGTGCGTCTCGGGCATAAGCTTTAACTCTCATGAGACCTTTCCCCGCCTCTTTCTAACCATGGTAAATTCATTATCGTATGTGATATTCTATGCATATTTACTTTATTTGTTCTCTTGTATGGTGTACTGTTTGTTTCCTAATTTGAATGGATGGATGTATGTATGCTTGCAATCGCATAGAGAACGATCCGGTTGAAGAGCCCGAGGAACTCACAGGAGAAGCCCCTGAGCAGCAGTCGGTTGGTGGAGGCAAGTGTCCCTTGACCTATCTCTGTCCTATTCATTCTTTAATTCACCTCCCACATTACACATTTATACCTAAGGATTGACTAGCTTTAGTTATCCATGTCCTTGTTTACCTATTTGGGTTGGATTATTATTGTTTAGCTTTGTGCTATTGCTCAACTATAATCAATGAACATGATGAGATTATCCATGATACGCTGTTTTCCCTCTTCTTATTATGATGTTATACTTGTGGCCTTTAAGGGGGCTCGAGCGGTTCCTCGAGTGTCTCTCCGTAAGGACCTGTTCTACGGATGACCGCCCAGGAAAACAGTGCAACCATGAGGGTGGAGTGGGACGCCCTTAGCTGAGTAATTAGAGGAACCGAGGTGTAGTTCGCTTAGCCGTCGTGCCGTCAATGGGGCTCGGTGTATGCGGCTCGCTCTGCCAAGGTTGATTTGTCCCTTGGGGAGGAGTGCGGTACATTTAGGAAACCTAACGGGCGGCTACAGCCTCGGGGAATCTTTGTAAAGGCTACGTAGTGATGCCCTGCTGGACCACCTAGGTAGTGGTCAATGGGGAGTAGCTCTCTCCGGGCAGAAAGGGAATCACGGCTTGTGGGTAAAGTGCACAACCTCTGCAGAGTGTTCGAAAACTGATATATCAGCCGTGCTCGCGGTTATGAGCGGCCAAGGGAGCTCCAGTGATTAGTGGTACTTGATCAGAGACATAATGGTACAGGTGGCTATAAGATCGATGGTTCTGGTTATGATTATGGTGCTGGTAAGTGGTATTCTTTCCGTTTGGAAAGAGTACATCGGGCTAATAACTTGGGTTAATGCTAAAACCTGGCTTTCTATTAGTAAATAATAATCTGACCAACTAAAAGCAACTGCTTGACTTACCCCCACATAAAGCTAGTCCACTACAGCCAAACAGGATACTTCCTGAGTATGTTGATGTGTACTCACTCTTGCTCTACACACCAACCCCCCCCCCATCCCCAGGTTGTCAGCATTGCAACCACTGCTCAGGCGAAGATGAAGCTGTGGAAGGAGACTTCCAGGAGTTCCAAGACTACGACGAGTTCTAGGTGTGGGTTAGCGGCAACCCCCAGTCGGCTGCCTGTGAAGGTCGTGTTATCTACGTTTCTTTTCCGCACTTTGATTTATTGTAAAGACTATGTGGATGTCTCAAACATCATGATGTAATCGACTATTATTTCCCTTTTTAATACTATTTGAGCACTGTGTGATGATGTCCATGTTATGTAACTGCTGTGTACGTGAATTGCTAATCCTGGCACGTACATGGTTCGCTTTCGGTTTGCCTTCTAAAACCGGGTGTACAGTGCTCATGGTTATGAGCGGCCTTGGGAGCTCCATTGATTAGAGACACATTGATTTGAGATACTATGTTTACAGATGCTGATGAGGATAATTGTGGTTTTGATTATGACTATGGTTATGGTCTCTGGTATTCTTTCCATTTGGGAAGAGTACTTTTGGGTTAACAACTAGGGTCTAATGCTAAAACCTGGCTCTCTACTAGTAATAATTACCTGACCAACTAAAAGCAACTGCTTGATCTTAACCCCACATAAAAGCTCGTCCACCACAGCCAAACGGAACAATTGTTGAGTATGTTGATGTGTACTCACCCTTGCTTTACACACCAAACCCTTCCTAGGTTGTCCACATTGCAACCACTGCTCAGGAGAAGATGAAGCCCCAGTGGAGGAGTTCTAGGAGTTCCAAGATTACGATGAGTTCTAGGCGTGGGTTAGCAGCAAACCCCGAGTCGGCTGCCTGTGAAGGCCGTGTTTAGCTACGTTTCATTTTCGCACTTTGATATATGTTAATGCCTATGTGGATGTCTCCGACATCATGATGTAATCAACTATTACCTCTTTATGTTGTTATTTGAGCACTGTGTGATGATGTCTAGTTATGTCACTGCTGTGTACGTGAATTGCTGATCCTGGCACGTAGATGGTTCGCATTCGGTTGGCCTTCTAAAACCGGGTGTGACAGTGCCGTCGAAGTGTGGTGGCTTATGGGTATCCATCCTCTTCCTGTAAAAAGCGTCGGCTCTTTTAGCGGTGAAGCTAAAATGTTTCAAATGAGCCAAACCAAGCTCTGATACCACTTGTAAGAAACAGTGACGCCTAATAGGGGGTGAATTAGGATTTCTAAAAATTCTTTCTAAACTAGGACACAAATAAATCTCTAGAGCAAAACCTATGCAAATAATTAAACTAGAATGTGCAAACTAGGTTTTGTCTAAGTGTTGCTATCTCTACCACAAAGGCTAAGTTTCAATCTAAATAATCTATCAAAAAGACAAGATAGAAACTTAAGTACTTAATGTAAATGCGGAAGGTAAAGAGCAAGGTAGAGATGCAAACTCTCGTGGATGACGCCGGTATTTTTATCGAGGTATCCGAAACCACATAAGGTCCCGACTAATTCTCGTTGGTGCCCTACGCAAAGAGAAGCCCACACGCGGGCCAAGCACCACGCGCAAGTGGTGCTCCGCTTTCGGATCCTCTCAGACGCTCCCCGTCGTCTCCACTATTGAGCTTCCGACCGAAACGCTGCGGGCCTCGTTCTCTCTGATACACGGTGGCGGTTGTGACACAAACTCGGTTGTCACGGTCTCGCAAGACTCTCGCCACACTCGGTACAATTACAACAGCTCGTGCAAGAGCCGAGGGGTTGTGTGGTTTTTCTAAACTCACTCAACTAACTAGGATTCAGCACGCGCTAATGCGGTCTAACTAACCTAAGCACATCACAAAGCACCTATGCTAATCACCGAGTTATTCTATTAAGCACTTGGGTGTTTGAGCACTTGGAAATGTCTATACTATGCCTTGGTATGTTGCTTGGGCTCCCACACCTCCAAATGGCCGGTTGGGGGTATTTATACCCCCCCCCTCCTCAAATATAGTCATTGGGCAGAAGCAACAACTTTCTATCAACAGGCGCACCGGACAGTCCAGTGCACACCGGACATGCACTATTCACTGTCCGATGCCCTGGCCACGTCAGCCGACTGTTGAGGTCTACAGCAGTTGACCGTTGGATCCAAACGTTACTAGACTGTTTGGTGCTGCAGCCCGAGGGCGCCTGTCTACGGGCCTCTCTACGCAGACTATCTGGTGTCCCACCAAACAGTCTGGTGCACACTGGACAAGGTACTGTTCACTGTCCGGTGCGCCACCAGGGTGCTGGCTGACTGCCCACTTCATGGATTACATCACTGTTCCTTGGGCTTCTTTTGTTCTTGAGTCTTGGACTTCTAAGCTCTTTTATGTCTTCTTTTGAGGTGTTGCATCCTCGGTGCCTTAGTACAATCCTCTTCGCATCCTATGAACTACAAATACAAACACAAGCAAACTCATTAGTCCATAGATTATGTTGACCACCAAATACCAAAACATTTTGAGGCAAATGGCCCGGGGCCCGGAGAATTTGCCCTAGGTCAACACATCAAACTTGTAGAGCTATAATAGGAGTGCAACTTTGCTTAAGTAACTAAGCCTTGATCACATACAAAGTTTGGAGTAAAATGAGCATAAAGTTGAGCTATCAGTTGCACTGATAACTGAATTATGGTTACCAGTGACATTGGCAGGACTTTGAGGTCGAATTAAAGTGGGATCCAGTGATCAATTGAGTATGGTTACTATAGCAAGATTGTAGCTAGATTATAGGGCTACAATTTTCTTACAGAGAGATTAACACATTCTCACACAAAAATCTGAGATTAGGGCACTGCAAACCGTGCTGTCAGGTCCTCTGAATGACTCCCTGATGGTACAGTAACAGAAATATCCCTGGGTTCAGTCCCCCTCGTCGCTGGTGATTCGCGCGCCCGGATTCACGCCGGTCACCGTGATTCATGCCTGGCACGCAGTGGATATCCACGGGGAGGTAAAAGATCTCACAAGGGAGCAGATGTGGTCGCGGGGGAGGCTTATCACCGTGTCTGTAGCCGTTGCGACGTGGCTGGACCACCGGTGTTGCCGTGGAAACTCCGGTGACCTCGGTGATGCCACGCCGTGGCTTGTTACTATGCGATAGTAACCGTGGCACACTTAAGAGTACAATCCTTGAGCCATTGCGTCGGTAAACGCCACGAATTGCTTGCGCCAGTAGCTTATTCCCTCTCCGGCCGCCATCACGCCATCTCAAATTCACGGGCCACCGCCCTTGGGCCCTATAAATTGAGCATGCCATTGGCTCTGCCATGAAGTCAAGCACCCAACACACCCACCCGTGCCTCCGATTATCCACCAGAGAGCCCCAATTTGAGACTTCCCCCAAATCGGTCTAGAGCACTATACTGAGTGAGCTCGCCGTGGCCAACGCTCTATAGGTCCGTTCACACCCTCTGTTTCTTCGTTTCAGTACCCTTATGTGCCCTTGATGCTTCTCGACCCGGCCGATTAAGCTAGAACCCATAAGATCACCGGGAACGCTTCAAGTTGTCCGTTGATCGCACTGTCACTGTGGGCAGAGAGAATGGGGCCTAGAACCTTGAAATTAGTTGAGGGGAAATGATTGTTAGGGGTTAAATTAAGTGTCAGCCAAACTAGAGCCCTAGCAGTTGCCTATTTCGGCTAGTACGAGCTTGCTGGAGCTCAGTCTGTCGTCGTTCACCGTCAAGGATCGTGGATTGTGAAGGAATAGAAGTGCGAGGGTCTCGGTGCAAATATTAGTGACTCATGGAAATAGTGCTACAACCTCGGTTCAGATTGTTTAAATCGCCAGGGGCCTTTGCGCAAAGTCGTCAGTGTGGTCGCACGCGGGCGCGTTTCGCCTGTCGTGGGCCGTCTCGAGCCAGCTTAAGCCCAGTACTGTTGAACTTTTTCCTTTTTCTTTTTCTACCAGGCTTTGGAAATCCATAAAAATTCTAGAAAATGCTAAAAATGTGAGACCAATTTTGTTGGACTCCTAAATTTCTATAGTATTTAATAAAAATGGTTTCAAGATTTTTAGTCCAAAACAGGAATTATGAAGTATTTAAAATAGCCAAAACCTAGTCTCTTGGAATTTTAGGAATTAATTAAAGACTCCAAAAATCACCAAACTTTTTGGATAAGCTTAAAATGATATTTAGAAACATTGGGTGAAGTTTGGATTGCTTTAGACATTGTTTGATCCCTAAACTAAAACCCTAGTTTTCTAGGTAATGTCTGCCCTCTGAAATAAAGAACTGACTGCAAAAACCCTAGTTTCCTGGAGTACCGTGAAGGAAAATTGTATTCACGACCTAATATGATGTACCTTTATTATCATTGCATTGTCATAAACATCACATGAGTATTCATGGTTATATATATGTGGTTATATATAGAGAGAACGAGGAAGAAGTAGTGGTTGAAGAAGGAGTTGCACCACCACCACCTGAAGACCCACCTACCGGGAACTGCTTTTATTTTGATATTTCTGGAGCAGAGCCCGACTCTCCTACAACTAAAGGCAAGCCTCGGTGCATTTGCCACCTCCTTGCTATTTTAAAATCTTTCTCACTTTCTTGATGCATTAGGTGATAGGAGTTGTGTGCTAAACAATTGATGCATTTCCTTCCTTGGAAAAATTGATTACTTTTCCTTGACCACCTGTTTTATGAAAGGGTTTTTCTGATGCTTAGCCTTGCTTTAGAAAAACAAAATGTTTTGTTTTTGAACAAAAAAATGATGCTTCACAGTGGATGGGATGTTTTCAAAAATAAAACTTGATGGTGAATCCATCATAGCCATGATGGGTTCAACATCAGAAAAGATAAAGTTGAGACCGGGCGGGTGACTTGCACGAGAAGAGAGTCTCGGTGTAGTGTCTCCGTCTAAGTCGATTAAGGACCTTGTCGATGTAGGCCTGATGATCGAGGACCTTTTCACTGGTCACATGCCTCATCATGCGTAAGCTTTGCCTCGGGCAGACTAATACCAGAATAGGACAACACGCAATGGGAGTGGAGAGATGGCGAGAGTAGCGTGTACCCTCCGTGGCAAGAGGCTGGACGGTGGTGTATCTGTGCTCTCGGTTGGCATGAACCCGATCTGGTCTTAAGAACCCCGGTGGCGAGTTGATATATGCAAGGGTTATGTGCTACATATGTCGTGTGATTGCAGATCCCCAGCTGGGTATTAATCGATTCGGATCGCCGTTACTTCTTGGACATGAAGACTTGGTCACTGACTTACACGTAGTTTCCAGTGAACTAAAAGGGATGATAAAAGATGGCTAGTATAGGCCAAGTGCTTGAACTAGGGTAGAAAGAACTCTAGTAACAGGTAATGACTTAACTTGCTAATAAAACTGGATTTTTAAGGATCCATTATTAGTAAGCATTTTTGCAAACAGAGTCTTGATGCTTAATTAAGCCTTACCTTGACTCCCTCCAGCCAGCATATCCTTGAGAGTCTCTTATTTTGACGTGTAAGACTTGCGAAAGTACACTTCCTACTCAGGCTTTTCGAACCCATGTTGTTGTAGGTGAGGAAGCAGCAAACTTTTGTTGCTTTTGCTCTAAGGTGGTGCCAAAAGAAGAATCTCAAGAGGCCTCGGGAGGATGTTGTCCTCCTTTTAAAAACAGTATACTTTTATGCGGGAGGGGTTTTTGCCTCCCAGGGTTGTAATAATATTAGTTAAGCACTCTTATATCATGGTGATGTAATAATAACACTCTTTCTACATTTTAATGAATGTACATTAAGTTATTTTAATTCGCTTCCGCTTATTCGTTCCTCCGATGTGTTGTAATATCTGCGTGACGGGTGAAACGCTCTTGGGAAAGGCAAAGGATACAGATACCGAACTTGTCAAGTGATTAGAAGCATCTACAGGGTTGTCCGAGGTTCGCTGGACAAGGACAACTATAGGTGGGCCTAATGAGTTGGGAGGTTCTGTCATAGCTGGTATCGGAGCGAAGCCCATCTCTTCAGATATTATGAGGCATTTCAAAAAGAATTTTCAAATACTTACTCAAGAAAATTTCTTTCGTTCTCACCTTGACATTTTCTGAAGTACTCATCTTATAAGACCAGGTAACAGAATGCAATGTATAGGAGATTGGGAGTCAACGAAAGTTGATTCCATAATTTTGCATGCATCATGATTAAAAACTATATTAATAAAGTTTTCCCCCTTATGGAGATATGGCGCTGCGTACGAGGAAAACCGTGTGTAAGTCCACTGGACCTGTTGGCGTACCTTGGCATCAGTTGGCTCCAAGACATGAAGAGGGCAGCAGCGGCAGTAACGACCCCATCGGAGACTTAGAAGCCCAAGTGGAGCAGCTTCGGACGGAGCTACGTCACCGAAATAGGGTGTGGGTAGAAGATGGTCAGCGTATGAATGAGTTGAGAGCTGGCATCAGACATCTGCAAGACGAGCTTGCTGAATGGGATTTGGCAATCGATTGGGCTATCAATTCACATTTGATTGCTTGGGACCAGGAAGCCAAAGCTCGTGCTCGTGTGGCAGAGCTTAGTGCGGCCATTGAAAACTTGCAGGTTTATTGCAATACTTTACATGAGGAAGTCCATGTACTATATTCACGACTGCACCCAGACATGCCTGCTGACCCTGTTGCAATAGGAGACGGACCCTCAGGAGCAGCAGGTGAAGGACTTGGTGGGGAATTGGACCTTTTTAAGCCCCCTCCTTCTATGAACCTGGCTGACGAGCGGTCCCCTACAACAGACAGTGAAGCATCCAAAGACGATAAATACTAGAGTAGTATAGTTTAGATATAATACTAATGTAAAATAGGTAATGAAGTCATGTTGTACACTTGAGTCTGTATCATTACGTTTTGGTAATGTAAAATGATGGTGTGCATCGGCATGTTATATTTTTCCCAAATGTTTCTTTGCCTCAGATGCCATCAAGGACTTGTGCGCATGACGGTGCGGGGATCTCCCATGGTCGGGAGGCTACTCCTAATCCACCACCTGTGCCACCCACGTTAGCCAAGGCTATCGCTGCCTTGGTCAATGCGACTGCCGACAATACCCGCTTCTTACGTGAGATGGCAGGTAATCAATTCCAGCAGCATGGCGGAAGAGTTCCTTCGCAGGGACCACGTGAAACCTCTTATCTGGATTTCTCTAAAACGCGTCCCCCACTCTTTGTTAAAACTAAAGACCCTCTTAAAGCTGATGAGTGGATCAGGGTAATAGAGCAGAAGTTCGGCTTGATTCGTTGCACTGAAACACATAAGCCGTTATTCGCTGCCCAACAACTGAGAGGCCCTGCCAGTACATGGTGGGGAAATTTTGTGGCCATTCAACCAGCCAGACATCAGGTCACATGGGATGAATTTAAGTTAGCGTTTCGTGAGCACTATATTCCAGAAGGAGTGCTACACATGAAACAGGAGGAATTTATGCGACTCAAGCAAGGGGGATGCAGTATCTCAACAAATTTAATCATTTATCCCAATACGCAATTGACCAAGTAAATACTGACCTGAAAAAGAAGAATTGCTTCATGAGAGGCCTCAACGACTGGCTCCAAAGGAAAATGGCTACCTGCCTAGATCTTACGTACAGTAGAGTCGTCAGTATGACATTGGCCGTAGAAGCTAAGAATATAGGCCAGGAAAATCGAAGGGATTTGGTGGTGATAGGTCCAATCAGGGACCTGAAAAGCGAGCCAGGTTGGTAATCCGACCTATTAATCAGAATCGTTCTTCATCTCGCCCACCCTCTTACCGATTCAAACAGCCTGTTTTCATCCGCCCTGCCACTGCCCCCACTTCTACCAATCAGCCGAGTGCCCCTAGTGCTCGTTTCCCGCCCTCCCTAGTTCCTCTACTAGCTGCTTCAACTGTGGGAAGTCTGGTCATTTCATCAAAGACTGCCCATATCCTAGGCAGAATAAATCCAACAATCAGCAGAACTCAGGGAGCTGAAATCAAGGCAAAGGGAACGTGGCAAATAATTCAGCGGGCAAGAATATTAAGAAGACTGGGCGAATATACTACACGCAAGTGGCCACTACACCGGAGGGAGAGTCGGTTATGATGGGTACGTTTCTTGTGGCAAATCACCCAGCAGTTATTCTCTTTGATTCTGGTGCTTCGCATACATTCATAAGCAAGAAATTCATGGAGAAATATTGCATTCCTTGCACTGAATCAAGGGGAGGGTTTATTATTCATTCGCCTGGGGGACAAATATTTACTAAAGAAGTGGCCTTCAATGTGCCAGTAACACTGGCTAAACGGAATTTTCCCACCAATATGATTGTTCTCAAAGGCCAAGATATAGATGTAATTCTGGGCATGAATTGGTTAGCCCAGCACAAAGCTATCCTCAACACTGACTTAAGAACCATCAGGTTGAGCTATGGCCATGAAGAGGTTCTCTTGTCCATCCCTATAGCTGTCCCAGCCAAACCTTTTGGATGGGTCTATGAAGCTATCATACCTGAAATTCAGGATATTCCGGTAGTGTGTGAATTCCTAGATGTCTTTCCTGAAGATATGCCTGGATTACCTCCGGAAAGAGATGTAGAGTTTGTGATTGAACTGAAGCCCGGTACGGCTCCTATTTCTAGAAGGTCATACTGAATGCCTCCAAATGAGTTGGCAGAGCTCAAGACTCAATTACAAGATCTACTGGAGAAGGGATTCATTCGGCCCAGTTCATCACCTTGGGGATGTCCCACAATCTTTGTCAAGAAGAAGGATCAAACGCTTCGAATGTGCGTGGACTACAGACCCCTTAATGAGGTCACAATCAAGAACAAGTACCCTCTTCCTCGGATTGATATTCTATTCGATCAACTTACTGGAGCAAGGGTATTCTCCAAAATTGACCTCAGGTCGGGCTATCATCAGATCCGTATCCGACCCGAAGATATACCCAAGACTGCATTTACTACGCGGTACGGATTATTCGAATATTTGGTTATGTCTTTCGGATTAACGAATGTTGCTGCCCACTTCACATATCTAATGAACTTGGTATTTATGCCCGAGTTGGACAAATTTGTGGTGGTCTTCATTGATGATATCCTGATTTATTCCAAGAATGAAGAGGAGCATGCTACACATTTACGGATCGTATTAACGCGCTTAAAAGAGCACCAATTATATGCTAAATTCAGCAAATGCTCGTTTTGGCTGGAGGAAATCCAATTTCTAGGACACGTATTGTCTGCAAAGGGGATTGCGGTTGACCCCAGCAAGGTCAAGGATATTCTAGAGTGGAAACCGCCAACCACTGTGCATCAAGTTCGAAGTTTCCTTGGACTGGCTGGCTATTACCGCAGATTTATCCCGGATTTCTCCAAGCGTGTGAAGCCAATCACAAGTCTATTGAAGAATGATACAAAATTTAACTGGTCCTCAAGATGCAACGAAGCCTTCGAGCAGCTGAAGGTATTATTGACCACTGCTCCGGTATTAGCTCAACCGGACATTGAAAAGCCTTTTGATGTGTATTATGATGCATCGGGCAGTGGCCTTGGATGTGTCTTAATGCAAGAGGGACGAGTTATAGCATATGCTTCAAGACAGTTGCACCGGCATGAGAAACATTATCCAACTCATGACTTAGAATTAGCTGTTGTGGTTCATGCCCTTAAAATATGGCGTCATTATCTATTGGGAAATATCTGTCATATATATACAGATCATAAAAGTTTGAAGTACATTTTTACCTAGTTAGAACTAAATATGAGGCAGAGGAGATGGCTTGAGCTGATTAAGGATTTTGAATTAGAAATTCACTATCACCCAGGCAAGGCCAACGTGGTGGCAGATGCGCTAAGTCGCAAGGCTTCATGCCATTGTCTTACAGTAAAGACTTCTGACATCACAGTATGCCAAGAAATGGAGAAATTAAACCTAGGAATGATTCAGCATGAAACCTTGAGCCAATTGAAGCTTGAGTCGATTCTTCTGCAAAGGATAATTGATGCACAAAGAAGTGATAAGGGTATGAGACATATTCAGGAGAAAATAAAAGCCAGTAAAGCAAACTGTTTCAGAAAGGATGATCAAGGCATAGTATGGTTTAATAACCGCATAGTTGTGCCCAAGAATGAAGAAGTCCGCCAGCAAATTTTAGATGAAGCACATCTTAGTCGATATTCCATTCATCCCAGAAGCACTAAGATGTATCAAGATTTAAAGCAACATTATTGGTGGACAAAGATGAAGATTGAAATTGCACGCTATGTGGCAAAGTGTGACACATGTAGGCGTGTCAAAGCCATACACATGAAGACTATTGGTCCACTACAATCCTTGCCCATCCCGACTTGGAAATGGGAAGACATTAGCATGGACTTCATTGTGGGATTACCTAGGATACCAAAAGGATTTGATTCTATCTAGGTTATAGTTGATCGACTTACAAAGATAGCCTATTTTCTACCAGTCAAGACATCCTATCCAGTCCTCACTTATGCCCAGGTATATATTGCCTGTATTCTCAGTTTGCATGGAATTCCAAAGACCATAGTGTTGGATCGCAGACCGCAGTTTGTATCCAAATTCTGGGAAGAACTCCACAAATATCTAGGTACTAAGTTGCTCCACAGTTTGGCCTATCATCCTCAAACCAGTGGGCGGACTGAGAGAGTGAACCAAATACTTGAAGACATGTTACGGGCAAGTGTTCTGGAATTCCCACAAAAATGGGATGAATGTTTACCATTGGCGGAGTTTTCATACAACAATAGTTATTAAGAAAGTATCAAGATGGCACCCTTTGAAGCTTTATATGGACGACGGTGTCGTACTCCATTAAATTGGTCTGAACCAGGAGAAAGGTGGTTCTTCAGGCCTGATATGGTGAAAGAGATGGAAGAAAAAGTTCAACGAATTATACATAACTTGAAAAAGGCACAAGCTTGACAAAAGAGTTATGCAGACAAACGACGCCAACCATTATACTTTCAAGTCCAAGATTATGTGTACCTGAAAGTATCATCTATGAAGGGTGTGACTCGTTTCAGTGTTAAAGGAAAGCTCACACCTCAATACATTGGTCTGTTCCCCATTCTTGAACAATGTGGACCGGTGGCCTACCGACTCTAACTACCCGAAACATTGTCTGCAGTGCACAATGTGTTCCATGTATTCCAATTAAAGAAATGTCTTCGGGTTCCAGATCGAACTATTAAGGTGATGGATGTTACCTTGGAACCAGACTTAACATAATTAGAACATCCTATTCGAGTCCTGGATCAGAAGGACAGGATCACCTGAAGAAGAGTTCTCAAATTCTATAAGATACAATGGAACCAACACACTGAAGATGAAGCTACATGGGAAACCCAAGACTTTTTAGAAAAGAATTTCCCAGGCTTTTTAGCTTCATGTAATTTGTGAGATATGTACAATTGTTGTAAAAAAAGAATAGACCCCATACCACCCCTGTCTTGTACAAGAAATAAGGAAATAAAAATATGAAGCATTTCCTTTTCCACTACTTGCCCTAGGACTTTAAATCTCGGGACGAGATTCTTTTATGGGGGAAGGGATGTAACACCCCTGGTGTTACTGTCACTAAAACTTGAGCATAACAGCATGAGCATCATCATATCATGTGTTTGTCATACCTAGAGTGCATTCACTAGGTAAAAATTTCAAAAATGTTGTACTGATAAGACTTGATGTGTGGTTAACCCTAGTGTAAAGTACTTAACCCCAAATCTGGGCTTATGGATATAAGGGAAGCCCAAACATGAGAAAACTTCAAAATATATGAGAAATGACCCTAAGATATCCCCTTGGAAGGACTTAAGTGGCATCAAAACCCTAAAGTACTACAAAACCCTGAAAAGACCCCTGAAAAACCCTAAACTGGAACCCTAGGGGGCTAAGTGCAAATTTTGTACACTTTTGGACTAAAGTGCAAAAACAAAGGTAATATAACACCACAAACTATGTGCTTCTCACATCTAAGGATTTGCAAGTTAAAAAGTGGGATTTGGACTTAATTGTAAAAAGTACCCTATAAACCATATGTGACTAAGTCTGAATTTAGTTTAAATGGGTCAACTTTGGAGCTTTATATCTTCCAATTTGTAGAGAATTTGCCCTAGGTCAACACATCAAACTTGTAGAGCTATAATAGGAGTGCAACTTTGCTTAAGTAACTAAGCCTTGATCACATACAAAGTTTGGAGTAAAATGAGCATAAAGTTGAGCTGTCAGTTGCACTGATAACTGAATTATGGTTACCAGTGACATTGGCAGGACTTTGAGGTTGAATTAAAGTGGGATCCAGTGATCAATTGAGTATGGTTACTATAGCAAGATTGTAGCTGGATTATAGGGCTACAATTTTCTTACAGAGAGATTAACACATTCTCACACAAAAATCTGAGATTAGGGCACTGCAAACCGTGCTGTTAGGTGCTCTGAATGACTCCCTAATGGTACAGTAACAGAAATATCCCTGGGTTCAGTCCCCCTTGTCGCTGGTGATTCGCGCGCCCGGATTCACGCCGGTCACCGTGATTCATGCCTGGCACGCAGTGGATATCCACGGGGAGGTAAAAGATCTCACAAGGGAGCAGATGTGGTCACGGGGGAGGCTTATCACCGCGTCTATAGCCGTTGCGACGTGGCCGGACCACCGGTGTTGCCGTGGAAACTCCAGTGACCTCGGTGATGCCACGTCGTGGCTTGTTACTATGCGATAGTAACCGTGGCACACTTAAGAGTACAATCCTTGGGCCATTGCACCGGTAAAAGCCACGAATTGCCTGCGCCAGTAGCTTCTTCCCTCTCCGGCCGCCATCGCGCCATCTCAAATTCATGGGCCACCGTCCTTGGGTACTAAGTTGCTTCATGGTTCGGCATATCATCTTCAAACAAGTGAACAAACTGAGAGAGTAAACCAGATACTTGAAGATATGTTGTGGGCATGTGTCCTGGAGTTCCCACAGAAATGGGATGAATGTCTGCCATTGGCAGAATTTTCTTATAATAATAGCTATCAAGAGAGCATTAAGATGGCACCGTTTGAAGCACTATACGGATGACGATGCCGGACACCCTTAAATTGGTCAGAACCTGGAGAACGGTGGTATTTCAGGACTTAGTCAAAGAAACAGAGGAGAAAGTTCAACGAATAAGACATCACTTGAAAGAAGCTCAAGCTCGGCAGAAAAATTATGCGGATAAACGATGCCGACCTTTGTTCTTTCAAGTCAAGGATTATGTGTACCTGAAGGTATCACCAATGAAGGGTGTTAATCGATTCGGGGTAAAAGGAAAATTGGCACCCCGGTATATTGGTCCATTTCCCATTCTTGAACAATGTAGACCAGAGGCGTATAGACTTCAACTGCCTGAAGCATTATCTGCAGTACATAATGTGTTCCATGTATCCCAGTTGAAGAAGGGCCTTCGGATTACTGATCGAACCATCGATGTGGTGGATGTTGCTTTGGAACCAGATTTGACTTATTCAGAACATCCCATTCGAGTTTTGGATTAGAAGGATAGGATCACTCAAAAAAGAACCCTCAAATTTTATAAGGTACAATGGAACCAGCATACTAAAGATGAAGCTACTTGGGAGACTCAAGAATTCTTGGAGAAAAATTTTCCTAGGTTTTTAGCTTCATGTAACTTGTAAAATTTGTGTATCCGATTGTAAAGTTAGAGTAAACCCCATACCACCCCTGCTCTGTAAAACAAATAAGGAAATAAAAATGTGACGTGTTTCCTTTTCCACTACTTGCCCTATGACCTTAAATCTCGGGACGAGATTCTTTTATGGGGGGAAGGATGTAACACCCCTGGTGTTACAGGCACTAAAATTTGAACATGACATCATATGCATTGATATTTCATTTTGTTTGTCACACCTAGAATGCATTCACTAGGTAAAATTTCAAAACAAGTTGAGATGATGTGACTTAAGGTGTACTTAATACTAGGGTAGGGTACTTAACCCTGGAATTAGGGCCTATGGATGAAAGTGAAGCCAAGATGAGCAATGTCTCAATAGTCATTAGAAATGTTCACGTGATATCAAGAATGATGGGTTTGAGTGGCACAAAAACCCTAAAGTACTCAAAACCCTAAAAGAAACCCTAGAAAACCCTAATTGTACCCTAAGGGGTGGATTCAAATTCTATACACTTTTGGACCAAAGTGCAAATATCAAAATGATAGAACATCAAAAACTTAATAACTTTTACATTGGAGGATTTTCAAGTTATGTGGAGTAAATTAGGCTTATTTGCAAAAGATCCAAGAAATCCTAAGTGGCTAAGTCTGAATTTCAGTGAAATTGAGACAACTTTGGAGTCCTGTATTTCTCAATTCATGAGGATTTTGCCCTGGGTTAATACATCAAAATTGTAGAGCTATGATAGGAGTACAACTTTGCTTAAGTGACTAGAATCGTGCAATTGGTAGAGGGATTAGGGTCACCAGGATTGGAATTGGGTGTCGAATAAAGGAGAAGCCTAGCCATTGCGTTTTCCGACCAGTACAAGTTCGTCGGAGGCATGCTCGTCGTCGTTCACTGTCGTGGACTTGGCACGGTGAAGAAATAGAAGTTGGAGGGACTCTGTGCAAACGTCAGTGACACGGCAAAATAGTGCTAAGGATTCTTAACGGGTTTTTCAAATAGCCAAGGTCCCCTATGCAAAGTCGCCAGCGAGGGTGCGTGCGGGCGCATTTCCCTGTTGGTGGGCTGACCTGAGCTAAATTGAGCCCGTCACTATTCCTTCTTTTTCCTTTTCTTTTCTGCCAGGCTTAGAAGATTTATAAGAAATTCTAGAAAAACGATAAATTTATGGGACAAATTTTGCTAGACTCCTAAATTCCTCTAGTATTTAATAAAAATAGTTCCAATATTTTTAGTCTGAACCATGAATTATTTAGCATTTAAATATGCTTGAACCTAGTCTTTTAGAATTTTATTAGTAGCTTCAAAAATAGTAAAACTTTTTGGGTGAACTTAATATAATAATTAAAGCCCTTGAGTAAAGTTTGACATGTTTTGGACATTGTTTGCACCCAAACCCAAAACCCTAGCTTCCTAAGAACCCTAATGGGGTACTGACTCAAAAAACCCTAGTTACTCAGGTGTACCATGAAGGAAAGTTGTATTCAAGATACAACTTGATGTATTTCTATTATAACTGCATATTCATAGCATCACATGAGTATTCATGTATATGTATTATTATGTATAGAAAACGAAGAAGTAATTATCGAAGAAGAAGAAACTACACCACTAGCTGAGACTCCACCTGCCGGGAATAGTTTTTATTTTGATATTTGTGGAATAGATCTCAAATCCCCTACAACACAAGGCAAGCCCCGATGCATTTACCCTTCCTTGTTATTTTAAAATCTTTATCACTTGAAATGATGCATTAGGTGATAGGAGTTGTGTGCTAAACAATTATTGCATTTCCCTTCCTTGGAATTGATTACCATTCCTTGCTACCTGTTTACTTAAAAGCTTTTTGATGTTTAGATGTGCTTTAGAAAACAAAATGTTTTGTTTTTAAACAAAGATGATGCTTCAGATGGGATGGGAAGTTTTTCAAAAGAAAAGACTTGATGGTGAATCCATCATGACTGTGATGGATTCAACATCGGAAAAGATGTACCTCTGCCACGTACCAAACTTTGGGTTTTAAATAATAAAGCTCAGACCGAGCGGGTGACTTGCACGAGAAGAGAGTCTCGGTGTACTGTCTCCGTCACCGTGTCGATGTAGGCTTGATGATCGAGAACCTTTTAACTAGCCACATGCCTCATCATGGGTAAGCTTTGCCTCGGTCGGACCGATACCAGAAAGGCCAACACGCAATGGGAGTGGAGAGATGGCGAGAGTAGCGTGTACCCTCTGTGGCAAGAGGCTAGACGGTGGTGTATCTGTGCTCTCGGTTCGCGTGAACCCGTTCTGGTCTTGAGAAACCCGGTGGCGAGTTGACATATGCAAGGGTTAAGTGCTACATATGTCGTGTGGTTGGAGATCCCCAGCTGGGTATTAATCGATTCGGATCGCCGTTACTTCTTGGACATGAAGACTTGGTCACTGACTTACACATAGCAATCCAGTAAAGTAAAAAGGGGTGGCAAAAGACGACTAGTGTAGGCCAAGTGCTTGAACTAGGGTAGAAAGAACTCTAGCTACAGGTAATGACTTAACTTGACAACAAAAATGGAATTTTAAGGATCCACTGATAGTAAGCATTTCTGCAAATAGAGTCTTTGATTTTTGATTAGCCTTACCTTGACTCCCTCAAGCCAGCATATCCTTGAAAGTCTTTTTCTTTTGTCGGGTAAGACTTGCGAAAGTACACTCCGTACTCAGGGTTTTCGAACCCATGTTGTTGTAGGTGAGGAAACAGCGGAGTTTTGCTGTTTGTTTTCAAAGGTGGTACCCAAGGAGGAGCCCCAGCAGTGAAGTTGGTCGCGGGAGGATGTTTGCCTCCCACCTTGAAAACAATAAACTTTTGTGCGGGAGGGTGTTTTGCCTCCCTGGTTTGTAATAATACTTATGCACTCATAACCCTGGTATTGTAATAATAATACTCTCTATATATATTTTATGAATGTAAATTAAGTTATTGTAATCTGCTTCCGCTTATCCTTTTTCTCCGATGTGATGTAATATCTGCGTGACGGGTGAAGCACTCTTGGGCGAAATGATGAGGATACAGAAGACCGAACTTGTCGAGTGATTATGTGCATCTACAGGGTTGTCCGAGGTCCTCAGGACAAGGACAACTATAGGTGGGCCTAATACCTTGGGAGGTTCCGTCACAGCTATGGTTCCACGTGCCGCCGTGGGCAGGCATGGTCACCCGCCTGTTCACTCGTTTAATACCACAACCGCGAGCTCGCCCTAGCCCCCACTTCACGTAGCACCTTGCTGGGCTCGAATTGAGTATCAGCGTGTGGGATAGCTAATCGCCGGTGTGGGTGCCATCGTTCTTTATGCTCATGCCATCGCAGGCATCGTTGGGGTTGAGGATGGGTCAGAGCCATTGATCGGATACTCAACGGCTCAGATTAGAACCAGTGAACGCTTCGGGCTCTACGGTTGTCAACCGTCTGATCTTGATCGGTGGGGCGTGATTGGATATCTCTCCAATAAAATCTTGACCACGGATCTCTAGAGCAACGACTACTAGAACACCATTGAATTATAACCCAGCTGCTCAGATTAGAAGTTACCCTTCGCTCGTGGCAAATTTAAAAAACAACCCCTATGGTTTGACTCAATAAACCCACCCTCCACCGTGGTTAAGAAAGAGTCAATTTTAGTGCCTGGTTTTTATAGAAAACCCCCTGGTGTTTCTAAATATGCCCTAGAAGCTAATCCCAATATAAAATAAATACTAAAATGACTTGAAAACTTGTATAAATCGTATCTTGTTCATTTTTACTCTGATTTAATCTGTTCCAGTTGCGTTAGCTCCATATTAAAATTACCTACATATTAAACAACAATATTTCCTCCTGTTTTCAGAAATAATAAAGTAATGGTTTAACTTGTGCTCATTAGAGTTACTTTTCTAATTAAAAGTTAATATAAAGCTTTTCATCCATAACTATTCTTCGACTAAAATTGTATTTCTAAACAAGTTATAATGTTAATTAAAGATGAATTAATAGTTTATATATAATACCTTTTCTCACATGATTTATATTAATCAACATAGAATATAGTTTTATTGTTTAAACACCTAAAACTTCAGAAAACTATATCTTTTTAACCATAACCCTGATCTTAGTAGTTCTTGAACCCATGGTCTCGTAACGACGTGTAGAATATTATGACGTGGATTGTTTCCATGTTTGGTGTAATGTTAATTTTGTCCCTATATTGTTTTTTGTATGGTTGTGAGTAGAAGAGCAAGTGAACGAAGAACCTGAAACCATGTAGGTTGAAGATTCTGAGTAGGAGCTCGTTGAAGGCAAGTTGTAACCTTGATCACTCTTCTTTACCTAATAATGTTCTCTATAATCACTGTGACATGCCCAGGTTAATTTGATGGGACCTAATTGAAAGGGAAATGTGCCCTTGCGCCATTTCTATAAATGTTTTGGTGATTAGATGCCCAACACATGGTTTTAGTTAAAATGTGCTAAGTGGCTGAGAAGTGCAAAATCAAGAATCAAGGTATGTTTCTGGACTTAGTAAATTGTTTTTGGATACTAACACATCTCTCTAAGTGCTAGGAACATAGCCAAGAAAACTAGAATCAGACAGGAGAAGTTTTGGCTAAGTTCAGCCAATCCAGCACCATCCTGTGGTGCACCGGACTGTCCGGTGCCCAGGCTGTCCAGCGACGAACTCTTCGCTCTCGGGAAAAAGCGAAGGCGCCGCGGCTAAAAATCATCAGACTGTCCGGTGTGCACTGGACTGTCCGGTGAGCCAACGGCGCCCGCGGCCAACAGTCGGCAGCACAATCAGCGGGTGACGCGTGGCCCGCGCCAACGATCGGTTGGTCACACCTGTCGGGGACCATAATTAGGGGTACCCTCAAGGCTCCTAAATCTCAGCTGGTAACCCCCATCAGCACAAAGCTGCAAAGGCCTGATGGGTGGGATTAAGTCAAGGATCGGTCCATTCGAAGGACGCGATCACGCCTCGCCCGAGCCCAGCCTCGGGCAAGGGCAGCCGAACCCAGAGGATCTACGTCTCGCCCGAGGACCCCCTCTAGCAACGGACACACCTTTGGCTCGCCCGAGGCCCAGTCTTCACCAAGAAGCAACCTTGGCCAAATCGCCACGCCAACCGACCAAATCGTAGGGGCATTTAATGCAAAGGTGGGCTGACACCTTTATCCTGACGCACGCCCTCCAGTCGACAGAGCCGAAGTGACCGCAGTCACTTCACCGCTCCACTGACCGGTCTGACAAGAGGACAGCGCCGCCTGCGCCGCTCCGACTGCTGAGCCACTCGACAGAGTGAGGCTAACAGCAGCCAAGTCCAGCCCTAGGCGCCATGGGAAACTCCGCTCCGCCCGACCCCAGGGATCGGACTCGGGCTCAGCCCCGGAAGACGACGAACTCCGCTCCGCCCGACCCTAGGGCTCGGACTCGGGCTCAGCCCCGGAAGACGACGAACTCCGCTCCGCCCGACCCCAGGGCTCGGACTCGGGCTCGGCCCCGGAAGACGACGAACTCCGCTCCGCCCGACCCCAGGGCTCGGACTCGGGCTCGGCCCCGGAAGGCGACGAACTCCGCTCCGCCCGACCCCAGGGCTCGGACTCGGGCTCGGCCCCGGAAGACGACAAACTCCGCTCCACCCGACCCTAGGGCTCGGACTCGGGCTCAGCCCCAGAAGACGACGAACTCCGCTCCGCCCGACCCTAGGGCTCGGACTCAGGCTCAGCCCTGAAGGACGATGAACTCCACTTCGCCCGACCCCAGGGCTCGGACTCAGCCCTGGCCTCAGCCGACGGTCTCCGCCTTGTCCGACCCGGGGGCTCGGACTCGACCTCGACCATGGAATACAGACTCGACCTCGACCTCGGAGGAGCCTCCACCTCGCCCAACCTAGGGCACGGACCGACCACGTCAACAGGAGGCGCCATCATTACCCTACCCTGAGCTGACTCAGGCTACGGGGAACAAGACCGGCGTCCCATCTGGCTCGCTCCAATATACGAGTAATGATGGCGCCTCGCACGCTCTATGACGACGGTGGCTCTCAGCCCCCTTACGGAAGCAAGAGGACGTCAGCAAGGACTCGACAGCCCCGACAGCTGTCCTTCCGCCAGGCTCCAGCGCTCCTCCGACGGCCACGACACCACACGAACTGGGTGCCAAAACCTCTCCGGCTACCACGATGGCATGTACTTAGGGCGCTAGCTCTCCTCCGCTAGACACGTTAGCATACTGCTACACCCCCCATTGTACACCTGGATCCTCTCCTTATGCCTGTAAAAGGGAGGTCCAGGGCCCTCTTACAGAGGGTTGGCCGCGCGGGGAAGGACGGGACAGCGCTCGCGCAAGGCCGCTCGCTCCCTCCCGCGTGGATGCTTGTAACCCCCTACTGCAAGCGCACCCGACCTGGGCGTGGGGCTAACACAAAGGCCTCGGGTTCCACCTCCCACGCTTGTCTCCCTCCGGCTGCTCTCCCCTCTTCGCGTTCCGCCTCGCGCCGACCCATCTAGGCTGGGGCACGCGGCGACAATTTACTCGTCGGTCCAGGGACCCCTCGGGGTCGAAACGCCGACAGTTGGCGCGCCAGGTAGGGACCTGATGCGTGTTGACGAACAGCTTCCCGTCAAGCTCCATATGGGCAGTCTCCAGCAACCTCTCTAGCCTGGGGCGGTGCTCCGTTTCAGGATTCTTGAGTTCATGTCCTTCGACGGCAGCTACGACATGATACTCCTTCCCCCGCCCCGCGCGACAGCGACAATGGCGGACGACAACCCACCCGTCGCCGGGGAAATCGACGACGCCTTCCCCAAGTGGTGGAAGGACGACATTCGGGCTTGTCTCGTCCCCTCCCCCGCCGACGGGGGAGGAGGCGGGGCAACCAAGGCCAAGCAGGAGGCGGCACCTCGTTGGCTGTCGAGCGAGTCGACGGCGCCGGCGCCCCAATGGAGAGCGCGTCGGGCATCGGCCTCGCGTCTGAGACGAAGACGAGCGCCGTCTCCCTGCAACACACCAACCTCAAGCAAACGGACGACGCCAGCACGCTCGCGAAGGACTTGCTAGGCATCACCCTCGTACCTGAGACGACGGTGTAGTCAGTCCCTGACGTGACTTCGTCACCGCCCGTCGACCAAAAGGTACCGACCGATTCCCATCTCGCGCCTTTTGGATTCGGCCTCGACCCGCCAAGCAACTCCGCTTCCGTGGACATTCTCATAGAGGCGAGTCCAAACCCTCTGGGGTATCATGTGCGGTCACCCTGGGACCGGCTGACGGCCATCTCGACCTATGGGCCCTCGAGGTCCGAGGAAGATGGCGAGCCCGACCTCTGTTGGGATTTCTCTGGACTTGGTAACCCCAGTGTCGTGCGGGACTTCATGACCGCATGCAACTACTGCCTTTCCGACTGTTCCGACGGTAGCCGCAGCCTCGGCGACGAGGACTGCGGTCCAAGTCGCGAATGTTTCCACGTTGATCTAGGGGGTCCCGGCGAAGGCAACCATCTTGGTATACCGGAGAACGGTGATCCCCCTAGGCCCGTGCCTCGCGTTGACATCCTTCGGGAGCTAGCTGTGGTCCCTGTCCCGGCGGGGGGTCATGACCCACAGCTCGAGCAAATCCGCGAGATGCAGGCCAGGCTCGACAAGGGAGCAGGAACGCTTGAGCCGATCCGCCGGAACATCGGGCAGGAATGGGCGGGCCAACCTCCGGCCAGAGAAGCGCGTCATCTCCCCCAGGGCATCCAGCACCGCATCGCCGACGACGTCAGGGTAAGGCCGCCACCGGTTTCCAGTGGAGTCGGCCAAAACCTGGCCGCAGCGGCAGTACTTCTCCGCGCGATGCCGGAGCCATCAACCACCGAGGGGCGGCATATCCAGGGAGAGCTCAAGAATCTCCTGGAGGACGCAGCGGTCCGACGGGCCGAAAGCTTCGCCTCTCGAAGGCAGGGGTACCCCTCGGAACATCGCGCCGCGACTTCTCGATTCATGCAGAAAGCCTCGGTCCACACCGGGCGCACGCGCAACACAGCGCCTGCAGCCCCGGGTCGCCTCGGCAACAAGCACCATCACTGCAGCCGTCGGGCCCACCTCGACGAGAGGGTGCGCCAAGGCTACCACCCCAGGCGTGGGGGACGCTACGACAGCGGGGAGGATCGGAGTCCTTCATTCGAACCACCCGGTACGTAGGCTTTCAGCCGCGCCATACGACGGGCGCCGTTCCCGACCCGGTTCCGAACCCCGACTACTATCACAAAGTACTCGGGGGAGACGAGACCGGAACTGTGGCTCGTGGACTATCGGCTGGCCTGCCAACTGGGTGGAACGGACGATGATAATCTCATCATCCGCAACCTCCCCCTGTTCCTCTCCGACACCGCTCGAGCCTGGCTGGAGCACCTGCCTCTGGGGCAGATCTCCAACTGGGACAACCTGGTCCAAGCCTTCGCCGGCAATTTCCAAGGCACGTACGTGCGCCCTGGAAACTCCTGGGATCTCCGAAGCTGCCGCCAGCAGCCGGGAGAGTCTCTCCGAGACTACATCCGGTGATTCTCGAAGCAGCGCACCGAGCTGCCCAACGTCACTGATTCGGATGTCATCGGCGCGTTCCTCGCTGGCACCACCTGCCGCGACCTGGTGAGCAAGCTGGGTCGCAAGACCCCTACCAGGGCGAGCGAGCTGATGGACATCGCCACCAAGTTCGCCTCTGGCCGGGAGGCGGTTGAGGCCATCTTCTGGAAGGACAAGCAGCCCTAGAGCCGCCCACCAGAAGATGTCCCCGAGGCATCAACTCAACGTGGCACCAAGAAGAAAGGCAAGAAGAAGTCGCAAGCGAAATGCGACGCCGCCGACGCGGACCTTGTCGCCGCCGCCGAGTACAAGAACCCTCGGAAACCTCCCGGAGGTGCCAACCTCTTCGACAAGATGCTCAAGGAGTCGTGCCCCTATCATCAGGGGCCCGTCAAGCACACCCTTGAGGAGTGTGCCATGCTTCGACGCCACTTTCACAAGGCCGCGCCACCCGCGGAGGGTGGCAAGGCTCTTGACGATGCTAAGAAGGAAGATCACAGGGCAGGAGAGTTCCCCGAGGTTCGCGACTGCTTCATGATCTACGGTGGGCAAGTGGCAAACACCTCGGCTCGGCACCGCAAGCAAGAGCGTCAGGAGGTCTACTCGGTAAAGGTGGTGGCGCCAGTCTACCTAGACTGGTCCGACAAGCCCATCACCTTCGACCAGGCCAACCATCCCGACCATGTGCCGAGCCCGGGGAAATACCCGCTCGTTGTCGACCCCATCATCGGCAACGTCAGGCTCACCAAGGTCCTCATGGATGGAGGCAGCAGCCTCAACATCATCTACGCCGAGACCCTCGGGCTCCTGCGGATCGATTTGTCCTTGGTCCGGACGGGCGCTACGCCTTTCCACGGGATCATCCCCGGGAAGCGCGTCCAACCCCTCGGACAACTCGATCTACCCGTCTGCTTTGGGACGCCCTCCAACTTTTGAAGGAAGACCCTCACGTTTGAAGTGGTCGGGTTTCGAGGAACCTACCACGCAGTGTTGGGGAGGCCATGCTACGCCAAGTTCATGGCCATCCCCAACTACACCTACCTCAAGCTCAAGATGCCGGGCCCCAACGGGGTCATCACCGTCGGGCCCACGCACCGACACGCGTACGAATGCGACGTGGAGTGCGTGGAGTACGCCGAGGCCCTCGCCGAGTCCGAGGCCCTCATCGCTGACCTAGAGAACCTCTCTAGGGAGGCGCCGGACGTGAAGCGCCACGACGGCAACTTCGAGCTAGCAGAGATGGTTAAGTCCGTCCCTCTTGACCCCTGCAACGACGCCTCCAAGCAAATCCGGATCGGCTCCAAGCTCAACCCCAAATAGGAAGCAGTGCTCATCAACTTTCTCCGTGCAAACGCCGACGTTTTCGCATGGAGTCCCTCGGACATGCCCGGCATACCGAGGGAAGTCGCCGAGCACTCGCTGGATATCCGAGCTGGAGCCTGACCCGTGAAGCAGCCTCTGCGCCGATTCAACGAAGAAAAGCGCAGAGCCATAGGCGAGGAGATCCACAAGCTAATGGCGGCAGGGTTCATCAAAGAGGTATTCCATCCCGAACGGCTTGCCAACCCTATGCTTGTGAGAAAGAAAGGGGGGAAATGGCGGATGTGTGTAGACTACACTGGTCTAAACAAAGCATGTCCGAAAGTTCCCTACCCTCTGCCTCGCATCGATCAAATCGTGGATTCCACTGCTGGGTGCGAAACCCTGTCTTTCCTTGATGCCTACTCAGGGTATCACCAGATCAGGATGAAAGAGTCCGACCAGCTCGCGACTTCTTTCATCACACCCTTCGGCATGAACTGCTATGTTACCATGCCGTTCGTCTTGAGGAATGCGGGTGCAACGTACCAACGGTGCATGAACCATGTGTTCGGCGAACACATTGGCCGAACAGTCAAGGCCTACGTCGATGACATCGTAGTCAAGACGAGGAAAGCCTCCGACCTCCTTTCCGACCTTAAAGTGACATTCTGATGTGTCAAGGCGAAAGGCGTGAAGCTCAATCCCGAAAAGTGTGTCTTCGGGGTTCCCCGGGGCATCGAGGCCAACCCAGAGAAGATCGTAGCCATCACCAGCATGGGGTCGATCAAGGACTTGAAAGGCATACAGAGGGTCATGGGATGCCTCGTGGCTCTGAGCCGTTTCATCTCGTGCCTCAGCGAAAGAGGCCTGCCTCTGTACCACCTCTTAAGGAAGGCCGAGTGCTTCGCTTGGACCCCTGAGGCCGAGGAAGCCCTCGGGAACCTGAAGGCGCTCCTCACGAACGCGCCCATCTTGGTGCCCCCCGCTGCCGGAGAAGCCCTCTTGATCTACGTCGCCGCGACCACTCAGGTGGTTAGCGCCGCGATTGTGGTTGAGAGACGAGAAGAGGGGCATGCATTGCCCGTCCAGAGGCCAGTCTACTTCATCAGTGAGGTACTGTCTGAGACCAAGATCCGCTACCCACAAATTCAGAAGCTGATGTACGCAGTGATCCTGACGCGGCGGAAGTTGCGACACTACTTCGAGTCTGATCCGGTAACTGTGGTGTCATCCTTCCCCCTGGGGGAGATCATCCAGTCCCGAGAGGCCTCGGGTAGAATTGCAAAGTGGGCGGTGGAGATCATGGGCGAGACGATCTCGTTCGCCCCTCGGAAGGCCATCAAGTCCCAGGTCTTGGCGGACTTCGTGGCTGAATGGGTCGACACCCAGCTCCCAACAGCTCCGATCCAACTGGAACTCTGGACCATGTTTTTCGACGGGTCGCTGATGAAGACGGGGGCCGGCGCGGGCCTGCTCTTCATCTCGCCCCTCGGGAAGCACCTACGCTACGTGCTACGCCTCCACTTCCCGGCGTCCAACAACATGGTTGAGTACGAGGCTCTGGTAAACGGGTTGCGAATCGCCATCGAGCTAGGGGTCCGACGCCTCGACGCTCGCGGTGACTCGCAGCTCATCATCTACCAAGTCATGAAGAACTCCCACTGCCGTGACCCGAAGATGGAAGCCTACTGCGATGAGGTTCGGCGCCTGGAAGACAAGTTCTACGGGCTCGAGCTCAACCACATTGTCCGACGCTACAACGAGACTGCGGACGAGCTAGCTAAAATAGCCTCGGGGCGAACAACGGTTCCCCCGGACGTATTCTCCCGAGACCTGCATCAACCCTCCGCCTAGACCGACGACACGCCCGAGCCCGAGAAGGCCTCGGCTCAGTCCGAGGTACCCTCGGCTCGGTCCGAGGTACCCTCGGCTCGGCCCGAGGCACCCTCGGCCCCCGAGGGTGAGGCACTGCGCATCGAGGTGGAGCGGAGCGAGGTCACGCCTAATCGAAACTGGCAGACCCCGTACCTGCAATATCTCCACCGAGGAGAGCTACCCCTCGACCAAGCCGAAGCTCGGCGGTTGGCGCGGCACGCCAAGTCGTTCGTCTTGCTGGGAGATGGGAAGGAGCTCGACCACCGCAGCCCCTCGGGCATCCTCCAGCGATGCATTACCATCGCCGAAGGCCAGGAGCTCCTACAAGAGATACACTTGGGGGCTTGCGGCCATCACGCAGCACCTCGAGCCCTTGTTGGAAACGCCTTCCGACAAGGTTTCTACTGGCCGACGGCGGTGGCCGATGCCACTAGAATTGTCCGCACCTGCGAAGGGTGTCAGTTCTACGCGAGGCAGACCCACCTGCCTGCTCAGGCTCTACAGACCATACCCATCACCTGGCCGTTTGCTGTGTGGGGTCTGGACCTCATCGGCCCCTTGCAGAAGGCACCCGGGGGCTACACGCACTTGTTGGTTGCCATCGACAAATTCTCCAAGTGGATCGAGGTCCGACCCCTAAACAGCATCAGGTCCAAACAGGCGGTGGCGTTCTTCACCAACATCATCCATCGCTTTGGGGTCCTGAACTCCATCATCACCGACAACGGCACCCAGTTCACCAGCAGAAAGTTCCTGGACTTCTGCAAGGATCACCACATCCGGGTGGACTGGGCCGCCGTGGCCCACCCCATGACGAATGGGCAAGTAGAGCGGGCTAACGGCATGATCCTGCAAGGGCTCAAGCCGCGGATCTACAACGACCTCGACAAGTTCGGCAAGCGACGGATGAAGGAGCTCCCCTCGATGGTCTGGAGTCTGAGGACAACGCCGAGCCGAGCCACGGGCTTCACACCGTTCTTTCTAGTCTATGGGGCCGAGGCCATCTTGCCCACAGACTTAGAATACGGTTCCCCGAGGACGAGGGCCTACGCCGACCAAAGCAATCAAGCTAATCGAGAAGACTCACTGGACCAGCTGGAAGAGGCTCGGGACATGGCCTTACTACACTCGGCGCGGTACCAGCAGTCCCTGCGACGCTACCACGCCCGAGGGGTTCGGTCCCGAGACCTCCAGGTGGGCGACCTGGTGCTTCGGCTGCGACAAGATGCACGAGGGTGGCACAAACTCACGCCTCCCTGGGAAGGGCCGTTCGTCGTCGCCAAGGTTCTGAAGCCCGAAACATACAAGCTGGCCAACAGTCAAGGCGAGGTCTACAGCAACGCTTGGAACATCCAACAGCTACGTCGCTTCTACCCTTAAGATGCTTCCAAGTTATTCGTACACCCCGTTCACACACAAAGTCTGGTCGTCAAGGAAAGGTCAGCCTTGCCTCGGCAAAGCCCGACCCTCCCTCGGGGGCTAGAAGGGGGGAACCCCCTCTACATCGAAATTTTCCTCGAAAAAAGAAAAAAATCTTTTCTGCCAGAATACCTTTCGTGCTTTTCGACTACTTCGAAAGTGGATCCTGAAAACGACGGAGTACACGTAAGCAGCCAAGGCTGACCGAGCCGAGGGACTCCTACGCCTCCGGGATACGGATACCTCACTCATCACCTTCTGCGATAAGTAACTCGCGCTCGGATAAGTGATTCCGCAGACCGAACAAGTCTTCACGCTCGAAAGCTCCTCTGCCGGAATGATTTTTCGGGCCTTCTCGACTGCGTCGGTGACAGAACCCTATGGACGAGTAAGAGTGCGCGTAAGCGGCAAGGCCGACCGAGCCGAGGGATTCCTATGCCTCCAGGATACGGATACCTCACTCATCACCTTCCGTGAAAAGCAACTCTCGCCCGCACAAACAATTTTGTTACCGACAAATAAGTCCGGATACTCGAAACAAGAGAAAAAGGGACACAGCTTCACAACACGACGACAGTGTGTTTGGGCCTCGGCGGCCGCAGAAAACATACACACACTACAAGACAACTCGATCCTGCAGGCTCGGACGTCGACAGTTGAAGGGGGCAGCACCCTCGGCGTCAACTACACCTTTGGCGGGGTCTGACCTAGCCTCGGACGGCGACGTGGTTGGAGGATCTCCGCTCTGAAGGACGACATCAGCACCACACCCGGGCCAGCGCCGCTAGGGTCTTCTCCAGGAATCCGGCTCGAGCAGACGGCTCGGCCGGCCACCCCGAGGCCTCGGCCAGCTGACCCCCGAAGACATCAGCCCGGCTTGTGGCCTCGGCAGCTCAACTCCGGCGTCGGTCCCGCTAGTGGACGACCCGGCCAGGCTCTGGCCGACCAAATCTTCTTTTCGAAGTCAACTCTGCCTCTGTCCGTGCTGACACCGCTACCTCTGGCTTCGGCTCATCGAAGAGCGGCCGAGGGTTCCTTTAACTAAGCAGGAGAAGCCTTGGACAGCAAGGCCGACCGAGCCGAGGGACTCCTACGCCTCCGGGATACGGATACCTCACTCGTCACCTTTGCACGAGGTGACTCACGCTCGGTGAAGCGGTTCAGATAGTCGACAGGCGAGTCTTAGTGCTCAAAATGAAGAAAAAACATGGCTCCGCGCCGAAAATACATACATGTTCAGGCCCCGACAGCCGTAATGAACAAGACACCGCAAAGTGCCATTACAAACGGAACCCCGGTTCCACCTCCGCAGGTACGAACAACCCCACACGATTGGGGGGCCTGAGGAGCAACAGAAGACCGACGAACGGCTCGCCGTCGTCCGCTCCAGCAGCGGCAACAACGACGACTTCTGCTCCGGGGGGCCGAACAGCAGCAGCGATGACCTCAGGGCGGATGCTGCTGCCATGAGGCCCTCGCCCATGCCCTGAAGAGGCAAAGACGGGCAGAAGGCCGTAGAGTTGGAGGTCAGTCCGTGGGCGGCACCGGCTAGCTCATCAGCGGAGAAACCTCTTCCGGCTGCCGTGGCGGAAGGCGGCGCCGGGAGCGGCTCCGAAGCCACTCGGCTCAGAGAGCCAGGCACGCGGCAGCTACCAACACCACGAACAGCGAACGCCCTTCCCCCCGATCACTGAGGGAAGGAGCGGGCCGCCGCCCGCGCAGGGACCAACCCCAACTCGGCACACTCCCCTCCCCAGCACTGATGATGAAAATCCTTGAAGCTGAGGGAGGGGCAGGGGCCGCAGCCCGGCTTGCTTCTCCCCACCCAGGGGCTGGTGGTCACCGTCTTGGGTGACCACCAGCGAGGGGATGCAGCCGGGCTGCATGATGAAAATCCTTGAAGCCGAACGATGGCTGAAAGGTACCGACTTCCTCGAAGTTGCGTCCCTCCGACAACAAGGCGGAAGGATTGCGGGCGTCCCCCATCCGGGGGCTCGGAAGGTGGAAAGACGCAACGCATAAGGGAACGCGAAGACATGGTCGCTTTTCAAGGGGGTCACCCTCCTTTTAAAGGCGACTCTCCCTACTTGCGTCCCCAGCCGTCGTGGGCTGAGTCTTCTCCAACATGCTCCAAGGTCCTCCCCCTACGGCGCGGGGGCTGGGTCCCACGCGTCATACAAACTGGCCCAGGGCAGAAGAAGCCAAACCGCCGCGCGCGGTGCATGCAACCGCCCGGCGGTTACAAGCATTCCTCCACTTTCGCCCAGACCAGCGGGTGAAAGGGCGGACAGCCATGCAGGCGGCATGCAACCGCGCCAAGTGGGCGTGCCCCTCCAACTTCCAACGCACCCAGCATGGAGGCCCAGGCCCACACGTCATGCAACCGGTGCGCCGGTTGCTACGTGAGAGCAACTACACCGCCACTCGCACCACTACCGCGCCCCCTCGACTGCGGAACCAGTACCGTGACTCGAGGCAACCCTGTGTATGACCCAGCAGTGCCAGCCAGGCACGACGGTCAATACGGCCAAAAATGGGCCGGCAGTAATGGCGGTGGCAGGCGGGTAGGAGCAGCGGTCACGTCGTCAGCCAAGCTTATGTCTCATCCAGGGGCAGCGAGAGAACCCTCTCTCACGGCGTGAAGACGGCGCGCCCGTGTTCCGTTCCTCGAACGGCTCGCACACGTGCAACGGCCGCCTCGCGAACCACTCGCCCCGTCGCATTAACTCCGCGGCAGGACAGGCGGCGCCTCAGGCAGGAGAAGCAAGCGACGCTTCGCCTTCTCCATAATGACCGCGTCGAAAAAGGTACGCCACGTCATTCGATTTCGTATCCTTTTCCTCTTTCTCTCTCTTACAACAGGGACCGGGAAAGGGGGATACCCCAAAAAGGATCCTTCTCCGTGAAGGAAACAGGCCCCGAGCCTCCCTACTGATCAGAGGTTCAAAGGCTGGCCCCTCGGAGGGGTTCAACGGTCGCCTCAGAGCGCTTGGGTTCTGCGCCCACTACTGGTCAGAGGTTCGATGGCCGGCCCCTCGAAAGGGTTCAACGGCCGCCTCAGGCCACTCGGGCTCCGCGCCTACTACTGATCAGGGGTTCATAGGCTGGCCCTCGAAGGGTTCACAGTCGCCTCAGACACAGAGCGAGGGATGACCCTGGGTACGTTCGATACATAACCAAGGCTCGGGCTACGCTCCCGAGGTACCCTAGGACATTTCCGAGACCAGCGGGAACGATCTTGTAACAGAATCCCATCAGAGGGAGGCATCGAGCCCTCGGACCCTGTCAAAAGGGGACCGGGTCCGGCAGATCACCCGCAGGTACTTTTGGAGCGCGCCTCCGGGCCTCTAGCCGACCCCTAACAAATGGGGCACGGGCGTCCACTCGGATTACACGCCAGCAGCTCACCGGAGACACCATGTTCGACACCCTCCGAGGGCAACATGGCGCTCTCCCCCCCTCCTCCTTGTGGAAAGGCGACGCAGGGGCGTATGTAAAAAAGTCGAGTCTGTCCTTGACCGTCCTCTCGCCCTGTGCAGAGGCTCGGGGGCTGCTCTCGCAAACCCGGCTCCAGCCAAACCGTTGACAACGTCAACATACCAGCCCGAGAACTTGGGACCCGACCGTGCACCCGGGCTACGGCCAGCTCGCATGAGGGAACAACCAGACCAGCCGAAGTGTTGCGAAACGCACTAAGACCTCGAAGGAGTCAAACTACTCCTCCGAGGCCTCGGGGGCTACACCCGGCGGGTGCGCTCGCGCGCACCCACCAGAACAAAATGCAACCAAAAAAGGCTGGTTCCCTTGCAAAAAAGTGCGGCAAAAGCCTCCAAGCGAGTATTAACACTCCCTTCGAGGCTCGGGGGCTACTGTCGGGGACCATAATTAGGGGTACCCTCAAGGCTCCTAAATCTCAGCTGGTAACCCCCATCAGCGCAAAGCTGCAAAGGCCTAATGGGTGCAATTAAGTCAAGGATTGGTCCATTCGAGGGACGCGATCACGCCTCGCCCGAGCCCAGCCTCGGGCAAGGGCAGCCGACCCCAGAGGATCTACGTCTCGCCCGAGGACCCCCTCCAGCAACGGACACACCTTCGGCTCGCCCGAGGCCCAGTCTTCACCAAGAAGCAACCTTGGCCAAATCACCACGCCAACCGACCAAATCGCAGGGGCATTTAATGCAAAGGTGGCCTGACACCTTTATCCTGACGCACGCCCTCCAGTCGACAGAGCCGAAGTGACCGCAGTCACTTCGCCGCTCCACTGACCGGTCTGACAAGAGGATAGCGCCGCCTGCGCTGCTCCGACTGCTGAGCCACTCGACAGAGTGAGGCTGACAGCAGCCAAGTCCAGCCCTAGGTGCCATGGGAAACTCCGCTCCGCCCAACCCCAGGGCTCGGACTCGGGCTCAGCCCCGGAAGACGACGAACTCCGCTCCGCCCGACCCCAGGGCTCGGACTCGGGCTCAGCCTCGGAAGACGACGAACTCTGCTCCGCCCGACCCCAGGGCTCGGACTCGGACTCGGCCCTAGAAGACGACGAACTCCGCTCCGCCCGACCCTAGGGCTCGGACTCGGGCTCGGCCCCGGAAGACGACGAACTCCGCTCCGCCCGACCCCATGGCTCGGACTCGGGCTCGGCCCCGGAAGACGATGAACCCCGCTCCACCCGACCCCAGGGCTTGGACTCGGGCTTAGCCCCGGAAGACGATGAACTTCGCTCCGCCCGACCCCAGGGCTCGGCCCCGGAAGACGACGAACTCTGCTCCGCCCAACCCCAGGGCTCGGGCTCGGGCTCAGCCTCGGAAGACGACGAACTCCGCTCCGCCCGACCCCAGGGCTCGGACTCGGGCTCAGCCCCAAAGGACGACGAACTCCACTTCGCCCGACCCAGGGCTCGGACTCAGCCCTGGCCTCAGCCGACGGTCTCTGCCTTGTTCAACCCAGGGGCTCGGACTCGACCTCGACCTTGGAAGACAGACTCGACCTCGACCTCGGAGGAGCCTCCACCTCGCCCAACCTAGGGCACGGACCGACCACGTCAACAGGAGGCGCCATCATTACCCTACCCCGAGCTGACTCAGGCTACGGGGAACAAGACCGGCGTCCCATCTGGCTCGCTCCACTATACGAGTAATGATGGCGCCCCGCACGCTTTATGACGACGGCGGCTCTCAGTCCCCTTAAGGAAGCAAGAGGACGTCAGCAAGGACTCGACAGCCCCGAAAGCTGTCCTTCCGCCAGGCTCCAGCGCTCCTCCGATGGCCACGACACCACACGAACTGGGTGCCAAAACCTCTCTGGCTGCCACGATGGCATGTACTTAGGGCGCTAGCTCTCCTCCGCTAGACACGTTAGCACACTGCTACACCCCCCATTATACACCTGGATCCTCTCCTTACGCCTATAAAAGGGAGGTCCAGGGCCCTCTTACAGAGGGTTGGCCGCGCAGGGAAGGACGGGACGGCGCTCGCGCAAGGCCGCTCGCTCCCTCCCGCGTGGACGCTTGTAACCCCCTACTGCAAGCGCACCTGATCTGGGTGTGGGGCTAACACGAAGGCCGCGGGTTCCACCTCCCACGCCTGTCTCCCTCCGGCTGCTCTCCCCCCTTCGCGTTCCGGCTCGCGCCGACCCATCTGGGCTGGGGCACGCGGCGACAATTTACTCGTCGGTCCAGGGACCCCCCGGGTCAAAACGCCGACAACACCGGACTGTCTGGTGTGCACCGAATAGTGTCCGGTGCACCAACAGGACTGAAGGTCCAATGGTCGGCAGCGCCCGATAAGGAAGGAGATCGGGCACCGGACAGCTACTGTACATGTCCGGTGGTGCACCGACTGTCCGGTGCGCCACTCGATAGAAGGCAAGAATTGCCTTCCAATTGGATCTACAATGGCTCCTAGCTATCTTGGGGCTATAAAAGGGACCCCTAGGCGCATGGAGCAGTACACCAAGCATTCTCTGATCATTCTAAGATGCCTAGACTCCGCCGCCACGCATTCGGATCGTTATGTTAGAGATTTGAGCACCATTTGAGTTGTGAACTCCCTGCGCTGTGTTTTGTGCTCACGTCTTGGCTTGTGTGTGTGCGTTTGCTGCAAATTGAGTCTTGTGTGTTGCTTTCCCTCCCTTACTCTTGTGCTTCTCTTGTGATCAACATTGTAAGGGCGAGAGGCTCCAACTTGTGGATATTCCTCGCAAACGGGAAAAGACTGCTAAAGAAAAGGACCGTGGTATTCAAGTTGATCATTAGATCACTTGAAAGGGGTTGAGTGCAACCCTCGTCCATTGGGACACCACAACATAGAAGTAGGCAAGTGTTACTTGGCCGAACCACGGGATAAAAACATCGTGTCTCTTGTGTTGCTTGTCTCTGTGATTGATTTCTTCTCAAGAGCTCGCTCTATAGCAACTTAGTTTAATCTAACTAACATTTTATAAACCAAGTTTGTACTATTAGTGTTTAATTTTGTAGGATCCCCTATTCACCCCCCTCTAGGTGCTCTCAATTGGTATCAAAGTTGTAGTCTTCATCTAAGGGACTAACCGCCCGAAGAGATGGATCCTAAGGGCAAGGGGATGGTGATCAATGACAAGGAGAAGGAATCCCTATTAAACAAGCCAAGAGACGACAAGCCTACTGACTCAGGCTCGAGTCACAAGAAGAGGGACGGGAAGAAGAAGAGGCACATCAAGAAGATTATCTACTATGACAGTGATGCCTCCTCTTCTTCACCAAGGGATGACGACGATGACTCCTCATCCAAAAAGAAAATGGTTAATCAAAACTACTCCTTTGATTACTCCCGCATTCCTTACAATTCAAATGCTCATTTACTTTCTATTCCACTTGGAAAACCCCCGCACTTTGATGGAGAGGATTACTCATTTTGGAGCCATAAAATGCGTAGTCACCTATTTTGCCTCCATCCTAGCATTTGGGAAAATGTAGAAAATGGAATGCATTTTGATAGTACTGATAACCCTGTGTTTATCAATGAACAAATTCATAAAAATGCCCAAGCCACTATTGTTTTGCTAGCATCTCTATGCAGGGATGAATATAACAAGATCAGTGGCTTGGACAACGCCAAACAGATTTGGGACACCCTCAAAATATCTCACGAGGGTAATGACACCACCATGATTACCAAGATGGAACTGGTGGAAGGCGAGCTGGGGAGGTTCGCGATGATCAGGGGAGAAGAGCCAACACAGACCTACAACAGGCTCAAGACCCTGGTCAATAAAATTCGAAGCTACGGGAGTACAAGATAGACAGATCATGACGTCGTTCGACTCATGCTCAGGTCATTTACAGTCATTGATCCCTATCTTGTAAATCTTATTCGTGAGAACCCCATGTACACCAAGATGACGCCCGAGGAAATCTTCGAAAAATTTGTAAGCGGGCGTATGATGGTGAAAGAAGCACGATACATGGACAATGCCTTGAACGATCCACTACCCTTCTATGAGTCACAGCCCATTGCTCTCAAAGCAACCAGCAGCAGGGAGGCGCTACCTAACAAGGTAGCACAAGTGGAGGTTGCTGGGCTCAATGAGGATGAGATGGCACTCATCATCAAGCGCTTCAAGACCGCGCTAAAAGGACGCAAGGAGTACCCCAACAAGAACAAGTCAAAGGGAAAACGCTCCTACTTCAATTGCGGTAAGACTGGTCATTTTATAGCTCAATGCCCTGATAATGATAAAGACCAGGCACAAGAAAAGCATGGGAAGAGGGAAAAGAAAAAGAACTACAGGAAGGCCAAAGGCGAGGCACACATCGGAAAGGAATGGGACTCCGACTGTTCCTCATCTAACCCCGAAGATGAAGGACTAGCTACCTCGGCCTTCAACAAGTCTTCAATCTTCCCCAACGAATGACACACATGCCTTATGGCTAAGGAGAAGAAGGTACATATTCGAGATACTCCTAAGTATTCTTCTTCTAGCGATGAGGAATCCTCTGACGATGAAGTAGATTACACTGATTTGTTTAAAGGTTTAGATAGAGCTAAAGTAGACAAAATAAATGAATTAATTGATGCTCTTAATGAAAAGGATAGACCGCTAGAAAAGCAAGAAGATATTTTATATGAGGAACACGATAAATTCATTAGTGTTCAAAAATCTCATGCTCTAGAAGTTAAGAAAAATGAAATACTGTCGTCTGAATTGTCTTCCTGTCATGAATCTATTTCTAGCTTAAAGAATTTAAATGATGATTTGAATACTAAGCTAGAGGAAGTAAATGCAACTAGTTCATGTGTAGAGCATGTTATTATTTGCAATAGATGTAAAGACTTTGATGTTGATGCGTGTAATGAACATGCCTCCATTATTGCCAAGTTAAATAATGAGGTTGCAAGTCTTAATGCTCAACTTAAGACTTGCATGGATAATTATGAGAAACTTAAATTTGCTAGGGATGCCTACACTGTTGGTAGACACCTCTCAATTAAGGGTGGACTTGGTTTTCGAAAGGAAACCAAGAACTTAACAAGCCAAAGGACTTCCGGTCTCAACAAGGAGAAAGGGAAGGCTCCTATGGATAGTAGTTCTTCACATGATCAAAAGAACCATGCTTATATTTATACTCATGTCAAGAAAGTTTCTCATCATGATAAATGTTATAATCATGCTGCTTATCATGATTCACATGCTATGTTTGCTTCTAGTCCCACATATGTTCATGATAAGAGTAGGCCTAGGCGCAATCATACTATTTCTCATGTGCCTAGGAAAGTTTACACTGGTCCAACTGCTATGTATCAAATGTGTAATGCTTCTTTTGTATTGTTATGCAAGAATGCCAAAGTTGTTGCTAGAAAATTGGGATCTAAATGCAAGGGAGACAAGACTTGCATTTGGGTTCCAAAAGTTATTGTAACTAACCTTGTAGGACCCAACAAGAGTTGGGTACCTAAAACCCAAGCTTAATTACCTTGTAGGTTTATGCATCCGGGGGCTCAAGCTGGATTATCGACAGCGGATGCACAAACCACATGACGGGGGAGAAGAAAATGTTCACCTCCTACATCAAGAACAGGGATTCCTAGGATACTATTATCTTTGGAGATGGGAACCAAGGCAAGGTTAAAGGATCGAGCAAGATAGCCATCACGACCGAGAACTCAATATCAAATGTGTTTTTAGTAGAGTCGCTCGGGTATAATTTATTGTCTGTAAGTCAATTGTGTCATATGGGCTACAATTGTTTATTTACAAATATTGATGTATCTGTCTTTAGAAGGAGTGATGGTTCATTAGCTTTTAAGGGTGTATTAGACGGCAAGCTCTATTTAGTTGATTCCTCAAAGGAGAATGCCGATCTAGATGCATGCTTAATCGCTAAGACTAATATGGGCTGGCTTTGGCATCGCCGTCTAGCACATGTTGGGATGAAGAACCTTCATAAACTTCTAAAGGGAGATCATGTGTTAGGACAAACCAATGTCTATTTTGAGAAAGATAGACCTTGTGTAGCTTGCCAAGCAGGGAAACAGGTGGGAAGCACTCATCACAGCAAGAATGTGATGACGACTTCAAGACCACTGGAACTCCTACACATGGATCTCTTTGGCCCCGTTACCTATCTCAGCATCGAGGGAAGTAAGTATTGTCTTGTTATAGTTGATGATTTTCCCGCTTCACTTGGGTATTCTTTTGCAGGACAAATCTGAAACCCAAGGAACCCTAAAACGCTTCTTAAGGAGAGCTCAAAATGAGTTTGAGCTAAAAGTGAAGAAGATAAGAAGCGACAATGGGTCAGAGTTCAAGAATCTACAGGTTGAAGAATATCTTGAGGAGGAAGGAATCAAGCACGAGTTCTTAGCTCCCTACACACCATAGCAAAATGGTGTGGTAGAGAGGAAGAAAAGGACGCTAATCGACATGGAGAGTACAATGCTTTGAGAGTACAAGACGCCTGAGCGGTTTTGGTCGAAAGCTGTGAACACAGCCTGCCATGCCATAAACCAGCTCTATCTGCACCGTCTCCTCAAGAAAACCTCCTACGAACTCCTAACTGGTAACAAACCCAATGTTTCTTATTTCCGTGTATTTGGGAGCAAATGCTACATTCTGGTGAAGAAAGGTAGACATTCGAAATTTGCTCCCAAGGTCGTAGAAGGGTTTTTACTAGGATATGACTCAAATACAAAGGCATATAGGGTCTTCAACAAATCATCAGGATTAGTTGAAGTCTCTAGCGACGTAGTATTTGATGAGACTAATGGCTCTCCAAGAGAGAAAGTTGATCTTGATGATGTAGATGAAGATGAGATTCCGACGGCCGCCATGCGAACGATGGCAATAGGTGATGTGCAACCACAAGAATTACAGGGACAAGATCAACCCTCTTCCTCTACGATGGTGCACCCCCTAACTCAAGATGACCTCAAGAAGAGGGGCAGGATCAAGGGGGAGCATAAAAAGAACAAGTTATGGAGGAAGAAGCATCACACGCCCCTCCAACTCAAGTCCGAGCGACGATCCAAAGAAATCACCCAGTGGATCAGATTCTGGGTGACATCAGTAAGGGAGTAACAACTCACTCACGATTAGCTAATTTTTGTGAGAATTACTCGTTTGTTTCTTCTATTGAGCCTTTTAGGGTAGAAGAAGCCTTGCAGGATCCGGACTGGGTGTTGGCCATGCAGGAAGAGCTCAACAACTTCAAAAGAAATGAAGTCTGGAGCCTGGTGCCACATCTAAAGCAAAATGTTGTGGGAACTAAGTGGGTGTCCCGCAACAAGCAAGACGAACACGGAGTGGTGACAAGGAACAAAGCTCGACTTGTGGCAAAAGGTTATGCCCAAGTCACAGGTTTGGATTTTGAGGAGACTTTTGCTCCTTTAGCTAAGTTAGAATCAATTCGGATTTTATTGGCCTATGCTGCTCACCATTCCTTTAAGTTGTTCCAAATGGACGTGAAGAGCGCTTTCCTAAATGGACCAATCAAGGAGGAGGTATACGTGGAACAACCCCTTGGCTTTGAGGATGACAGGTATCCCGACCACGTGTATAAGCTCTCTAAGGCGCTCTATGGACTTAAGCAAGCCCCAAGAGCATGGTATGAATGCCTTAGAGACTTTCTAATCACTAATGCTTTCAAGGTTGGGAAAGCTGATCCCACTCTTTTCACAAAGACTTGTGATGGTGATCCTTTTGTTTGCCAAATATATGTTGATGACATTATATTTGGTTCTACTAACCAAAAGTCTTGTGAGGAGTTTAGCAGGGTAATGATGCAGAAATTCGAGATGTCGATGATGGGCGAGTTGAACTACTTCCTTGGATTTCAAGTGAAGCAACTCAAGGATGGCACTTTCATCTCCCAAACAAAGTACACTCAAGATCTTCTCAAGAGGTTTGGGATGAAGGATGCCAAGCCCGCGAAGACACCGATGGGAACTGATGAACATCTAGACCTCAACAAAGGAGGTAAGTCCGTTGATCAAAAGGCATACTGGTCAATGATAGGTTCATTACTTTATCTTTGTGCTAGTAGACCGGACATTATGCTTAGTGTATGCATGTGTGCTAGATTTCAATCCGACCCCAAGGAATGTCACCTTATGGCCATTAAGCGAATTCTTAGATATTTAGTCTCTACGCCTTGCTTTGGGATCTGGTATCTAAAGGGGTTACCTTTGACTTAATCGGATAATTAGATTTCGAATATGTCGGGTGCAAGGTTGATAGGATGAGCACATCAGGGATGTGCCAGTTTCTAGGAAGGTCCCTAGTGTCTTGGAGCTCTAAGAAACAAACATCTGTTGCCCTATCCACCTCTGAGGCTGAGTACATTGTCGCAGCACAGTGTTGCGCGCAACTACTTTGGATGAGGCAAACCCTTCAGGACTTTGGCTACAATCTAAGCAAAGTCCCACTCCTATGTGACAATGAGAGTGTAATCCTCTTGGTGGATAATCATGTTGAACACAGCCGTACTAAGCACATAGACATCTGGCATCACTTCCTGAGAGACCACCAGTAAAGGAGAGATATCGATATATATCATATTAGTATCGAGAACCAGCTAGCCGATATCTTCACCAAGCCTTTAGATGAGAAAAGGTTTTGCAGGTTGTGTAGTGAGCTAAATGTCTTAGATTTGCGTAACTTGGATTGATCTATAGCATACATGTGTTCTATGCCTTTGATCATGTTACTTTGAGCATTTACATCATTTATTGTTTTTTTGTGGTGCTCAAGTTGTACAAGTCATCCCCGGACCTCACAAGTCCTTATGCAAATGATGCACATGTTTAGGGGGAGATGTGCTACAACTTGACTCCTTTGAGACTAACTTGTTTGTTTGAGTGCACTTGAAGTAGTCTCGAAGGAACATTGAAAAGGAAAAGTGAACTTGGACAAAGAGAGGACTTCCACTGCACTCCGGTATACGTGTATCTTATTCCAAGTTCATACTAATGCTCTCATTGCATTTTGCTCTTGTTTGACATTTTGGTGAGGCAATGAGGTTAAAGGGCCAAAAGTTATCCCGTTTTGGTGCTTAATGCCAAAGGGGGAGAAATTAAGGGCCAAAGCAAATGGATCAGCCAACCACTTGTGAATTTGAAAATTGTAGAGATAGAATTTGTATTTCGTCCAAAAACCTCTTATTGCAAAATCGCTCTCTTATGGGGGAGATCTTTGATTATGGGTAAAAGGGGAGTTTTTTGGCACTTGATCAAAATTACTCTTGAAACATCTCTCTATTTGCCCAAACGAGTGTGTTTGACTTAGAGATAGGGAAAAGAATTTGTTTTGCGAAAATAAACCAAGTGGTGGCAAAAGTGATCCAAATATGCCAAATACCGAGTAAGAAAATTTGGTCTTCAAATTTGCACTTTTGAGAATAATGTTGCACTTTTGGTTGCTTTTTAATGTGTTGGCATAAATCACCAAAAAGGGGGAGATTGAAAGGGAAATGTGCCCTTGGGCCATTTCTATAAATGTTTTGGTGATTAGATGCCCAACATATGGTTTTAGTTAAAATGTGCTAAGTGGCTGAGAAGTGCAAAATCAAGAATCAAGGTATGTTTCTGGACTTAGTAAATTGTTTTTGGATACTAACACATCTCTCTAAGTGCTAGGAACATAGCCAAGAAAATTGGAATCGAACAGGAAAAGTTTTGGCTAAGTTCAGCCAATCCAGCACCAGCCTGTGGTGCACCGGACAGTGTCCGGTGCCCAGGCTACCCAGCGAAGAACTCTTCGCTCTCGGGAAAAAGCGAAGGCGTCGCGGCTAAAAATCACCGGACTGTCCGGTGTGCACCGGACTGTCCGGTGAGCCAACAGCTCCCATGGCCAACGGTCGACAGCGCAATCAGCGGGTGACGCATGGCCTGCACCAACGGTCAGTTGGTCACACCGGACAGTGTCCGGTGTGCCAACAAGACCGAAGGTCCAATGGTCAGCTGCGCCCAATAAGGAAGGAGATCGGGCACCGGACAGCTACTGTACATGTTCGGTGGTGCACCGGAATGTCCGGTGCGCCACTCGACAAAAGGCAAGAATTGCTTTCCAATTGGATCTCCAATGGCTCCTAGCTGCCTTGGGGCTATAAAAGAGACCCCTAGGCACATGGAGCAGTACACCAAGCATTCTCTGATCATTCTAAGACACCTAGACTCTGCCGCCACGCATTCGGATCGTTGTGTTAGAGATTTGAGCACCATTTGAGTTGTGAACTCCCTGCGCCGTGTTTTGTGCTCACGTCTTGGCTTGTGTGCGTGCGTTTGCTGCGAATTGAGTCTTGCGTGTGTTGCTTTCCCTCCCTTACTCTTGTGCTTCTCTTGTGATCAACATTGTAAGGGCGAGAGGCTCCAACTTGTGGAGATTCCTCGCAAACGGGAAAAGACTGCTAGAGAAAAGGACCATGGTATTCAAGTTGATCATTGGAGCACTTGAAAGGGGTTGAGTGCAACCCTCATCCATTGGGATGCCACAATGTGGAAGTAGGCAAGTGTTACTTGGCTGAACCACGGGATAAAAACACCGTGTCTCTTGTGTTGCTTATCTCTATGATTGATTTCTTCTCAAGAGCTCGCTCTATAGCAACTTGGTTTAATCTAACTAACATTTTGTAAACCAAGTTTGTACTATTAGTGTTGAATTTTGCAGGATCACCTATTGACCCTCTCTAGGTGCTCTCACTAATAGGTTGCCCTAGTTTTTTACCCCACACCTTGCATACAAATGAATTATCGTGTAGTTTGGCTATGCTCCAACTAGTTTTTGGGAGGTAATGCTATATGAAACATGATCCTGCTTTATCATTACTGCTAGATTATTTATTGTTCATGATAAGATTATTGTGTTAACTAGAACATGGAGAACCACCTAGGAAAACAGTGCTACCACAAGGGTGGAATGGGACACCCTTGGCCAAGTAATTAGGAAAGCTAGGGAGAGATTATCTTACCCGAAAGGGGCAAGCGGGGAGCACATCACTACAGAGTATAGGGAGGTCCTTGGGTCAGGCTATCTATTAAAGCTTTTCGGATGAGGGATTCCTATGCTTCCTTCTTCCTAACACAGTAGTGGGTTTTCTCGAACTAGTGAAACTTTGGAAAGGCCTCGTAGTGCTACCCTACCTCGTCTCCTTAGTAGAGATAAATGGGAATTCTAGGCCCCTTGTCAGATGGGTAACACGACTTATGGCTAAAAAGATGTGCAACCTCTGCAGAGTGTAAAACTGGTATATCAACCGTGCTCACGGTTAAGAGCGGCTTGGACACTCACATGAGTAACTTATGGAATTAAATTTAATCTGTCATTTGCATTGCATTGCATTGTGGGATTTATTATTAATTGTGATCTCTTATTTAATTGGGTTGGTATACACTTATACTTAGTAACTGCTAATAAAATTTTGACCAACTTATTAAAAGCAATGCTCAGCCTTAACCCTTATTTGTTGATAAGCCCTACACCTCACATGAGCCTACACCGTAAGTGAACTCATGCACATTATTCCCCACACTTGCAGAACAATAAACGTATGTGAGCTCACCCTTGCTATAACCACCCCCATAGGTGAAGAGCAGGTACCCCCGATGGAGGACTACTACAACGAATTTGACGAGATCTAGGCGTCATCTCCTAGTCAACTGTTGGCGCTAAGGAGATAGTTACAGCAGTTCGAATTATTTATTACCAGCTATTTTGTAAGACATTCTCGTTATATAATAAAGTTTGTGACATTCGTCTCTATACACTAAGTCTTTGTATGTGTTAACCTTGTTTGGCGCGCATATGAGACGCACCCGGGTTTGCCCTTAAAAACCGGATGTGACACCCGAGGTCAATCTCAGGCGAGAGACACAGTCATGACTCGCCTGAGGCCAACCTCGAGCGGGAGACGCAGTCGCGACTCGCCCGAAGCCAACCTCGGGAGAGAGACGCAATGACGGCTCGCCCGAGCCAAACCTCAGACGAGCAGCGCATTTCTGACTCGCCCGAGGGCGTCTCAGGCAATGCTCCGAGAGCCACCCCCCTCGGCTAACCACTCTGATCCTAGAACGTGCGTCCATATGCTCACCTACCCCACTGAGGGTGTCAAAGTCAACAAAGGATGACACAACTACGGTCTAATCTACCCTTACTGCCCACGACGATGGTCAGGGCAAGAATACGGGGCATTGTTCCCCTACTCCGACCACAATTTCAACCACCCTGACTACATGTAACATCTAATCACGCCCGAGCCCGGCCTCGGCCAACTGCCCCAACAGGGGAACATGCGCGTTAAATGCCACCTACTCTCCCCCAAATCCCATAGTAGACCATGCCAAGTATTGTTTCAACCACAACTACTCGACACTTCTGCACCCCTATACAGGCTAGGGATCATACACTTGCCCATGCTCTCGAGCCCAACCTCGGCTCTCTACCCTGTCAAGAGAACATGCTACAGGGACTGGGCATCCTTCTCACCAAAAGCGACAAAGAGGATGAGGGCCATCCCGCTGGCCATGCCACATCAGGGGCTCGGACACATCTCCTCTGACCACAACAACAGCATGACAACCCTTGTGCTCCTGGGCCTCCTCCTTGCGACTATAAAAGGAGGAGCCTAGGGCCTTCTATGGGAGGACTTGGCAGCTCACCACTCACGATTTACCTCATTCCTAATATTAGCAATCGCCTCAATCATACTCAGACTTGGGACTCACTCCCTCTCTCGACTTGCTTGTATCCTCTACTACGAGCACTTAGGTGCAAGATAATACAAGCCTCCCTCCCTCACTGGATGTAGGGTCTTCTCTTGCTCGGACTAGGATAAATCTTGTGTGTCTTCTTGCATCAACCATCCAGGATTAGGGCACACATCACAAATTTACTAGTTGGTTAGGACACTCGGGTCAAAACACCGACACTAAGTTTTTATATTTATCCTCCTATAAGATGCATTCTAGACAAATTTACTCATGCAAGAAAAATATAGTACACATCATCTAAACTTACTAATTTAAAATTACTTCACTCATTTGGCTTCATTTCTAAAGTTCACACAAGGATCAATGACACAAGGGCCTCAAATTTACCATACTCCACCACACAGAATTATGGAGTTTAAGTAAGCCATACATTCTAAGTACATTAACGCTAGCAAATCTTGCTAAAGCTAATCAAACATTATATTCTTGCTTGACGAAGTCTAAACTTGGTTTGCGTAGACTGAGTGGTCACCTGGCCTTTTGCTTGATAAATTCTAGAAAAACCTACTCAAACTAGTGAAACATAGAGCATTGTTTTAAAATTTGGCCAATTATAACTAAGTTTTTACATTTATTCTATAACTTGATGAATTGTAGCAAAACTTACTCAAACTAGCAAAATTATAACTAAGTTTGCTTATTTGGCCTCATTTATACACTTCACACATCACTACTGGAAGTCAGCTCTTTGCCGAGTGTCCTGAACACTCGGCAAAGACCTTTTTACACTCAGCGAAGCCTTTGCTAGGTGTTACACTAGGCAAAGAACACTCGATAAATATTATATTGGAAAAGGGCTTTTTGTCGAGAGTTTTTTTGGGTACTTGGTAAATAAAAGCACCCGGCAAATTAAGAATCGCAAAAAACCGAAAAAACAACAATTTTTTTAATTTAGGCGAACAACCCCTAGCCAATGCAATTGCCCAACCCATTACCCTATCATTTTCAACATTTTTTGAACCAAATCAACGTTTTTTGTGGTTGGTGAGATTCGAAATCATAACGTGTTACACTAGGCAAAGAACACTTGGCAAATAGCTTCTTTGCGAGTGTCGAAAAAACACTCGGCAAAGAAGTTCTTTGCCGAGTGTTTTTGTTTGCCGGGTGTTTTTTGTTTGACACTCGACAAATACCTTCTTTAATGAGTGATCGAAAAAAGATATTTGACAAATCAATGACACTCGGCAAAAAAGTCGAATTCTGATGGTGCATGGATCAATGGCACAAGGGCCTTAGAGTTGTCATACTCCATCTACACTTATACCAGCACGTAGGGAGCAAGTATGTTTAGTGCTTGTTATATTTGTAAGTTTTCAATTTTTCTGTATCAACGTTTAATTGTTGCTAATTGCATATTTTGGTCCATGTAGTAAGGTTGTCTCCAGCAACGTCCTCTAAATTCCATCCCCTAAAAGAATATTCTCTGTCCTTTACAGCACATTCTAAAAGATTATGTTCTCTATATCTTCTCATTCTCCAGCAACATCCTCTAAATTCGGTCCTTTAAAGCTACAGTATTAACAGAATACATAAACTATCATATATTTTAAATTGGTTCTAATGTACGACATTAAAAATGATGAAATTAATATTTTCAATACTACAAATATTTGAATGTATAAATATTATGAAAAATAACGTACGACACGAATTATAAATTAATAGAATTTAGTCATTTTATGATTAAACAACGGCAATAGTTTTATGTGCGCTGGCTTGAACATTTCCTCAAGCATGTTGTGTGCATCCTATGGTGACTGTAGCAACCATCACCTTCACGTATGCACGCGAGAGAGCAAACAACATCCACCTGCAACTCGAGTCCTAGACGTAGCCCGTTCCTAGCCATGGTCAAGGAGAGGACAGAGATGGTTTAGCGAGCGCACAGGAAGACTCTACGTTTGGCGGACGTCTGTAGCATCCGGTAGGATAGAGGAGCTTTTAGCGAACGTTGCTAGACGAATAAAGTAGTCATCCACACGCTATATCTAGCGGACAGAACAATTTACAGTTCCTTGTTGGAGAGAGTCTAAGGCTTGCGGGATGCTGGAACTGTATTTATAAATACAATCTTCTCTGACCCTTCTAGAGGTAGCAGCCAAAACTTCAAACATTCGAGCAGTGCCTATTAAACATTCAACTTTATACAATGCGTACTACTGATATTTTGACTTGAGCTATGGATATCTAGGTGTGATATTTGATTTGACAATTTTGATATGTATGACTGAAAATTTGTGAATGAACATTTGAACTACATATATATGTCGATGATGTATGAGTTACGAATGAAATGCTATTGATCGTTTTGTATATTGTGAATGGATGAATATTACGTGATTTATGTTTTAAAACAAATCAAATACATTTATCAGTGATTTTTTTTTTATTTTTGGTTCTATATTTGACTCTTTGTTTATCTTTCTGTAAATTTTATATTTTATATATTGCATCTCACTCCAACGGACTATCTATCTATCTATATAGTTTGGCTAGTCGGAGCGGCTAGCCAAATTTGGCTGGTAAGGGAACCGATTTAGATAGTCGGATAGTTTGACGAGCTAGATGATTAGTCTGTTAGAGAGTTATTTTGCTGAGCCAAAATTTAGCTTAACGATCTGTTAAGCTAGTCTCTTAGATATGATCTAAGAATATACTGGTATTTCTACTATATTAACGTATTCTGTTGCCTGATTGAAGTCGCCGATGGAACGATGCCAACGTCAACGTCTGAGCATCTAGTAGCAATTCGTTGGGTCTCGCTAAAAGAAAAGAAATAAAGAAGCAACTCCTTGGAGCGCGAGCGCGACCTGTCTTCACCCGGCTCGTGCTTGGAGCGAGCTACTGTGCGATATGCGATGCGAACGTGGTGGTGGGCGGCCCGGCGTGCGCACGCCGTCCAGGGTGGGTGTTGTGTCGTTGTGGTGCCTCCGTCCGATGGAGCGGTGCCGGCGCGCATGTGCTTTCGCTGAACTGCACGCGAATGCTTCTCCTATATATCGTTTCCCTTTCCTTACCCCCGTCAGGTGCTTGCTGCTTTTAAGCTACTAGTACACAGGGAGAGTGACACAAAATAATGCCAGTAATCCGGAGGCACTGCAAAGGGTCTGGAAGAAGTAACCCCCGGTTGGTGCTGTGGCCTCCCCGTCGCCGCATGGCTGGTATAGCTGCAGGACCAGCACGATATGCATAAATGGATGATGGAATATACAGATACGTGACTCCGGCTGCTACACGATGGGCAGGCGTACATGTATATACAGATATGAGTCCCCTAGAAGCACGCGCGCACCGATCCACGATCGAGACGAACCCACCGCAACTCGGAATCCTAGCTGACAGAGAGGTGCCTGCCTGCCGCGTGCGTGATCGACACCCACACCCCACCTGCCTGCCACTGCCACTGCCACCGTCACCCGGATAGTTGACGGGGTGGGCCCTCATCATGTCTCCGGTGTGATCCTTTAATTTGCTGTGAATCTAGATAGACGACGTGACGACCATCCACGCCACGCGGCCCCGCCCGCCGCTTCTTGTGCACGAGCACGACGCCTAGCTAGGCTGGGTTGATGAGATCGATCCAAATCCAATCCAAGAGCGGCTCAAAGCACGCCACGACGACAAGCCGCCGCGCGCCGTGAGGCGTCGTGTCAACGACAACCGGCGTGACGACCCAAGCCCATGGACCTTGCTTCGTTTGTTTCTGGCTGGCTCGTCCATCAATTAGATAGGCAAACAAAGTCGGTAACACTGTAATAAAAGCTCTCGCCTACAGTACACTGCAGCAAACCGAGATTGGTTCGCACCCGGCTAATTTACCCAGGAGAGCGGCCTTTCTTGGCAATTTACGTACCACACGTACGCATGTTGCGTAGTACTCCTCCACAGTGTTCTCGCACAGGCGCGATGCGAGGCAGGCACATCATCAGTAAAAAAAAAAAACCCCCCGTCACATTTAATGGCCACGATCCAGACCGATCCCGCCCCGGCCGGCACCTTTTTATTACCGACCACCGTACCCTGGCTGAACGAAATCCCAGGCCGAACATTAATGCGCACTGCGCAGCACGAGGATGGAGATCGATGTCGCTGGTTGGAGGCAAGGCAATTCATTTCATCACCACTGCCTGGATTCGGAACTCCACTGGTCGCCGCTCCAACTCCTCCATCTCATCATCCACCCACCCGTTCAGCCTTGAGCTCGGTCGGTTCGCATCGCACTAGCTAGGAGCCGGTTAGATTAGGAAAACTGATTAATAATGGTGGTGAAAGTGAAAACGCACCGGTGACAGAAGCACTGACGTCAAAATAAAAATAATACATGCTGCCAGGTGAAGAGAAGGCGCAGTCTGCGGGGGCAAGCGATGGGAACGCCTGAAAATTACTGATACCAAACTCCAATCCTCCGCTCCGCAAGCCAGAGAATCGAATGCGTGCACCGAGAGGGGGCGATGCTACCTCTTTCTCCAGTCTCCACGCAGAGAGGTTCCAGCTTCAGCTGGGCTACAAGCCTACAACCTACAAGCGCGCATCTTTCCAGCCAGGCAGACGATGCTGCGGGACCGCGAGGGGTACAGATCCCTCTCCTCTGCTGCGTCCGCGTCGTCAGTCGTCTCACTACTGTCTACTGGACACACACACACACACACAGCGTATCCTTCCAATAGACAAGTCGTGAAAGAGGCACTGAGACTGCCCAACACTGGGCTGGCCGTCGAACAATTTCCAGATCGACGACAGGTGGCCAGGCGCCGCGAACTTGACCGGAAACCGTCCACGTCGCCGGCCCTTTTCTCGTTTTCTTTCCTGGAGAGCAGTGGCAATGGCAGTGGCAGTGCAGCGTGCTGGGTCGCACGGGGGAGGGGCAAGAAAAAAAAAATGATGCTTTGCTGCTTGCCCCTCGACCGTCACAAGTGCGTGAACGATGAAACGGAGAGATCCGGTACAGGATGCGATCTTGCTAGTGCGTCGTGCGCTCCTTTTTGCTCTATATCATTGTGACCGCCATAGGTGACACCTGTAGAGCCTAGATCGGTCCGTCCCTATGCTCGGACGGTCCACGATTATATCAGATCAGATGGTTTAATAATATCTTTTTTATACATATTTATCCATCTAAACCTGCAGACTCTATTGAAAAACGTCTTAGAACGTGTTCAAACCCCTCCTATATACAGGGGAGGACCTACGTTGAGCTGAGCCGGGGCACATGCCTCCACTCAATTTTCTGGTTTTAGTAGACATTTTATCTTATTTACTGTATCTACGAAGGCTAATTAGTTAGTAAACTTCTATTTAGGCCCCACTCAGATATCAGGCCCCCACTCAGATTTTGGTCTAGGTCCGGCCCTATCTATATATATGAAGGAGTATGGCTGATTGCGTGCACCAACAATCGACCCAAATAAATTTATTTTTAGTTTCTTTACCTTTTACCTTAAGAGTATCAAAAACGTAGCCTTCTTCCTCTATCTTCACCTCTCTTCGACTCTACGACATTTGGAGGCGTCTTCGATGGTCTGTGACCCCAAGACAACCCTAGGATCTCTTCTTAAAAACGGGTCCCTGACGCACGGACCGTCCAGACTCCACGCGTGGACCGAGAAGACCCGCTCCTGCCGTAGGGTTGTGGACTATCTGACCCTAGGGCGTGAACCGTTTCTGACGCCGCAAAGAGCACCGATGAGTCATCGATACATCTTGTAATGAGACGCCAACAATCAGATACCACGAGATGGTGTATGCAAAAAAAAAACTATGAAAAAGATGGAAGCTTTAATTAACGTGTAACATGAACTGGTGGATGGGCTAGATGGGTCTTTAGCCAATATGGACACACGGCCTAGGACAGGTCCTGGCCCAGAATGGGCTAGTAAACCCAGTCGACGCCATAGAAAGCCCATCTAGTGTTCTTAAGCTGGGATAGGCCTTCTTTTTCTTTTTTTTTTTTTTTTACTGAGGCCTTCATGACCATTCCCTCCTAGATAAAAAGATAAAGAGGTGAGGATCGAACTTTTAGTGCTCAATGCTACATAAGCTAGCACGCCAGCTTCAATTATATTAGACAATTCTAAAGATGGAAGAGATATTGGCTCAGGATGAGATATCGAGTTTGATCGCGTTCTACAACTAAATCGTTTTTGTCAAGTGATCATCACTACGTCAAAAAACATATCATTAGTGACGTGTTTTTAGGTTAATTAGTGACGTGTGTAAAATGCGTCTCAGATTTTATGTCAACAATTGAATCTGATCATTGACACGAAAAGACGTCACTAATAGAACCACTTTAATGACGTGTTTTAATAAATACGTGTCACTAAAAAATACATAAAGCAAAAACATTTTATTCCCTACCAACTAGCCCATGCACAACGTTTGAGATTCGCACCCATAACCTTCACATGATGAAAGTCACCATCTACCACTAACTACAAACTCATTTGTATCTTTATTACATTTTCCTTCCCCACATATTATAATAAATTGAGTGTAAATTGATTATTTTAGGCACTAAATGAATTCAAATGAAAAACTTATCAAATACAAAGTTGCATAACTTTTCAAGATCTATAACTTTTATTTTGGTAGTTTTAGCATTCGAGATTATTTACAAAATTTGATTTTTTAAGTATGAAAATTTTAAACGTATTTTACTATGACAAGATGATTTCAAATCAAAACATTGTCAACTATAAAATTTCATAACTTTTCAAAACCTACAACTTTTTTAGGTGTTTTTTCATCGAGATCGTTTGAAAAATTGAATTTTAACTATGACACAAAGGTTGAAGATAGTGACACGTTTATATATACATGTCACTAATGTATATATATTAGTGATATATATTTAAATATACATCACTATATATATATAGATATAGTATTTAGAGCCCTGGGCTCTCTCTAACTAGTGGAAGCCCCGACCAGGTGCTCTGACCGACGCGCACGCTTTACTGGTTGACTGTAATACATTGTTACGTCAATTATAAATACGAGTTATGCTCATTTCTGTTACCGTTTACACTCCTTTGGTGTGCGCACGTCTCGCGGCATCCGGGCCCACGAAAAGATCGTGTCCCCGCAATTTGGGCAGCTTACGTATCCCGAGCCCACGAATCAAGGAACCGAGCTTTCTTTTCTCAGCTCATCTCTCCCGTAACTATCGCTGCCGCCGAACCCTAGCCAAATCTGCCGCCGTATGCTGCTTCTCCTCCGCGCCCGGCGAACCCTAGACTAATCGCCGCCGTGAGCATTAAGATTCTCCCCCGCAGTTCCCCCGCCGTCGCATTCTCCTTCACCACCGCAGAGACCCGCACTCGCCTTCTCCGCCGCATACACGCCGTGGCCTTGTTCTTCGTCTCCGGCAAGGGACCTGGAATCGCGGAGGCGGTTGTGCCGCCCCTGCGTTCTTCTACTCGTCAGAGACCGAGACCTCGATCTTCTCCACCACGGCGGCCGAACGCCGAGTCCCCTACCCCGTCGCGAGGTCCGTCCCCAACGTCAAGTCCCCAACGCATTTGACACAGCCCCGCGTCGCATTGTGTTGTCCCCTGCAGAGGTGTCTCGAATTCAGCCGCCCTCCAGGCCCATCCACATTCCGGTAAGCCATCAACCTTTAACTCTTACATTCTGAATCGTAGATAGAGTTCACATTATTATTTTGCCAATTGCTTGATTTATCAAATACCAATTCATTATAAATTTATAGTTAAATGGAGACACAAATGTATACTATGCAATCTATCACACGTTTATGCAGTTTACAATACTTTGTTTATGCTGATTTGTTGACAGAAGTATGATCCATACATCAATACATTATGCCATAAAACCTATTGCTGTTCAAATTGGGCCAGCTCACACGAAATAACCAGGTTATACATTAATTGGATGTCGCATATGAGCAGATTTTTTTTGATCAAGTTAGTCTCACAAGTTTATGCAATTTACAATATTGTGTTATGCTGCTTTGTTGATACAATTATGCAATTTACAATTTAGTAGTGATGTTGCACGATATGTTGGGATCTAATGTAATGTATGGTCATGAACTGAACTGAATTGACTTGCGCTTATCTTTTTTTTGATCCTTTACGTATTTTATGTATATGTGTTGTTTTATTTGGCAGGAACATCAGTGATGAAGAACGTAGACCGACCTCCTTCCAATCCAAAACGGATCATAATCCAGTCTACTCAGGAGTGCTTCAGCGTTGACATACCCCGTGCTCCGGCGGGGACTGTTAGACCCGAAACAAGGCATGCTTCTGATGAGGATGATGACTTTATGCCATTATCCAAGAAGCGTAACTTGGACGACAGCCCTGGGAAAGTTTTGAAGAAGGTAGTCACTAAGCGGAGGAAAGCAGTGCCCCCCCCCGACAGGTTAGATATTTATGTCTATGGCAATATATCATTTTATGCGTGAAATCATGTTGTCTTGATGTCTGAGTTAAACATTGTGTTGCGATTATGCAGATGTAAATGTTTACAATATTCATTTTATATACTTTTTCCAGCAGAGGCTGAATGTCAGATGCAACCCCCAAGATGTCTTAGTAAGCATACAGATATTAAATGACAGACAGCAACAAGCAATTGCACGTAGGGGATTTTCTAGTATTCTTGATATGAGACTGGACGCACTCGGCAGCAGATCACACTTAGCTTGGCTGATGGAAAAGCTCGACCACAATGACATGACAATTCGAGCTGGCCCTGGAAAGGAGCTGAAAATTACAAAGGATACGGTGCACCTAATTTTGGGGTTACCGAATGCTGGGGGAGGAACTGCATTGAGCATCGATGAAGCTGTTGCTGCCAACAATTTAAGAGCTGAACTTGGTCTATCGAAAGAAGATTTTGGGGTTACAGCTCTTCAAGATCGTTTGAGGAAAGGTTCTGACGATGATTTAAGCATCAGATGCTTTTTCTTGATATTGTTCAATAGGTTGTTGTTCCCTACTGCCAGCTGGGGAATAACAAACCATGAGGTTCTTTTAACCGAGGAGATGGATCGTTTCCACCAGATGGACTGGTGCCAGCTTATTTTCAATGATTTATGCCAAGCTGCCAAGAAGTGGCATAATAGGAGCGTTACGAACGTTTCTACAACCATCTATGGATGTTCCATCGTTATTCTTGTAAGCATATCCTTTTTTTGTCTGTTACATGTACCCATAATCTTGTATGCAAAATCCATATACACGTAGATTATGCTTTTTGTTATGTCTTATAATGACTCATGGTATGCCTTTTGCAGCTGTATTATTTGGATCATTTGCATGACTCAGCGGCACCCCAGAACAAACGTGGAACACCACGAATCAAATACTTTGATAGGAATATTATTCAAGCCCTGACAAGAGCTGACAAGGGCAAGATATGCAAAGGAGAAGAAGCATTTGGACATTGCTCGGTATTTTTTTATGTGTCAATCATTTATTTACATGCATATGATAACGTTCACATACCTTTATGCCCGTTTGTAAGCATATTTGTGATGTTTTTTTTGCATTTTCCACTAAACATATGAATCTCATTTATCAATTTAATATGTTTGTATAAGTTTTACTCCATCTTTCACGCCTTTTTTTAGTTCCGAAGCTCCTCAGAGACCTGCTACACAGCTGTACCACCCGTTGATGCACAATTCAAGGCATGATTCTATTTATATATTTGTTTGTCATATAATTTCAACATAATATTCAGTGATATGTTATACATTTACTTAATAATTTTCAATTTACAACAGCATAAGACCAGGACCAACACTTTTGATGTTCCTCGTCCTGACCCATCTGGACAGCACTCAATTCACATCGAACTCCCGCTCATCAGGGATTTGATATCAAGCAAGCTGAATCAGCTTCCATCCCGCCACCGCCTGGGTTTCATAGAGAAGCTGTCACATTTTGATGCGGAGGTTGGTAAGGCGTGTTCAGTTATTAAACAGACTCTTCAGCAGATTGTCAAGAAACAATTCAATCTATCTGATGTTTTTGGCGAGTTAATTGACGAGGTCCTCCGTGCCGAGACGGGTGACAACGAAGATGCTTATGATGTGCAGAAAACCACATCAAAATCAGATGATATTCTTCCCCAGACAGCTGGTTAGTCAGTTTAATGTATTTACGTCAAAATAAAAAAAGTTATGCAATCATTTATCGATATCGTTTTGATGCCATTATTTTAAACAATGTTTTCTTTGTTTACATGACACGTACAGAAGGATGTACGTGTCCGGCCCCCCCAACTGTACCCGATATGTCTACTCCAGTTTCTCAGCAGGATACGCAGTTTACAGACACACAGGTACATGAATTACTGTTAAGGCAACATCATATTCGTGTACTATTAGAAAGTTGCCCCGATGAAGCTGATATTGATCCACTGGTTCATACAAATATAACGAAACAGAACGAAACACCTACAACCTCAGTGGTAATGTTTTCCTTATTAATTGTATTTTTTCATTATAGGGTTGTATTCATCGTTTTATGTAAATAGCATATAACCATTACAATTTTTTCAGGGTAAACATGGTGACGGTGGCAAGAACATGCCGACCAATACAAACGTCACTCCTAAAGCAACACCACACATGGATCCTGACGCGCCGATATTTGATGCGACTCCGCAAATCAAGGTATGACTAAACCCCCTCGTGGTTTTTCTATATTCTCATTAGCAGTTTACTAAATTTGTAATCCATTTATACCATCATTGTTAGTCTACTGGCGGCGTACAACAAGCGGCAGAAACAGACTTGCCTGACAGTGGTCCATGCTTTGATCAGACTCCATCTGAACATGTCAGCTCAGTAATTTACATTTTCTTTGTAGTTTTCAACTGTTCACAGATTTTGTACAACCATGCTTCACAGTCTAAATAGGTTATGCATCATACAATCAGTGTTATGCATATTTGCACATACATGTATGCTAAGTAGATGTGCATTCAGTTTTTATATAACTGTTGGCTGCCTATGATAAATTATACATACATTTATGCAGTTTGCAAGAATAATTCTGTTTTTGATCTGTATCAGTAATGTCAGTTCATTAATTTTATGCCGGTTTATGACACTTCATTCCACCTACGTATATTCCACTTTATGTAAGCTCAGTAATTTTCATTTTCTTTATAGTTGTCAAAATTGTTCATAGAGTTTTATGTATATTTTCATATATATTTTTAGGTTTCTGTTGAAACCGATCCAGCTACAAACACTCCACAGGTTGGCCAGGATTTTCTTGATTCGCAGATGCAAACTGTGTTAGCTCTACGCGAATATTTGTGTGGTCTGCAATCTGACACCGACAGGTATGAAGTTCATACTAAATCAAAATCTGTTTATATGCTGGTAGTTTTACGCGACCTATCTGATTGTTATAAAAAATTCCCCAGGACCATAATAGATTATGGTGAATATTCAGCGACATGTTCTGACATATATGAATCTTTTGCCGATGGGAAGTGTCTCGACAATGTATTCATGCAGTGTTTCATCCAATGTGTTATTGATGATGCAAAAAATCAGCGGACTTCCATGAGTTCGAACAGTTTGGTTCTTGATGTTAATGTTGGGGTAAACTATCGTAACTTACACCATTTTCATATACAAATTAGATGAACCCAAGTACACTCACTCCATTTATATCGTTTATTGCAGTCAATACTCAACTTTGAGGAACAGGAACGACACAGTCGCAACCCTTAACCTTTTGATGAATCTGTACTCCACACACTTCTAGACAATTCATTGCCTCAGACAGATGAATTGGACCAATACAAAGCGGTAACAATCGTATTTCATAATCCAATCATAATTCCTTTTAAATGGAACATATCACATTGTTATGCTTTTGTAAGTTACCCTGGTAATTTTATGCTTTTTTTACACGGTCAGATCATGGTCCCCATGGTAAGCAGGGGGCATTGGACATTGTATGTTGTCAACAAGGTCAAGAAGTGCATTCATATTTTAGATTCCAACCCATATGGACCAACACTTGGTGGAACTACATGGAAGGACTATCATTTTGCACATTTGGGCTCAGGTGGCAGAAAGTTACCATGGGCTAAGGTTATTATGAGCAGATTAAACAAAGCAATACAACATGTACGGCCCAGTACATGCTTTCCCAAGTTTGGTAACTTCACAATTGACTTGTGCCCAAATTGTCCTAACATGGCAGCTGGATCCAATGACTGTGGGTTTTATGTCATGGGTTACATTCTATTTTATCAATGCGACGAAGGATCTTTGCGGTCAGACATAGAAGCAGTACGTACAAATTTACCAGTTAATTCTATAGTTGGCACAAGGCAACATATGGAACAGAGGTATAACTAACTCATTGTTTTTGTATTGCAGGGCAACACCAGTGAGATACGGTCTCTTGCGCTGCATTATATCACATTCCACCCGAAGAACAAAGCATTATCGCTGCTCCAAGACATCCAAAGATTCAAGGTCTAAAGGATGTAGTTTAGTTTGGTCATGTAATAAATTTTGTATACAATGGTTCCCTAAACTTCAGATCAGTCATGTGTGTATATTATGGGCAAAGTCCGTAGACGTTTCTTAGTTTAAGTCAATGACAACTTTGGGGATCAGCTAACTTCTAAACTGGAATGGTTGTACCAAACTGTGTTTGAAAGTAATGTGTGTTTCTTGCATTTGATTCTGCCAGGTTCCTGTACAATATTGTTATGTCAATAACCTCGAAGTATGCATGTTTCTTGTCCGAAGTTTACGATATAATTATTGACAGTCTTATGCATGTTTGTCCATACACTTATGATACAATAGTCATCATTATATGCCAATACATTATTATATACATTATCAGAGTTATATACTGCAAACAGGGTCATTTTTTTTGTACAGTCATGGTTCACAGGCTAACCATCTTATGCATTACACAACGCAGAGTTATGCATTTTTTCGCATACATGTATGCTAAGTATATGTACAGTCAGTTTGCTGCATAACTGTTAAAGCTTATGACCAATTACACAGACGTTTATGCCAGTTTGCAAGTATATTTATGATACTTTCTGGAAGTTGTCAAATGAACACAGGAATCACATTTACACAAGGAAATATTTGTATCTTATGGTCTTCTACTCTCTACCAGATGAATCATCATCTCTGACATCCACCGTTCGTTTTTTCGACGTTGATGTCTCATTCCATTGCGGGGCTGCAGCTATGATTTTGTTCCTTGAACCAGGAGGCCGTCCTCGCTTACGTCCAGATAGGTTAGCCAATCGAACCCTATTATCCTCGACAGTTAAACACGTACGGCTGTTGTGACCATCAGCTATGCCACATTTCTGGCATTTCCTGTTCATCTTCTTAGCTCCTTTCGCACCCAATTTTAAAACTTGTTGCTCACTACTTTTGATTGTTCTTCCCTTAGGCTTGGCCTTATCTGGTCTTGCTAAGTTTACACCTTCCATATGAAATTCCAGTTTCTACAAAACAAAGATATCAAGTCAGATTTTACATTCATGTATGTCATCATATATTGTAGCAATGTTTTCACCTTTCTAGCTTCCACATCCATAGAACTACTCTCAACCAGCCGAATGTCAGTGTTATGTTCCAATGTTAATATCTGCATATTACACTGATCATCCTTAGTATTGCATTCATTAGTATTAGAGCCCATTAAAATTTCCTGTGAAATAAAACAAAGTCCAGTGAAGACTCAAATCTTATAGAGCAGTATATGTAATACATTATAAAGATTTGTTCCATACCTCGTTCCCATCATGTAATTTGCGTAAGTTGTCTATAGCCATTTCTTCTGTTTCATACGCTTCGACCTATATCATCATTACAATCATGGATCATTATCGACAAGTAGTTATGCAAAATTCATAACATCACGAGGTGCGTACCTGGATGTCATCGCAAACACTTGTGCCACAACTCTCACCAGTACCTATATCAGGCTCCACACGCGTCAATAACCCTAATAATTTGTCCATCATCTCTAGGGCTTTATCATTCCCAGCTTTAGACAGACTCGCATGGTGTACTACTTTCATTGCTTTTTTAAGCAACATCTTCTGTCTATATGATCTAGTTTCTCCATCTTTTCCTTTCAAATTCCTATCGTCTCTTGAAAAAGCCACATCTTGATGCGCGGAGTATGTGTATCGTTGCAAAATATACTCACTCGGGATCCTTTCAATTTGTAGATGCATGAAAGCGCGTACAAGATGAACACAAAATAGACCTATAATTTATTAAACATACATTATGTCATATATTAATCGTAAACTGCTATGTATTCGTAATAATTTATAGTTTTATATAGCAAAAAAATCGTTTAGTATAATATACCTGTATGCTCCCAATGCTTGCACTCACATGAATACTTTCCGGCATCCACATCAGCCCTTATCTTAAATTGTTGTTGACCCCAAACAATTTTATTTGATCTTGTAGTATGTTTCACCACACAATCATGTTCATCACCCTCTGTATCACGGTCTATTCGGTATGCAGTTGCATATTTTACTGTCTCCTGAAACCTTGTCATCACAGCTCTAGTGTATGCCCTTGCAACTCTTATTTCAAACATATACAATGTAGTTGTATCCTTTTGACCCTGCAAATTACACAATATAGTATTAATACTGTTTTGTTTTTAATAGCATAAAACATATGTTTATTAATTTTTTTCACTTACCATGCATCCTAGTGCCTCTTTGGCCTCTTTCATCTTCCTACTATGCAGGAGATTCATCATCTGCTTTGCAAATTGATGAAGCGGTGTGTTTGCATCCACGTGGGCACTCTTCACCAACTTGTTCATGCTCTCGCTTCGTTGTGTAGAGACCATAAGACCACAATAGTCTCCTTTGAAAAATGCAGGTACCCAATCTTTGCGTATTTCATATAATCTGGCAAGGGTGTTGTTCTCGTGTAGTTGGAAATCATCAAGCATCATTTGCCAGGCAGCCTCGAACTCCATTTCATTCAATGGATGATGTATTATAGATTGGAACCTTGTTTTGAAATCCATGTCCTCAAATCTTGCATATAATTCATTCAAGTGGGGCATATACCTGTTTTGCACATGCCACAAACACAATCGATGTATTGTGTTTGGGAATACTCTGCCAAGTGCAATTGGCATGGCAGGGTCTTGATCTGAAATATATAAATTTACATAACATCATGCAAGCCAATATGATATCATATAGTACGTGCCATAATAATTACGAGCCATTTTATTACAACATACCTGTCAGCATCACTCGTGGTCCGTCACATCCCATGCATGTTTTGAACGTATTGAAGACCCACTCGAATGTATCAACTGTCTCGTCTCCTAGTAAAGCAAACCCAAATATTGTGCATTGTAGGTGGTGGTTCGAGCCAACAAACATGCCTAATGGCTTATCATACATATTAGTCTTATGTGTAGTATCAAATGTAACTGCATCACCAAAATCAATGTACTCGGCTTGCTGGCTAGCATGGGACCAAAATATGCTTAAAATTTTCCCTTCTTTGTCCAGTTGAAAGTCTGAAAAAAATTGTGGATTATCTTTCTTGCATAATGAAAAAAAAGATAACAGCTTTGACACATCATTTGCATTTCTCTCCCTTTGCCATGCTTTTTTCCTGTCAAAAAAATGTAATGATTATGCACTATATCTAACTCAACACATTACGATTGTTTATGTAATATAAAATACAATTATTGTCAATGCATAATACACTTACAGGTTACTCATGTCCTGCACGGTTATTGGAACGTTTTCTGGGCCACCATGCATTTCTGTAACAAAATCCATAATGCAATGTTGTGGAATCCTGCTTTCTTGCATCGCACTAAGGAAATCCATATATTCACGATCATGTGTTTTGTTGCATTGCAATTGCCCTTTTTCTGTATCTTTCTTCAAAAATTCATGATTATGCTCATAGTTTACCAGATCAATCCGAACAGAAATAACATTCTCTTTAGCATCATCGTAGATTTTTTTAAGTTTCATCCCAGCCTTGCACTGTGTTCGCTTCGAACATGTGTTACGTATCCTTGGATTTCCAGCTACCCTTTCAGCATTCTTTCCTTCCATTGAACAGTTCAACCATTTACAATTCTTCCGCTCCCTATATTTCTTCAACGGAAATCCTACCTCGTATGCATATTGACTATAAAAATTATACGCCTCGTCCACGTTACTAAATGTCATACCGACTTTAGGTATCAATCTTATATCAATATTGTCCGGTTGTGCACAGAAATTTAACATTTACGATTCAATAGCGACTAAATTTAACGTAATATGGGAGAACTTACGTGGCTTTGAAGAATATGAGGTGTGTCCTGTTCATGCGGCCCAATATGTCTCATGGGGATGTGCTTCTCTGCGCCGACCACGTCTGCTGTTTTTGTGTGCTCTTCGATATGTCCAGGTGCCCTCAATGCCGCCGGAGGAGTAACAGAGACACCCTCTGTGTATGGGGCGACTGCAGACGCTACAGGATGCATGTCCATTGAAACAGACATACCTGCTGGCTTATGCACAGATGCTACAGGCAGGAAGTCATCGCCAGCGTCGGTGGTGGACATATTCTCGCCGCCCATCGCCGGCCGGACCTCTCACTTCCGCCGCCGCTAACCGCCGCCAATACTTCAGATGGACGAGCGAACGTGGACGCGGCTGTAAAGTTGTATTTTGTTTCCTGCCGTAACTGCGCCTTTATTTACGCGCACGAAGATCACGTATTGCCTTATCTCAAACCCTGCCGTAAACGTTTGCATGGTTTACGCTATCATGTATCACAACGTTATGCAGTCGTAAACGTCTAGCACATGCAAATATTCGTGCGCGCGATTCCTGGCATGCAAAGATTCCATTTATGCATGAGTTATGCACATTTGTACACATATTTATGATTGCGTAATTGCATGTCGCATGTAAGCCGGGATACGTGGTTATCCTTTGCATAAATGGCGCAGGTTGGCGTCCAGTGGGCCGAACGCGACCCGATCGGTCTCCCTGGCTGGGGCTTCGCCCACTAACGGAAGCCCAGGGCTTCCATTACCTCTTCCCTATATATATATATATATATATATATATATATATATATATATATATATATATATATATATATATATATATATATATATATATATATATATATATATATATATATATATATACGGTGCTGCTAAAATGCACCTGGGTGCATTCTCTATATTGAATGCACCCAGGCGTTTTCGCGCGCCTCCTAGCCCCCCGCCGCCGCCGCGCGCATCCCTTTCCCCGCGCCGCCGCCGCCTCCTCGATGCTCCTCCCCTAAATCCCACCGCCGCCGAGCGCCTCCCTGTCCTCACGCCGCCGAGCGCCTCCCTGTTCTCGCGCCGCCGCGCGTCTTCCTGTCCCCGCGCCGCCGCGTGTGGGGGATAGATATCCCCCGGGTCCACTAAAAGAGTAAAGGACCTCACGAAGGGCCCAAGGGCCCAATAAATCGTAAGGTTATTCTTTCATGGGCCTGGGGAGAAACAACCAGCAACGCAGAACGACATGAGGCCGGATTGGTGCAAACCCGGACGGCCCACAGCGTCGAGCAAGTGACCGCAACGGAGATCTGACTTTCCCGCGCTGGAGCCTCCATGCAACGAAGCCACGTGAGGATAAGTCGGCGAGGGTTACGTAAAGGATAATTTCAAGAGGTTCACTATCTTTTAGCCACTTGTTGTTATCTTATCCATGTGTACTGCCCCACGGTCGAGTATATAAGGCCTAGGGGGCACCCCTTCAGAACGATCGACCCATTCTTTAGCCACCCACATCAACTCTCTGTATTCTCGATCCAGAGAGCTCTCTTGTAACCATATCCACCAAGCATACTCATCAGGACGTAGGGTGTTACGCATCACTAAGCGGCCCGAACCTGTAAATCTTGTCCACCGTCCCTCGTGCGATCGGCACGAACCATTCTGCTACAGTTGTTGACACCTTCCTACTCCTAAAACACCTTGAGGGGCAACCCCGGGTGTGCGGTCGGACCCTAAACACCGACAGCTGGCGCGCCAGGTAGGGGGTGTGTCGACAATCTAAGCTAGCTCAATGGCCATCTCCTTCTACAGCAAGATCGCCCTACGCCCCGGATCTATGTTCTGCTTCGGAACAATCTCATTCGTAGCGGACGAAGAAGGAATTCTACACCGTATCGCGGATCCGCCGGAAAAGGAATCTTCCTCAACAAACTCCGAAAATACCGGAGAAGTGCAACCTCCGGCTCCCCGAAAGAAGATCACTACGACGGCAGCACCGTTCTACCCCGACGTCCTCTTCATCAGAAGGGCGGAATCGCCCGCCATCTCCGACGACGAGCCGACTGTACCCGGGGAGGAACCGCCTCAGCGAGAGTCCCGTCGACGGAGGAACCGGCGCAGGAACGTTCGACGACATCACGCAGCCGGAGAGCGGAATCCGGAACAACCTGTCTCGCGAGACGAGGTCTCGGAGGTAGGAGAAACCCCGGAAGAACGCGTCTTCAGAGAGCGAAGGAACTCCCGACGACGTGATCGCCGACGAGCTCAGGGACAGGCTGAGCAGGATGCAAGGCAACGTCGAGAGAATCCACTCTTCGGGCGCAATCTGAACCCCGACTTCGCCCGAGCCATGAACACGCCGAGCGAAGTCGGAGGGGTGCTGGCTCGGATAGCGGAAGGACTTCCTCGGACTCCTGACGCCGACGGCTACCGACGACTGTTCACCCAGGCGGCCAACCATCTTCTACCGTTTGCTCACCCGCCGAACGATCTACGACACGCCATCAACAGTCGCCGAGACGCGCGGAGCTCCATCAATGCTTCGCGGGAACGGCGGCATGAGAACGAAATTCGTCGTCGAGAGGAGTACGACAGGGATCATGGCGCCCCGACTCAGAGCCAAGCTACCAGGACTGAGTCGGCAACGGCTTCAACTGGCGGAACCACCCGGGGACGGTCGAGGAATCACAATCACAACTCCCCTCCCCGGGACAGACATCGACCCCGACGACAGGAGGACACGTGCGGAGTGTCCGCCCTTACTCCGCGCCTTAGGGCCATCCAATGGCCTCCCAACTTCAAGGTATCCAATGTTGACAAATATGAACCTAAGCAGGATCCATGGGGTTGGCTAGCCGTCTACACCACCGCTGCTCGAGCTGCCGGAGCGTCCGAAGACGTGATGACCGCATACTTACCCATTGTCCTTGGGCAAGACGCGCTGCAATGGCTACGGCATCTACCCCGACACTGCATCGACGTCTGGGGAGACTTCAGTCGACGCTTCACCGCCAACTTCCAGTCCCTCTCCGACAAGCCGGCGCAGCCGTGGGACCTTAAATCTATCAAGCGCCGGGGGGACGAAACTCTCCGGTCGTACCTCAAGAGGTTTCAAACCATGAGGAATCGTATCCCCGATGTCACGGAGGCGGCCGTGATCGAGGACTTCTACCGAGGATCTAATGATTCGGTTTTCGTCTGAGCCATACTACAAAAGGCACCGACCACCTCGGAGGAGCTGTTCCGGGAAGCCGACCTCTACATCACCACCGACGAGCGAGCCCAGGATCTCATCGGAGGAGCAAAGCCCGCACCGGCAGCACCACGACGCGACACGAACCAGCAACCTGACAAGCGGTGGGAGAAGAGGCCACGCGAAGAAGTGCACGCTGCCGGACCACCCGCCTCTCGCGCTCGAGGAGGACCTCGTGGAGGCGAACGCATGCTGGACGACATCCTCGACGCCCAGTGCCCGTACCACAAGGACATGCGCCACACTCTTCGTAACTGCCGAGACTTCAAGCACTCCGTCGGACACGGCCGACCCTTCCAACCTCTGCCTCCTCCTCCGCCGAGGGGAGGACCAGATGAACCACGACAACCCCATCGGCAGGAGGAGGGAGGAGGAGGAGGAGCTTTTCCACGCGTTGACAGGGAGGTCAACGTCATCTTCGGTGGACACGGATCGCAGGAGAGCAGAAGACAACAAAAGCTCAATGATCGCCAGATACTGGTGGCGACCATCGGCCCTCCCGCCCCATACCGGTGGTCGGAGCACCCGATCACCTTCACTCGGGCGGATCAATGGCTCAACTTCGACCACCCGGGCAAGTACCCGCTTCTCGTCGATCCGGTGATCCGAGAGAGCCGGGTGAAAAAGGTGTTAGTGGACGGGGGGAGCAGCATCAATGTTACCTTCCCCCGGACACTCCAAGGCTTGGGAGTTCATCTCAAAGAGCTCCACGAGTCGGACACTCCTTTCTTCGGCATCGTGCCGACGGAAGGGGAATACCCGCTGGGCCACATCTACATGCCAGTCACCTTCGGAACTCCGGAGAACTACAGAACCGAGTTCCTGAGGTTTGAAGTGGCGAACTTCGACTGCGGGTACAACGCCATCATCGGGAGGCCTGGATTGGCCAAGTTCATGGCCATTCCGCATTACACATACATGATACTGAAGATGCCAGGGCCGCAAGGGATCATAACTGTGCGCGCCGACTTCCAAGGCGCCGCAGAATGTTTCCGAGTGGCTATTCAAGCAGCCCTCACCGCCAAGCCATCGACAGCTCCCTCCGCAATGGCGAACTCTAAGCCTGAGGAGGACCTCGCAATACCGGCGAATGAAGCTCAGACCGCGACCTCTATGCGGCCGACTGAAGAAACCAAGAGAATCAACCTGGGATTCGCTGATGAGCGCAAGACGGCCATCATCAGCTCCAGTTTGGATGACAAATAGGAAAGCGCGCTCGTCCGATTTCTGCAAGATAACCGAGATGTATTCGCATGGCAACCTGCGGATATGCCGGGAGTCCCGAGAGAACTGGCCGAGCACAAATTGAAGGTTTTTCCCCAGGCGAGGCCGATTCGACAGAAATTACGTCGTTTCACGCCTGATAAGAGGGAAGCCATTCGCGCCGAGTTAGCTCGCTTGGTCGCGGCTGGATTCATTAGAGAAGTATTACATCCCGAGTGGTTAGCCAATCCTGTTCTTGTACTCAAAAAGAATAAAGTGGACTGGCGCATGTGTGTTGATTATACTGATCTCAACAAACACTGTCCGAAGGATCCTTTCGGGCTCCCGAGGATAGATCAGGTGGTGGACTCCACCGCTGGATGTTCTATGCTGTCTTTCCTGGATTGTTATTCTGGATATCATCAGATTAGTCTGGCGAAGGAAGATGAAGAAAAAAACGGCATTCATTACTCCATTTGGCGCTTTCTGTTATACCTCCATGCCGTTTGGCCTCAAAAACGCTGGAGCGACTTACCAGAGAGCTATTCAAACATGCTTAGCCGATCACTGGGGCAAGCGTGTGGAGGCTTATGTGGATGATGTGGTGATCAAAACACAGGACTCAAAAGACTTCATCGAAGATTTGCAACTGGTTTTCAACAGCCTGAGGCGGTATAGATGGAAGCTTAATCCCGAAAAATGTGTTTTTGGGGTACCAGCCGGAAAGTTGCTCGGATTTATTGTCAGCCACCGAGGAATTGAGGCTAATCCGGATAAGATTGAAGCTATCATGAAGATGGAAGCACCTCGATCGCAGAAGAAGGTTCAGCGACTTACGGGATGCATGGCAGCTTTAAGCAGATTTATATCCCGGCTGGGAGAAAAAGGTCTGCCATTTTATAAGTTACTCAAGAAGGTGGATAAATTCCAGTGGACTTTAGAAGCACAAGAAGCTCTGGATGCTCTGAAAAAATTCTTGACAACACCACCAGTACTGAAACCACCTCGGCGAGCTACGTCAACTCAACCAGCTGAAGATTTGCTATTGTACATCTCTTGCACGACTCACGTGGTAAGCACTGCGTTGGTAGTCGAGCGAGTAGAAGAAGGGCATGCCTACCCAATACAACATCCTGTCTACTTCATTAGTGAAGTCCTCGGCCCCTCAAAGAAAAAGTATCCTCAAGTTCAGAAACTATTGTATGCAGTACTTCTAACTGCCCGCAAGCTGCGTCACTACTTTGACGACCACAAAGTCATAGTAGTCACAAGTTTTCCAATAGGGGATATTCTTCACAACAAGGAAGCCATCGGTCGAATAGCCAAGTGGGCCTGCGAGCTGGGATCTCATGACATCGAGTTCCGACCTCGCACCGCCATCAAAACTCAAGCACTGGTTGATTTCGTATCGGAGTGGACTGAACAACAAGTACCAGACAACCCGGAGACTGCAGAAGTATGGCGAATGTATTTTGATGGCTCACTAAAACTGCAGGGAGCAGGAGCGGGGATTCTCTTCACTGCACCTGGAGGCGAACACCTCAAGTACGCCCTCCAGTTGCTATTCCCGGCCTCCAACAATGCAGCCGAATATGAAGCTTTGATCCATGGATTGAACATTGCCATATCATTGGGCGTCAAAAGATTAATGGTATACGGGGATTCTCTGGTAGTCATCAGCCAGATAAATAAGGAGTGGGATTGCTCAAACGATTCGATGGGAAGATACTGCACTGCCGTCCGAAAGCTGGAGGATAAATTCGAGGGCCTAGAATTTCATCATGTGGAAAGAGATCGGAACACGGCAGCCGATGTACTGTCCAAGCTAGGGTCCAGTCGATCTCAGGTCCCACCCGGGGTTTTTGTGCAAGAAATTCTGCAGCCAAGTATCTCAATGGATCAAATAGAAGAGTGCAACATCATAGATCAGTCCGAGTCAGATCCCGATGACTGGAGAAGGCCAATCATTAAGTACATAAAGAATGAAGAAGAACCAGACGACAAGAATTCGGCAGAGCGCATTGCCAGATAGTCGGCTCACTATACCGTTATTGGAGAGACATTATACAGAAGGGGTGCATCAGGTGTCTTCATGAAATGCATCCTCCCGTCTACTGGAAGGCAACTCCTAGAAGAGGTCCACGCTGGACAATGTGGAATACATGCAGCCTCCAGAACACTGGTCGGGAAGGTCTTCAGGTCAGGATTCTATTGGCCAACAGCAAAGAACGATGCAGCTGAGTTAGTTCAAAGGTGCGAGGCCTGCCAGTACTTGTCAAAGCAACAACACATGCCAGCACAGCAACTGCAGACCATACCAGTAACTTGGCCTTTCGCATGCTGGGGATTGGATATGATTGGACCTTTCAAGAAAGCTCAAGGGGGATACACTCACGTATTGGTAGCAATTGACAAGTTCACTAAATGGATAGAATTCAAGCCCATTGCCTCCTTAACCTCTGCTAAAGCCGTGAAATTCATACAAGACATAATATTCAGATTCGGAATACCAAACAGCATCATAACTGATTTAGGATCCAACTTCACGAGTTCAGAATTCTTTGACTTCTGCGAGCAAAAGAGCATTCAGATCAAGTATGCATCTGTAGCCCATCCAAGAGCCAACGGGCAAGTTGAGCGAGCCAACGGGATGATATTGGATGCACTCAGGAAAAAGATTTTCGATAAGAACGAAAAATTCGCAGGAAAGTGGATAAGGGAATTACCCTATGTTGTTTGGAGCCTAAGAACCCAACCTAGCCGAGCTTTGCATGGAAACACTCCTTTCTTCATGGTCTATGGGTCAGAGGCAGTGCTGCCCGCTGATCTCAAGTTTGGGGCGCCAAGGCTGATCTTTGAAAGTATGGCAGAAGCTGAGACCACCAGGCTGGAGGACATAGACGTACTCGAGGAAGAACGGTTAAACGCAGTAATCCAATCAGCAAGATACCAGCAGACTCTAAGGCGCTATCACGACAAGGCTGTGCGGCAACGATTCTTCTCAGTAGGGGAGCTCGTCCTTCGCCGAATTCTAACAGGAGAAGGACGACACAAGTTATCACCCTTATGGGAAGGACCCTTCGTAGTAGCAGAAGTCACTCGGCCCGGATCATATCGCCTCACTCAGATAGATGGCACAGAAGTTGGGAACTCCTGGAACATAGAACACCTGAGAAAGTTTTATCCTTAGCCGTACCTCAAAACTGCTGGGATAACGGTGATGTACTCTGTAAAATGGAAATATGTCATCAATAAAGAAAAGGTCTCAAGGATACTCAATTTATTTACGATTGACTTGCACGCTTACTTAACTCGGGGTGACCACTATGCCCTGCTAACGGAGCAATCGGCTTAAGTTGGCAACAACTTAAGGCGGTGCAACATGCTCACGCGTACTTAACTCGGGGTGACCACTATGCCCTGCTAACGGAGCAATCGGCTTAAGTTGGCAACGACTTAAGGCGGTGCAACATGCTCACGCTTACTTAACTCGAGGTGACCACTATGCCCTGCTAACGGAGCAATCGGCTTAAGTTGGCAACGACTTAAGGCGGTGCAACATGCTCACGCTTACTTAACTCGGGGTGACCACTATGCCCTGCTAACGGAGCAATCAACTTAAGTTGACGGCAACTTAAGACCAATGCAACATGCTCGCGCCTATATAATTCAGGGGATGATTTCCATACCCCACAAACAAAATTCATAGTCATCATGCGTCATTACTACCAAACTCATTAACTAAAAAATTCTGATACAATGAGAGAGTAACTATGTTATTCAAATAAACCGGTGTCCTCTAACAAATATTCAATCATGCAAGCTGCGCGCTTGGAGCACGCGAAATGTTTTCTCTATTTTGCAATGTCTTTTCCAGGAGCAATTGACGAAGAAGGACGACTCGAGGAATCAGGGGCAGCGTTCACGTCAGCCCTTATATCTTCAGGAACGACTACGCCAGGTCTCCTCATCAAGATTCGTCCCGCTCGAATGGCCTTATCCATGGCCCTATCGCGCTGGGCTCTCAGAGTACTGGAAGTCTCTTCAGCAACCTTGACAGCCAACTGGGCAGCCTCTAGCTCCTGGGTAACAGATTTCTTGGAAGCACGCAGATTCTTGATGACAACGTCTTTAGCCGATATCAACTCCCTAAGGCGAATCACATCATCCAAGGACTCCTGCAGCTTATAGCGAAGATTGTCTAACTCCTCCATGGAAAAGCGATGACTCCTCTCCAGGATGGTCAGCGAGTTGCTAGAATCACGATACAACCTATCAAGATTGTCACGAGAAGCGGCGAGGATACGTTTTTCTTCCTGCAAGCACAGGTCAGTTCCTTCAGAAAACCAGGCAAATAATAAGAGCACAGCAAGGCGAAAGCGCAGTTTCGTATATCACCTTTTCAGAGTCGAGCTGAGCATGCAGGGAAGAACTTAACGCATTGGCATCATCTAAGGCGGCAGAGACCTGACTCAGCTCAATCTGACCTTGAGAGTATTTTTCTTCAAGATCAGTGCATCGCTGAGACAGTTCAGCCTGATCCTGAGAATGTTTTTCCTCAAGAATTGCAATCTGACGAGTCATTCCTAGCAAAAGATAACTAAACAAAACGAGGTCAGAAGGTAAAACAGTCCACAACAAGCGCGAAGAAAAGAAAAAAGGGCACTAACCAGCGTTAGTCGCCTCCAACTCGGATACACGACGATGAAGTGACACTGGATTCCAACACGAAAGAGACGAAGCCACTTCTGGGACAGGAGCACCCTGCAATCTCAGCTGGCTGGTCATCCCATCCACCAAAACCTGATGAGAAGAACAGATGAGCATAATGGCAAAAGTTCATGCAATGTAAAAATCAAGCTAAGAAACAGCACAGTACCTGGAGGTTGGAGAAGAACGAAGGAATCCCCAAGTCAGGAGAAATCAGATGATAACCAGGCGCAAGGTCATCACCCGAAGCAGCTTGCAACGGAACAGTGGGAATTAGTTCAGCGCCTTCAACAGAGCCGGATACCCGATCAGCGGGGACGCTGCCCTCCAAAGCGACGCCCCGGTCCAAAGTTTGGGCCACCACCATGTAGCCAGAGTGTGGAGGTGACCCTGCGTGAACGTCCATGGAAGTGCCGGAAGGAGACCCTGTTTGGGCACCCTCGGGGACTGGGCCATAGTTGGCACTGCCCACTTGAGCTGGATTATCCCCGGCAGCACCCTCGGGGGCTGGGCAGTAGCTCGCACTCTTCGCCCGAGCTAAGTCATCCCCGACGACACCCTCGGGGGCTAGACATGTGTCAACACCATTCTTGAGGTCCAAACTTTCAGCAGTAACCACCTCTAAGGTTGATGGGCCCTCGGCTACTTCCATGGAATCAGGACAATCCAAGTTAGCATCCCGACCCTCGAGATCGCGCTCTAAGGTTGACGAGGCACGGGATGACCTCAACCCAGCGTCCGGCACGGCACCACAAGCTTCCGTTACATCATCATCCACTGGCCCTGATAACAAGTCCTCTGGGACCATATCCTCGAGAGTTTGATCAAAGTCGGCCAGGGATATGTTTTGCAGACCAACAAGGGCAGATAAAGCAGGAGAAGGAACTCCACTACTTTCCCCACTGGCGAGGAATTGCCGACTGTTCTTCCGAGTCAGAGGGACCTCATTCTCTTCCTCTCCGTCGTCTTCATCAGCAATACTGGCAACACCCCCATTGGGATCAACGACGGATGGAGTACACCCATTGGGATCAGCAACAGACATACCACACCCATTGGGATCAGCATCAGTAAATTCAGGCACAGGAACCTCCTCATCGGCAGGAACCGAGGGACCAGCACTCTGATCCAAACTAGATATTCGCCGAATACGTCTCTTTTTCTTTTTCTGCTCATCAACAGAAAGATCAGTTTGATTGGTTCGGCAGGGATGCCTCGAGCGAGCACGGACAGGTCTCTGAACATCCAAGGTTGTACCGACCTCTGGGAGAGGTGCCACTGTCAATGTCTCAGCAGGAGTAGCGTCAGAAGAATCTTCAGCCAACATATCAAGCATGGCATTCATTTCCGCATCATTAGGATCCAAAGGCACCTCGAAATGGACTTGTCGTTCATCATCAGGAATTTTCCCAAGTGAGGCAACCAAAGCATTGACTTCTTCATCAGAGGGCCGCGTTCTAAGGCCCAAATTGCCATCAGTCGCAGGTGGATTTGACACGAAAAGAGTGAAGGCCTTGGCAGGAGGCAGATTCCAGGCCGAGTACGCCACCGGAGCACCAACATTGGATACTTTGCCCCTGAGAATCATCTCCAGTCGGCTCACCAAATCTGCAGAAGGGATTCTCTTGTTGATAACTCGAGTTGAGTCGGCTAACCCTTGATACAGATAAGCCGGGTGGACCCTATCTTTCAGTGGTTGAATGTTTTTGAAAACAAAGTCAGCAACTACAGCTTTAGCAGTTAAACCTCTCTCTTTCAACAGTCCAACTTCAGCTAGCAGCACACTGGCTTCGGCTACCTCCTCGTCTGTGGGCGACTCGGTCCAGCTTGGGGTGCGAACGTCTGGCTGTCTTCCCGACCGGGGGGGAGAGAATTTCCATAGTTATCAACTATAAACCACTCCAGGCGCCATCCCTTAATGCTGTCTTTAAGGGGAATCTCAAGATATTCAGTCTTCCGTCCCCGGCGCATCTCCAAACTGGCACCTCCGACCAACTGATGTTGTCCCCCGGCCATCCCAGGGCGACAGTGATACAGGTATTTCCACAAGCCAAAATGCGGCAGTACGCCAAGAAAGGCTTCACATAAGTGGACGAAGATGGAAATTTGCAGAATTGAGTTAGGGTTCAGATGGGTTAGGTTGATGTGGTAGAAATCAAGGAGACCACGGAAAAAGGGAGAAATAGGAAGGCCAAGGCCGCGGAGAAGAAAAGGAGCGTAAACCACGGACTCGTGGGTATCTTCTGTCGGGACCGTAGTCCCGTGGCAAATCCGCCAAGAACAGAGTTCCCGTGGAGGAAGAACCCCGATGGACACGAGGTGGAGGAGTTCGGCTTTGGAGATGATAGACATGTGGTTACCTGCAAAAGGCAACTGGCTGTTGGGATCGATTGGAGGAATCACCACAGCGGACGAGCTTGCGATTTTCCTCTTGGGAGCCATCTCGATTCTACCAGTGAGCAGATTGGAGGCGAGCGCAGAGAGGATTTGGGAGCAGGAATGCAAGAACTAGGGCGCGGAAAGCAAAAGCGGCTAAAAGTGCAGCTCTTATGGGATATTCTCGGACCAGATACCGTTTCAAAAAGTGCCCAGTCATCACCCGGCAGTTATTTCCGAAATCCCAGCATGCCACGTGGTCATTCGGCAGCTATTTCCAAAAAACTGGTGGGCCATCTCCTCACTCGGGTGTTAATCCTCAAAATAACTCGGCGTTGCCTCTAAAATGCCGACGTCACTACTCAGTCACTCGGCGTTGCCTCTAAAACGCTGATCTCGAGTTCAATCGTTCGGCATTACTTCTAAAATGCCAACGTTGACCTTCAATCACTCGGCGTTGCCTCTTAAACGCTGATCTCGAGTTCAATGACTCGGCGTTGCCTCTAAAATGCCGACGTCACTACTCAGCCACTCGGCGTTGCCTCTAAAACGCTGATCTCGAGTTCAATCGTTCGGCATTACTTCTAAAATGCCAACGTTGACCTTCAATCACTCGGCGTTGCCTCTAAAACGCTGATCTCGAGTTCAATAACTCGGTGTTGCCTCTAAAATGCCGACGTCACTACTCAGCCACTCGGCGTTGCCTCTAAAACGAAGATCTCGAGCTCAATCGCTCGGCATTACTTCCAAAATGCTGACAACGACCTTTAATCACTCGGCGTTGCCTCTAAAACGCTGATCTCGAGTTCAATAACTCGGTGTTGCCTCTAAAATGCCGACGTCACTACTCAGTCACTCGGCGTTGCCTCTAAAACGCTGATCTCGAGTTCAATCGTTCGACATTACTTCTAAAATGCCAACGTTGACCTTCAATCGCTCGGCATTACTTCTAAAAACGTTGATACAGACTGCAATATTGCTCGGCGGCTACTTCTGGAAGCGTCAGTATAATGATCAAGCTGTTCGTCTATGGTCTCAAAAGAATCAGATTTATAATCAAACAAAACGAGTCATCAAGAGGAAACCAAATTCATTCTTCATTAAGGGAAGTGGCAATACTTACAAATCAACTCATTATGAGTTGATACTCCCCTACTGCTACTACTACTACTACGCTACACTATACTACTCTACATTACTAATACTACTACATTATTTCACTATACTATTTCTAATCTATACTAATATCTAAAAAGACCAGTGGCATCTAGCCACTGGCCCTGCCCCTGCCGCTGCCGCCGCCCCTGGTGCTGCCCCTGCTGCTGCCGTCCTTGGTGCTGCCCTTGCTGCTGCCGTTGCCGCCGCCCCCGCCACTGCCGCTGCCGTCGTCGTCGTCGTCGTCGTCGTCGTCGTCGTCGTCGTCCTCGCCCTCGCCGCCGCCGTCCGAGTCCTCCTCATCCGAGGAGTACTCAGACTCATCCGAGCCCTCGAGCCCGGAGCGCTCGACGGCCCGGATGTACGTCCAGACCTCCGCGGCTATCCCCTGGGAGTCGTCCGAGTCATCGGACGACGCCGGGGGAGAGACGGGAGCCGGAGACCCTTCGGACTCGGAGGAGAACTCCTCCTCCGAGTACTCCGAGTCGCCGAAGTCCTCCGATGGAGGAGTCGGCTCGCGCTTGCGCTTGTTGTTTTTTCCCATGGTGGAAGCAAGCGGGAAAGAAGAGAAGGAAGCAGTAAGGAATAGCGAAGAGATGTGAAGATACCAGAGGGGCAACAGCGTTATTTATAGAAGAGAAAGGCAACTGCTCACCTCCAACCGCGGTCACTGAACAGTCGCAAAGCATTCAATATGCACTTCCACCCGTCCGAAGACACGTCAGGCGGCTGACGCCGTTTCATGCAGCACTACACCCATTGGGACTCCAGTCAACAGTGCAAAGGATATGATTACACTCGCCATCCCATCACATTACAACTCAGAAGCAACCGGTTAAAACACTCAGCGTACCAAGCCGTCCCTTGCCCACACCCATTGGGGGGGGGACGCCCAGGAATTGTCAGTATATTTTTCAAAATGGTCACATCTGTACAGAGCATGCAGTGAATGCCTCAAGACAAAAATAAGATATCAACAAGAGTTAGAGGGAAGCCAAGTATAGCCAGCAGAGTGCAAAATATGGTCAACAGACATGACTTGAAGACTAGACAGAGAACGTCCATCGAATGTCCAATCAGTTGCAGAGCAAATAAACTACGCTACCTAGCAAGATATGGAAGGATTGCAAATTCGGCTGCAAAAGACAAAGCACATGCTGACCTCTGAAGCATAATATCGATGACATAGCACGGATGACATCATGCCGACTTTTTTATAAGTAGAAAGAGTAATCTTCAGCAAAAGGACATAAAAAGAAGACCTTCAAGCGAATTATTCTCAAGAAATCCACTTGAAGGTCGGGGGCTACACCCATTGGGTGCACCTTCGGTGCACCCCATGGATTGTTATTCTAAGCCGAGATCATGCCGATTTCTAAAGAGCATGGGACAAGATTAAAAAGCCAATCTTCAACCGAAGTGAAGGAACACAAATGGAAATAATCTCTACTGAAGACCTTCGAGTAGATTATTTTCTAAAATCTACTCGAAGCTCGGGGGCTACACCCATCCGGTGCACCCAATGAAGTTCAGAATCCTACGAATAGGAATGCCGATCTCTAAGACACAGGCACGAAACTAAGTTTTGGTCAACAAGTGATCGAAGCAGGAGAGAACAACAGGAAGCTGTCTTTCTTCAAATCACCTGCAAGCTGGACCGGGGATCTTCGGGTTGATTACCTCTAAATTAACCCAAAGATCGGGGGCTTGTGGGGGATAGATATCCCCCGGGTCCACTAAAAGAGTAAAGGACCTCACGAAGGGCCCAAGGGCCCAATAAATCGTAAGGTTATTCTTTCGTGGGCCTGGGGAGAAACAACCAGCAACGCAGAACGACATGAGGCCGGATTGGTGCAAACCCGGACGGCCCACAGCGTCGAGCAAGTGACCGCAACGGAGATCCGACTTTCCCGCGCTGGAGCCTCCATGCAACGAAGCCACGTGAGGATAAGTCGGCGAGGGTTACGTAAAGGATAATTTCAAGAGGTTTACTATCTTTTAGCCACTTGTTGTTATCTTATCCATGTGTACTGCCCCACGGTCGAGTATATAAGGCCTAGGGGGCACCCCTTCAGAACGATCGACCCATTCTTTAGCCACCCACATCAACTCTCTGTATTCTCGATCCAGAGAGCTCTCTTGTAACCATATCCACCAAGCATACTCATCAGGACGTAGGGTGTTACGCATCACTAAGCGGCCCGAACCTGTAAATCTTGTCCACCGTCCCTCGTGCGATCGGCACGAACCATTCTGCTACAGTTGTTGACACCTTCCTACTCCTAAAACACCTTGAGGGGCAACCCCGGGTGTGCGGTCGGACCCTAAACACCGACACCGCGCGCCTCTCTGTCAGCGTGTCTCTGTCCCCCGCATTTGAATAACTCTGAGAAATTTTGTTAAAAAATATGATTGCAACTGCTGGTCTGATGTAATTGCAACTGCTGGTCTGGTGTGATTGCAACTTCTATATAACTATGTCCAAAAATCTATTAAATAAACAAGATTGCAACTGCTGGTCTGATGTAATTGCAACTGTGGGTCTGGTGTGATTGCAACTTCTATATAACTATGTCCAAAAATCTATTAAACAAACAAGATTGCAACTGCTGGTCTGGTGTAATTGCAACTGTGGGTCTGGTGTGATTGCAACTTCTATATAACTATGTCCAAAAATCTATTAAACAAACAAGATTGCAACTGCTGGTCTGGTGTAATTGCAACTTCTGGTCTGGTGTGATTGCAACTTTTATATAACTATGTCCAAAAATCTGTTAAACAAACAATGATTGCAACTGCTGTCTGGTGTAATTGCAACGGCTGGTCTGGTGTGATTGCAACTCCTATATAACTATGTCCAAAAATCTGTTAAACAAAACAATGATTGCAACTGCTGCCTGGTGTAATTGCAACTGCTGTCTGGTGTAATTGCAACTGCAAGTCTGGTGTGATTGCAACTTATGTGAAGAGGTTGAGCCGTTCGCGGAGGAGCCGTTCACAGAGGAGCCGTTCACGGAGAAAGAGGGGCGGGGGCGGGAAAGTAAAAATATTCTGTCCGGAGCGTGCGGGAGGGACGAAACCGGCCTGGGTGGGACGGTTGGCTCGGACCTGGCACATAGGTTCGGCCTGGGTGCATTCTCTATATTGAATGCACCCAGGTGTAATATATAAATACAGTATATATATATATATATATATATATATATATATATATATATATATATATATATATATATATATATATATATATATATATATATATATATATATATATATATATATATATACACACACACACGTCACTAAACCTAAAGCTAGTGATGTGTTTATATATACATGTCACTAAACAGATCACAATACAGACACGTAAAATAAACATATGTCTCTGAATTATTACCGTATTTTGCTAGTGATTTGTTTTTACAATAGATATCACATGTGCACTATCGTTAGTGATGTGTTTTTAACAAATGTCACGGACAGTCGCGTCCTCTTTGAACAATTTTGAGGTTGTCACTAGCTAGTAGCTCTAGTTCAAGCGTAGATTATGGGTATTCTTATTTTAAATTACAAGAAAATGGATTTGGACCACCGTAGGATGTACTCATAAAAAGGTAGGCCTACAAAATTGAAGTGGCATGATCCTATAATATAATGGCGTTGCTAGTGGATAGTTTCGGTGGACCATGGCATATCCTAACGGTGTAACACCCCGGATTTTGGTATATAAAAATTTCTTTGCTTTGTACTCAAAATTCATATGTTACTTTTTCCTTTATTCACTTTTATTTTTCTTTTATCAAATCAGTAGAGAGTTATTTGGTTCTATAGCAGCGAGAGCTCTAGTAGTGTCATGATTATTGCATTCATGCTGCTTCATACTGGTTTCAAGTGCAAGAAGTGTTTGAATCATGTCAATATATCTCGTAGAAGTTTCCCATAAATTCTCGTATTTTTCTGAATATTTTTCAATTTTTCGAAATTTAAAATCTATTTATTTTATACACTTAAAAACATTTTCAAAAGTTCTAAATATGTTTTTTGAGTTCATTGGGTGCCACATCATGTCTAGGAATTTTCCTAGAATTTTTGGAGCCTTCGAGATATTTTTTGGATAGTAAAAACTATTTTACCCTTTTCTGTAAATGCATTTTAATTTTAAAAATAGGATAATTACGAAAAATAAAAGATCTTCAAACCCTAGCAATATATATAAATGGCTGGAATCCTCTCGTCGAGCTCTTTTCAAAATTCAAAACCCCACCCTTAGATTCAATCCGAAACTCCCGGAATCGCTCGCCGAAGTTCGGAGGTGGTTCCAACTCCAGCGACAACTCTGGCGAGCAATTACTTTCGATCCGTGCGTCGTCAGCAGAATCTAAGGGTACCGCTGCGTTCGTTTTGTCGAGAGCTTTGTCTCGGTGCCTTCGATTCGTCGATCCGACAAACGATTCATCCCCAATCTACGATTTTGTGCTCGGCTCCAGCGAGGGTCGTCTTCTCCAGGAGTTTCAGGACTTTGAGGAGTTCTAATCTAGACTAGCGACGAACCCCTAGTCGGCTGCTTGTGAATGCCTTTTTCTTACTACGTTTTGTTAAGCACTTTGATTTATGTTTAAGTTAATGACTATATGAATGTCTTGGGTATCATGATGTAATAAAGTTATACTTATTTCCGCTATTATTTGAGCATTATGTGATGATGTCTAGTTATGTAATCGTTGTATATGTGAATTTCTGATCCTGACACGTAGATGGTTTGCATTCGGTTTACCTTCTAAAACCGGGTATGACAAACGGGTGCTTGGTTTGAGGAATCAATCCACCCAAGATGAGGTAGTATACCATAAGTCAATTCCTCAAATTTGGTGAGATAACCTCATTCCTCATATTAGTATTAACTAACTAACTATGAGGAATAAGATGATGATAGATTAACTCATTTCATTCCATAAACTAAACAAAAAATGGAGAGCGAGAAGATGATGGACCAACTTATTCATCAAACCAAACACTCTATAATGTGGCTCACCGGACCATGAGTCCACTAAGACAAAAAAAAAAGAAATTGATATGTATTATATTTATATTTTAATGTATGCACTTATGAAGTTTAATGTTAAATCTATAGTTTCAAATGCTATTCTTATTTTTATATTCTAAATTGTATACAAATTTATTATTGATTATACTAAATTATTTTTGAATTTTGTGACATACCTAATAAAAAAATACTAGCGACGCCATTGCTATAATACGAACAAGAGAAATATATTATAACAATTTTTTACCGCTCCAATCATTAATTTTACATACTACACGGAACTGTAGTATACCAATATATTTTAGGTACTGTTTGAACCATAGAGCTAATAGTTAAGCAACTAATAAATTATTAGGCCTTGCTCGATTAAAAGAGATGAAATTCCATCATATATTTAATCCGGATTTGGATTGGGTGAATCTATACCTCACACTTAATCCATGATAGGATTAAATCCATCATTTAATCCATGTATCTCTTGAAGTTAATTATTCTTTTGATCTATAGATTATAATATAAACTTGTGTAATATTTTCGTGGATTTGTTCCATACCTAATGAGTTATGCAAAGAATTCATGTCTTTCGTAGTTTAAAAAATTCTCATATCATTGGGTTATAATCCATAATTGGTTTAACCGAATAAAAAAATTGAGTATGCTTGGATTATTTGGGGCATGGATTGTATCATAAATTAAATCCAATCCATGACAACCCAGAGCTGGATTGGTGTAAACGAACAAGGCTTTAACTAGGTTAAGCTAGCTAATGAACTAATTGCTAGATGTGACGTATCTAATAATCAGTTACAATATTAGCTGATGGTGTTTGAAATCTAACAACTAAATTTTAATAGTTAACTATTAGTTTTAGAGATTTCAGATAGAACCCGTCAAATCAGTCTTTCTGATTTTACATAAGCCGACCATTATTAATTTATTATACAGAAAAGCATCGACTTCATGATGACGGTGGATTGAAGGATGAGTATGTAGAGGCCTAGGTATCCATGTCGTATCCGGGCGTATCCGTATCCGATACTCGTTCAGATACGGATATGAGTCTCAGAGAAGTATCCAGGTACCATAGCAAATACTATTTGGTCACTATTACGTAACGGAGTAGCACGTAGTTGTACTGGGCACTGAAACTTCTGCTAACATGCCTTCAAAAATATGCTAAATGCTTCAAAAAAATCATTAGAGAAAAATATGTCAGGGAACTCCCCTTATCTCAGTTAAGGGAAGGCAGAATGACTCATTATTGGGAAGGAGTTTTTAAAGTAAAAGATGATTTTAGTACTGCAAAAATACAGTGGAAAATGGCAGATCGGTTAGCTTTTGGAGAAATATTTGGTGTGGAGTTCCCGCGCCTTTTTGACCTGGCTCGCGATAAAGAAATTTCTGTTGAAAAAGTTTTGCTACCTGACTTCAAGCTTTGTCCTTTCCTTTAGAAGAAGAATTGCTGGCAATCTGATTCCGATTTTTTTAGAATCTTGTGAATTGTTGTAGTAATACCGTTGTTTCAAACCATAAGGATAAAGTGATATGGTCCTTAGGGAACAAGGGATTCTCAGTGAATTCTTTCTACAGAAAAAATGTGTGATCAAGTTACTGTTCTATATTATTTTCTATGCAAAGACAAACTCCCACACAAGATTAAGGGCCCTTCGCAGGAGCTCGTGCTTTTTGCAAATCGTTTGGCAAAATGGCTCCTCCAAAAAAGCACCACACTGAACAGCAAAGAGCTCCAGCTCCTGTGCAAACTGTGTAGACTGCAGAGCCGACATCGCCACCAGTGGACAGCGTCTTCCAGTGGACCTTGCTCACCATGCTCTCTATCGTGCTTCTCTGTTGCGCCGGCCAAGAACCGAGTGCCAGCCATGGACAGACCGTGCGTCGTGCCATGGGCAGCAGCTAGGCCTCGACCAGCCCCAACGCGCCATGTGTTGCTGCTTGGGCGGCTGCCAAGGCAGTGCCATTGAAAGGGAAATAGGGTCAAACCTTTTCCTATATGAATTTTGGTGGTTGAATTGTCCAACACAAATAATTGGACTAACTAGTTTGCTCTAGATTATGAGTTCTACAGGTGCCAAAGGTGCAACACAAACCAATACAAAGTCAAATAAAGGGTTCAAATAAAAAGAGCAAAGGACAACCGAAGGCTGCCCTAGTCTGGCGCACCAGACTGTCCGGTGTGCCATCGGACAGTGTCCGGTGCACCACCGGACAGTGTCCGGTGCACCAGGGTGGATCAACTCGAACTTGCTAGCTTCGGAAATTTGGGGAAGCCGCTCCGCTATAATTCACCGGACTGTCCGGTGTGCCATCGGAGCAACGGCTACTTCGCGCCAACGGTCGTCTGCAAAGGAACAGTGAAAGTGAACAGTGCGCGCCTGCGCGCGCAGAAGTCAGAGCAGCGCCAGAAGGCGCACCGGACAGTGAACAGGACCTGTCCGGTGCACCACAGGACTGTCCGGTGGCCCCACTTGTCAGAGCTCCAACGGTCGAACCCTAACGGTTGGGTGACGTGGCTGACGTACCGGACAGTGTCCGGTGATGCACCGGACTGTCCGGTGCGCCATACGACAACAGCCCCTCCCAACGACCACTTTGGTGGTTGGGGCTATAAATACCCCCAACCACCAACACTTCAAAGGCATCCAAGTTTTCAGCCATTGCATTCAATACAAGAGCTCTAGACTTCACTCTAAGACACAAACAAAGAGATCAAATTCTCTCCCAAGTCCAAAGATCATTCCAATCAAATAGTGACTAGTGAGAGAGTGATATTTGTGTTCTTTTGAGTTCTTGCACTTGGATCGCTTTTCTTCTTCCTCCTTTCTTGTTTTCAACTCAATTGTAATCAAGACAAGAGACACCAATTGTGTGGTGGTCCTTGTGGGGACTTAGTGTCCCGATTGATTGAGAAGAGAAGATCACTCGGTCTAGGTGACCATTTGAGAGAGGGAAAGGGTTGAAAGAGACCCAGTCTTTGTGACCACCTCAACGGGGAGTAGGTTTACAAGAACCGAACCTCGGTAAAACAAATCACCGTGTCATCCGCTCTATTTCTTTGGTTGATTTGTTTTCGCCCTCTCTTTCGGACTTGTTTATATTTCTAACGCTAACCCTGGCTTGTAGTTGTGCTTAAAGTTTGTAAATTTCAGATTCCGCCTATTCACCCCCCTCTAGGCGACTTTCAATTGGTATCGGAGCCCGGTACTTCATTGGAGCTTAACCGCTCGAAGTGATGTCGGGAGATCATGCCAAGAAGGAGGTCATGACCGGCGAGAAGCCCGCTACAAGCCACAGGAAGGCTCCATCAAGGGAGTCCGGCTCCAAAGGAAAGGGAGAATCACACTCCCACAACAAGTCGCATCGGAGTGGCGATAAGAAGAAGAAGATGAAGAAGGTGGTCTATTATGAGACCGACTCTTCGTCGCCATCTACCTCCGGCTCCGACGCGCCGTCCGTAACTTCTAAGCGCCATGAGCGCAAGAAGTTTAGTAAGATCCCCCTACGCTACCCTTGCATTTCTAAACGTACTCCATTACTTTCCGTTCCATTAGGCAAACCACCGGTTTTTTACGGTGAAGATTATAACATGTGGAGTGATAAAATGAGGCATCACCTAACCTCACTCCACACTAGTATTTGGGACGTTGTTGAGTTTGGAGTGCAGGTACCATCCGTAGGGGAAGAAGACTATGACTCGGACGAGGTTGCCCAAATCCAACACTTCAACTCCCAAGCCACCACTATACTCCTTGCCTCTCTAAGTCGAGAGGAGTATAACAAGGTGCAAGGGTTAAAGAGCGCCAAGGAAATTTGGGACGTACTCAAGACCGCGCACGAAGGAGACGAGGTGACCAAGATCACCAAGAGGGAGACGATCGAGGGGGAGCTCAGTCGTTTCATGCTCAACCAAGGAGAAGACCTGCAAGCCATGTACAACCGGCTAAAAACCTTGGTGAACTAAGTGCGCAACCTCGGGAGAACCAAATGGGATGATCATGAAATGGTCAAAGTTATTCTTAGATCACTCGTATTTCTTAACCCTACTCAAGTTCAATTAATTCATGGTGATCCTAGTTATAAACTAATGTCTCCCGAGGAAGTGATAGGAAAATTTGTGAGCTTTGAATTGATGATCAAAGGCTCCAAGAAGATCATCGAGCAAGGCGCCTCCTCCTCCGTACCCGAGGCACAACCCGTTGCATTCAAGGCAACGGAGGAGAAGAAAGAAGACTCTACACCAAGTAGGGTCCCCATCGACGCCTCCAAGCTCGACAACGAGGAAATGGCGCTCATCATCATCAAGAGCTTCCGCTAAATCCTAAAACAAAGGAGGGGGAAAGACTACAAGCCCCGCTCCAAGAAGGTTTGCTACAAATGTGATAAGCCCAGTCATTTTATCACTAAATGTCCTTTGTCTAGTGATAGTGATAGGGATAACGACAAGAGGGGGAAGAAGAAGGAGAAGAAGAAATATTACAAGAAGAAGGGCGGCGATGCCCATATTTGCTGGGAGTGGGATGTAACACCCGGATTTTAGGGGTCCAAAACCCGGGGTTAACATAAACACCAGGTATGCTGGGACCAAGTCTCATACATATGATGTATAGTGGCACAGGGTCGAATGTCACATCTTTATATATAACAGGAGTTCTATACAAATAAATAATTACATTATAGGGAGACAACGGTCCAGCAACCCGAAGTTGACTGGGAGACGACGACCTAGACCTCTCACGAACTCATCACAGCATCCTCCAAGCGCCTCATCCTGCAGTACCTGTTCTTGCCCTGTGGTGTATGTGAGACAGCAAGAGTGAGCTCACATACGTTCATCGCTCAACAAGTTGTGGGGAATAATGTGCATGAACTCGCCAAAGGTGGGAGCTCACGTGAAGTGTAAGGCTTACCAAAGAAGATGGTTAGAGCTGAGCATTGCTTTTAAAGTTGGTCAAAATTTTATTAGCAGTTACTAAGTATAAGTAAATACCAAACCCAATTAAGTAATAGAACAAAAGTATCAACATCACCTGCAATGCAATGCATATGACAAATTGAATTTAGTTCCATAGATTAATCATGTGAGTGTCCGAGCTGCTCTTGACCGTGAGCACGGCTAGTATACCAGTTTTACACTCTGCAGAGGTTGCGCATCTTTACCCACAAGTCGTGTTACCCATCTGCCACAGAGTTGATCAGACTCCATACACCTCTACCTAGGAAGCGAGGCAGGGTACCACTACGAGGCCTTTACAAAGTTCCACTAGCTTCCGAAAACCCGCTACAGTTTATAGGAAGATCCAGTGCAGGAATCCCTTGCAGGACCGCCATCGCAGCAAAATCCTCCCGAGGGCCTCCCTACACTGACCTCTCCCCTACTGCCCTTGCCCCTTTCGGGTAAGGTAGTCTTCCACTAGCTTTCCTAATTAATCAGCCAAGGGCGTCCCATTCCACCCTTGTGGTAGCACTGTTTTCCCGGGTGGTTCTCCATGTTCCAATTAACATGATGATCTTAACATGAACAATAAATAACAACTGATAACAAAAGTGTAATTATGAATAGTGTATCTCCATACCCAAAACCACATATAGCACTAGCAAGTACTACCCAAAAAGTTCAGTGATAAACAAGGTATAAAGATAGACAAACTAGGGTATCCTATTGGGTCCCATCAAAATTAACCTATGCAGATCATTATGATTAATTAGAACATGGCTGGGTAAAAAGAAGTGATCAAGGGCACAACTTGCCTGGGCCTTGAGATTCCAGGTACCAGGATGATCTTCAGGTGATTCGTGACCTCACTGCTAGTCGTAGCAATACAAACAAACAGTGTATAGGCAAAATTAACATTACACCAAACATATATGCCAAAATACATATTAATAATCTATATATTAAAATAAGATCACAGGAAAAAGAATTATTAATTTTGGAGTTGTAGAATTCAAGTTATGATTTTCCTAAGGTTTAATGTGATTAAAATATGATTAAATGATAAATAAATTTCCTGACAGAGTTTATGTCAAAACAGAGACACTAAATGATGAAGAATATTATTACAAAATTTTAGAAACTGGAATGGTTCAATTTGGAGCTAAAATAAATTTTCTATGAATTATCTAAGTTCTAGCAATTATTTTCATATTAAAAATCTATTTTCTATTTAATTTATTCAATTTAAACGAGTTCTGGACTGGGCCTCATTTTCCAGAGAGTTCAGGGGTTGCAGTGTAAAATTTCTAAGACCCAGAGCACAGTACGAGTGGATGGCGGGTTGGTTTTAACTAAACTGAGGGGCTTCCTTGCAAAACTGATATCGGACTCCTATACCAGGACACATGGCGCCCTGCGACTGGCTGAAATCATGCCACACCCCGGTGCACATGGTGAGGCGCACGGGATCCGATCCACACAAGATCCCCACCACCGCCCGCACGTGCATATAAGTGGGATCGCCCCTGGACCGTCGGATCAACAATCAATGGCCCAGATTTAAAGTGTCGAAGGGGTATCTCTCTTCTAATCGCAGCCACACATCCGAGATGGACGGCCCCGAGGGCATCTTCCCCACCCGGCCACGCACGACGGTGGCGCCGCCCACCATCGCGGCGGAAACTCGCCGGAGCAATGCTAATCTCCCCCTCTGCTACTACATTTCGACCCCCGTTCGGTGCAATACGAAGAGGAGACGAGAGCGGACAGAGAGAAAGAGTTCAATACCGGGATATGAGGCGGTGAGTACGCTGCCTGCGACGTGAGGCGGGTCCGTGGCGGCGTTGAATCCCACGGCGAGAAATTGCGGCACAGTTGGCCCCCAATCGAGCCTGGGATGTCCCCGTGCACCACCAGTGTATCTCCCCGAAGCGCCCTGGCCCAGATTCGAGGTCGCGTCGGTGATGTAACCCCGGGTCGACGGCAGCGGCCTCCATGGCGGATCCGCGATGACGGCGAGCAATCGAGAGGGTTTGAGGTCACGGCCCTCCCGGTGAAGCCAAGTAGTCCCTCCCCGAGGTACCCAGTAGCAACCTCGGACAAGGTCCCGGGACCGCGGAGGTCGCGAACGCGTGTATGGCTACGGCGGCGTGGTTCCCTCCCCCGCCACACACCTTGTCCATGGTGAATTCCCGGGCTCCCCTTTTTTTTATACCCCGAGCCACGCGAGATCTTCGGGGACGAGATGGCCGCGCCGAGCGCGAAATCCGCGGGAGGTTGTGGGTTTTCAACGGAATCCCGAGCTCCCCGGCGGCAGCGGCAACAACACGAGCACGCGTGGGTTTCGGTTGAAGACGACACCGACTACGAGGGCCCACCTGGCAGCGAGGAGATGAGGCGAGCACGGAAGAGCCCCGGTCGACTGACGAGGGGGCCCCAACCGCCAGAGAAACACGACGCGCCCGCAAGAGAGAGCTTTGGCTGACTCGCGGGCCCCACCTGGCAGTCACCTGGCGCGCGCGCGACTGAGTTAGCATAGTGGGCCGCGGAAGAGAAGAGGTGATGGGCCAAAAACGAAATCGAAGCCCAGTTAGGCTAGTTTTGTTTTATTCTTTTCCCCTTCTATTCCTTTCTTCTTTATTTCTAAGTTTAATTTACATCCGAATTTTAAATTCAAAGTTGTTCCAAATGTATTCTAAATCATATTGTGAAATTAAGATTACCAACTTTGGAAAATATAGCTACATTATTTTTATTTTATTTTTTTTTATCACACCCCTCTTCTCAATTTCAAAAATCCTAATTTCCCATTTAGGGTTTTAATTCAACTTCTAGTAATTATTATCTTATTTTCATTATTATTTTATTTATTGCACAAAAATCCAATATGATGCACTTTCTCTTTATTTTAATACCATTGGTTTTAAATAAATCAATCTCAACCATAGGTGTTCTCTTCAAATGATAAACATAGATAACATACATATATATAAAAGGATATGATTTCTCATTTTACAAAGTGGGTATTACAAATCCTACCCCCCTTAAAAATAATCTCGTCCTCGAGATTAGTAAGAAAGAGGATATAGGAAAAGTGATTTGAAATTTAGCTTTTAGTTTCTAATTAGTTCAAAAATCAAGAGTCTCTTTTTTTTTGTTAGTTATTAGGAGAGCATAGGTATATATGGTTATAGACACTTTATTATGCAGGATAAAAGATATCTTTTAAAGCCTATATAGGTTTGGGCAAGAAAGAGTGGGGTAAGGAAAGACTCCATCCAAGATTGTGGATCTTGACTCATCTTTCTTCCTTATCGAGGTTGAGCTGTTCTTTTTCAGACCTTGGTGTCTTCATTCTTGGGGTTGCCACCAGAGTTAGGGACCTATGGTTAAGATAGATTTGTGGGTGACAAGTAGGTAGAGCAGCTAGTTTAGTGGGTGGCTTTAGGAGTTAAATGAGATTGGTCAAAATTTGGTTTGGTTGTTTGCCTCTAGATTGGTTGGATAGGTCATGTAACCTATGATATGGGTCAAAATCTGGTTTGATGTCAAGTGGTGGTTGATAGATTATGCAATCCATTAAGACTTTATTGATTGGGTAAGTTATGTAACTTGTTATATAGATCGAGTTGTTGTGTATGGCCAAGTTTGATATAAGTCTCCAAATTAGGCTTAAATGATTTAGGAGTATGGCCTTATCCTTTCTACCAGCATTAAGTAACTCACACTAGATTAGATCAAAATAGGATCTAGATTAGATTGGATATGTCTAGATGAGACTAGTTAAAGTTAGATAGATCTTCCTGGGTAGGATATATTTTATCAGGATATGTTATAAATCTCTGTTAGGTTAAAACGGAGGGGTTATGCAACTATCTGATGGGTAAGGTAGTTGCATATGGTTAGGTGGTTGTATATGGTAAAGTTGGTTTAGGGCACCAATTTTAGGTTAGATTGGTATAACTAGTTTGACTAGATAAGATCTAATTAATTTGCATTAGATCATGGTTGTTAAACTAGGGTGGATAAGTATGCTTATTAGGACAAGATGGATCCATAAAGATAAGATAGAATCTTTTGAGACCAGTTAGATCTATTAAGATAGGATAAGTAAAGTGGTTAGGATAAGATGAATCCTTCAAGATAAGATGAATCTATTAAGATAAGAGAATATTTTTAAGATAAGATGGATCTATGAGTGTAGGATAGAATCTCTTAAGATGAGATGGATATTGTTAGGTTGGATACTTTAATGAGGGATAATCTAGTTTGTCTAGTTAGTTTTATAAGCATTATGTAGATGTAATCGTGGACATTACTCCACAACTAATCACACTCAATCAAAGATCCAAATCAAACAAGTATCATAAGAACAAACATTCAAGTGCATAGACACTTAAAAAAAATAGTTTTGTTTTTTGTTCCTAAGATTAGGTTTCCTAATCCTAAAGGTCACTTTAGGCACAGGATTTCAAAGTGTGAAATCCACATTTGTCTTTAGTAATGAAGAGGTAAGAATAATCAGAGTAAAGCGGAATTAGATGAGAAAAAGATTAAGATAAGTTTTAGAAAAGAATCAGAGTAGCAGAGGTAAGTAGATAATGGTTGTCCAGTTCTATCTAGGTTACGTCCTACAGTCAACATTCCTCTGATACCACTTCTGTAACACCCGGATTTTAGGGGTCCAAAACCCGGGGTTAACATAAACACCAGGTATGCTGGGACCAAGTCTCATACATATGATGTATAGTGGCACAGGGTCGAATGTCACATCTTTATATATAACAGGAGTTCTATACAAATAAATAATTACATTATAGGGAGACAACGGTCCAGCAACCCGAAGTTGACTGGGAGACGACGACCTAGACCTCTCACGAACTCATCACAGCATCCTCCAAGCGCCTCATCCTGCAGTACCTGTTCTTGCCCTGTGGTGTATGTGAGACAGCAAGAGTGAGCTCACATACGTTCATCGCTCAACAAGTTGTGGGGAATAATGTGCATGAACTCGCCAAAGGTGGGAGCTCACGTGAAGTGTAAGGCTTACCAAAGAAGATGGTTAGAGCTGAGCATTGCTTTTAAAGTTGGTCAAAATTTTATTAGCAGTTACTAAGTATAAGTAAATACCAAACCCAATTAAGTAATAGAACAAAAGTATCAACATCACCTGCAATGCAATGCATATGACAAATTGAATTTAGTTCCATAGATTAATCATGTGAGTGTCCGAGCTGCTCTTGACCGTGAGCACGGCTAGTATACCAGTTTTACACTCTGCAGAGGTTGCGCATCTTTACCCACAAGTCGTGTTACCCATCTGCCACAGAGTTGATCAGACTCCATACACCTCTACCTAGGAAGCGAGGCAGGGTACCACTACGAGGCCTTTACAAAGTTCCACTAGCTTCCGAAAACCCGCTACAGTTTATAGGAAGATCCAGTGCAGGAATCCCTTGCAGGACCGCCATCGCAGCAAAATCCTCCCGAGGGCCTCCCTACACTGACCTCTCCCCTACTGCCCTTGCCCCTTTCGGGTAAGGTAGTCTTCCACTAGCTTTCCTAATTAATCAGCCAAGGGCGTCCCATTCCACCCTTGTGGTAGCACTGTTTTCCCGGGTGGTTCTCCATGTTCCAATTAACATGATGATCTTAACATGAACAATAAATAACAACTGATAACAAAAGTGTAATTATGAATAGTGTATCTCCATACCCAAAACCACATATAGCACTAGCAAGTACTACCCAAAAAGTTCAGTGATAAACAAGGTATAAAGATAGACAAACTAGGGTATCCTATTGGGTCCCATCAAAATTAACCTATGCAGATCATTATGATTAATTAGAACATGGCTGGGTAAAAAGAAGTGATCAAGGGCACAACTTGCCTGGGCCTTGAGATTCCAGGTACCAGGATGATCTTCAGGTGATTCGTGACCTCACTGCTAGTCGTAGCAATACAAACAAACAGTGTATAGGCAAAATTAACATTACACCAAACATATATGCCAAAATACATATTAATAATCTATATATTAAAATAAGATCACAGGAAAAAGAATTATTAATTTTTGGAGTTGTAGAATTCAAGTTATGATTTTCCTAAGGTTTAATGTGATTAAAATATGATTAAATGATAAATAAATTTCCTGACAGAGTTTATGTCAAAACAGAGACACTAAATGATGAAGAATATTATTACAAAATTTTAGAAACTGGAATGGTTCAATTTGGAGCTAAAATAAATTTTCTATGAATTATCTAAGTTCTAGCAATTATTTTCATATTAAAAATCTATTTTCTATTTAATTTATTCAATTTAAACGAGTTCTGGACTGGGCCTCATTTTCCAGAGAGTTCAGGGGTTGCAGTGTAAAATTTCTAAGACCCAGAGCACAGTACGAGTGGATGGCGGGTTGGTTTTAACTAAACTGAGGGGCTTCCTTGCAAAACTGATATCGGACTCCTATACCAGGACACATGGCGCCCTGCGACTGGCTGAAATCATGCCACACCCCGGTGCACATGGTGAGGCGCACGGGATCCGATCCACACAAGATCCCCACCACCGCCCGCACGTGCATATAAGTGGGATCGCCCCTGGACCGTCGGATCAACAATCAATGGCCCAGATTTAAAGTGTCGAAGGGGTATCTCTCTTCTAATCGCAGCCACACATCCGAGATGGACGGCCCCGAGGGCATCTTCCCCACCCGGCCACGCACGACGGTGGCGCCGCCCACCATCGCGGCGGAAACTCGCCGGAGCAATGCTAATCTCCCCCTCTGCTACTACATTTCGACCCCCGTTCGGTGCAATACGAAGAGGAGACGAGAGCGGACAGAGAGAAAGAGTTCAATACCGGGATATGAGGCGGTGAGTACGCTGCCTGCGACGTGAGGCGGGTCCGTGGCGGCGTTGAATCCCACGGCGAGAAATTGCGGCACAGTTGGCCCCCAATCGAGCCTGGGATGTCCCCGTGCACCACCAGTGTATCTCCCCGAAGCGCCCTGGCCCAGATTCGAGGTCGCGTCGGTGATGTAACCCCGGGTCGACGACAGCGGCCTCCATGGCGGATCCGCGATGACGGCGAGCAATCGAGAGGGTTTGAGGTCACGGCCCTCCCGGTGAAGCCAAGTAGTCCCTCCCCGAGGTACCCAGTAGCAACCTCGGACAAGGTCCCGGGACCGCGGAGGTCGCGAACGCGTGTATGGCTACGGCGGCGTGGTTCCCTCCCCCGCCACACACCTTGTCCATGGTGAATTCCCGGGCTCCCCTTTTTTTTATACCCCGAGCCACGCGAGATCTTCGGGGACGAGATGGCCGCGCCGAGCGCGAAATCCGCGGGAGGTTGTGGGTTTTCAACGGAATCCCGAGCTCCCCGGCGGCAGCGGCAACAACACGAGCACGCGTGGGTTTCGGTTGAAGACGACACCGACTACGAGGGCCCACCTGGCAGCGAGGAGATGAGGCGAGCACGGAAGAGCCCCGGTCGACTGACGAGGGGGCCCCAACCGCCAGAGAAACACGACGCGCCCGCAAGAGAGAGCTTTGGCTGACTCGCGGGCCCCACCTGGCAGTCACCTGGCGCGCGCGCGCGACTGAGTTAGCATAGTGGGCCGCGGAAGAGAAGAGGTGATGGGCCAAAAACGAAATCGAAGCCCAGTTAGGCTAGTTTTGTTTTATTCTTTTCCCCTTCTATTCCTTTCTTCTTTATTTCTAAGTTTAATTTACATCCGAATTTTAAATTCAAAGTTGTTCCAAATGTATTCTAAATCATATTGTGAAATTAAGATTACCAACTTTGGAAAATATAGCTACATTATTTTTATTTTATTTTTTTTATCACACCCCTCTTCTCAATTTCAAAAATCCTAATTTCCCATTTAGGGTTTTAATTCAACTTCTAGTAATTATTATCTTATTTTCATTATTATTTTATTTATTGCACAAAAATCCAATATGATGCACTTTCTCTTTATTTTAATACCATTGGTTTTAAATAAATCAATCTCAACCATAGGTGTTCTCTTCAAATGATAAACATAGATAACATACATATATATAAAAGGATATGATTTCTCATTTTACAAAGTGGGTATTACATGGGACTCCGACGAGAGCTCCACCGACTCCTCCGACGACGAGGACGCCGCCAACATCGCCGTCAACAAAGGTCTTCTCTTCCCCAACGTCGGCCACAAGTGCCTCATGGCAAAGGATGGCAAGAAGAAGAAGGTAAAATCTAGGTCCTCCACTAAGTATGCAACTTCTAGTGATGAGGATAATTCTAGTGATGATGAGGACAACTTGCTTACTCTTTTTGCCAATCTTAACATGCAACAAAAAGAGAAATTGAATGAATTTATTAGTGCTATTCATGAGAAGGATGAACTCTTGGATAGCCAAGAGGACTTCCTTATTAAGGAAAACAAAAAGCATGTTAAGACTAAAAATGCTTATGCTCAAGAGGTAGAGAAGAATGAAAAATTGACTAGTGAGCTTAGCACTTGCCATGACACTATTTCTAGCCTTAGAAATGAAAATGCCAAATTAATTGCTAAGGTTGAGAAATCAAATATTTGTGATGATTCAATTGTTAATCTTAGAAATGATAATGCTAGTTTAATTACTAAGATTGACATGTTGAATGAATCTCTTGCTAGCCTTAAGTTTGAGAATGATAAATTAATTGCTAAGGCTAAGGAATTAGATGTTTGCAATATTTCTATTTCCAATCTTAGAGATGAGAATGCTATTTTACATGCTAAGATTGTTGAATTAAGTGATTGCAAACCCTCTACATCTACAGTTGATCATGTTTCTATTTGCACTAGATGTAGAGATGTTAATATAGATGCTATTCATGATCACCTTGCTATGATTAAACAACAAAATGATTATATAGCTAAACTAGATGCTAAAATTGTCGAGCATGAACTAGAGAATGAAAATTTTAAATTTGCTCGTAGTATGCTTTATAGTGGGAGACGCCCTGGCATTAAGGATGGCATTGGCTTCCAACAGGGAGACAATGTCAAGCTTAATGCCCCTCCTAAAAGATTGTCCAATTTTGTTAAGGGCAAGGCTCACATGCCTCAGGATAACAAGGGTTATATTTTGTATCCTGCTGGTTATCCTGAGGATAAGATTAGGAGAATTCATGCAAAGAAAACTCATTCTGTTTCTCACCATGCTTTTATTTATAAGAATGAGGCTTCTAGCTCTAGGCATTCTACACATGTTAAAATGCCTAAGAAGAAAACTCCTATTGCATCAAATGATCATAACATTTCATTTAAGACTTTTGATGCTTCATATGTGCTCACTAATAAATCAGGCAAAGTAGTTGTCAAATATGTTGGGGGCAAACACAAGGGCTCCAAGACTTGTGTTTGGGTACCCAAGGTGCTTGTTTCTAATGTAAAAGGACCCAAGACCGTTTGGGTACCTAAGAACAAGGCCTAAATTTGTTTTGTAGGTTTATGCATCCGGGGGCTCAAGTTGGATCATCGATAGCGGGTGCACAAACCACATGACTGGGGAGAAAAGGATGTTCTCCTCCTACGAGAAAAACCAAGATCCCCAAAGAGCTATCACATTCGGAGATGGAAATCAAGGTTTGGTCAAAGGATTGGGTAAAATTGCTATATCACCTGACCATTCTATTTCTAATGTTTTTCTTGTAGATTCTTTAGATTACAACGTGCTTTTTGTTTCTCAATTATGCAAAATGGGCTACAATTGTCTTTTTACGGATGTAGGTGTTACTGTCTTTAGAAGAAGTGATGATTCAATAGCTTTTAAGGGAGTGTTAGAGGGTCAGCTATACTTAGTTGATTTCAATAGAGCTAAACTCGGCACTTGCTTAATTGCTAAGACTAACATGGGTTGGCTCTGGCATTGCCGACTAGCCCACGTTGGGATGAAGAATCTTCATAAGCTTCTAAAGGGAGAACACATTTTGGGACTAACAAATGTTCACTTTGAGAAAGATAGGATTTGTAGCGCATGTCAAGCAGGGAAGCAAGTTGGTGTTCATCATCCACACAAAAACATCATGACGACTGACAGGCCACTGGAGCTACTCCACATGGACTTATTCGGCCCGATAGCTTACATAAGCATCGGCGGAAGTAAGTACTGTCTAGTTATTATGGATGATTACTCTCGCTTCACTTGGGTATTCTTTTTGCAGGAAAAATCTCAAACCCAAGAGACTTTGAAAGGATTCTTGAGACAGGCTCAAAATGAGTTCGGCTTAAGGATCAAGAAGATAAGAAGCGACAACGGGACGGAGTTCAAGAATTATCAAATTGAAGGCTTTCTTGAGGAGGAGGGCATCAAGCATGAGTTCTCTTCTCCCTACATGCCACAACAAAATGGTGTAGTGGAGAGGAAGAATATAACTCTATTGGATATGGCAAGGACCATGCTTGATGAGTACAAGACTTCAGATCGGTTTTGGGCCGAGGCGGTCAACACCGCTTGCTACGCCATCAACCGGTTATATCTACACCGAATCCTCAAGAAGACATCATATGAACTCCTCACCGGTAAAAAGCCCAATGTTTCATATTTTAGAGTCTTTGGTAGCAAATGCTTTATTCTTGTTAAAAGAGGTAGAAAATCTAAATTTTCTCCTAAGGCTATAGAAGGCTTTTTACTTGGTTATGATTCAAACACAAGGGCATATAGAGTCTTTAACAAGTCCACTGGACTAGTTGAAGTTTCTTGTGACATTGTGTTTGATGAAACTAACAGCTCCCAAGTGGAGCAAGTTGATCTTGATGAGCTAGATGATGAAGAGGCTCCATGCGTCGCGCTAAGGAACATGTCCATTGGGGATGTGTGTCCTAAGGAATCCGAAGAGCCTCCACAAGCACAAGATCAACAACCATCATCTTCCATGCAAGCATCTCCACCAACTCAAGATGAGGATGAGGCTCAAGATGATGAAGGAGAAGATCAAGAAGATGAGCCACCTCAAGAGGAGGACATTGATCAAGGGGGAGATGCTCATGATCAAGACAAGGAAGATGAACAAGATGCAAGGCTGCCACACCCAAGAGTCCACCAAGCGATTCAAAGAGATCACCCCGTGAACACCATCCTCGGCAATATTCATAAGGGGGTAACAACTCGATCTCGAGTCGCTCATTTTTGTGAACATTACTCTTTTCTTTCCTCTATTGAGCCACACAGGGTAGAGGAAGCACTTCAAGATTCGGATTGGGTGCTGGCGATGCAAGAGGAGCTCAACAACTTCACGAGGAATGAGGTATGGAATTTAGTTCCACGACCTAACCAAAATGTTGTAGGAACCAAGTGGGTCTTCCACAACAAATAAGATGAGCATGGTGTGGTGACAAGGAACAAAGCCCGACTTGTGGCCAAGGGTTATTCACAAGTCAAAGGTTTGGATTTTGGTGAAACCTATGCACCCATAGCTAGGCTTGAGTCAATTCGTATATTACTTGCCTATGCTACTTACCATGGCTTTAAGCTTTATCAAATGGACGTGAAGAGTGCCTTCCTCAATGGCCCAATCAAGGAAGAGGTCTATGTTGAGCAACCTCCAGGCTTTGAAGATAGTGAGTATCCTAACCATGTTTGTAAACTCTCTAAGGCGCTTTATGGGCTCAAGCAAGCCCCAAGAGCATGGTATGAATGCCTAAGAGATTTCCTTATCACTAATGGCTTCAAAGTCGACAAAGCCGATCCTACTCTCTTTACTAAAACAATTGAAAACGATTTGTTTGTATGCCAAATTTATGTTGATGATATCATATTTGGGTCTACTAACAAATCTATTTGTGAAGAGTTTAGTAGGATCATGATACAGAAATTCGAGATGTCTATGATGGGGGAGTTGAAGTATTTTCTAGGATTTCAAGTGAAGCAACTCCAAGAGGGCACCTTCATTAGCCAAACGAAGTACATTCAAGATATACTCACCAAGTTTGGAATGAAGGATGCCAAGCCCATCAAGACACCCATGGGAACCAATGGGCATCTCGACCTCGACACGGGAGGTAAATCCGTAGATCAAAAGGTATACCGGTCGATGATAGGATCTCTACTCTATTTATGTGCATCTCGACCGAATATTATGCTTTCTGTATGCATGTGTGCAAGGTTCCAAGCCGATCCTAAGGAAGTTCACCTTAGGGCCGTGAAGAGAATCTTGAGATATCTAGTTCATACACCTAAGTTTGGTCTTTGGTACCCCAAGGGATCCTCATTTGATTTATTAGGATATTCCGATGCTGATTGGGCAGGGTGTAAGATTGATAGGAAGAGCACATCAGGGACTTGTCAGTTTCTAGGGAGATCCCTGGTGTCTTGGGCTTCAAAGAAACAAAACCCAGTAGCTCTTTCTACCGCCGAAGCCGAGTACATTGCCGCAGGCCATTATTGCGCACAATTGCTTTGGATGAGACAAACCCTTAGGGACTATGGCTACAAATTTAGCAAAGTCCTTCTCCTATGTGACAATGAGAGTGCAATCCGCATGGCGGATAATCCCGTTGAGCATGTAATGCCCAAATTTTACATTAGAAAAAAAATAATGATATAAATAAATAAATACATTCAGGTTAGTGTTTTGGGAATTTTTCTTTTGAAACCTTTGAAAATTTATTAGTTTCCTTTTCTTTTCATAAATCAGATAATAATAGTCAAATAACCAATAAATAAATAAAGAAAAAAATACATATCATACTGAAGAAATTGTTGTGATGCATTTTATTGAAATAAAGAATCATAGTTTAAACTTGACCTCAAAATTTCAAATGAAAACATAGAATAGAAAATAGAAAGGAATTCCTTCCATGAGTAAATAACAAGGAAAATAATATGCAAAGAAAAATATATATGAGTGCTTATAATTCTTCCTACTGGAACTTTATTTGGGAATTTAACCTGGGTTTGAAATCACAAACAAATTTGAATTCAAATACTAGAGTTTAAAATATAGGGAGAAAAGATAAAAAGAAAAAGAATAGAAGACCTAGATGGGCCGACTGCCTCAGTTCTGGCCCACTTCTTCTTTACCTCGCGCGGCCCAGCTCCCACCACGGCGCCGACAGGCGGGACCGCCTTGTCAGCCGCCCGACCCAAGCCCAGTCTTCTCGCTGTGCTCCGCTGTGACTGACCATGCGGGCCCACTGCCAGCCGCTCGTCACCCACACTCGCGCGATCGTTGCTGGCCACTGACTGGTAGGCCCGGGTGGTCAGACCTTTCCTCCCCACCGTATCGCAACAGACTCCGAATCCGGTCGCGCTCGCTGGATGTCCGCCAAGCTCGGCTGCGGCCGTTTCCTTGCTGGTGGAGCCGCCGGGAATCGCGGGTACGGACTTCACTGTCGTGGCGCTATAAAAACGTGAGCCGCTACCCCCCCCCCCTCGCCATCCTTAGCTGGGAAACAGAAGAAGAGAGAAGGGTGAGAAAGCGGGTGCCGCCGTGGGGTCTCCCATTGCAACGCCGGGTATACGACCTCGGGGTGGGGCCTTGGGTGCTCGGTGACCTTCGGCCGGGTACGTGGATCCAGTCGGAGGGGGGATTGGCGCCCGAGAGTCCTTTGCGCGGCGTGAATTGCTCGCCGGAGCGACGGCCACGCGGAGGAGCCGCTCGAGCGCGTGAATCGGTGGCTGTGCTGCCGCCGTGACGGTATGTGACCCTCTCCCATGTTCGTTATGCTCTACTATACGTCCTGCGAAGCCTAGATTGTCGATTGGCGCACGGAATCGCCGGTGGGGGGTTCGCCGGAGTGCCCGTGCCGCGCGGTGTGCGCGCCCCGCCGCTTGGGATGCTCGAGGTTGGAGAGGACACGCCTGCCGTTGGATGTCGAACCTGTGGCTAAGATTAGATCAGGGATACCGATTCGACCGCGTCCACCCATGACCGTAGATTAGCGATCCGATGGTGGGGATCGGATCTGGGCTTCATTAAACTTTGGCCGTTGATCTTGGATCATGCGGACCCTGCTCCGTACCGGTTCGGGGGACGCGCTGATGTAATCTGGGCCGCCGGCTTCAAATCGGACGGCCGAGACTCGCCCGTACCCCTTCGGTCTCGCGACTTTTACATAAGAAACCCCCTGGTTTCCAGGATTAAACCCGTCGTCCTGTGCGGGGGAAGACTGAGTCTTGGGCTTTATTGCGCTTAAGCCCCTGCGTTCCTGTTTAATTGAGGCCCAGTCCAGAGAGTTATAAAATCAAGAAAATGAATTAGAAAATGAGTTTTTAATATAAAAACAATTCATAGAATTTGTATAAATCATAGAAAATGCATATGAACTCCAAATTGGACCATTCAAGTTCCTATAATTTTGTAATATTATTCTCTATCAAATAGTGCCACTGTTTTTACATAAAAGTCACATTAAAATTTTTATCTTAATTAATCTTGTACTAAACACATAGGATCTTTGGAAATTCATAACTTAAAATCTATAACTCCAAAATTAATGATTCCTGTTCCTAGAATCTGATTTTAATGTGTAGAATATTATTATGTATTTTGTTTACATGTTTGGTGTGATGTTAATTTTGCCTATGCACTGCTTGTTTGTATTGCTACGTTTAGCAGTGAGGATACGTGTCACCTGAAGATCATCCTGGTACCTGGAATCTCAAGTCCCAGGCAAGTTGTGCCATTGATCACTTCTTTTACCCAGTCATGTTCTGATTAATCATAATGATCTGCATAGGTTAATTTTGATGGGACCCAATAGGTTACCCTAGTTTGTCTATCTTTATGCCTTGTTTACCACTAAACTTTCTGGGTAGTACTGGCTAGTGCTATATGTGGATTTGGGCATTGAGATACATATTATTCATACTTTTGTTATCAGTTGTTATTTACTGTTCATGATAAGATCATTATGTTAATCGGAACATGGAGCGACCACCCGGGAAAATAGTGCTACCACAAGGGTTTAATGGGACGCCCTTGGCCGATTAATTAGGGAAGCTAGTGGAAGACTACCTTACCCGAAAGGGGCAAGGGCAGTAGGGGAGTGGTCAGTGTAGGGAGGCCCTCGGGAGGATTTTGCTGCGATGGCGGTCCTGCAAGGGATTCCTGCATTGGAGCTTCCTATAAACTGTAGCGGGTTTTCTGAAGCTAGTGGAACTTTGTAAAGGCCTCGTAGTGTTACCCTGCCTCGCCTCCTCGGTATAGGTGTATGGGAAGTCGCGATCCCTTGGCAGATGGGTAACATGACTTGTGGGTAATGATGCGCAACCTCTGCAGAGTGTAAAACTGGTATACTAGCCGTGCTCACGGTCATGAGCAGCTCGGACCCTCACATGATTAATCTATGGAACTTAAATTCAATTTGTCATATGCATTGCATCGCAGGTGATGTTGTTACTTCTGTTCTACTATTTAATTGGGTTAGTATTTATTTATACTTAGTAATTGCTAATAAAATTTTGACCAACTTTAAAAGCAATGCTCAGCTTCAACCATCCTCTTTGGTAAGCCTTACACTTCACATGAGCTCCCACCTTTGGCGAGTTCGTACACATTATTCCCCACAACTTGTTGAGCGATGAACGTATGTGGGCTCACTCTTGCTGTCTCACACCCCCCCACAGGTCAAGAACAGGTACTGCAGGATGAAGCGATTGGAGGATGCTGCGATGTGATCGTGAGAGATCTAGGTCGTCGTCTCCCAGTCAACTTTGGGTTGCTGGACCGTTGTCTCCATATAATGTAATTATTTATTTTGTATAGAACTCCTATTATATAGTAAAGTTGTGACATTCGATCCTGTGCCATGATTCATCATATGTGTGAGACTTGGTCCCAGCACACCTGGTGATTATGTTCGCGCCCGGGTCTTGGTGCCCCAAAACCTGGGTGTGACAGAAGTGGTATCAGAGCAATGTTGACTGTAAGACGAAACCTAGATAGAACTGGACAACCAATACTCACTTACCTTTGCTACTCTGATCTTTTCTAAACTCTTCTTAATCTTTTCTTATCTATTTCCGCTTTACTCTGATTATTCTTACCTTTTTCTTTCTAAAGACAAATGTGGATTTCACACTTTGAAATCCTGTGCCTAAAGTGACCTTAGGAATAGGAGACCCACTCTTAGGAACAAAAAAAACAAAATTATTTTCTTTTATATAGATATCTATGAACTTGAATGTTTGTCCTTATGATACATGCCTGATTTGGATCTTTGTTTGAGTGTGATGGGTTGTGGATCAATGTCCATAATTACATTTACATATACATCTAGGCATAAAGGATAGTATTTGTAAGATAACTAGACAATCTAGATTATTCTCCCTTAAAAAAATAAAATATATATATAGTATTCCGTATCTATCTCATCTTGACAGATTCTATCTTACCTTTGGACATTCACCTCGTACAACTAGTTACCCTAGTCTTGACATAAAAACATCTGGTCAAGCCCTGCCAAAGAAAGTTTCAATACATAACCAACTATTAGCTTATTCATTCTGCCTACCAAATGATTCCCTTGCAAAACTATCTTACCATATGTATCTAACTTAGATGGTCAATACCAGGCGGGGTGGTGGAATTGATTTACCTCCTAATCGACACACTCGGTGGATATATCGACAACCCCAACCACAGCCACCAGAGATGAATCCTCCTAATCCTCCACAAGGCGGAGTCGATCCACTAATTGCAGCTCAAATGAGGATGATGCAGCAAATGGCTGACACTATGGCAGATATGCGCGCCCAAATGCAGCAAGAACGCCAGGAAATGCGCCAGGAAAGAGAGGATGCACGTCGGGAAATGCACCAAGAGCGGGAAGAGATACGCCAGGAGAGAAGGGTGCAACAACAGCAGCTGCAACAACAACTTTAACAACAGCAGCAACAGCAACAGGTGCCATTGCCTCCACCTCCACCACCAGTTCCACCCCGAGATAAGCATCAGGAATTCATGAGCCACAAACCACCAACCTTCTCCAACTCCACGGATCCACTGCAAGCTGATGACTGGCTAAAGTCTATAGAGAAGATGCTCAACATAGCTCAGTGCTCGGACCGAGAGAAAGTACTCTACGCATCAGGTCGTCTTGCTGGTCCTGCTGCAGATTGGTGGGATGCATACTGCGCTGCTCATGCTGCTGTCGATACAATTACCTGGGCAGAATTCTCCACACAATTCAGGAATTACCATATTCCTGCTGGACTCATGAAGATTAAGAGAAAGGAGTTTCTATCCCTCAAGCAAGGAAGTATGTCTGTGAGTGAATATAGGGACAAATTCATCCAGTTATCTCGATATGCTCCTAGAGATGTTGAGGACGATGAGCAAAAGCAGGAGCTTTTTCTGGACGGGTTAATTGGACCCTTGCAATATCAACTGGTATCACACACATTCCCATCCTTCCAAAGGCTACTTGACAAAGCTATTGCTGTAGAAAATAAGAGGAGTATATTTGGAGAGAAAAGAAAGGCTGCTAACCAAGGGCAGGCTGGAAGTAGTTCCCGTCCTCGCTATACTACCACTCCAAGTACACCAGCCAGTGGCAGTTCCGGACAACAAACTCAACAGGCACCAACTGCTCCTCCAAAAGCAAGCACTCCAGCAGGACCCGTTGCTCCTAACACAACCACCAACAGGGCATGCTTCAAGTGTGGACAACCGGGACACTACGCCAACTACTGTCCCAACAGAGCTGCCTACACTACACCGGCTCCGATGAAGCAAGGACAAGCCTCAGCAGGAAAGAGTCAGCCCCTATCTATCAACCGGGGACATGCCCATCATGCAGAAGTAGAGGTTGAACCAGGTGAACTTGAAATTCAAGAAGAAGAGCCAGTTGAAGATGAAGTAGTCGAGGAAGAAGTCAACGAGCAACAAGAATAGAGATAAACATAAATATAGATACAGATATATATATTTCACTATTTGTAAGACCTAAATATTAGTTTAGCTATTAGTAGTATTTTACTATTTTGGTGGTAATAATAAGGTCTATTGACCCTATGTTTTGTGAAAGAATTATGCATCATGCCGAGATTTCTTTGATTGTGCATATGTTCCGAGAACAATATGAGTATACACCCCTTTCCTTACAAATCTCGAGGACGAGATTTTTGTTAAGGGGGGTAGGATTTGTAATGCCCAAATTTTACATTAGAAAAAAAATAATGATATAAATAAATAAATACATTCAGGTTAGTGTTTTGGGAATTTTTCTTTTGAAACCTTTGAAAATTTATTAGTTTCCTTTTCTTTTCATAAATCAGATAATAATAGTCAAATAACCAATAAATAAATAAAGAAAAAAATACATATCATACTGAAGAAATTGTTGTGATGCATTTTATTGAAATAAAGAATCATAGTTTAAACTTGACCTCAAAATTTCAAATGAAAACATAGAATAGAAAATAGAAAGGAATTCCTTCCATGAGTAAATAACAAGGAAAATAATATGCAAAGAAAAATATATATGAGTGCTTATAATTCTTCCTACTGGAACTTTATTTGGGAATTTAACCTGGGTTTGAAATCACAAACAAATTTGAATTCAAATACTAGAGTTTGAAATATAGGGAGAAAAGATAAAAAGAAAAAGAATAGAAGACCTAGATGGGCCGACTGCCTCAGTTCTGGCCCACTTCTTCTTTACCTCGCGCGGCCCAGCTCCCACCACAGCGCCGACAGGCGGGACCGCCTTGTCAGCCGCACGACCCAAGCCCAGTCTTCTCGCTGTGCTCCGCTGCGACTGACCATGCGGGCCCACTGCCAGCCGCTCGTCACCCACACTCGCGCGATCGTTGCTGGCCACTGACTGGTAGGCCCGGGTGGTCAGACCTTTCCTCCCCACCGTATCGCAACAGACTCCGAATCCGGTCGCGCTCGCTGGATGTCCGCCAAGCTCGGCTGCGGCCGTTTCCTTGCTGGTGGAGCCGCCGGGAATCGCGGGTACGGACTTCACTGTCGGGGCGCTATAAAAACGTGAGCCGCTACCCCCCCTCGCCATCCTTAGCTGGGAAACAGAAGAAGAGAGAAGGGTGAGAAAGCGGGTGCCGCCGTGGGGTCTCCCATTGCGACGCCGGGTATACGACCTCGGGGTGGGGCCTTGGGTGCTCGGTGACCTTCGGCCGGGTACGTGGATCCAGTCGGAGGGGGGATTGGCGCCCGAGAGTCCTTTGCGCGGCGTGAATTGCTCGCCGGAGCGACGGCCACGCGGAGGAGCCGCTCGAGCGCGTGAATCGGTGGCTGTGCTGCCGCCGTGACGGTATGTGACCCTCTCCCATGTTCGTTATGCTCTACTATACGTCCTGCGAAGCCTAGATTGTCGATTGGCACACGGAATCGCCGGTGGGGGGTTCACCGGAGTGCCCGTGCCGCGCGGTGTGCGCGCCCCGCCGCCTGGGATGCTCGAGGTTGGAGAGGACACGCCTGCCGTTGGATGTCGAACCTGTGGCTAAGATTAGATCAGGGATACCGATTCGACCGCGTCCACCCATGACCGTAGATTAGCGATCCGATGGTGGGGATCGGATCTGGGCTTCATTAAACTTTGGCCGTTGATCTTGGATCATGCGGACCCTGCTCCGTACCGGTTCGGGGGACGCGCTGATGTAATCTGGGCCGCCGGCTTCAAATCGGACGGCCGAGACTCGCCCGTACCCCTTCGGTCTCGCGACTTTTACATAAGAAACCCCCTGGTTTCCAGGATTAAACCCGTCGTCCTGTGCGGGGGAAGACTGAGTCTTGGGCTTTATTGCGCTTAAGCCCCTGCGTTCCTGTTTAATTGAGGCCCAGTCCAGAGAGTTATAAAATCAAGAAAATGAATTAGAAAATGAGTTTTTAATATAAAAACAATTCATAGAATTTGTATAAATCATAGAAAATGCATATGAACTCCAAATTGGACCATTCAAGTTCCTATAATTTTGTAATATTATTCTCTATCAAATAGTGCCACTGTTTTTACATAAAAGTCACATTAAAATTTTTATCTTAATTAATCTTGTACTAAACACATAGGATCTTTGGAAATTCATAACTTAAAATCTATAACTCCAAAATTAATGATTCCTGTTCCTAGAATCTGATTTTAATGTGTAGAATATTATTATGTATTTTGTTTACATGTTTGGTGTGATGTTAATTTTGCCTATGCACTGCTTGTTTGTATTGCTACGTTTAGCAGTGAGGATACGTGTCACCTGAAGATCATCCTGGTACCTGGAATCTCAAGTCCCAGGCAAGTTGTGCCATTGATCACTTCTTTTACCCAGTCATGTTCTGATTAATCATAATGATCTGCATAGGTTAATTTTGATGGGACCCAATAGGTTACCCTAGTTTGTCTATCTTTATGCCTTGTTTACCACTAAACTTTCTGGGTAGTACTGGCTAGTGCTATATGTGGATTTGGGCATTGAGATACATATTATTCATACTTTTGTTATCAGTTGTTATTTACTGTTCATGATAAGATCATTATGTTAATCGGAACATGGAGCGACCACCCGGGAAAACAGTGCTACCACAAGGGTTTAATGGGACGCCCTTGGCCGATTAATTAGGGAAGCTAGTGGAAGACTACCTTACCCGAAAGGGGCAAGGGCAGTAGGGGAGTGGTCAGTGTAGGGAGGCCCTCGGGAGGATTTTGCTGCGATGGCGGTCCTGCAAGGGATTCCTGCATTGGAGCTTCCTATAAACTGTAGCGGGTTTTCTGAAGCTAGTGGAACTTTGTAAAGGCCTCGTAGTGTTACCCTGCCTCGCCTCCTCGGTAGAGGTGTATGGGAAGTCGCGATCCCTTGGCAGATGGGTAACATGACTTGTGGGTAAAGATGCGCAACCTCTGCAGAGTGTAAAACTGGTATACTAGCCGTGCTCACGGTCATGAGCAGCTCGGACCCTCACATGATTAATCTATGGAACTTAAATTCAATTTGTCATATGCATTGCATCGCAGGTGATGTTGTTACTTCTGTTCTACTATTTAATTGGGTTGGTATTTATTTATACTTAGTAATTGCTAATAAAATTTTGACCAACTTTAAAAGCAATGCTCAGCTTCAACCATCCTCTTTGGTAAGCCTTACACTTCACATGAGCTCCCACCTTTGGCGAGTTCATACACATTATTCCCCACAACTTGTTGAGCGATGAACGTATGTGAGCTCACTCTTGCTGTCTCACACCCCCCCACAGGTCAAGAACAGGTACTGCAGGATGAAGCGATTGGAGGATGCTGCGATGTGATCGTGAGAGATCTAGGTCGTCGTCTCCCAGTCAACTTTGGGTTGCTGGACCGTTGTCTCCCTATAATGTAATTATTTATTTTGTATAGAACTCCTATTATATAGTAAAGTTGTGACATTCGATCCTGTGCCATGATTCATCATATGTGTGAGACTTGGTCCCAGCACACCTGGTGATTATGTTCGCGCCCGGGTCTTGGTGCCCCAAAACCCGGGTGTGACAGAGCACAACCGCACTAAGCATATAGCCATTCGGTATCACTTTTTGAGGGGTCACCAATAAAGGGGAGATATCGAGATAGCCTATATAAACACCAAAGATCAATTGGCCGATATCTTTACCAAGCCATTAGATGAGAAAACCTTTACCAAACTTATGAATGAACTAAATATTCTTGATTCTAGGAATTTTGATTGATTCTTTGCAAACATAGCTCATTTATATACCTTTGATCATATCTCTTTTATGTCTATGACTAATGTGTTTTTCAAGTGTATTATTATGCTTAGTCATAGAATTGAAAGGGAAATGGAGTATTCGGCAAAGACGACGCTTCCACTCAACTCCATTGGTATTTGCTGGTATTCCGCATAATTCTCCACTTTGGTATAATCTTCACTCATATTTATTTGTTTGCCATTGGGGAGAAAGTAAAAGGGCTTATATTTCACTCACATGTATCCGTTTTTGGCGATTCATGCCAAAGGGGGAGAAAGTATGAGCCCAAAGCAAAAGGACCGCACCACCACTGAATTTTAAAAAATAAAGTTTTCAAGTTGATTTCTTATTGTGTTAAAAAGGGGGAGTAAGTTCTAGTATCTTCAAAAACTTGTAAAACCCTCTTGAACACTAAGAGGACAATTTCATTGAGGGGGAGTTTTGTTCAAGTCAAAGGAAAAGCATTTGAAACAGGGGGAGAAAATTTTAAAATCTTGAAAATGCTTCTTTCAATCTTATTCATGTAACTTTGACTATTTGCAAAAGGTTTTTGAAAAGAATTTTACAGAGAATTTGCAAAAACAAAACTTGTGGTGCAAGCGTGGTCCAAAATTTAAAATAAGAAGAAAACCATCCATGCGTATCTAATAGAAATAAATATTGGTTTAATTCCAAGCAACCTTTGCACTTCTTTATGCAAACTAGTTCAATTATGCACTTTTATATTTGCTTTGGTTTGTGTTGTCATCAATCACCAAAAAGGGGGAGATTGAAAGGGAAATAGGGTCAAACCTTTTCCTATATGAATTTTGGTGGTTGAATTGCCCAACACAAATAATTGGACTAACTAGTTTGCTCTAGATTATGAGTTCTACAGGTGCCAAAGGTTCAACACAAACCAATACAAAGTCAAAGAAAGGATTCAAATAAAAAGAGCAAAGGACAACCGAAGGCTGCCCTGGTCTGGCGCACCGGACTGTCCGATGCTGTGAGCACCTAGAGGGGGGGGTGAATAGGTGATCCTGTAAAAACTTCAAACTTAAGCCACAAAAACTTGTTAAGCGTTAGCACGATTATTGCCAAGTGGCTAAGGTGAAGTCTCAACAAAACACAATATCACAAGAGATCAAGCACAGAGGTGACACGGTGGTTTATCCCGTGGTTCGGCCAAGCCAATGCTTGCCTACTTCCACGTTGTGGCGTCCCAACGGACGAGGGTTGCAATCAACCCCTCTCAAGCGGTCCAAAGACCCACTTGAATACCACGGTGTTTTGCTTTTCCTTTCACTATCCCGTTTGCAAGGAATCTCCACAAATTGGAGTCTCTTGCCCTTACAAGTATATGATCACAAAGAAGCACAGAGTAAGGGAGGGAAGCAACGCACACAAATCCACAGCAAAAGCGCACACACACGGCCAAGAATCGAGCTCACAAGACTATCTCAGAGTTCTCACTTAGAACAGAGCTCGAATCACTTAGAAACACAAACGAATGCGCAGAGACTTAGTGTGGATGATCAAGAATGCTCAAAGGTTGCTTGTGTGTCTCCTCCATGCGCCTAGGGGCCCCTTTTATAGCCCCAAGGCAGCTAGGAGCCGTTGAGAGCAAATCCGGAAGGCCATCCTTGCCTTCTGTCGTCGGGGGCACCGGACAGTCCGGTGCACACCGGACACTGTCCGGTGCCCGATTTGTTTCCTTAAACGGCGAAGACGACCGTTGCAGACCGTTGGCAGATCTGGCGCCGTTGGCGCACCGGACATGTCCGGTGCACACCGGACAGTCCGGTGCCGTCTTCCGACCGTTGGCTCGGCCACGTGTCCCGCGCAGATTGCGCGGCCGACCGTTGGCTCACCGGACAGTCCGGTGCACACCGGACAGTCCGGTGAATTTTAGCCGTACGCCGCCGGCCAATTTCCCGAGAGCGGCCAGTTCGAGTCGAGGCAGCCTGGTGCACCGGACACTGTCCGGTGCACACCGGACAGTCCGGTGCTCCAGACCGAGCTGGGTCTTGGCTGCACACAGCCAAGTCACTTTCTCCTCTTCTCTATTCTTCTTCTTTCTGTTTCTAACACTTAGACAAATATATTAGTACACAAAACCAATGTACTAAGGCTTAGAAACATACCTTTACTTCATGATTTGCACCTTGTTCACCCATGTACATAAATTCACAATTAAGCACATGTGTTGGCACTCAATCACCAAAATACTTAGAAATGGCCCAGGGGCACATTTCCCTTTCAATCTCCCCCTTTTTGGTGATTTATGCCAACACAACATAAAGCAACTAGAACAAGTGCAAACTTACTTCAAATAAAATAAATTTAAGTTTTATTCAATTTTGGCATATATGGATCATCCTTTGCCACCACTTGGTTTGTTTTTGCAAATCAAACTCAAATCTCTATCTCTAAGTCAAACACACATGTTGAAGCATAAAGAGAGTCATTCCAAAAGAGATTGATCAAAGATTTCAAAAACTCCCCCTTTTTCCCATAATCAATACTTCTCCCCACAAGAAGCCAAGAGAGACAACATAAGAATTTTGACAAACCAAAAACTCTATTCTACTATTTTCAAATCTCTCAAGTGGTAGCTGATCCATTTATTGCTTTGGCCTTTATTTTCTCCCCCTTTGGCATCAAGCACCAAAACGGGATCAATCTTGGCCCTATAACCCCATTGCCTCACCAAAATCTTCAATTAAGAGCAAATGGCAATAAGAGTTAATGAGATGGACTTGGAATAAGTTACCCTCTCATCGGAGTGCAGTGGAAGTCTTGCATGATCCAAGTCCACCTTTTCCCTTTCAATTCTCCTTTGTGACTCCTTTATTGAGGTCGGTGTGTCCGTCGGTTCCCATCGGAGTCTTTGCGGGCTTGGCGTCCTTCATCCCAAACCGCTTTAGCAGATCTTGCGTGTACTTCGTTTGGGAGATGAAGGTGCCGTCCTTGAGTTGCTTTACTTGGAACCCAAGAAAGTAGTTCAACTCGCCCATCATCGACATCTCGAATTTCTGCGTCATCACCCTGCTAAACTCTTCACAAGACTTTTGATTAGTAGAACCAAATATTATGTCATCGACATAAATTTGGCATACAAACAAATCACCATCACATGTCTTTGTAAAGAGAGTTGGATCGGCTTTCCCAACCTTGAAAGCATTAGCAATTAGAAAGTCTCTAAGGCATTCATACCATGCTCTTGGGGCTTGTTTAAGTCCATAGAGCGCCTTAGAGAGCTTACACACGTGGTCGGGGTACCGCTCATCCTCGAAGCCAGGGGGTTGCTCCACGTACACCTCCTCCTTTATTGGCCCGTTGAGGAAAGCGCTCTTCACATCCATTTGGTACAACCTGAAAGAATGGTGAGCGGCATATGCTAGCAAGATGCGAATGGACTCTAGCCTAGCCACAGGAGCAAAAGTCTCCTCAAAGTCCAAACCTGCGACTTGGGCATAACCTTTTGCCACAAGTCGAGCCTTGTTCCTTGTCACCACTCCGTGCTCGTCTTGTTTGTTGCGGAACACCCACTTGGTTCCCACAACATTTTGCTTGGGACGAGGCACCAGCGTCCAAACTTCATTGCGCTTGAAGTTGTTAAGTTCCTCCTGCATGGCCAACACCCAGTCCGGATCTAGCAAGGCCTCCTCTACCCTGAAAGGCTCAATAGAAGAGACAAAGGAGTAATGTTCACAAAAATTAACTAGTCGAGACCGAGTAGTTACTCCCTTGCTAATGTCACCCAGAATTTGGTCGACGGGATGATCTCTTTGAATCATCGCTCGAACTTGGGTTGGAGGTGCCGGTTGCGCCTCTTCCTCCATCACTTTATCATCTTGTGCTCCCCCTCGATCACTCGCCTCCTTTTGATGAACCTGTTCATCATCTTGAGTTGGGGGAGGCACCGTTGTTGAGGAAGAAGGTTGATCTCGTTCATCTTGTTCCTGTGGCCGAACGTCTCCAATCGCCATGGTTCGTATAGCGGCCGTTGGAACATCTTCTTCATCTACATCATCACAATCAACAACTTGCTCTCTTGGAGAGCCATTAGTCTCATCAAATACAACGTCGCTAGAGACTTCAACCAAACCCGATGATTTGTTGAAGACCCTATACGCCTTTGTATTTGAATCATAACCTAATAAAAACCCTTCTACAGCTTTGGGAGCAAACTTAGAATTTCTACCCTTCTTCACTAGAATGTAGCACTTGCTCCCAAAAACACGAAAGTAAGATACATTGGGTTTGTTACCGGTTAGTAGCTCATATGACGTCTTCTTGAGGAGTCGATGAAGATAGACCCTGTTGATGGCGTGGCAAGCCGTGTTCACGGCTTCCGACCAAAAGCACTCGGGGGTCTTGAATTCTCCAAGCATCGTCCTTGCCATATCGATTAGCGTCCTGTTCTTCCTCTCTACCACACCATTTTGCTGTGGTGTGTAGGGAGCGGAGAACTCGTGCTTGATCCCTTCCTCCTCAAGAAACTCCTCCACTTGAAGGTTCTTGAACTCGGACCCGTTGTCGCTCCTTATCTTCTTCACCTTGAGCTCAAACTCATTTTGAGCTCTCCTGAGGAAGCGCATGAGGGTCCCTTGGGTTTCAGACTTATCCTGCAAAAAGAACACCCAAGTGAAGCGGGAAAAGTCATCAACAATAACTAAACCATACTTACTTCCTCCTATGCTTAGATAGGCAACGGGTCCGAAGAGGTCCATATGTAGCAGCTCCAGAGGTCTTGATGTGGTCATCACATTCTTGCTGTGATGTGCTCCTCCCACCTGTTTACCTGCCTGACAAGCTGCACAAGGTCTATCTTTTTCGAAATGCACATTTGTTAGACCTATCACGTGTTCTCCCTTTAGAAGCTTGTGGAGGTTCTTCATCCCCACATGTGCTAAGCGGCGATGCCACAGCCAGCCCATGCAAGTCTTAGCCATTAAGCATGCATCTAGACCGGCCTCTTCTTTTGCAAAAACAACTAAATAAAGCTTGCCGTCTAGTACACCCTTAAAAGCTAGTGAACCATCACATCTTCTAAAGACAGACACATCTACATTTGTAAATAAACAATTATATCCCATTTGACATAATTGACTAACATATAGCAAATTATATCCAAGACTCTCCACTAAGAATACATTTGAGATAGAATGCTCATTAGAAATTGCAATTTTACCTAACCCTTTTACCTTGCCTTGATTCCCATCACCGAATATAATTGAATCTTGGGAATCCTTATTCTTGACGTAGGAGGTGAACATCTTCTTCTCCCCCGTCATATGGTTTGTGCATCCGCTGTCGATAATCCAGCTTGAACCCCCGGATGCATAAACCTGCAAGGCAAATTTAGGCTTGGGTCTTAGGTACCCAACTCATGTTGGGTCCTGCAAGGTTAGCACAAATGTCCTTAGGGACCCAGATGCAGGTTTTATCTCCCTTGCATCTTGCCCCTAACTTCCTAGCAATTACCTTCTTACCCTTTCTACAAATAGCAAAGGGAGTGTTTAAAGCACAATAAATTACAGAAGGTTCATTCACTACTTTCCTAGGAGCATGAATAACATTCTTTCTAGGCACATGAGCAATATTTCTCCTAGGCATATGTACAACATTTCTCCTACACATATCCCTATCATGCTTATAAGAAGAACTAGAAGCAAACATGGCATGAGAATCATAAACATGTGAATCAAAATCATTATAAGCATTTCTAGCATTTCTCCTATCATAATACATAAAAGCATGGTTCTTTTTAGCATTACTAGCCATAGGGGCCTTCCCTTTCTCCTTGACGAAGATGGGAGCCTTATGGTTTGTTAAGTTCTTGACTTCCCTCTTGAAGCCAAGCCCATCCTTAATTGAGGGGTGTCTACCAACCGTGTAGGCATCCCTAGCAAATTTTAGTTTCTCAAAATCATTTTTGCTAGTCTCAAGTTGGGCATTAAGACTAGCTACTTCTTCATTTAATTTAGAAATGCAAGCTAGGTGTTCATTATAAGCATCAGTGTTAATATCTTTACACCTAGCGCACGTTACAACATTTTCTACACAAGAGGTAGATTTACTAGCAATCTCTAACTTAGCATTTAAATCATCATTAATGCTCCTTAATTTAGAAATTGTCTCATGGCAAGAAGATAATTCACAAGAAAGCATTTCATTTCTCTTAACTTCTAGAGCATGAGATTTCCGTGCTTCTACAAATTTATCATGTTCTTCATACAACAAATCCTCTTGCTTTTCTAAAAGTATATTCTTATCATTCAAGGCATTAATCAACTCATTGATTTTATCTATCTTAGATCTATCCAAATCCTTGAACAAGCATGAATAATCTATGTCATCATCATCACTAGTCTCACTATCACTAGAAGAAGCATAAGTGGAGTCTTGAGTACTCACCTTCTTCTCCCTTGCCATAAGGCATGTGAGACGCTCGTTGGGGAAGAGGGAAGACTTGTTGAAGGCGGTGGCAGCGAGTCCTTCATTGTCGGAGTCGGAGGAGGAGCAATCCGAGTCCCACTCCTTTCCTAGATGTGCCTCGCCTTTTGCCTTCTTGTATTGCTTCTTCTTCTCTCTTTTGTTCCCCTTTTCCTGGTCACTTTCATTATCGGGACAGTTAGCAATGAAATGACCAAACTTACCGCATTTGAAGCATGAGCGCTTCCCCTTGGCTTTGGTCTTGCTTGGTTGTCCCTTGTGACCTTTAAGCATCGTCTTAAATCTCTTGATGATGAGAGCCATCTCTTCATCATTGAGTCCGGCCGCCTCAATCTGTGCCACCTTGCTGGGTAGCGCCTCCTTGCTTCGTGTTGCCTTGAGAGCAAGGGGTTGCGGCTCGTTGATCGGACCATTCAAGGCGTCGTCCACATACCTCGCCTCCTTGATCATCATTCGCCCGCTAACGAATTTCCCAAGAACTTCTTCGGGCGACATCTTGGTGTACCTGGGATTTTCACGTATATTGTTCACCAAGTGAGGATCAAGGACGGTAAATGACCTTAGCATTAGGCGGACGACGTCGTGATCCGTCCATCGCGTGCTCCCGTAGCTTCTTATCTTGTTGATAAGGGTCTTGAGCCGATTGTATGTTTGCGTCGGCTCCTCGCCCCTTATCATTGCGAACCGTCCAAGCTCTCCCTCCACCAACTCCATTTTGGTGAGCAAGGTGACGTCGTTTCCCTCATGAGAGATCTTGAGGGTGTCCCAGATCTGCTTGGCATTGTCCAAGCCGCTCACCTTGTGATACTCGTCCCTGCACAAAGAGGCTAGCAACACAGTAGTAGCTTGTGCATTTTTATGAATCTGTTCATTAATAAACATAGGGCTATCCGAGCTATCAAATTTCATTCCACTTTCCACAATCTCCCAAATGCTTGGATGGAGAGAAAACAGGTGAGTACGCATTTTGTGGCTCCAAAATCCGTAATCCTCTCCATCAAAGTGAGGAGGTTTGCCAAGTGGAATGGGGAGCAAATGAGTATTTGAGCTATGCGGAATACGCGAATAATCAAAAGAAAAGTTTGAGTTAACCGTCTTTTGTTTGTAGTCGTTGTGGTCCTCGTCCTTTTGGGAAGAAGTAGACTCGTCGCTGTCGTAGTAGACGATCTCCTTGATGCGCCTTGTCTTCTTCTTCTTCCCTTCCTTCCGTCTTTGGCCCGAGCCGGAGTCGGTAGGCTTGTCGTCCTTCGGCTCGTTGACGAAGGTCTCCTTCTCTTTGTCGTTGATTACTATACCCTTCCCCTTAGGATCCATCTCTTCGGGCGGTTAGTCCCTTTGTGAAGAGAACGGCTCCGATACCAATTGTGAGCACCTAGAGGGGGGGGGGGTGAATAGGTGATCCTGTAAAAACTTCAAACTTAAGCCACAAAAACTTGTTAAGCGTTAGCACGATTATTGCCAAGTGGCTAAGGTGAAGTCTCAACAAAACACAATATCACAAGAGATCAAGCACAGAGGTGACACGGTGGTTTATCCCGTGGTTCGGCCAAGCCAATGCTTGCCTACTTCCACGTTGTGGCGTCCCAACGGACGAGGGTTGCAATCAACCCCTCTCAAGCGGTCCAAAGACCCACTTGAATACCACGGTGTTTTGCTTTTCCTTTCACTATCCCGTTTGCAAGGAATCTCCACAAATTGGAGTCTCTTGCCCTTACAAGTATATGATCACAAAGAAGCACAGAGTAAGGGAGGGAAGCAACGCACACAAATCCACAGCAAAAGCGCACACACACGGCCAAGAATCGAGCTCACAAGACTATCTCAGAGTTCTCACTTAGAACAGAGCTCGAATCACTTAGAAACACAAACGAATGCGCAGAGACTTAGTGTGGATGATCAAGAATGCTCAAAGGTTGCTTGTGTGTCTCCTCCATGCGCCTAGGGGCCCCTTTTATAGCCCCAAGGCAGCTAGGAGCCGTTGAGAGCAAATCCGGAAGGCCATCCTTGCCTTCTGTCGTCGGGGGCACCGGACAGTCCGGTGCACACCGGACACTGTCCGGTGCCCGATTTGTTTCCTTAAACGGCGAAGACGACCGTTGCAGACCGTTGGCAGATCTGGCGCCGTTGGCGCACCGGACATGTCCGGTGCACACCGGACAGTCCGGTGCCGTCTTCCGACCATTGGCTCGGCCACGTGTCCCGCGCAGATTGCGCGGCCGACCGTTGGCCCGGCCGACCGTTGGCTCACCGGACAGTCCGGTGCACACCGGACAGTCCGGTGAATTTTAGCCGTACGCCGCCGGCCAATTTCCCGAGAGCGGCCAGTTCGAGTCGAGGCAGCCTGGTGCACCGGACACTGTCCGGTGCACACCGGACAGTCCGGTGCTCCAGACCGAGCTGGGTCTTGGCTGCACACAGCCAAGTCACTTTCTCCTCTTCTCTATTCTTCTTCTTTCTGTTTCTAACACTTAGACAAATATATTAGTACACAAAACCAATGTACTAAGGCTTAGAAACATACCTTTACTTCATGATTTGCACCTTGTTCACCCATGTACATAAATTCACAATTAAGCACATGTGTTGGCACTCAATCACCAAAATACTTAGAAATGGCCCAGGGGCACATTTCCCTTTCAGATGCACCACCGGACAGTGTCCGGTGCACCAGGGTGGATCAACTCGAACATGCTAGCTTCGGGAATTTGGGGAAGTCGCTCCGCTATAATTCACCGGACTGTCCGGTGTAACACCGGACTGTCCGGTGTGCCATCGGAGCAACGGCTATTTCGCGCCAACGGTCGTCTTCAAAGGAACAGTGAAAGTGAACAGTGCGCGCCTACGCACGCAGAAGTCAGAGCAGCGCCAGAAGGCGCACCGGACTGTCCGATGGCCCCACTTGTCAGAGCTCCAATGGTCGAACTCTAACGGTTGGGTGACGTGGCTGGCGCACCGGACAGTGTTCGGTGGCGCACCGGACTGTCTGGTGCGCCATACGACAGTAGCCCCTCCCAACGGCCACTTTGGTGGTTGGGGCTATAAATACCCCCAACCACCAACACTTCAAGGCATCCAAGTTTTCAGCCACTGCATTCAATACAAGAGCTCTATACTTCACTCCAAGACACAAACAAAGAGATCAAATCCTCTCTCAAGTCCATAGATCATTCCAATCAAATAGTGACTAGTGAGAGAGTGATATTTGTGTTCTTTTGAGTTCTTGTGCTTGGATCGCTTTTCTTCTTCCTCCTTTCTTGTTTCCAACTCAATTGTAATCAAGACAAGAGACACCAATTGTGTGGTGGTCCTTGTAGGGACTTAGTGTCCCGATTGATTGAGAAGAGAAGCTCACTCGGTCTAGGTGACCATTTGAGAGAGGGAAAGGGTTGAAAGAGACCCGGTCTTTGTGACCACCTCAACGGGGAGTAGGTTTACAAGAACCAAACCTCGGTAAAACAAATCATCGTGTCATCCGCTCTATTTCTTTGGTTGATTTGTTTTCGCCCTCTCTTTCGGACTCGTTTATATTTCTAATGCTAACCCTGGCTTGTAGTTGTGCTTAAAGTTTGTAAATTTCAGATTCTGCTTATTCACCCCCCCCCCCTCTAGGTGACTTTCAGCCATGACTTGCGTCGACCACCGGGGCGCCTAGTGTCACAGCCTGGGCAGCGGCCAAGGACAGGGCGCCGGCCAAAGGCGGGTCGTGTGTCCTGCCATGGGAAGCAGCCAGGCCAGTGGCGTGGCCTCGACCAACCCCCTACGTGCATGCCCGTGGATGGGTGGCGACCGCGTCGTGGATGTGTAACCACTAGATCTAGGCCCAGACACCAAGGATCTATGGCCACGACCATGAGGATCTACGACATTGGTCCATGCGCGAGGATCCATGGTCGTTGGCGTGCCGACGTCGGGGGAGGTGCGAGCTTCTGGTGGCATTGCGTCTGGTGGAGAGGTGGCTAGGGGGGAGATGTGTGCCCGTACGTAGAGCCGTGCACAGAGCCAAAAAAATTTGGCTCCGGCTCTCAACCGTATTTTGGCTCCTACTCCTGCGCAAGAGCTGGTTTAGGAGGTGGCGTTTGGGACGGCTTCAGCGAGGAGCCGGTACTGGAGCTGGTCAGGAGCCCTCCAAACGCCCCCTAAGGTTTTTCTCTGGTTAGTTTTGAGGAACAAAATCCTCACGACAGATAACATGAAGAAAAGGATGTGGCAAGGCCCAGATGGTTGTGTGCTTTGTGGGCTTTTGGAGTTCATTAACCACTTGTTTTTTGATTGCTGGGTTGCCAAATACGTGTGGAGAGTGATCCATGTTTCTCTGAATCTTAAGTCGACTCCAAAAACATGAATGAGCTTTTTGGGGATTGGATTCACAGATTTAAAAAGAATGGATGCAATCTGATCTTGTTTGGATGTGGTGCGGTTCTTTGGGCAATCTGGAGAACCAGAAACGTTTGGTGGTTTGGAGACAAAACCCTGTATGATCTCACTAATGTGATATTCTTATGTTGTTTCTGGTTGGATTCGTGGGCTTTTCGACAGAAAGAGATGAAAAGAAGGACGGTAGAGCTAGGAAGCAAGCTCATCAGAAGGATGGCAAGTGAGGCGATGAGTCGCGCTTATGGTTGGAGACCAGTGGATAGACGTATTGCTGGCTGATTACTGTGTTCTGGTTCTGCTTGCCTGGTCTACCTGCCGGCGTCCCTTTTGGCTGCTTCTCTTTTACTCGTTGAATGTAGTGGTGCTCGTACCCTGTGTGTGTGTTTTTTCTCGCCTCCTGTCTGGAGAGATGGTGTAATAAGTGGTGAAGTGGTGTTTGTGCTATGTGTGTATTTCTAGTAGGTATGGCCCCTCTGTGCCTGTGAGAGTTCCTGGTTTAGCAGAACTTTGTGGTTGTGTTGCCAATAGTTCGGGTAGTGTAACGCCCTGAATTTGGGAGTAGAATTTTTTCTTCTTTTCTCTCACCAAATTTGGGCGTTACTCTCTTTACTCTTCCCGTTTTGCTTCCTTTTTCCCCATTTCAAACCAGTATAGTGACAGGTGTCCGTGTCATGTATAAACAAAACCTAAGTGTCATGGGTGTTGCATCATGCTGAAGCGCATTTCTTTGTCTGATGTCGCGTGTTCGTCTCGTTCCACTTTGGATTTCGGTTCACGATTTAATTCCGTTTAATGGTCGTGCGTGTCGTGGGTTTCGATCCACGATGTGACCCAGCCTAGCCCGGCTCAGCCCGGCCCGGTTTGGCCCGCGCGCCCCTGGCGCCCCCGCCCACCCCCTGCGTGCGCCCCCCCTCCCCCAAATCCATTTGGCTCATTTGATTTCTCCTGCGCAGTAACCTCCCTCCCCTTCTTCCACCTCTCCCTCTCTCTCCCTGTGGTGCCCTAGGGTTTGGAGTCGAGATCGCCGAAATTTGGATCCCCGGAGGTGAGTTTTTCCCCTCTCCTTCCCTTCTCTCTCTCTTTCTCCCCCTCCGAGCCCCGGCGGCCCTTGCCCCGTCGCGAGCCCCCGCTCCCCGGCCGTGCCCCGGTGGCTGCGCCCTCGCCGCGCTCCCCGGCGGCCGTGCCTGGCCCCGCGCCCCGCCCTCGGCCGCGCCCCTGCCCGCACCCGTGCCCCGGCGACTCGCGTCCCACGTGCCTCACGGTTCGCGTGCCTCCAGCACGCGTAACGTGCTCTCGCGCGTGCGACCGTAGTCGCATTACGCTTAATCTCGTTTTAATCTATTTTAAATTGTTTAGTCGACGTGCTGCGTCGCGCGCTCCATCGCGCGACGATTCTTTTAACTTATAAATATTAGTGTGCTGCGTCGTGCGCTTCGTCGCGCGACGATCCATTTTGATTTCAGGTTATTTATTGTGTGACGTCGCGCGTCCAGTCGCGCGATGTTTCACTTTAAACTCAGCTCTGTTGATGTATGTCGTCGTGTACTTCGTCGTGCGATGCTTAACGTCTCTTTATAATTAACGCAAGTGTCTCGTTGTGCGCTCTGTCGCGCGGCGAGTCGTTTATTTCTTAATTCAATCTAAATGTTGTGTCGTACGTCTCGCCGTGCGACCCCTCCCTTTCATTCATCTTCAATTGTTTATAATGATTAAATGCGGAACTTGACTTTACTTTATGCTAAAATGTAGTGTCCAAATTAATTCCCTTCTATTAAGCGAGTGGTTTAATTTATAATAATGTAACGTGATCGTTTCTCAACTGTTTTTTCTCTTTCTCTCTTAACCTTAATTGCGAGCCGGCGTGGAACGTCTGTTTATTTACTGCATTCTATTGTATGGTGTACTGTTCTTTTGTATTAAATGTGTGGATGTATATATGTTTGCGTCTGCATAGAGAACGATCCGGTTGAAGAGCCCGAAGAACTCGCAGGTGAAGCCCCTGAGCAGCAGCTGGTTGGTGGAGGCAAGTGTCCCTTGACCTATCTCTGTCCTATACATTCTTTAATTCACCTCCCGCATTTCACAGTTATACCTAAGGATCGACTAGCTTTTGTTATCCATGTCCTTGTCTACCTATTTTGGTTGGGTTATTATAGTTTAGCTTTATGCTAGTGCTTCACATTAATCAATGAACATGATGAGAATTATCAATGATACACTGTTTTCCCTTCTTTTATTATGATGTTATACTTGTGGCCTTCAAGGGGGCTCAAGCGGTTTCTCGAGTGCCTCTCCGTAAGGACCTGTTCGTTGGATGACCGCCCGGGAAAACAATGCAACCATGAGGGTGGTGTCGGCGTTTCGACCCCGGGGGGGGGGGGGGGGGGGTCCCTGGACCGACGAGTAAATTGTCGATGCGTGTCCCTGCCCAGATGGGTTGGCGCGGGATGGAACACAAGAGGTGGGACAAGCCTTGTATTATCCTGCACCAGGGGTGCCACTCGCAGTAGGGGTTACAAGCGCGTCGCGTGAGAGAGAGAGGGACACAGAGCTCGTCCGCCGCTTCCCTCGCGCGAAACCCCCTCAGGGTGTCCCTGGACCTCCCTTTTATAGAGGCAAGGAGAGGATCCAGACGTACAACGGGGGGCGTAGCTATGCGCTAACGTGTCCAGCAGTGGAGTGCCTAAGCCCTGTGTACATGCCAACGTGGCTGTTGGGGGAGAGCTTGGGCCCTGTACATGTGTTGGCGTGGCCATCGGAGGAGCGCCTGAGTCCTATAGGAGCACAGCTGGCAGCACGGTGAGAATCCTGCTGACGTCTCCTTACTGTCGTAAGGGGCTGAGAGCCACCGGCGTCATGGTGCACGCGGGGCACCATCATTACCCATCGCCGGGGTAAGCCAGATGGGACGCCGGTCTTGTTCCTTGTAGACTGAGCAGGCTAGGGATAGGGAAATGATGCATCCCCTATTAGCACGGTCAGTCTGAGCCCAGGGTCGGTCGAGGCGGAGACTTCTCTTGAGGCCGAGGCCGAGGTCGGGCGAGGACGCGATTCCTCCCGAGATCGGGGTCAAGGCCGAGTCCGGGGGTCGGGCGAGGCGGAGACCTCCTCCCGAGGCTGGAGCTTGAGGTCGGGCGAGGCAGAAACCTCCTCCCAAGGCCGGAGCATGAGGTCGGGCAAGGCGGAGCTTCCTGTTGCGCCCGAGGCTGAACTCGGCGGTTGATCGTGACTTGTTGTCAGTCGTTGCCGGGGGTGGCTGACACGGCAGTCGGAGCGGATCGAGCGGCGCTATTTTCCTGTCATGTCAGACAGTAAAGGAGAGGGGCGAAGTGACTGCGGTCACTTCGGCCTGCCTGACTGAGGCGCGTGTGTCAGGATACGGCGTCAGGCATCCCCTGCATTTAATGCGCCTGCAAAGCGGTCGGTTGGTGAGGCGGTCTGGCCAAGGTTGCTTCACAATGAAGCCTGCCCGAGCCGGGCTTTGGGAGAGCCGTGGGGGCGCCCGCTGCCTGAGGAGGCCCTCGAGCGAGGCGTGAACTCGTCTGGGATTACTGCTCCGGCCTGAGGCTGGGCTCGGGCGAGATCGCGTCCCTCAGGTAGACAAAGTCTTGGCTTGAGCCGCACCCGTCAGTTGGTCTGAGGGTGTTTACCAGCCATGATTAGGAGCGCTGGGGGTACCTCTAATTATGGTACCCGACAGGTAGAGTGGGACGCCCTTAGCTGAGTAATTAGAGGAACCGGGGTGTAGTTCGCTTAGCCGTCGTGCCGTTAATGGGGCTCGGTGTATGCGGCTCGCTCTGCCAAGGTTGATTTGTCCCTTGGGGAGGAGTGCGGTACATTTAGGAAACCTAACGGGCGGCTACAGCCTCGGGGAATCTTTGTAAAGGCTACGTAGTGATGCCCTGCTGGACCACCTAGGTAGTGGTTAATGGGGAGTAGCTCTCTCCGGGCAGAAAGGGAATCACGGCTTGTGGGTAAACTGCACAACCTCTGCAGAGTATTTGAAAACTGATATATCAGCCATGCTCACGGTTATGAGCGGCCAAGGGAGCTCTAGTGATTAGTGGTACTTGATCAGAGATGTTCGTATTTGCAGGTGGCAATGAGATTGATGGTTCTTGGAATTGACTCTAGTAATGGTAAGTGGTACTCTTTCCGTTTGGAAAGGAGTACGTTTGGGTTAATAACGTGGGTCAACTCTAAAACTTGGCTTTCTCTACTAGTAATAATAATCTGACCAACTAAAAGCAACTGCTTGACTTACCCCCACATAAAGCTAGTCCACTACAGCCAAACAGGATACTTGCTGAGTATGTTGATGTGTACTCACCCTTGCTCTACACACCAACCCCCCAGGTTGTCTGCATTGCAACCACTGCTCAGGAGAAGGTGAAGCCGTGGAAGGAGACTTCCAGGAGTTCCAAGACTACGATGAGTTCTAGGCGTGGGTTAGCGGCAACCCCCAGTCGGCTGCCTGTGAAGGCCGCGTTTATCTACGTTTCGTTTTCGCACTTTGATTTATTGTAAAGACTATGTGGATGTCTCAGACATATGATGTAATCGACTATTATTTCCCTTTTTAATACTATTTGAGCACTGTGTGATGATGTCCATGTTATGTAACTGCTGTGTACGTGAATTGCTGATCCTGGCACGTACATGGTTCGCATTCGGTTTGCCTTCTAAAACCGGGTGTGACATAGGTGGTATCAAAGCCGTGCTGACTGTAGGACCGCTAACCTAGAGTAGAATGGCCGTTCTAAGGATTATAGACCTCTGTTCCTGCCTTGACTTTGGTATCCCTTCAAAAGTTGGTCATATCGACCAAACCTATGTTCTACTATATATTATATCTTGCTGAAAATTGTGTTTTATTCTGATCCTTCATTTATTTCTGGTTTATTACTTGCTGGTCATACTAGTTCTGTTCTCACTCTTTTGCTTGCGGTACCTTTTGTAGATGGCTCGTCTTAGACACACCGCACGGAAGTCTGTCATCCCCTTCTTACCCTCTTGTCTCGCGGAGCGTCCGCTTTGCCGTCCCGTGACCGGTCAGTCCAGTCACTTGGAGAGGCTGCACCATCGCCTGCATGAGGAGCTGGAGCGTCGACGACAGGAGCAGCAGGGCTCTTCTTTCTCGCTCCAGCAGGAGATAGAGTCTGTGATGAGCTGTTCCCCCGTGCTTCCCCTGGAGGCGCCCCCTGCACCACCACTGAGCGCCCCAGTCCCTGGAGTAGCTACTGGAGGAGACCCAGACGACGGAGGAGGCGACAGCAGCTCGAGCCACGACACCGAATTTTCTGCTGACCGGGAGCCAGAAGGATGGGTTGCTCGACCCATAACTCGTGACGCTGCTCGCGGGTGTCATTTCCACGATGCGCTCGACACCCTGCTACGTCGGGCACTTGACCGACGTACTTGGTCCATTGAGTATTGCTGTGTGGTCTTCCAGCACAGTCGCGGGGTCTACCCAGACCGCTGGGAGGCGACCTGCTTGGTGCGTCGTCTAGAGAACAGTCTCTGGGGTGCTGAGGTCTGCTCGGAGCACTATTCCATCTCTGAGCGGGACTCAGCTGAGGCGGCCATGCAAGATGCCGCACGGCATGCGCTTTCGCACTACTGCTCAGTGCTCGGTGGGGTAGCTGATGGTCTCAACCTGAAGTATTACCCCCGCCGTCCATCTGACAGCATAGGAGGCGTGATTGTCTCACCTGTCGGTGAGGACAATCCTAGGTTGAGCAGCACAGTCAACCTAGCCGCCGTGCTAAACACGGAGCTAGACCATGCATTAGACGAGCTAAGTAGGGCTCGTGCTGAGATCGCCCAGCTACGGGCTGAGCGCGCGGAGCGTCGTCACCTGGATGATGGTTCCCCCGCTCTCATCGGGACTTAGCACCCGTACCGCTCACCTCGGCGTGGACACCAGTCTTATGGCAACCCCGACTGCAAGACCAAGATAAATTTAGAATCATAGATCGTCAGAGTCGGATCTTGTAATTAATACGAAATATATACGTAGAAGCTATAGTCCTAGCGTTAGTCTCGCTTTTAGTTAGTCTTAGTTAGACAGGGTAGTTTGCTATATCCTGTGCATTTATGTTTGTCATGATGAACTATGTTTGATTTGGATCTTTGTAATGACTGTCACCAGAGTGTGGGCATCCCCTGCATTTTGGTTTACCTGTTATATATTAATGAAGTTAGTTATCTAGTTGGGAAGCCTTTTATTCCACTTTCCTCTTTATCTAAGAAGCTGTGTTGGTCTGTGTTGGAGATCAGTGAAGATGTTCATCTGTTCAGTGTTGTTGAAGAATTATATACTCTTTTCTTATGCTGCAAGATTTGCAAGATCAGTTCTGATGTGTGGTTGCATTTTGCAGATGTCAGAAAATAGGCGCAGAGGAGGAAGGCGTGCTCAGCAGAAGCAGACAGCTCAGTAGGATGAGGCACCCTAGCAACAGCAACTGTCGCCCCCGCCCCCGATGTCCATCAAGCAGATGTTTCTGATGCAGACTCAGGCAGTTCAAGCCATTGGTCAGACCCTGGCCGCCATTCAGCAGCAGCAGCCGCAACAACAGCCACCACCTCAGCCTCAGATGCCTCAGATGCCTAGGGACAAGCGTGTTGAATTCATGAGAGGTCATCCCCCAATGTTTGCTCACTCTTCTGACCCCATGGATGCTGAAGACTGGCTGCGCACTGTGGAACGGGAGTTGCATACTGCTCAGTGTGATGACAGGGAGAAAGTTCTGTATGGTCCCCGTCTGTTGAGAGGAGCAGCCCAGTCATGGTGGGAGTCTTATCTCGCCACCCATGCCAACCCCGACACCATCACCTGGGAAGAGTTCAGAGGTAGCTTTCGTCAGTACCATGTTCCTGCAGGTCTGATGACAGTGAAGAAGGAGGAGTTCCTGGCCCTCAAGCAAGGGTCATCGTCTGTCAGTGAGTACCGTGATAGGTTTCTGTAGCTGTCTTGCTATGCTCCTGAAGATGTCAACACCGACGCCAAGAGACAGTATCGTTTCCTAAGAGGCTTGGTTGACCCTCTACAGTATCAGCTGATGAATCATACCTTCCCGACATTCTAGCACCTGATTGACAGAGCAATCATGACAGAGAGGAAGCGTAAGGAGATGGAGGATCACAAGTGCAAGATCAGTGGACCCCAGCCTGGAAGCAGCAATCGTCCTCGTTTCTTAGGCAATCAACCTCAGCGGTTCAGGCAGAACCAGCATCAACAGTTTCAAAGGCAGTATCCTCAGCATCAGCATCAGAATCGCCAGAATAACTAGTCAGGAGGAGGTCAGTTCCAGAGGCAGAATCAGCAGGCACCTCGTCTTCCTGCCCCAGCAAACCAGCAGAGCAGTCAAGCAGCACCAGCTCAGGTTGGAAACAGAGCATGTTTCCACTGTGGAGAGCAAGGCCATTGGGTGATGCAATGTCCGAAGAAGGCAGCCCAGCAGCAGTCAGGCCCCAATGGCCCAGCGAAGCAGAATGTGTCTCAGCCTAGAGCAGGCAACCGCTCTCAGCCGCGCTATAATCATGGGAGACTGAACCACTTGGAAGCTGAAGCAGTTCAGGAGACCCCCGGCATGATAGTAGGTATGTTTCCAGTCAACTCCCATATTGCAGAAGTGTTATTTGATACTAGAGCAACGCATTCATTCATTACTGCATCATGGGTAAAAGCACATAGTCTTCCAATAACTACCATGTCAACCCCCATTCAAATTGACTCAGCCGGTGGTAGAATTCGAGCCGATAACATTTGTTTGAATGTATGTGTGGAAATAAGAGGGATAGCGTTTCCCGCTAACCTCATAGTAATGGGTACTCAGGGAATAGATGTCATCCTAGGGATGAATTGGTTAGATAAGTACCAGGCAGTTACCAGTTGTGATAAGAGGACGATCAAGTTGGTGTCCCCACTAGGAGAGGAAGTGGTGACCGAGTTAGTCCCGCCTGAGCCACGAAAAGGAAGTTGTTATCAGATGGCTGTCGATAGCAGTGAAGCAGACCCAATTGAGGCTATCAAGGTTGTGTCCGAGTTCCCAGATGTGTTTCCAAAGGACTTACCAGGTATGCCACCAGAGCGGAAAGTTGAATTTGCCATAGAGCTTCTTCTTGGAACCGCCCCCATCTTTAAGAGAGCTTATAGAATATCCGGACCAGAGTTGGTTGAACTTAAAAAGCTGATCGATGAGTTGTCAGAGAAAGGATACATCCAGCCAAGCACCTCGCCTTGGGCCGCCCCCGTCCTATTTGTGGAGAAGAAAGATGGCACCAAAAGGATGTGTATCGATTATTGAGCTCTGAATGAGGTCACCATCAAGAACAAGTACCCCTTGCCCAGAATAGAAGATCTGTTCAACCAGTTGAGAGGAGCCAGCGTGTTCTCCAAGATAGATCTGAGGTCAGGTTATCATCAGCTCAGGATCCGACCTTCAGACATTCTGAAGACAACATTCATTACTAAGTATGGGTTGTATGAGTTCACTGTGATGTCTTTCGGTCTAACAAATGCACCAGCTTTCTTCATGAACTTGATGAACAGTGTATTCATGGACTATCTTGATAAGTTTGTGGTGGTATTTATTGATGACATTCTGATTTACTCTCAAAGCAAAGAAGAGCATGCAGATCATTTGAGGATGGTATTGCAGAGATTGTGAGAGCACCAGTTGTATGCAAAGTTGAGCAAGTGCAAGTTCCGGATCAGTGAAGTCCTGTTCTTGGGTCATATAATCAACAAAGAAGGATTGGTCGTGGATCCGAAGAAAGTGGCAGACGTTCTGAACTGGAAAGCGCCAACAGATGCCCGAGGTATCAAGAGCTTTATTGGAATGGCCGGATACTATCGGCGATTCATTAAAGGGTTTTCGAAGATTGCGAAACCAATGACAGCTTTGCTAGGCAACAAAGTTGAGTTCAAGTGGACCCAGAAATGTCAAGAGGCCTTCGAAGCGCTGAAATAGAAGTTGACTACAACGCCTGTCTTAGTCTTGCCTAATGTGCACAAGCCCTTCTCGGTGTATTGCGATGCTTGTTACACCGGTTTGGGATGTGTGTTGATGCAGGAGGGAAGAGTTGTGGCCTACTCGTCCCGACAGCTGAAAGTTCATGAGCAGAATTACCCAACCCATGACCTAGAGTTGGCAGCAGTGGTTCACGCACTGAAGACATGGAGGCACTATCTGTATGGATAGAAATGTGATGTTTACACAGACCACAAGAGTCTGAAGTATATATTCACTCAGTCAGAGCTGAATATGAGGCAAAGAAGATGGTTAGAGTTGATCAAGGACTATGAATTGGAGATTCATTACCATCCAGGCAAAGCGAACGTAGTGGCAGATGCTTTGAGCAGGAAGAGTCAAGTCAATCTGATGGTCGCTCGTCTGATGCCTTATGAGTTGGCCAAAGAGTTTGACAGGTTGAGTCTCGGATTTCTGAATAACACGCGAGGAGTCACAATTGAGTTGGAACCTACCCTGGAGCGGGAAATCAAAGAAGCACAGAAGAATGATGAGAAGATCAGTGAAATCCGTCGACTGATTCTAGACGGCAGAGGCAAAGATTTTCGGGAAGATGCAGAAGGTGTGATATGGTTCAAAGACCGCTTGTGTGTTCCCAATGTCCAATCTATTCGGGAGTTGATCCTCAAGGAATCTCATGAGACAGCTTATTCGATTCACCATGGAAGTGAGAAGATGTATCAGGATCTAAAGAAGAAATTCTGGTGGTGCGGAATGAAGAGGGAAATTGCAGAGTATGTGGCTATGTGTGATAGTTGTCGACGGATCAAGGCGGAGCACCAGAGACCCGCTGGATTGTTGCAACCGTTGCTAATTCCTCAGTGGAAATGGGATGAAATCGGTATGGACTTCATAGTCGGATTGCCTCGCACTCGAGCCGGCTACGATTCCATTTGGGAGTGGTGGACCGCTTAACCAAGTCAGCCCACTTCATACCCGTCAAGACCAACTACAACAGTGCAGTATTGGCAGAATTGTACATGTCTCAGATCGTTTGTCTTTATGGTGTGCTAAAGAAGATAGTGTCAGACAGAGGAACGCAGTTCACCTCTCATTTCTGGCAGCAGTTGCATGAAGCCTTGGGCAAACATCTGAATTTCAGTTCAGCTTATCATCCGCAGACAGATGGTCAGACTGAAAGAACCAATCAAATCCTTGAAGACATGTTGAGAGCCTGTGCGTTGCAAGATCAGTCCGGATGGGACAAGAGGTTGCCTTATGCAGAGTTCTCCTATAACAACAGTTACCAGGCCAACTTGAAGATGTCACCATTTCAGGTGCTTTATGGGAGGAGTTGTAGAACTCCATTACAATGGGATCAGCCTGGAGAAAAGCAAGTGTTTGGGCCAGACATACTGCTTGAAGCCGAAGAGAACATCAAGATGGTTCGAGAGAATCTGAAGATAGCGCAATCAAGGCAGCGAAGCTATGCAGACACAAGAAGAAGAGAGCTGAGTTTCGAAGTTGGAGACTTCGTCTATCTGAAAGTGTCACCGATCAGAGGGGTCAGAAGATTCGGAGTCAAAGGCAAGCTAGCACCCTGCTACATCGGTCCGTATCAGATTCTCAAAAGGCGTGGAGAAGTGGCCTACCAGCTCAGTTTGCCAAAAGGCTTGTCTGCAGTGCATGATGTCTTTCATGTGTCTCAGTTGAAGAAGTGTTTGCGTGTGCCAGAAGAGCAGTTGCCAGTGGAAGGTCTGGAGGTCCGGGAGGACTTGACCTACACAGAGAAACCAGCGCAGATACTTGAGACTGCAGACAGAATCACCCGAAGGAAGACCATCAGAATGTGCAAAGTCAGATGGAATCATCACTCTGAGGAAGAAGCAACCTGGGAGCGTGAAGATGATCTGATGGCTAAATACCCTGAGCTCTTTGCTAGCCAACCCTGAATCTCGGGGGCGAGATTCTTTTAAGGGGGATAGGTTTGTAACGCCCTGAATTTGGGAGTAGAATTTTTTCTTCTTTTCTCTCACCAAATTCGGGCGTTACTCTCTTTTCTCTTCCCGTTTCGCTTCCTTTTTCCCCATTTCAAACCAGTATAGTGACAGGTGTCCGTGTCATGTATAAACAAAACCTAAGTGTCATGGGTGTTGCATCATGGCGAAGCGCATTTCTTTATCTGATGTCGCGTGTTCGTCTCGTTCCACTTCGGATTTCGGTTCGCGATTTAATTCCGTTTAATGGTCGTGCGTGTTGTGGGTTTCGATCCGCGATGTGACCTAGCCTAGCCCAGCCCGGCTTAGCCCGGCCCGGTCCGGCCCGGTTTGGCCCGCACGCCCTCCTCCCCCAAATTCGTTTGGCTCATTTGATTTCTCCCGTGCAGTAACCTCCCTCCCCTTCTTCCACCTCTCTCTCTCCCCGTGGTGCCCTAGGGTTTGGAGTCGAGATCGCCGGAATTTGGATCCCCGTAATTTGGATCCCCGGAGGTGAGTTTTTCTCCTCCCCTTCCCTTCTCTCTCTTTCTCCCCCTCCCTTCTTCTTCCCCTGGTCGCATGCGTCCCGCGCCTAGCCGCGCCGCCGCCTTGGCCCGCGCGCCCCACGCCGCCCCCGGTGTCCCCCGCCCGCGGCCCCCTGCCCGCGCCCGACGCCGGCGGCTCGGCCCCGCGCGCGCCTCGCGCCCGGCGCTGATGGCTCGGCCCCTGCCTGCGTGCCCTCGCCCCGCCGAGCCTGCCCCGTCGCAAGCCCCCGCTCCCCGGCCGTGCCCCGGCAGCTGCGCCCTTGCCGCGCGCCCCGGCGGCCGTGCCCGGCCCCACGCCCCGCCCTCGGCCGCGCCCCTGCCCGCACCCGTGCCCCGGCGACTCACGTCCCGCGTGCCTCACGGTTCGCGTGCCTTCGGCACGCGTAACGTGCTCTCGCGCGTGCGACCGTAGTCGCACTGTGCTTAATCTCGTTTTAATCTATTTTAAATTGTTTAGTCGACGTGCTGCGTCGCGCGCTCCATCGCGTGACGATTCTTTTAATTTATAAATATTAGTGTGCTGTGTCGTGCGCTTCGTCGTGCGACGATCCATTTTGATTTCAGGTTGTTTATTGTGTGACGTCGCGCGTCCAGTCGCGCGACGTTTCACTTTAAACTCAGCTCTGTTGACGTATGTCATTGTGCGCTTCGTCGTGCGATGCTTAACGTCTCTTTATAATTAACGCAAGTGTCTCGTTGTGCGCTCTGTCGCGCGGCGAGTCGTTTATTTCTTAATTCAATCTAAATGTTGTGTCGTACGTCTCGCCGTGTGACCCCTCCCTTTCATTCATCTTCAATTATTTATAATGATTAAATGCGGAACTTGACTTTACTTTATGCTAAAACGTAGTGTCTAAATTAATTCCCTTCTATTAAGCGAGTGGTTTAATTTATAATAATGTAACGTAATCGTTTCTCAACTGTCTTTTTTCTCTTTCTCTCTTAACCTTAATTGCGAGCCGACATGGAACGTCTGTTTATTTACTGCATTCTATTGTATGGTGTACTGTTCTTTTGTATTAAATGTGTGGATGTATATATGTTTGCGTCTGCATAGAGAACGATCCGGTTGAAGAGCCCGAAGAACTCGCAGGTGAAGCCCCTGAGCAGCAGTTGGTTGGTGGAGGCAATTGTCCCTTGACCTATCTCTGTCCTATACATTCTTTAATTCACCTCCCGCATTTTACAGTTATACCTAATGATCGACTAGCTTTTGTTATCCATGTCCTTGTCTACCTATTTTGGTTGGGTTATTATAGTTTAGCTTTATGCTAGTGCTTCACATTAATTAATGAACATGATGAGAATTATCGATGATACGCTGTTTTCCCTTCTTTTATTATGATGTTATACTTGTGGCCTTCAAGGGGGCTCGAGCGGTTTCTCGAGTGCCTCTCCGTAAGGACCTGTTCGTTGGATGACCACCCGGGAAAACAGTGCAACCATGAGGGTGGAGTGGGACGCTCTTAGATGAGTAATTAGAGGAACCGGGGTGTAGTTCGCTTAGCCGTCGTGCCGTCAATAGGGCTCGGTGTATGCGGCTCGCTCTGTCAAGGTTGATTTATCCCTTGGGGAGGAGTGCGGTACATTTAGGAAACCTAACGGGCGGCTACAGCCTCGGGAAATCTTTGTAAAGGCTACGTAGTGATGCCCTGCTGGACCACCTAGGTAGTGGTTAATGGGGAGTAGCTCTCTCCGGGCAGAAAGAGAATCACGGCTTGTGGGTAAAGTGCACAACCTCTGCAGAGTATTTGAAAACTGATATATCAGCCATTCTCACGGTTATGAGCGGCCAAGGGAGCTCCAGTGATTAGTGGTACTTGATCAGAGATGTTCGGATTTGCAGGTGGCAATGAGATTGATGGTTCTTGGAATTGACTCTGGTAATGGTAAGTGGTACTCTTTCCGTTTGGAAAGGAGTACGTTTGGGTTAATAACGTGGGTTAACTCTAAAACTTGGCTTTCTCTACTAGTAATAATAATCTGACCAACTAAAAGCAACTGCTTGACTTACCCGCACATAAAGCTAGTCCACTACATCCAAACAGGATACTTGCTGAGTATGTTGATGTGTACTCACCCTTGCTCTACACACCAACCCCCCCAGGTTGTCCGCATTGCAACCACTGCTCAGGAGAAGGTGAAGCCGTGGAAGGAGACTTCCAGGAGTTCTAAGACTACGATGAGTTCTAGGTGTGGGTTAGCGGCAACCCCCAGTCGGCTGCCTGTGAAGGCCGCGTTTATCTACGTTTCGTTTTCGCACTTTGATTTATTGTAAAGACTATGTGGATGTCTCAGACATATGATGTAATCGATTATTATTTCCCTTTTTAATACTATTTGAGCACTGTGTGATGATGTCCATGTTATGTAACTGCTGTGTACGTGAATTGTTGATCCTGACACGTACATGGTTCGCATTTGGTTTGCCTTATAAAACCGGGTGTGACAGGTAGTTTGTTGGTATGTCATGGCTTTTCTGCAGTTCTGAGTCTTGTAACGAATTCTGATGAAGTGAAGATCAAAGTGAAATAGGGGGTTATTCTCCTTTGTCAAAAAATATGAGCAATTGTAATCATATACTCCAGTACGTAGTGATGTATTACACTGATTCAACCAAGCTTTGTTTTAAGTAGGCAAAAGGCTCATCTTTGGTAGATTGATTAGGCTTTGAAAGAAAGAAAAAAATTAACTAGGAGATAGTCCCCCGCCTAGAACTGATAGTGTATTTACCTAGAGCAAAATCCAAATTTTACAAAGTTTGACCAACAATTAGTCAAATTATGTGCAAATTTAGGGCATTGACAGATTTGTGTTCAAAGTGGCTTTAATACGAAGTTAATTCTTTAGCAATTGACTACATGCTATAAGAGAAATTACTGGTCAAAATCTATTTCATATGACTTTTACTATGGTCAAATACACCTACTGTTTCTGGACGAAAGGAGTACCTTAGGCCTTGTTTGGTTTACCTCACTAAATTTTATTCTCGTCACATCAAATATTTAGATTTTAGTTAAAAATATTAAACATAGTCTAATTATAAAACTAATTAAATAGTTGAGGACTAAACGATAACATGAACCTATTAAACTTAATTAGTTCATGGTTCGCTCGTACGATGCTACAGTAAACATTTGTTAATCTTAGATTAATTAGGCTTAATAAAATTGTCTCGACGTTTAGTCTTTATCTTCATTGTGTAATGAGGTTCATAATTAGACTATATTTAATAATTGTAATAGCCATTCAAAGATCCAATATGATACAGACTAAACTTTAGTCAATGGATTAGTAGTTCTATTCAGATTTTTGGCATGATCTGTGCTTACTTGATTACCCTGCTCAGACGACACTTTGCCTCACTACCGAAATTTGACTCTTTGTTGAGTGCCAAATATTTTGCTGAGTGTTTTTTCGGACACTCGGCAAAGAAGCTCTTTGCCGAGTGCCACGCAAAAAACCCTCAGTAAAATAAAACACTCGGCGAAGCTCTTTGGCGAGTGTCAAAAATAAAACACTCGGCAAAGAGCTCTTTGCCGAGTGCTTTTTTTCAACACTAGGCAAAGACAATTTAAAAATCACATTTTAAAGCATTAAATTAATCCAAATAAAAAAGTTTTCAACTACAAATTTATATAACTCATCATGATGTACAATTTATATTTTAAACATTTCTTTATATGACAAAATAAAAATAAATTTGTTTATAAAACCTATATCTCTTATAGTTTATGAAACTACGAGAAAGATGTACAATATTTGTGCATATTGTTAGAACTATTATGTGAGATGAATAAATGACCAAACAACCAAAATAAACTTTGTAGATCTTGAGAAGTTATAGAATTTTGTAGTTGGCAACCTTTTCATTTGAAGTCGTCTTATCAACGAAAACTACGTCTAAATTTAAAAATTTTAAATTTTGAATTTTGAAAACGACCTCGAAAGAAAAAACCACCAACATGAAAGTTGTAGGTATTGAAGAGTTATGAAACTTTGAAGTTGACAATGCTTTAGTTTGACATCATCTTGTCATGCAAAACTATGTTTGAATTTTAAAATTTGATTTTTTAAAAATATCTGGAATGGAAAACGTACCAAAATAAAAGTTGTAGGTCTTGAAATGTAATGAAACTTTGTAATTGACAATTTTTTTATTTAAAATTATCTTATCATTGAAAAAATCGTGTCAAGTTTTTAAATTTAAAATTCAAATTTTGTAAACGGCCTCGGATGTAGAAACTATCAAAATAGTACTTGTAGATCTCAAAAAGTTATGCAACTTTATAGTTGGTCATATTTTCAAATAAATTCATTTAGTGTCTTAAATAATTAAATTACTCTCGTTTGTTATAGTACATGAGAAATGAAAATGTAATATAGACATAATTGATGTAGTATTGTAGTGGTATAGGAGGGTATGCGCGAGAGAGAGGTTGCGAGTTTGAATCTCACCATTTAAAAAACATGTAAATTTAATTCAAAATAATAGTGAAAAATGATAGAGCGTGGTATGGTAATGGATAGTGGTTAAGTTGTTCCTATAATTTAAAAAAATGTTTTACTATTTTTTGGGTTTTTTCATTATTAATTTGCCGAGTGCTTTTTCATACTCGGCAAAATGTTTGTCGAGTGTCCGAAAAAAAGTAAGCGGCAAAAAACCCTTTGCCGATAAAATGTTTTTCGAGTATTCTTTGCTGAGTGTAGCATTCGGCAAAGGCTTTGCCGAGTATAAAATAATCTTTAGACACTCGGCAAAGAACACGATTCCGGTAGTGGCTGTGGCAGAAGTTAGCAGATATTTTTGCATGCACATATTTATTTGGAGAACCTTCCAAGTACGCATGTTCTGATTACTATGAAGACCATTTTATTTTAATGAACCAGAGGATTGCTTTAGTAACTAATAAGCGGGTGATGCTGCTCCAGGTAAGGCTTATTCCTTTCTCTTCATATTCTTACTTCACTTGAAAAGTTTGTTTACATCTGATGTTCTTTGTTTGTAGTGCCTGGATCTAGATAAAATGGATAAGAAACCTTCCAAAATACTTTGGGAACTGGGATGTTCCTTGGTAACGAGTGCTTGCATTGGTGCTGGCAAAAGCTGGGTATCACAGGCCTTCACATGTAAATCATACATCTGAAGAACTTTAGGAGGTCAGAGAACATTGTAAGGCTTATTAAGTGCAACATTGACAACGAACCGGAACCTCAGGCTCTTTCACTTTGCTCTTCTATTCGGAAAATGTGGAGATCACACCACGCAGCAATGGAAGCTATACTATTGAATATAATCTCTCTTGTTCTCCTGAATTTGAGCTATCTTCTCGTCTTTTTTTTTTGGTAACCAACCTTCTTGAACTGAACTTGTACTTCTGAACAGAATCAGGTTCCATCAGGCCAGCGCCATGTGTATTTTGTGTCAGATGATGATAAAAGGGAATCCCGCAGACTATCTAGGCCTTTGCTAAGCTCGAGAGGAACTGCTTGATACTGTTAGTCTCTATTTTGAATAAGTCCAGTAGCTTTCAGTTAGCTCTCTGTAATCTCGTTGGAACATTAGTTTACGTTTTCAGTATTGTTGTGAGTGGCGTAGATATCGCGGGTGACTGGTGCGCGTCCAGATCACGTCGTGACCGCCAAGTGGTTGTGCTTACCCGTCGCGACGTCTGCGCTGCGCAGTCCACGGTCACCACCGAAAATTAGGGAGATCGTGGAGCGTGCTCGTGCGACGGGATAAGCCAGGCTTCATGCCTTTGTACTCTCTGTTTTTTTGAGTAATACTAGTGCGTCCAGAAAACAACTGAGGCAGTTGCCCAGACCAAAAATATCATTCCCCTGTGTTCATCCAAGTGTGTGTCTGTGCGTACCAGGAGCTCAGGCACCGGCGTGGTAATTGCGCTCCTTGCCGCTTGCAGACGCCGGCTGATCCAAGAAGCCACAGCAGTGCTTGGGTTCCAACAACTGGTATCAAAGCCGGTTGATGTTCTACGGTGGGTCGATCAGTCCACCGCGAGAACCACCGAAGAAGAAGCGCGTGATTCCTCGACGTTTGTCGTCGACGTCGGCAGAGATGGGGGACATGCGGACAAGTACGAGTTCGGCATCTGCTGAGATCAAGGAAAGCACACTGGTATGGCCAATGCTTACTCGATCTAATTATGCGGAGTGGGCGATGTTGATGCAAATCAACTATGAGGCAATGGAGATCTGGGAGGTGATAGATCCGGGCACTAATCCAAAACGTGCTCAAGATCGACATGCCATGGGGGCTCTGTTGAGATCAGTACCCAAGGAGATGTGGGGTACCCTTGGTGCTAAGAATACTGCTAAGGAAGCCTGGGAAGCAGTCATGACCATGAGAATTGGTGCTGACCGAGTGAAGGAGGTGAATGTGCAGAAGCTGCTAAAAGAGTTTGAGAATATAGAATTCAGAGAAGGTGAAACAGTTGAAGATTTTGGCATGAGAATCACCAATCTAGTGGTAAACATCAAGTCACTAGGTGAGATAGTGGAAGACACTCGAGTGGTGAAAAAATTTCTGCGTGTAGTTCCACCTCGCTTCAACCAAATTGCAGTTTCCATTGAGATGTTTTGTGATATGAAGACTCTCACAGTTGAAGACCTAGTGGGGCGTCTTCGTGCTGCAGAAGACCGGCTGGAAGATAAAATGGCTCATATTATGGATAAAGCTGGTCGTCTGTTACTTGCTAAAGATGAGTGGCTTGAGAGACATAAACACCGTTTCCAAACTAGCTCACAGAAAGATGAAGGCAGTGCAGGCAGCAGTCAGTGGAAGGCCAAGAATCAACACCGTTCAGACAGTGGCAGTTTAGGCAGTGTCAGTAAGGGAAAATTCACTTCCCAAGGGACACCGAGAAGGAAGGGTAGATGCAGAAATTGTGGCATATATGGACACTGGGCTCAGGACTGTAAACGTCCAAAAAAGGATAAGAAGGAGCAGAAGCAACCCGAGGTAAATGTTGCTGTTGGGACAGAAAATGCAGCATTCCTGCTGACTGAAGTTGAAGAGATAAAAAGTTTGTCACCACAGTTTGTTCATCTATCAGAAAACAGAGTGGTGCCCATGATTTGTGCTGCTGATGAGTGGGTACTAGACATTGGAGCTAGTAACCACATGACAGGTACTCGATCTGCTCTATCATATCTTGATGATACTGTTAGAGGGTCTGTAAGGTTTGGAGATGGATCCACTTTTAAATTTGTGGGTTAGGTTCTGTGGTTGTTCAAGGAAGGCAGGACCAACACAAAGTGCTCACAAATGTTTACTACATCCCAAAGCTAAAGAGCAATATTATCAGCCTTGGTCAGCTAGAAGAGGTGGGTTGTGATATAAGACTGTTCAACGGTCGTCTAAAGGTGTTTGATCCTGAATGCAACCTACTAGTATGTGCTCCCAGGGCTAGAAATAGACTGTACATAGTAAAATTGGGCATAACTGCTCCTGTTTGTCTTCTGACAAGAATGGACGATTTGGCCTGGAAGTGGCATGCCAGATATGGGCACTTAAATTTCAGAGCACTTCGAGACCTAGGGGAGAAAAATATGGTTGAAGGTATGCCTACTGTAGATCATGTGGAACAAGTGTGTGATGGCTGTACTCTGGGAAAACAACATAGGTCACCATTCCCAAAGGTGTCACCTTATAGAGCCAAAAAGGGTTTGGAATTGTTCCATGCTGATCTGTGTGGGCAAGTAAGACCACAAACAGTGGGTGGAAAATCATATTTTCTATTTGTTGTGGATGATTTCAGCCGATACATGTGGATAGAATTGCTAAGATCTAAGGATGAGGCATTGATGTCCCTGAAGAAGATCAAGCAAAGGGCTGAGACTGAATATGAGGGTAAGCTAAAGGCTCTAAGAACTGATCGAGGGGGTGAGCTCAATTCAGCTACCTTCACCATTTTCTATAATGAACAAGGCATCAAGCACTACACAACCACCCCATATTCACCTCAACAAAATGGTGTGGTTGAGCGTCGAAACCAGTCAGTGGTGGAGATTGCCAGGTGTATGCTAAAGAGTAAAAGAATGCCACAGAAATATTGGGGAGAGGCAGTTATAACAGCAGTATATCTATTGAACAGATCTCCAACGAAAAGTGTTCAAGGTAAAACACCATTTGAAGCTTGACATGGCACAAAGCCCCGAGTTGATCACCTGAGAACGTTTGGCTGCATAGCTCATGTGAAGAAGACTGGTCTAGGTGTTGGGCAGTTGTCAGACAGGTCCTCCAAAATGGTACTGCTGGGGTATGAACCAGGAACAAAAGGCTACCGACTGGTTGACCCTACCACTGAAAAGCTACATATTAGTCGAGATGTAGTGTTCGAGGAGCATGAAGCGTGGGACTGGAACAACCATAACACAGTTCAGTAATCCGAAACTGAGGGGTTTATTGTGGATTTTCAGTACACTGTACCTGGTCCGGAAATAGAAATTTCAGCTGAGACAGATACTGGTAGTGGAAATTCAGGGGGTGAAAATTTATCACTTCAATCTCCACAGTCATCAATAGCATCTATGGTTCCTCATGGACAATCCTCCACAGGTTTTGTAACTCCACAGGCCCAATCATCTGCAACACCTATGACTCCAGCTGCTCCACATGCTCAAGCCCAAATTCCTATTTCAACTTCAGGCTCAAGTGGGAACACAGATGGTGTGCCAGTGAGATATAGAACACTGACTGATCTGTTTGATGCAACTGAAGAGATCCATGATTTCGAATACAGTGGTCTGTGTTTGCTTGCGGCAGAAGAACCTATGAATGTGGAGAGTGCCTTATCAAATCAGAATTGGAAAAACGCCATGGATTCAGAACTCCAGGCTATAGAGAGTAACAATACCTGGGAGTGGTCTGATCTACCAAAGGGACATAAAGCAATTGGTCTCAAGTGGGTGTTTAAGCTGAAAAAGGATGCAGCTGGGAATGTTGTGAAACATAAAGCAAGGCTAGTGGCTAAAGGGTATGCTCAAAGAGAAGGAGTGGATTTTGATGAGGTATTTGCACCTGTAGCTAGACTTGAAACAGTGAGGGTGCTGATAGCTTTGTCAGCACAGGGAAATTGGGAACTGCACCATATGGATGTGAAGTCAGCCTTTCTAAATGGGTGTCTGCAGGAAGAAGTGTATGTCTCACAGCCCCAGGTTTTCAAATTCTAGAAAAAGGAACTAAAGTGTTAAAGCTAAACAAGGCCTTGTATGGGTTAAAACAGGCACCTAGAGCTTGGAACTCAAGACTAGATTCAGAACTAGTATCTCTAGGTTTCAGGAAATGCAAAGTAGAGCATGCAGTTTACAGAAAGGGTAGTGGTGAAACATTGTTGGTCGTAGGAGTTTATGTGGATGATCTGATCATTTGTGGGCCATCTGTAAAGAAGATAGCAGAGTTTAAGCAGCAAATGATGCAAACCTTCAATATGAGTGATTTAGGATTACTCACCTATTACTTGGGGATGGAAGTGAAGCAATGTTTAGATACTATTACCATCAGCCAAAGATCATATGCAGCAAAAATTGTTGAATCACTACAAATGACTAACTGTAATCCAACCGACACACCGATGGAGCAGCGTATCAGACTTACTACTGCAAGTAAGGGGACTGAAAGAGATGCAACAAAATTCAGAAGCATAATTGGCAGCCTAAGATATCTAGTAAACACACGGCCTGATCTTTCTTTTGCGGTGGGCTTAGTTAGCAGATTCATGGAAGCTCCAGGGAAGGAACACTGGTCTGCACTGAAGAAGATTGTCAGGTATATTGCAGGAACACTTGACCTCAGAGTGAAACTCAGGAAAGGTGAGAGTGCTGGACTGTCCCTACTTGGATATACAGACAGTGACTGTTCAGGTGACCTTGTGCATAGAAAGAGTACCTCAGGTATCTTGTTCTTTCTGGGTTCAAACTTAGTGACCTGGTCTTCTCAGAAGCAAAGGGTTGTTGCATTGTCGTCATGTGAGGCAGAATACATTGCTGCTGCTCTTGGAGCCTGTCAGGGTGTGTTGTTAAGCATGCTTATTGTAGATATCACTCAAGAAGGCACTCAGAGGTTTAAACTATTGGTGGACAATATGTCAGCAATAGATTTGAACAAGAATCCAGTACATCATGATAGAAGCAAGCATATTGATACTCGCTACCACTATATTCGAGATTGCATAGAAAAAGGAGTGGTTGCTGTGGACCATGTTGGGACTGAAGATCAGTTGGCTGACATTCTCACGAAGCCTTTGGGCAGGGTTAGATTTGTCGAGCTGAGATCAAGACTGGGTGTTGTTCGGGTCCAACAAGATTAAGGGGGTGATTTGTTAGTCTTTATTTTGAATAAGTCCAGTAGCTTTCAGTTAGCTCTCTGTAATCTCGTTGGAACATTAGTTTACGTTTTCAGTATTGTTGTGAGTGGCGTAGATATCGCGGGTGACTGGTACGCGCCCAGATCACGTCGTGACCGCCAAGTGGTTGTGCTTACCCGTCGCGACGTCTGCGCTGCACAGTCCACGGTCACCACCGAAAATCAGGGAGATCGTGGAGCGTGCTCGTGCGACGGGATAAGCCAGGCTTCATGCCTTTGTACTCTCTGTTTTTTTGAGTAATACTAGTGCGTCCAGAAAACAACTGAGGCAGTTGCCCAGACCAAAAATATCATTCCCCTGTGTTCATCCAAGTGTGTGTCTATGCGTACCAGGAGCTCAGGCATCGGCGTGGTAATTGCGCTCCTTGCCGCTTGCAGACGCCGGCTGATCCAAGAAGCCGCAGCAGTGCTTAGGTTCCAACAGATACTGATGCTGAGCAATCACTAATAAAGAATACAGTTAACTTCCAGAAGATGTGGAGCAGTGAGCCAGAGATTCGGAGCAGATGTAAACTACTAGTTGCCAAGCAAGGTTAAGTCAGCAGCAAAATCTTAGTAGCTAAAAAGGAACTATTTGAGATGTGTGACGTAGAACTACTCTTGATATTTATTTTAGATTGCAGACGATGGAAGGGTGTTTAGCTGATATAGAAGCCTCTGTGCGCCAATGGGTGTTTATTCCAAAATGTAAGCCAGTTTTGTCTTTTCATATCGTGTATCGAGGCATAACGTAGCAAGAACTACGTATCTAAAAAACCAGAACAACTTAGCAATCTGGAATGGGGGTAGTAAATGCTTAGAGCATCTCTAATAGACTCTTTATTTTTGGCTCTCTATTTAACTCTCTATTTAATTTCTCATAATGGTTGCACTCTATATATAGAGTCTCACTCCAACAGACTATCTATTTAGTTTTGCTAGTCAGATGACTAGCCAAATTTAGCTAGTGAGAGAGCTAATTTAGAGAGACAGATAGCTTGGCGAGTCAAATAGCTAATCTGTTGAAAAGTTATTTTGCTATTGAATAGCCAAAATTTAGCTTGGCGAGTCATTTAACTAGTCTCTTGGAGATGCTCTTACATATTATAGGTACTGAGCGCCTCATTGCAGTTCATGGCACTTCGTGTCCTAAAGAACAATATGAGCTAAGAGCAACTCCAAGAGATTAGCTAAAAAGACTAGCCAAATTTACTGATTTAGCTACTCTCTAAAATAGATTTTAGAGAAAAAATGTAGGCTAATCCAACAGACTCGATAAACCTATGGATTGAATAGAGAGTGAAGCAGGCTATCCAAAATTGGAGAGCGAAGATGCAGAAATAGAGAGCCACTAAATTTGAAGAGTCGTTTACAGAGTCTATTGGATACAATTTTCTTTTAATATTAGCTAAATTTACTTTTACAAAATCAAATACCTAGTCTCTTGGAGTTGCTCTAATAAGGCCCAAGAAGGTGCTGGAGTCATTTCTGCAGCAAAGCATCAGAGACTCCGTCACTACAGTAAAAGGAACAATTTCCGACGGCCAAAGCCGTCGGACATAAGGATTGCACCGTCGGAGATAACCAATGTCCGACGGCATCAACCTATGTCCGACGGTTTTAGGCCGTCAGAGATAAGGCGTCGGAAATAGCCTTATGTCCGACGGCCGCCGTCGGAAATAACCTATCTCCGACGGCCGCCTCGGCCCGTCGGAAGCAATAAAGGCCAACCGTTTTACCGGCCAGCCTGTGGGTCCCACAACGTTATGTCCGACGGCCTAACCTTAGTCGTCGGACATAAGTGAGCCATTATCTCCGACGGTTTCTAAAGCCGTCGGACATAAGTGAGCCCTTATGTCCGACGGCTAAGGTTAGGCCGTCGGACATAATATATTTCAGAAGTTACAAAAAATTCTGTTTTTTAAAAAAACTGACATTTACAAAACAAAAACAGATTTCATGCACATATACACATTCACAATCACAAATATACACATCCACATAAGTATTCACATTCACAATCACAAATATTCTCACATAAATATTAACATTCACAAATTTAACATCAACATATAGGTCCGACGGTTGTTGCAAACTGACATTGTGTCTCATAAACAAGTGTTGTAATCACGGTTGCAAACAAGTGTTGCAAAGTGTTTCACAAATTAACATCACGACACATCAATCATATCCATCGCCTGGATGGTTCGAGTAGCCACCTCCTCCTGCTGGACTATGCGTGTTGAAAAGGTTATTCACCCACGAATGCGATGCGTCGTCTTGACCAGACCCATCTTCTGGTGCTGCAACTGACGTGGGGGGTGTCTGAAATCCCTATAACACACGCACATGAAATTGTAACCACTCAGTTTTTCATTTAAACAAATAAGACATCTATGAACATGTCACACACGCATATGTGTACATACCGTAGGGAATTGTGACGGAGGCGGAGGTGGAGGTGGAGGCGCAAGCATTGGCATCGGAAGTGCAAAGTCCGGATGCGGCATCCCATAGGTGGGCATCGGGACGCCCGCTTGTTGGGCTAGTTGCTACAAATTATATACAAGTCATTGTTGAGCAAATAAGATACACATCATGTGTTTTACAAAATAAGCTACAAAATGTTACTTCAACTTACCGAGAGAAGAGCTTGATTTTGGGCCTGGAGGTTTGCATAATACTCGTCCCTCTTCTTCTAGTACTCGGCTTGTTGCCTCTGGTACTCAGATTGTTGCCTCTGGTACTCCAATTGTTCCCTCAAGACTGATTGATGGTACTCTGCCTGTTGACGCAACACTACAATCTCTATCTCCTGGGCGGATGATCGTGAACGGGACGACTGTGAAGACGACGATGTGGACTGTCGTCCACGGCGTCTCAGCTCTCTGGAATCAATCGTAGAATCAAAAATACCCAACCTACAAGAGTGAACCATGCACTTAGTATAGTAACTCATGCCTCAGTTGAATCGCAAGCATATGATGACAATTTTGAAATCCAAATCAAATAATCTCACCGTCCGTGGGCTTGTCCTCCTCCGCTAGCATATGCTGCCTGAGGGTCGATTGGCTGGCTCCTCCAATCGTACTCCTACCCATGGCATTGAACCATCTCCTGCCCATACGAAGCCTGGAGGCAAACAATATCAAATATAAGTGCATAACCCCTATGCCCTTGCAAACAATATCAAACACATAATAGAGTATCAAAAACTCACTAGACGGTCGGTGGCCATCTAAGTGCATAACATATCAGGATTCTGAGGATCAGAACCCCTATGCCCTTGCATATACACCTCCACATCCGTGGGCGTACGGCCGGATTTGACTTCCTGTACATAAAAGTTACAATGACACATTTCTATGTAATTCAAAAGTTACAACAAACTGTGACTTACCATTCGCTTAGCCAAGCGCACATGACCATCACCGCCGTAGTTGTGGAACGACTCAGTCCCACGGTTTCCCCTGTTCCTTTCGGAAATGGCACGAAACTCAGGGGAAGCCCACCATCTGCACAATGCCCGATAACCCTCTGATCGGGTGGCCATCCACGGCACCGACACCTACATGAAATTTTTTAAATAAAGCAAGCAAATACATGGCTTCGTGCGATATGAGAGGCAAGAACCTGTTTACCTCTAGGTATTGCTCCTCCGTCAAGTAAATTGATGACCACTCGGCCTTGGTATTTGGCATCGGTCGATCATCAGCATTTGCTCGGTACCATGCCTTTATAGCCTGAATTCGTGCATAGTACATTGCATCTGCAACGACATCGCTCGCGTTATACTCAAACACGTAACGAGCGTTCATATCATATGATCCATCGTCCGGCAACTTGTACCGTTTCTGCAAAAAAAATTAGTGTTATCATAAAAGCAAACATATATGGAATAATTAAAATAGTATAAATAATTCATACCCAGGATGCATCCCAAACTAGTGCCTGTGTGTTGCCAAACATTCTACAGACACCATAGCGATAATGCTCCCAAGTGGTGGCGGGGACAGACTCGCCAGTAGGCAAAGTCACAACACCAGGCCAGTGCAGACAAACAAGATTACCAAGGACCATGTTCACCTGCCTGGTGTCCTGTGCCTGTGAACGAGTCGTCGATCCAAGTCATGCAAACAGAAAACAATGTGGAAATTAAAACATAACTTTCAATAACATTTAAGCAAAGACATGTCACTCACTTTCCACTAGGCTTTATCAAAACCCGAGATTCGGGTGGAAGCTCTGGAGGTGGTCCAACAAAATGCAGCTTCCTCGTTTGTAACGCCCCGAATTTTGCAGTTGAATTTTTTCTTTTCTTCACTCGCCAAATTCGGGCGTTACCTTTTCTTTTTCTTTTTCCCCTCGCTAGACCTTGATCTTTTCCAAAGTTAGCGGGATTCGGTTTGGAATTCCCGTGTAAAGAAAAAAACCCTAAATTGCTTTATGTTGTTTGATGCACCATGCCGAACTATGCATTCTTTGATTGTTTGAAAGTGCAAATGCATTCATATAGGAAGATCGGATTTCGAAAATAAGGAGAAAACCTTTTCTTTCTTTTTCTTTTTCTTTCTCTCTCTCCTCCCTTTTCTCTCTCCCGCGTCGTGGGCTGCTCCTGGCCGGCCCAGCCGCCCCCAGCCGGCCCAGCCGCCCCCGCGCCCCCTCTTGGGCCTAGCCGGCCCAACCGCCCCCCACTCCCTTCCCCTTATCCCTCTCCCTCTCCCTCTCTTTCTCCCATTCTCTCCCACCCTAGCCGCCACCCCCCCTGCCCTAGCTCGGCCGCCCCCTGCCGCCGGCCCAACCGCCGCCGCCCCTCGCCGCTCGCTCGCCCGTCCCCGTCCCCGGTGAGCCCCCTCCCCCCTCCTCCCTCCCTCTCCCCTCTCCCCTCCTCTCTCCTTGGCCGGCCCAGCCGCCCCCTGGCCGCCCCCTGGCCGCCCCTGGCCGCGCCCCCTAGCCGCCCTCGGCCGCCCCCTGGCCGCCCCCTGGCCGCCCCTGGCCGCGCCCCCCAGCCGCCCTCGGCCGCCCCTGGCCCCCCTGGCCACCCCCTAGCCGCCCCCTGGCCGCCCCTGGCCGCCCCCCCAGCCGCCCTGGCCCCGCCCCTTGGCCGCGCCCCCTGGCCGCCCGGCCGGCCCAGCCGCCCCGGCTTGGCCGCCCCTGCGCGCCCCGCCAGCCCAGCCGCCCAGCTCGGCCGCCCCTGGCCGGTTCGGCCGCCCCCTGCGCGCCCGGCTCGGCCGCCCCGCGCCCGCGCCCAGCCCAGCCGCCCCTGCCCCAGGCCGGTTCAACCGCCCCCCCCCTTTTTTTATTTTTTTTATTTATTTATTTTATTTTATTTTACTTTCTGTTATCATTGTTATTTAGGCAGGCTAATCATTGTTCATGTTATTGAAATAGGAAACTTAATTTAGAATTTCGTCACGCTAGTTAATTCATATAATCAATTGTTTATCTCGTTCAACGTTGATCAACTAAAAATGACTAGGTTTCCATTAGTGCATATAACTAAATTCTTTTGTTAGAACCAATTGGAACTAGAGCGCATAATTTAACTAATCATTAGTGCATAAGCTTTAACCCCCCCCCCGCCCCGCGAGACCTTTTCCCGTTTCTTTCTAACCATAACAAATGCGATATCGAATGTCATACTTTATGCATATTCACTTTATTTGTTCCCTTGTATGGTGTACTGTTTGTTTCCTAATTTGGATGGATGGATGTATGTATGTTTGCAATCGCATAGAGAACGATCCAGTCGAAGAGCCTGAAGAACCCGCAGGAGAAGCCCCTGAGCAGCAGTCGGTTGGTGGAGGCAAGTGTCCTTTGACCTATTGCTGTCCTATTCATTCTTTAATTCACCTTCCGCATTACACATTTATACCTAAGGATTGACTAGCTTTTGTTATCCATGTCCTTGTTTACCTATTTGGGTCGGATTATTACTGCTTAGTTTGATGCTATTGCTCAACTCTAATCAATGAACATGATGTGATTATCTATGATACGCTGTTTTCCCCTTCTTATTTATGATTATATTTGTGACCTTCAAGGGGACTCGAGCGGTTTCTCGAGTGCCTCTCCGTAAGGACCTGTTCAATGGATGACCGCCCGGGAAAACAGTGCAACCATGAGGGTGGAATGGGACGCACTTAGCTGAATAATTGGAGGAACCGGGGTGTAGATCGTTTAGCCGTCGTGCCGTCAATGGGGCTCGGTGTATGCGGCTCGCTCTGCCAAGGTTGATTTGTCCCTTGGGGAGGAGTGCAGTACATTTAGGAAACCTAACGGGTGGCTACAGCCCCGGGGAATCTTTGTAAAGGCTTCGTAGTGAATCCCTAGCCATTCACCTTGGGAGTGAATAAGGGTCTTGCAAGCCCGGGCTAGAGAGGGAATCACGGCTTATGGGTAAAGTGCACAACCTCTGCAGAGTGTTATGAAACTGATATATCAGCCGTGCTCGCGGTTATGAGCGGCCAAGGGAGCTCCAGTGATTAGTGGTACTTGATCAGAGACATTTTGGTTTACAGGTGGCAATGAGGATGGTTACGATTATGCTTATGGTAATGGTAAGTGGTATTCTTTCCGTTTGGAAAGGGTACTTTGGGTTAATAACTTGGGTTAATGCTAAAACCTGGCTTTCTACTAGTAAATAACAAACTGACCAACTAAAAGCAACTGCTTGACTTATCCCCACATAAAGCTAGTCCACTACAGCCAAACAGGATACTTGCTGAGTATGTTGATGTGTACTCACTCTTGCTCTACACACCAAACCCCCCCCCCCCAGGTTGTCAGCATTGCAACCACTGCTCAAGAGAAGATGAAGATGTGGAAGGAGACTTCTAGGAGTTCCAAGACTACGACGAGTTCTAGGTGTGGGTTAGCGGCAACCCCCAGTCGGCTGCCTGTGAAGGCCGCGGTTATCTACGTTTCTTTTCCGCACTTTGATTTATTGTAAGAACTATATGGACGTCTCAGACGTATGATGTAATCGACTATTATTTCCCCTTTTAATACTATTTGAGCACTGTGTGATGATGTCCATGTTATGTAACTGTTGTGTACGTGAATAACTGATCCTGGCACGTACATGGTTCGCATTCGGTTTGCCTTCTAAAACCGGGTGTGACATAAGTGGTATCAAAGCCGTGCTGACTGTAGGACCGCTAACCTAGAGTAGAATGGTCGTTCTAAGGATTATAGACCTCTGTCACTGCCTTGACTTTGATATCCCTTCAAAAGTTGGTCATACCGACCAAACCTATGTTCTACTATATATTATGCCTTGCTGAAAATTATGTTTTATTCTGATCCTTCATTTATTTATGATTCATTACTTGCTGGTCATATTAATTCTGTTCTCACCCTTTTGCTTGCGATGTCTTTTGTAGATGGCTCGACTTAGACACACTGCACGAAAGTCCGTCATCCCCTTCTTACCCTCCCGCCTTGCTGAGCGTCCGCTTCGCCGTCCCATGGCCAGACAGTCCAGCCACTTGGAGAGACTGCACCACCGCCTGCATGAGGAGCAGGAACGTCGACGACAGGAGCAGCAGGGCTCTTTCTTCTCGCTCCAGCAGGAGATAGAGTCTGTGAGGAGCTGCTCTCCTGTGCTTCCCCTGGAGGCGCCCCCTGCACCACCACTGGGCGCCCCAGCTTCTGGAGTAGCTGCTAGAGGAGACCCAGACGACGGAGGTGGCGACGACAACCCGAGCCACGACACCGACTTCCCTGCTGACCATGAGCCGGAAGGATGGGTTGCTCGACCCATCACTCGCGACGCTGCTCGCGGGTGTCACTTCCACGACGCGCTCGGCACCCTGCTACGTCGGGCACTTGACCGGCGTACTTAGTCCATCGAGTATCGCTGTGTGGTCTACCAGCATAGTCGCGGGGTCTACCCGGACCGCTGGGAGGCGACCTGTTTGGTGCGCCGTCCGGAGAACAGTCTCCAGGGCGCGGAGGCTTGCTCAGAGCACTATTCTATCTCTGAGCGGGACTCAGCTGAGGCAGCCATGCAGGATGCTGCACGGCGTGCGCTTTCGCACTACTGCTCGGTTCTCGGTGGGGTAGCTGATGGTCTCGACCTGAAGTATTACCCCCGCCGTCCATCTGGCAGCACAGGAGGCGTGATTGTTTCACCTGCTGGTGAGGACAATCCTAGGTTGAGCAGCACAGTCAACCTAGCCGCCGTGCTAAACACGGAGCTGGACCATGCATTAGACGAGCTGAGTAGGGCTCGTGCTGAGATCGCCCTGCTGCGGGCTGAGCGCGCGGAACGTCGTCACTTGGATGATGGTTCCCCCGCTCCCGTCGGGACTCAGCACCCGTACCGCTCACCTCGGCGTGGACGCCAGCCTTATGGCAACCCCGACTGCAAGACCACGATAGACTTGGAACCATAGATCGCTAGATTCAAATCTTGTAATTAATGCATAATATATATACGTAGAAGCTGCAGTCTTAGCGTTAGTCTCGGTCTTAGTTAGTCTTAGTTAGACAGGGTAGTTTGCTATATCCTGTGCATTTATGTTTGTCATGATGAACTATGTTTGGTTTGGATCTTTGTAATGATTGTCACCAGAGTGTGGGTATCCCCTGCATTTTGGTTTACCCATTATGTTAATGGAGTTAGTTATATAGTTGGGAAAACCTTTATTCCACTTTCCTCTCTTATCTGAGAAGCTGTGTTGGTCTGTGTTGGAGATCAGTGAAGATGCTCATCTGTTCAGTGCTGTTGAAGAATTCTACGCTCTTTTCTTATGCTGCAAGATTTGCAAGATCAGTTCTGATGCGTGGTTGCGTTCTGCAGATGTCAGAGAACAGGCGCAGAGGAGGAAGGCGTGCTCAGTAGGAGCGAGCCGCTCCGCAGGATGAGGCGCCCCAGCAACAGCAGCTGCTGCCCCCGCCCCCGATGTCCATCGAGCAGATGTTTCTGATGCAGACTCAGGCAGTTCAAGCCATCGGTCAGACTCTGGCCGCCATTCAGCAGCAGCAGCATCAGGCACCACCCCAGCCTCAGATGCCTCAGATGCCCAGGGACAAGCGTGCTGAATTCATGAGAGGTCATCCCCCAACGTTCGCTCACTCTTCTGACCCCATGGATGCTGAAGACTGGTTGCGCACTGTGGAAAGGGAGTTGCATACCGCTCAGTGTGATGACCGGGAGAAAGTTCTGTATGGTCCCCGTCTGTTGAGAGGAGCAGCACAGTCATGGTGGGAGTCTTACCTCGCCACCCATGCCGACCCCGACACCATCACCTGGGAAGAATTCAGAGGTAGCTTTCGTTAGTACCATGTTCCCGCAGGTCTGATGACAGTGAAGAAGGAGGAATTCCTAGCCCTCAAGCAAGGGCCGATGTCAGTCAGTGAGTACCGGGACAGGTTTCTGCAGTTGTCTCGCTATGCTCCTGAAGATGTCAACACCGACGCCAAGCGACAGTACCGTTTCTTGAGAGGCTTGGTTGACCCTCTTCAGTACCAACTGATGAATCATACCTTCCCGACATTCCAGCACCTGATTGACAGAGCAATCATGACAGAAAGGAAGCGTAAGGAGATGGAGGATCATAAGCGCAAGATCAGTGGACCCCAGCCTGGAAGCAGCAGTCGTCCTCGTTTCTCAGGCAATCAACCTCAGCAGTTCAGGCAGAACCAGCGTCCACCTCAGCAGCAGCAGTTCCAAAGGCAGTATCCTCAGCACCAGTACCAGAACCGTCAGAGCAATCAGTCAGGAGGTCAGTTTCAGAGGCAGAATCAGCAGACACCTCGTCTTCCTGCCCCAGCAAACCAGCAGAACAGTCAGGCAGCACCAGCTCAGGTTGGAAACAGAGCATGTTTCCACTGTGGAGAGCAAGGCCACTGGGTGATACAATGCCCGAAGAAGGCAGCCCAGCAGCAGTCAGGCCCCAATGCCCCAGCAAAGCAGAATGTGTCTCAGCCTGGAGCAGGCAACCGCTCTCAACCGCGCTATAGTCATGGGAGACTGAACCACTTGGAGGCTGAAGCAGTTCAGGAGACCCCCGGCATGACAGTAGGTATGTTCCCAGTCGATTCCCATATTGCAGAAGTGTTATTTGATACTGGAGCAACGCATTCTTTTATTACTGCATCATGGGTAGAAGCACATAATCTTCCAATTACTACCATGTCAACCCCCATTCAAATTGACTCAGCTGGTGGTAGAATTTGAGCTGATAGCATCTGTTTGAATGTATGTGTGGAAATAAGGGGGATAGCGTTTCCCGCCAACCTTATAGTAATGGGTACTCAGGGAATAGATGTCATCCTAGGGATGAATTGGCTAGATAAGTATCAGGCAGTTATCAGTTGTGATAAAAGGACAATCAAGTTGGTGTCCCCACTAGGAGAGGAAGTGGTGACCGAGTTAGTCCCGCCTGAGCCAAAGAAAGGAAGTTGTTATCAGATGGCTGTCGATAGCAGTGAAGCAGACCCAATTGAGAGTATCAAGGTGGTGTTCGAGTTCCCAGATGTGTTTCCAAAGGATTTATCGGGTATGCCACCAGAGCAGAAAGTTGAATTCGCCATAGAGCTTCTTCCTGGAACCGCCCCTATCTTTAAGAGAGCTTATAGAATATCCGGACCAGAGTTGGTTGAGCTTAAGAAGCAGATTGATGAGCTGTCAGAGAAAGGTTACATCCGGCCAAGCACCTCGTCTTGGGCCGCCCCTGTCCTGTTTGTGGAGAAGAAAGATGGCACCAAAAGGATGTGTATCGATTATCGAGCTTTGAATGAAGTCACGATCAAGAACAAGTATCCCTTGCCCAGAATAGAAGATCTGTTTGACCAGTTGAGAGGAGCCAGTGTGTTCTCCAAGATAGATCTGAGGTCAGGTTATCATCAGCTCAGGATCCGACCTTCGGACATTCCGAAGACGGCATTCACTACCAAGTATGGTTTGTATGAGTTCACAGTGATGTCTTTTGGTTTGACCAATGCACCAGCGTTCTTCATGAACTTGATGAACAGTGTATTCATGGATTATCTCGATAAGTTTGTGGTGGTATTTATTGATGACATTCTGGTTTATTCTCAAAGCGAAGAAGAACATGCAGATCATTTGAGGATGGTATTGCAGAGATTGCGAGAGCACCAGTTGTATGCAAAGTTGAGCAAGTGTGAGTTCTGGATCAGTGAAGTCCTGTTCTTGGGTCACATAATCAACAAAGAAGGATTGGCTGTGGATCCGAAGAAAGTGGCAGACATTCTGAACTGGAAAGCGCCAACGGATGCTCGAGGAATCAAGAGCTTCATTGGAAAGGCCGGATATTATCGGCGATTCATTGAAGGGTTTTCGAAGATTGCGAAACCAATGACAGCGTTGCTAGGCAACAAGGTTGAGTTCAAGTGGACCCAGAAATGTCAAGAGGCCTTTGAAGCGCTGAAAGAGAAGTTGACTACAGCGCCTGTCCTAGTCTTGCCTGATGTGCACAGGCCCTTCTCGGTGTATTGCGATGCTTGTTACACAGGTTTGGGATGCGTGTTGATGCAAGAGGGAAGAGTTGTGGCTTACTCATCCCGCCAGCTGAAGGTTCATGAGAAGAATTACCCAATCCATGACCTAGAGTTGGCAGCAGTGGTTCACGCACTGAAGACATGGAGGCACTATCTGTATGGACAGAAATGCGATGTTTACACAGACCACAAGAGTCTTAAGTACATATTCACTCAGACGGAGCTGAATATGAGGCAAAGAAGATGGTTAGAATTGATCAAAGACTATGAGTTGGAGATTCATTACCATCCAGGCAAAGCGAACGTAGTGGCAGATGCTTTGAGCAGGAAGAGTCAAGTCAATCTGATGGTCGCTCGTCCGATGCCTTATGAGTTGGCCAAGGAGTTCGACAGGTTGAGTCTCGGATTTCTGAATAATTCGCGAGGAGTCACAGTTGAGTTGGAACCTACCTTGGAGCGAGAAATCAAAGAAGCGCAGAAGAATGATGAGAAGATCAGTGGGATCCGGCGACTGATTCTAGATGGCAGAGGCAAAGATTTTCGAGAAGATGCAGAAGGCGTGATATGGTTCAAAGACCGCTTGTGTGTTCCCAATGTCCAGTCCATTCGGGAGTTGATTCTCAAGGAAGCTCATGAGACAGCCTATTCGATTCACCCTGGCAGTGAGAAGATGTATCAGGATCTGAAGAAGAAATTCTGGTGGTATGGAATGAAGAGGGAAATCGCAGAGCATGTGGCTATGTGTGATAGTTGTCGAAGAATTAAGGCAGAGCACCAGAGACCAGCTGGATTGTTACAACCGTTGCAAATTCCTCAGTGGAAATGGGATGAGATCGGTATGGATTTCATAGTCGGATTGCCTCGCACTCGAGCCGGCTACGATTCCATTTGGGTAGTGGTGGACCGTTTGACCAAGTCAGCCCACTTCATACCTGTCAAGACCAGCTACAACAGTGCAGTATTGGCAGAGTTGTATATGTCTCGGATCGTTTGTCTTCATGGTGTGCCAAAAAAGATAGTGTCAGACAGAGGAACGCAGTTCACCTCTCATTTCTGGCAGCAGTTGCTTGAAGCCTTGGGCACACATCTGAATTTCAGTTCAGCTTATCACCCACAGACAGATGGCCAGACCGAAAGGACCAATCAAATTCTTGAAGACATGTTGAGAGCCTGTGCGTTGCAAGATCAGTCCGGATGGGACAAGCGATTGCCCTATGCAGAGTTTTCCTATAACAACAGTTACCAGGCCAGTTTGAAGATGTCACCATTTCAGACGCTCTATGGAAGGAGTTGTAGAACTCCGTTGCAATGGGATCAGCCTTGAGAAAAGCAGGTGTTTGGGCCAGACATTCTGCTTGAAGCTGAAGAGAACATCAAGATGGTTCGGGAGAATCTGAAGATAGCGCAATCGAGGCAGCGAAGCTATGCAGACACAAGAAGAAGAGAGCTGAGTTTCGAAGTCGGAGACTTTGTCTATTTGAAAGTGTCACCGATCAGAGGAGTCAGAAGATTCGGAGTGAAAGGCAAGCTAGCACCCCGCTACATTGGTCCGTATCAAATCCTCTCAAAGCGTGGAGAAGTGGCCTATCAGCTCAGTCTGCCAGAGAATTTGTCAGCTGTGCATGATGTCTTTCATGTGTCTCAGTTGAAGAAGTGCTTGCGTGTGCCAGAAGAGCAGTTGCCAGTGGAAGGTCTGGAAGTCCAGGAGGACTTGACCTACGTTGAGAAGCCAGCTCAGATCCTTGAGATTGCAGATAGAGTCACCCAAAGGAAGACCATCAGAATGTGCAAAGTCAGATGAAATCACCACTCTGAGGAAGAAGCAACCTGGGAGCGTGAAGATGATCTGATGGCCAAGTACCCAGAGCTCTTTGCTAGCCAACCCTGAATCTCGAGGGCGAGATTCTTTTAAGGGGGATAGGTTTGTAACGCCCCGAATTTTGCAGTTGAATTTTTTCTTTTCTTCACTCGCCAAATTCGGGCGTTACCTTTTCTTTTTCTTTTTCCCCTCGCTAGACCTTGATCTTTTCCAAAGTTAGCGGGATTCGGTTTGGAATTCCCGTGTAAAGAAAAAAACCCTAAATTGCTTTATGTTGTTTGATGCACCATGCCGAACTATGCATTCTTTGATTGTTTGAAAGTGCAAATGCATTCATCTAGGAAGATCGGATTTCGAAAATAAGGAGAAAACCTTTTCTTTCTTTTTCTTTTTCTTTCTCTCTCTCCTCCCTTTTCTCTCTCCCGCGCCGTGGGCTGCTCCTGGCCGGCCCAGCCGCCCCCGCGCCCCTCTTGGGCCTAGCCGGCCCAACCGCCCCCCACTCCCTTCCCCTTATCCCTCTCCCTCTCCCTCTCTTTCTCCCATTCTCTCCCACCCTAGCCGCCGCCCCCCTGCCCTAGCTCGGCCGCCCCCTGCCGCCGGCCCAACCGCCGCCGCCCCTCGCCGCTCGCTCGCCCGTCCCCGTCCCTGGTGAGCCCCCTCCCCCTCCTCCCTCCCTCTCCCCTCTCCCCTCCTCTCTCCTTGGCCGGCCCAGCCGCCTGGCCGCCCCTGGTTGCCCCCTGGCCGCCCCCTGGCCGCCCCTGGCCACCCCCTGGCCGCCCCTGGCCGCGCCCCCCAGCCGCCCTCGGCCGCCCCCTGGCCGCCCCCTGGCCGCCCCTGGCCGCGCCCCCCAGCCGCCCTCGGCCGCCCCTGGCCCCCCTGGCCGCCCCCCCAGCTGCCCTGGCCGCGCCCCTTAGCCGCGCCCCTTGGCCGCCCGGCCGGCCCAGCCGCCCTGGCTCGGCCGCCCCTGCGCGCCCCGCCAGCCCAGCCGCCCAGCTCGGCCGCCCCCTGGCCGGTTCGGCCGCCCCCTGCGCGCCCAGCTCGGCCGCCCCGCGCCCGCGCCCAGCCCAGCCGCCCCTGCCCTAGGCCGGTTCAACCGCCCCCCCTTTTTTATTTTTTTTTATTTATTTTATTTTATTTTACTTTCTGTTATCATTGTTATTTAGGCAGGCTAATCATTGTTCATGTTATTGAAATAGGAAACTTAATTTAGAATTTCGTCACGGTAGTTAATTCATATAATCAATTGTTTATCTCGTTCAACGTTGATCAACTAAAAATGACTAGGTTTCCATTAGTGCATATAACTAAATTCTTTTGTTAGAACCAATTGGAACTAGAGCGCATAATTTAACTAATCATTAGTGCATAAGCTTTAACCCCCCCCCCCCCCCCCCCGCGAGACCTTTTCCCGTTTCTTTCTAACCATAATGAATGCGATATCGAATGTCATACTTTATGCATATTCACTTTATTTGTTCCCTTGTATGGTGTACTGTTTGTTTCCTAATTTGGATGGATGGATGTATGTATGTTTGCAATCGCATAGAGAACGATCCGGTCGAAGAGCCCGAAGAACCCGCAGGAGAAGCCCCTGAGCAGCAGTCGGTTGGTGGAGGCAAGTGTCCTTTGACCTATTGCTGTCCTATTCATTCTTTAATTCACCTTCCGCATTACACATTTATACCTAAGGATTGACTAGCTTTTGTTATCCATGTCCTTGTTTACCTATTTGGGTCGGATTATTACTGCTTAGTTTGATGCTATTGCTCAACTCTAATCAATGAACATGATGTGATTATCTATGATACGCTGTTTTCCCCTTCTTATTTATGATTATATTTGTGACCTTCAAGGGGACTCGAGCGGTTTCTCGAGTGCCTCTCCGTAAGGACCTGTTCAATGGATGACCGCCCGGGAAAACAGTGCAACCATGAAGGTGGAATGGGACGCCCTTAGCTGAATAATTGGAGGAACCGGGGTGTAGATCGCTTAGCCGTCGTGCCGTCAATGGGGCTCGGTGTATGCGGCTCGCTCTGCCAAGGTTGATTTGTCCCTTGGGGAGGAGTGCGGTACATTTAGGAAACCTAACGGGTGGCTACAGCCCCGGGGAATCTTTGTAAAGGCTTCGTAGTGAATCCCTAGCCATTCACCTTGGGAGTGAATAAGGGTCTTGCAAGCCCGGGCTAGAGAGGGAATCACGGCTTATGGGTAAAGTGCACAACCTCTGCAGAGTGTTATGAAACTGATATATCAGCCGTGCTCGCGGTTATGAGCGGCCAAGGGAGCTCCAGTGATTAGTGGTACTTGATCAGAGACATTTTGGTTTACAGGTGGCAATGAGGATGGTTACGATTATGCTTATGGTAATGGTAAGTGGTATTCTTTCCGTTTGGAAAGGGTACTTTGGGTTAATAACTTGGGTTAATGCTAAACCTGGCTTTCTACTAGTAAATAACAAACTGACCAACTAAAAGCAACTGCTTGACTTATCCCCACATAAAGCTAGTCCACTACAGCCAAACAGGATACTTGCTGAGTATGTTGATGTGTACTCACTCTTGCTCTACACACCAAACCCCCCCCCAGGTTGTCAGCATTGCAACCACTGCTCAGGAGAAGATGAAGCTGTGGAAGGAGACTTCCAGGAGTTCCAAGACTACGACGAGTTCTAGGTGTGGGTTAGCGGCAACCCCTAGTCGGCTGCCTGTGAAGGCCGCGGTTATCTACGTTTCTTTTCCGCACTTTGATTTATTGTAAGAACTATATGGACGTCTCAGACGTATGATGTAATCGACTATTATTTCCCCTTTTAATACTATTTGAGCACTGTGTGATGATGTCCATGTTATGTAACTGCTGTGTACGTGAATAACTGATCCTGGCACGTACATGGTTCGCATTCGGTTTGCCTTCTAAAACCGGGTGTGACATCGTTCTCCTAACTCGAGAAGTTCCAGACCCAGCTGCGGAATCTCCACCAGCCCAGAATCCCTAGCCCCAGAATCCCCACCAGCATCGTCTCCAGCATCATCTCCCACATTATCTCCACCATCATCTTCAACATCATCTCTTGCATGATCCTCTACCACTGGTTCCTCAATTTCAGCATCCTATGAAACAAATACCTTACATCATACAATATTAAGTAACTCAAATAATGTAATTTAACAACTAACTTACATCTTGTGGAGGCAAATGTTCTGCCAGCGCTCTCTGTCTTCATATAAGGGAGTTCCCATAGACCACATTTGTGAGTCCAATTATGCTCGGTTCCATAACCTTCAAAACGATTTCCATGTTCGTTTAGTTTCAAATCATTAAGTCTCGCGAGAATCTCTGGACCACTTAGACGCTTGGGTGGTCCCCTCGTCACAATCGTGTCCTTTTTAAAAGCATTCCTATCGAACCTGAACGGGTGATCCTCTGGCAAAAAACATCTATGGCAATCGAAGTAACATATCTTTCCACCAAACTTTAGTCGAAAGCATAAAGTGTCTTCAACGCATATCGGACATGTCAAAATCCCATGACAACTCCATCCAACAAAGATACCATAAGCCATAAAATCATGAATAGACCATAAAAATGCAGCTCTCAGGTTGAACTTCTGTTTCTTGTAACAATCGTACGCCTCGACTCATTCCCACAAAATTTTCAATTCTTCAATCAGGGGTCTCATCATCACATCGATCTTTGTTCCAGGATGATCCGGACCAGGTATTATGTAACACCCTAAATATCATTTTTAGAATATAGTAAAAATTTCCAAAGATCTTGCATTAGAATGGTTCCTTTTCTCTCCCTTTAGAATTCTCATAACATTTGAAGACTCATCTCCCTATTTAAAAGCATTGGCTTAAGTAAATAAAATAATAAATAAGACCATATTTGGCTCTCATGTGGGAGTTTTATGTGTTGTGCATTAAATAAAACCATGAGGATAGAAATAATAGAGTAATAATTATTTGAAGCTTGATTAAACCCTAGATTTGAAATTAAGGTTTTGGAAATTAGGAAAAGAGGAGAGATATGAAAATATTATAAAATACAAAATAAATTCAATAAATGAATAGATCCTATATTGGTAAGTCCAAATTGAATATATAAACTGAGAATAAACTTGCCACAAAGTTGGAAACTTAAACCTGGAATTGATTTGAAAATTTGAATTTGAAATAGAAGGAAAATAAAAAGAAAAAGAGAACAAAAGCTTACCTGGGCCGCAGAACCAAATTCGGCCCACCTACACATCTATCCCGCGCGGCCCACCAGGTCCTTCTCACCCTGGCTGCGCGATGCCCACCGACCACTGGGCCCGCCTGGCCAGACCCCCCCCCCCCCCTGCGCCCACGCTTGATCCCGCCGTGTGGACTCCACCAGTCAGAACGGACTTCCCCCTCTCTCGCCTCGCCTGTGGTTTCACTTACTGGTGGACCCCGCTCGTCACTCTCACGCGCCTCCTCTCAACTCCCTGCCGCGTGGGGCCCGGACGTCAGGAGCTTCTTCCACGCGCTCGGACTTCTTCTTCTCGGCCGCGGCTTCTGCGGAGCTTCAACGAACCCCGCCGGGATTTCGGTGCTAGCTGTTGCGGGCACCCAGGTGGCCTCCAGGGAGTATAAAACCGTAGCCCTAGGACCCGATTGTCCCTCTCGTCCTCGTAGTCTGGCGGCCGCCGTCGTGAATCGATTGGGGGAAGAGCTTGCGCCGCCGCCATGATTCTTGCTGGTGGCCGTCGATGGGACTTCGGAGGGAGTCTCTGGTGGATCGCCGGGATCTGGGGGAAACGATGCCCCCTCAATTTGATGATGCGATGCTCGGGGTGGTCGGAATTGACCGCCGATGCATCTCCTCTGCTGTGGTGCCGCTACGGTGCGTGGTTGGGGCCGCTACCGTCTCGATTCAAGGTATGGAAATCACCAAGACGTTTGCTATCTCTCTGGCTTCGCGTAGCACCTAACAGCTCGAGTAGATTGGCACTAGATCATCGGCGGGTTGCGCGCCGGTGAACCACCACCGCGGGGATAGAGCGCCGCCGCGGTGACCCCCGCGTGGCTACCGGAGTTGGGCCAGGTTAGGGGAGATGGGTATCGGCCGTCCGATCTGTTCTGGACGGCTAGGATTAGATCGCTCCTTACCCCTTCGCGGTAATTAAAACTGGCGCGTAGATTTGGCATCGGACGGATCTGAGCTAAGGGGGGACGTGGCGCTCTGTGGATCACAGGATCGTGATCCGAGCGTAGGCGGAATGTGTAGCTGGTTATAAAATCTCGGCCGTCGGTTGTAATCTGAACGGCTCAGTCCATCCGATACCCTTTCGCGCTGGCGCTTTTGTTAAAGAGCCCCTGGACTTTTTGAAATAGAACCCGCCGTCCTACGCGACTGTGCTCTGAGTCTTAGAAGATTTACCCAGAGCCCCCTGCGTTTTCCATTAAATGAGGCCGAGTCCAGAGAGTTATAAAATCATAGAAAATGATTTAGAAAATGATTTTTAGTGTTAAAATAAATCCAGAAACTTAATTAATTCATAACTAATTCATTTTAGCTCCAAATTGAGTCATTCCAATTCCTAAAATTTTGTAATAATATTCTTCATCATTTAGTGTCTTTGTTTTGACATGAACTCTGTCAGAAAATTTATTTATTATTTAATCATATTTTAATCACATTAAACCTTAGGAAATTCATAACTTGAATTCTACAACTCCAAAATTAATAATTCTTTTTCCTGTGATCTTATTTTAATATGTGGATTATTAATATGTATTTTGTTCTTATGTTTGGTGTAATGTTAATTTTGCCTACACCATGTTTGTTTGAATTGCTACGACTAGCAGTGAGGTCACGTGTCATCTGAAGATCATCCCGGTACCTGGATTCTCAAGGCCCAGGCAAGTTGTGCCCTTGATCACTTCTTTTCACCTACTCATGTTCTAATTAATCATAATGATCTGCATAGGTTAATTTTGATGGGACCCAATAGGTTACCCTAGTTTGTCTATCATTATACCTTGTTTACCACTGATCTTTCTGGGTAGTACTTGCTAGTGCTATATGTGGTTTGGGTATGGAGATACACTATTCATGATTACACTTTTTGTTATCAGTTGTTATTTAATGTTCATGTTAAGATCATTATGTTAATTGGAACATGGAGCGACCACCCGGGAAAACAGTGCTACCACAAGGGTGGTATGGGACGCCCTTGGCTGATTAATTAGGAAAGCTAGTGGAAGACTACCTTACCCGAAAGGGGCAAGGGCAGTAGGGGAGAGGTCAGTGTAGGGAGGCCCTCGGGAGGATTTTGCTGCGATGGCGGTCCTGCAAGGGATTCCTGCACTGGATCTTCCTATAAACTGTAGCGGGTTTTCAGAAGCTAGTGGAACTTTGTAAAGGCCTCGTAGTGTTACCCTGCCTCGCTTCCTTGGTAGAGGTGTATGGGATTCATGACCCCTTGGCAGATGGGTAACACGGCTTGTGGGTAAAGATGCGCAACCTCTGCAGAGTGTAAAACTGGTATACTAGCCGTGCTCACGGTCATGAGCAGCTCGGACCCTCACATGATTAAATTATGGAACTTAAACTCAATTTGTCATATGCATTGCATCGCAGGTGAAGTTGTTACTTTTGTTCTATTACTTAATTGGGTTTGGTATTTACTTATACTTAGTAACTGCTAATAAAACTTTGACCAACTTTAAAAGCAATGCTCAGCTCTAACCATCTTCTTTGGTAAGCCTTACACTTCACATGAGCTCCCACCTTTGGCGAGTTCATGCACATTATTCCCCACAACTTGTTGAGCGATGAACGTATGTGAGCTCACTCTTGCTGTCTCACATACACCACAGGTCAAGACCAGGTACTGCAGGATGATGCTCATGGAGGAATGCTGCGATGAGTTCGTGAGAGGTCTAGGTCGTCGTCTCCCAGTCAACTTTGGGTTGCTGGACCGTTGTCTCCTTATAATGTAATTATTTATTTTGTATAGAACTCCTGTTATGTATAAAGTTGTGACATTCGATCCTGTGCCACTATACATCATATGTATGAGACTTGGTCCCAGCATACCTGGTGTTTATGTTAACCCCGGGTTTTGGATCCCTAAAATCCGGGTGTTACATATTACAAGACACAAGAAAATAAATTCATATTTCATGCAAAGAGCTGGTGGAAGGTTGTATGGAACAGCAAAGACGGGCCAACATGAGTAGGACGTTGCAGTTAGATTGAATGGCGAGAAACCATCTATTGCCAAACCGAAGCGGACATTCCGCACTTCATTAGCAAAGCTGGAATCAAAAGCATCTAGTGCCTTCCATGCATCTGTATCAGCTGGGTGCACCATGACATTTGGATTCTCATGTACCCCTTCTTTGTGCCACCTCATGTGTCTGGCTGTATTCTTGGAGATGAACAAACGTTTCAACCGAGGTATAAGAGGCATGTAACGAAGCTGCTTACGTGCAATCTTCGTAGTCACGGTCAAACCATCGTCATTTTCAACCTCACTGAATCTACGCTCACCACAAACAGTACACTTCTTCTCACCCGCGGTCTCCTTCCAGAAAAGCATACAATTATTATCACAGACATCGATTTTTTCGTAGTCCATACCGAGCCCAGATAACAACTTTTTGGACTGATACATGTCCTTTGGCATCTTGTGATTCTCCGGAAGTACATCACTGATCAAGTTCAAAAGCTCCTTGTAGCAGTTGTTTGAGAATGCAAACTTAGACTTAATAGCCATAAGTCGAGTCACAAATACAAGGACGGTCACTTTTGTGTGCTCATGCAACGGCTCTTCGGTAGCTTTAAGGAGCTCGAAGAACTTCTGAACCTCAGGTGTAGCTGGATCCTCATACTCGGTGGGTTGACCGGGGTTCTCCGAATCGACGGTTAGAAGCTCATGGCGTACATCGTCAAGCATCTCTTCCATCCTATCGTAGTCCTCCTCTTCATGTGACTGAACTTCTGATACAATACAAGGAGGTGGGTCCTCACCGTGGTGCACCCACACCTCATAGCCTGGCATATAACCGTTCTTGCAAAGATCTATCGACATAGTCTTCCTGTCAAGGAAATAAATGTTCCGACACTTGGTACAAGGGCACCTAACATCGGTTCCAGTCTCTGACTGAGCAAAAGCACGGTCGAGAAACGCGTCAGTCTTGGCAACCCACTCACTTGATAGAGCACCTCTTTTCTTCCAACCTTCATACATCCACCGACGATCCTCCTCCATGAGGTAACTGGATTACGTTTACTTGATTATTTAAGTAAATCACCCCTATATCTACAAAAAAGAATAAGTAAATTACGTAGTTAAACTAATAAACTAGCACTAAGTAAACTAAAATAACCTATAAACTACCACTAAGTAAACTAATAAACTACCACTAAGTAAACTACCACTAACATATAATACATACGAAATAACATATAATATATACGAAATAACATTGCCACGAGTGCCAAATATATAAATTAACCTTATTTCCGAGGGCATAATAAAAACCCTCGGAAATTAAAAGTTTAAATTATCTAAAACACCACTAAGTAAATTAAAACAAATTAAATTTATTACATAATCAAATTCCAACCGTCGGACATAACAAGCTAAACAATATTAAATATACAAAAATTTTAATACTGAAAAAAGACAACTACAAAATAATATATATATTAACAAAATTAAAAATACTCACTTAGGCTTGGCGGCGGGACGGTGGTCGGCGTGGGCGGGACGGAGGATGAGTCGGGGCAGCTGGCGTCGGGACAGCTACCCGGACGGTGGCGGCGGCGGGCACGAGCGACGTCGGGGGCGGCAGGCACGGGCGAAGGCGGCGGCGGGCATGCGCGGGTGGCGTTGGCGTCGACGGCGGCAGGCAGGCACGCGCGGGCGGCGTCGGCGGGTGGGCACGGGCGCTGCGTGCGTCGGCGGCGGCGATGGCAGAGAGCAGCGCGCGGCAGAGAGGAAAACGCGAAATGAAACGGCGCGCGGGTCCTGCGGGCGTTAAAAAACCGTATGTCCGACGGCTACCTACAAGACCGTCGGACATAAGCTTATTTCCAAGGGCCAGTAGGAAAGCCGTCGGACATAAGTTTTATTTCCGAGGGCCAGCAGAGACCGTCGGATATAAGCTTATGTCCGACGGTCTTGTAGGTAACCGTCAGAGGTAAGTTGGCTATCGGATGTGCGTCGTTTTACTGTAGTGCGTGTCAAGAGACGCAAACGTGCCGTGAATGCATGCATGAAGAAGGTGGGTGCACATGATACACGTACGTGCGTGCAAGAAAGCTCGAAGGAAGCCGCTTCTTTCGGACCACTGCATTTTCTCCATGGTCAAAGCATACAAAGAGCCCCTCTTGCATCCCAACACATTGGTTGGCGGCAACAGCAGGTGTTGTCAACTAGAGTAGCAAGTTAAAGCTTGTAAAATGCTGTAACGTTTGATATATAGTCTTTGCGCCCAGCGTTACATGCATGATGATAAAAATGTGATGTGCGCGGATGAACAACTATTACACATATTATTGTGATTCGTTCTATAATAATGTTTCGTTGCTTTCGTTACATTATATTATGATAAAAAATGCGTTCGTTCGCAGTTCGCTTTCTGTGCGACAAAATCATCGGTTGTCAAGTATCTGCACATCCTGCAAGAGGGGAAGCAAACAAAGTAGGATATGCTACGACTACGACTGCGCGCACCGTCACTGTCGCGCGCATGCACCTTCACTTCACCAATCCAGGGCGATGAGCTCCCGGCTCCCGAGACCAAGATTTTTTTTACAGGAACTTGCTGCGTACTGGAGATAAGCACGCGGCAATGTGATACAGGGGGCTCCCGTTCCCGTCCCGTGTGCATCGAACGTTTCGGATGAGATCGTCAGGCGACGCTGCCGTCTCGTTCGCATGCATGCACGCACGCACGCATGAAATGAACGTCGAACGCACCTCCACCTCTCTCTCTCTCTCTCTCTCTCTCTCTCTCTCTCTCTGAAGCGCAAGTCCGGCACGCAACGCCGCTGCGTGAACCGACGGGGACGGGAGGTGGTGGTTGTGGTCCACGGCGAGGCGGACACCGTACCGCCGGAGGGAGAAACAAGACCGAAAGCCGACAGTGAAAGCGGACCGCTGCTCGTGTCGTCTGAATTCTCACTCATCCAGCGAAGGAAATATCAGTCGCACGGGGAGAGATATTTTTTTCTGCAAAACCGCAAACCAGCCCAATCGTGCTGACTGCTGAAGATGGAGTCACTGCAAAAATACAGGGAGAGGTTGAATCATAAACCAGCCTTTCGGTATTGATGCGGTGCAAGGGAACAGTTTTTGACTGAAATTGGTGCTATCTACGGTTTGATTTTTTTGGATTTTTGTAGTGGAGGGAGTTAGTTTCCTTTGTTCCAAGAGTAAAGCTGGACGTGCCGGCAAATTTGTCAAGGGGGCCATGACCAAGCACCAGGAGCAGCGGTGACCATCAAGCTGCACCTGCAAGGCTGCAAGCAGTCAAGCACTTGGGACCATGGCCAAGCGTCTCCAAACAAAACAAAACAAAACAAAAAACAAAAAGGGTCGCAATATTTCAGATCAGATGTAATAAATGAAGCGGACGCAACACTGCAACAGAGGAGAGTAGTAGGAGACAAGAGAATAGTCGGTGCGATTGAACCAGAGCCACAAGCGCACTCCCGGAGGGGCCCCAAAAGGTCACCACCGACGCCTCCAAAGCAGGCAACAGAAAAAAAGCGCAAAAGAAGCCAAGCCAACGAAAGCGGCCAGGCCGGCCCCGCGCCCGGCGAACATGGGGTGGAGATGGCGCGGCGACGGGGGGCGCGCGGATAAGACCGCCATGCGAGCCACGCGTTTGCTCTTGGTGCCCGCGCCTGGCCGCGTCACCACCAGCACCAGCTCATCGCCTACGCAGCAGCAGCAGCAGCAGGACCAGTGTTTCTGCCAGTAGAGTACTTCCCTCGTGCTCTAAACTATATATATAATTGACTATGGTAATTAGCACACTTATACTGTTTGTATTTCCAATCCCATCGCCAATGCTACTACTGACAGTAGCAGTACATCTTCTTTGGCTTCACCTATAGCTACAGGATTGTTGTTGGAGATAGTCTGAATGGGTTGTGCATCAGCACATAACATGTGCAAATGAGCAAAATCAAATAGCAAACGATTGCGACTCCAACAGCAGTGACATGCGAAAGGACAAGAGGAGAGAAAGGACGGACGAGGCCCGTCTAGCTCGGCCGCCGTCCGCGTATTTGCTGACTCACTCACTCGCTCGCCTTTAGGCTGCTGTCCGCAAAGGCGGCAAGCTTCCAAAAAATGACTTGGGCAGCAAAAAAAAAAAAACACAACACTCGTGCTTGTTCCGTTTACATACGCAAATGCTCAATCTCGCCATAAAATGTACTACTATGTAAAATTTGAAATAACGACAGTGTGCTGCCCAAAGGTTTCCCGATTTCCCAGTGGCCACTGGCGCAAGTGGGCCGGCCCCACGCAGCCCCGCCGGCGGCTTCGCGGTTTGAACACGTCCACCCGCGCGCCACATCGGCCCTCCAGCTTCGAAGTCGAGGACGCACTGACAATACTTTTCTTATCCCTTGTAGTAAAAAAAAAGAGAGACTGCCTTTCTTATCTGGCCTTGCTCTCTCTCGCAGCCAAGTGTAAGAAAACTGCGGACGTGGCGCCCCTGTCCGTCGACGACGTGGTGCAGCGCTGTGCGCATCCACCGGAATATCTGACAGCGTCGCGCCGTCCTGTAATGTAAAACCCATGCCACTCTTTGATCACACTCCTCGATTCGTTTGAAGTTTGAAATGAATCTATTTGTTTTAGGTCATGTTTGGTTTCTTTAGTCTAGGGACTAAAGTTTAGTTAGAGGGCTAAAGTTTAGTCCCTAACATGTTTGGTGTTAGGGGCTAAAAATAGTAAGAATATATTAAATGACTCATAAGAAGACTAAAATGACCTTTAACATCCTCTTGCTATTAGTACAATTGAACTAAATGAGGGGTAAATGTGGAATTAATATGGTTTAGTCCCTTTTGGTCCTCTTGCTATTAGTAAGAATATACTAAAGACTAAATCATTTTAGTCCATATTTTAATCCTAGTGTTTGGCAAAAGGGACTAAATGGGACTAAAAACTAGAGACTACTCTTTAGTCCCTCTAACCAAACACCCCCTTAGCCATGTGGGGTGTACATACAACACTGGTTAGCTCTAGACAAGCTTGGCTAGCAGCTAGCCATGGCAATTTAACGTACAGGTTTGGTACCTATTTTCGCTTGTGGGTGTGACCTGTACCCGACCCGTGAACTATCGGGTTTAGATTTATATTTTAAATCTCATACGTGGTGTCCACGGGTATCAAAAACCATCCGAAACTCGATGGATTTAAGTGCATGTCCAATTGGTTACGGACGAGTTTGGACAGGTGTCACGGGTTTGTTCGTGTACGAGCTTTTGTTCTACCCGATCTAAATCCCGACCGGTTGTCATGCCTACTAGTAGCAGCAAATTTGGCGTCCCACGTCAACTGTACTGTACTGGTACTCCTAATATGTAGGTGTTTTGCTGCCGTATTATGCATGTCAATGTGTGGATGGATAGTGATGCAGGACAGGTGTCAGGCAGGGGCAATCAGCTGCAGCCTGATGGGACAAATTAAGTAAAAATGATTTGGATAAGATCACCAGCGGCGTCTGTCAGCCGCAGCGGGCAACGGAACGGACGGACGGACGGGTAGATAAGCTGACGCAATGATCAGTCTCCAACTAGATCGCGTCCATTTGATTATTGTCCTAATCCAACTCGCTAATAATTGGATTAGGGATAAGCGCCCGTGCCATCCATCGTCGTCGCTCCCCGGCTCCACCGTCAACTCTCTATAAATACAGCAGCTCCCAGCGCACACCGAGACTCTCCTCTCAATTCCCCACTCATTTGCTCAGCCTTCTGAGTTCTGCAAACAAGTTGAAATCACCTTGTTCAAATCGTCCCCTCCTCTCTCTCTCTCTCTCTCTCGCTCGCCAAGCACAATCTTCTGCGCGTTCGTGTTGCGGATTTGTTAATTGGTTAGCCAGCTCCTCTCTGACCCAGAGGCAAAGCCATGGCTCTCACGCTGCGTTCCTCGACGTCGTTCCTGTCGCCTGTGGACCCCACGTCCAAGCTCCTCCACAAGCCCGCCGACGAGGCGCAGCCCTGCTGCGTCGCCGTACCCCCTGCGCCCGGCCGCAGGCCGCGCGCGCTCAGGGCGGCCGCGGCCGCGGCGCCCTCACCGGCGACGGGCCGCGCGCCGGCGGAGGCGGGCGAGCTGCTGCACGGCGGCGGCGCGGACCAGCACCACGGGCTTCCGCGCGGCGGGGTGCCGGTATACGTGATGCTGCCGCTGGACACGGTGGGGCCAGGCGGCCAGCTGTCGCGGCAGCGCGCGTTGGCGGCCAGTCTGATGGCGCTGCGGGGCGCCGGGGTGGAGGGCGTCATGGTGGACGTGTGGTGGGGCGTGGTGGAGCGGGAGGGCCCCGGCCGCTACGACTGGGAGGCCTACGCCGAGCTCGTGCGCATGGTGGAGCGCGCCGGCCTCCGGCTCCAGGCCGTCATGTCCTTCCACCAGTGCGGTGGCAACGTCGGCGACACCTGCAAGTAAGCATCTCCGTTCCATGAATCACCTTGTCTGGGTTCTCTGGTAGCTGTAGCAATCAGGCTGTTTATTTTGCCACTAGATTTGTTTTGAGCTGAACTCTTGATGCTTGAGCTGTAAATTCGTCTCGTATTTTAGTCTCCATCTTTATAATTAGTTTTATAATTAAAATACACTTCATCTGTTTTTTGTTTTCTGTGGTTTAGTAAAAAACAACTAGTCGTTTGTTGCGGTTTAGTTCAAAGATAACTAGTGGATGATAAATATTCAATACCGAAGATAGTATTTAATATCTGTAATTATTATTGAAATATTTGATGTTACACTTTAGCTAGGTGGAAATGGTGGAATCAAACACTCACCTTCAAAGGCGTCTAATCTAATCTAAAAGAATGAAGCTCAAACAGGGGTGGGGGTTACTGGGTTCGGTAGACGGTTACTTCGCTTAATCTGTAGTTTCGCGCTTTTTCATTTGCTGGTTTCTTGCACGCAAGGACTTGGTATGTCTGGGTCGGCAAGCAATCAGAACACTATACGGTGCGAAAGAGAACAGACAGAGAGACGTCCCTATCACAGGAATTGAAGGGAGAATTGTGCCTGATCATCATTTTGCAAACGTCTAATCAAGAACACAAATTGTGCGTGAGTAAAGCTTAACTGCTTACCAACAACAGCGAATTGTGCCCAATAAGTTGGCGCAATTAATTTTGCAACAGATTTAAATAAAAACAGAGTATGCGTAACAAACTTGGATGAGAAGGGTGAATGATTTCTTTGTTGTTGGTACTCTTAATTGACTGTTTGACGTTTGCAGCATCCCGTTGCCCCCATGGGTGCTGGAGGAGATGAGCAGCAACCCGGACATCGTGTACACGGACAGGTCCGGCCGCCGGAACCCCGAGTACATCTCCCTCGGCTGTGACACGCTGCCGGTGCTCAAGGGCCGGACCCCCATCCAGGTCTACACCGACTACATGCGCAGCTTCCGCGAGAGGTTCCGTGACTACCTCGGCAATGTCATCGCGGTAATGACCAGTTTAAACCACACCGTTATCACGATCGATTAACATTGCGATAGCAGTTGAGCATAAGAATTTCATGATGCTGTGATCCTTAGACTAAACCACTTGTGTTTCACTGGTACACAGGAGATCCAAGTGGGCATGGGTCCTTGTGGAGAGCTGAGGTATCCTTCATACCCTGAGGCCAACGGAACCTGGCGTTTCCCGGGCATCGGCGAGTTCCAATGCTATGATAAGGTAGGGAACAACAAAAGCGCACTTTGATAATAAATTGTTGGAAGGGTATTCAGAGTTGCTGCCGGTGAACGTTTGCTGAATTGTTGTGCGCGTGCTTGCGTTGTTGGTACAGTACATGCGGGCATCGCTGGAAGCGGCGGCGGTGGCGGCGGGTCACCAGGAGTGGGGGAGGGGCGGGCCCCATGACGCCGGGGAGTACAAGCAGATGCCCGACGACACGGGCTTCTTCCGGCGCGAGGGCACTTGGAGCACCGAGTACGGGCATTTCTTCCTGGCGTGGTATTCAGGCATGCTGCTGGAGCACGGTGACCGCGTCCTTGCCGCGGCCGAGGCCGTGTTCGGCGGCACGGGCGCAACGCTCTCCGCCAAGGTTGCCGGCATCCACTGGCACTACCGGACTCGGTCCCATGCGGCGGAACTCACGGCCGGGTACTACAACACGCGGGACCGCGACGGGTACGCGCCGATCGCGCGCATGCTGGCCAAGCGCGGCGCCGTGCTCAATTTCACATGCATGGAGATGAAGGACGAGCAGCAGCCGAAACACGCCAGCTGCTCCCCGGAGCTGCTGGTGCAGCAGGTCAAGGCCGCGGCCAGCGCCGCCGGGGTGGAGCTCGCTGGCGAGAACGCGCTGGAGCGGTACGACGAGGCGGCGTTCTCGCAGGTGGCGTCGACAGCGCGCGGCGCCGGCCTGGCCGCGTTCACGTACCTGCGCATGAACAAGACGCTCTTTGACGGCGACAACTGGCGGCAGTTCGTGTCCTTCGTCAGGGCCATGGCCGACGGCGGCGCGAGACCAGCACTGCCGCGGTGCGACACGGGGCACTCGGACCTGTACGTCGGGTTCCTCGACGCCGCCAAGAAGAGCAAGGCGCCGGAGGCTGAGGGCGCCGCCACCGCCGCGGCATTGTAGGTGGATGCTCATGCCTGTGCGTGCACACAGACACATGCGCCGTGCTGTTGTATAACGTGCACCGGAGAAGGGGAACTGTATGTATAGATTCAGGGCCTTGCAGGTTGCAGAGTTTTATAGGCTGTAATCGAGGAGGTCGGTAAGGAGGCAGGCATGTCAGAACTTAGGCTGTCTTCAGTTCATTTGTCCCATTTGGAACTGTATTGTTATAAGTCTAATCTCTGTAGAGAGAATTCTATATGGTGTTATTTTCCATACTAACATAATATACATAATAAATAAAATATAATATAAGGATGAAACATATACTTTTAATAGAAAGTTCTATATTTTTTATAGATATTTAATTATAAAGATAAATGCATCGGTGGCATCTGATCTTGTTAAGAGATGCCACTTAGGTCGTGTTTGTATCCCACTGGCTAATTATTTGCTAGTGGCTAACAATTAGTCGGTAAATAATTAGCTAGCAACAATTACCTAAGTATGTTTGAAGTCTTGGTTGATGGATGTTTTTTTATATGATCTATTAGCATATATTAGCAAGGTTGAATGGCTAATAGCTAAACAGTTTGCCAGCTCTACAACTAACAATTAGTCAATTTATTAGCCAGCCTGTTTGAAGGCCAACATGATAAAATTAGCCGACAAACTGTTTGCCACACGGATCCAAACAGACTCTTAAATATACGAACTTTAAAATACATTTCAAGCTTGTCCAATTGCATATAGCATATCAATTGCTAAAAAGCTAGACCTTTACTTGAGTTTTAGTGATTAATGACCCTATAAAGTTATTGTGATTAACATCGTTCTAAAATAAAATCCGCTTTAGGAAATTAGGGGATCATACAATACTTGATGTATGTGTCTAAGTTTATCGTCATCCGTTTGAATATAGACATAAAAACCAAAAGCTAAAATGACTACTATTTTTGGACGGAGAGAGTATTTTATAAAAATAATGTAGGCGAAAGGATCACGATGCCCAAGTGGAAGGGTTGAATTGGGATTTTCTAAATTTCTTGAAAAAGATTAAACCCTAAACAAGAGTCCAATTTCACCCAACTACTTAGCTAAAACATAAAGGCCAGGAAACAGTAAGCAAGCCATAAGTCATCATGGCAAGAGTGATCAGGGTTCTATTCTTTCTTTCTACAACTCCATTTTGTTGAGGTGTATATGTTGTAGACACTTCATGTTTGATCCCAACTTCATCACAATACTCATGTATGTTGGTGTTGTCCACTCTTTTCCATTGTCACTTCTGATTTTCTTGATTTTGCAATCAAATTCTTTATGAGCTTTCTTGGCAAACTTCTTGAATATTGATGCAACTTCATACTTTTCTTGAAGAAAGAACACCTAAGTGTATCTGGAATAATCATCAATAATGACTAAGTAGTAGAGGTTGCCACCAGCACTTGCATATGTTGTTGGTCCAAATAAATCCATGTGAAACAGTTCTAGTGGCCTTGATGTTGACATGAATGCTATTGTAGAATGAGTATTTGCAACTTGTCCGATAGATATCTCATGGGTCATTGTAATGTGGGTACGTTCCATGTGCCTCCTGATAGGCCCCTGATAAGTCGTCCAACAAGTGTGTACTATCAGGCCACATTCAGGCAAAACAGAAACTACTGAAAAGATGATGCACTAAGTGGGAAGCGGCCCTAAAGAATATGGCTCAAGAATGCTATTTGTGCGCGTTTGCCGTAGAAGGATTGTGGGAAATCTGAGATGTGTCTTACATGTGACCAGATAGCAAACTACGTGGAGGATAACCTAGAGGAAAAGCAATTGAACACCAGAAGAGTAGACACACTCGCAATAGAAAATGATAGACTCAAAGGATTTGTAGAATAGGATATCTCTGCAATCAGCTATATAAGGCTCCGCAGGTACCCCTACCAAAAACTCTCTCGCTCACCATTAGGTTGATAGGAACTCTCAGTTTCACCTCCACAACTTCTTGTAATCTTCAATCTTTAAGTAATCCAATACTTAGCACCGCACAAGACATAGGGTGTTACTCATTCACATCGCCAGAACATGTATAAATTCTATGTGTTCCAACGTGCATCCGCACGTACCATCGACCAGCGATCGACGTCGCTGTCCTCTCAAAAGCACCATGTGGGTTACCCCGTAGTGCGCAGTCGGGACAAAACACCGACAAGCTTGGCATGCACTATAAAGCTTGTCCTTTTCAAACACAACATATTTCAAACCTATAACCATGTCTTTCTTCAGAATCTTCTTAAGTGTACTCATTCCAACATGAGCAAGCCTCCTATGCCACAACCATCCAAGTGATGCCTTGGTAAAGAGGCAAATTCTTGGATTAGCATCTTCACAAGAGAAATCCACCAAATATAAGTTTCTATATCTAAATCCTTTGAATTTGACTGATTCATCATCCATTTTAGATACAAAAACTTTTGATAGAGTTAATTAGCATTGAAGGCCAAGATCACACAGCTGACCAACTGATAGCAAGTTGAAACTTAAAGGAGCAACTAAGAGGATATTTGATATTGAAATATCATTTGATATTGCCACTTTGCCAAGCACTTGTACTTTGCCTTTTGAATTATCCCCGAATGTAATCTTGTCTTGATCATCCACATCTTCATCAAGTGAGGTGAACATCTGTGGGTCGCCTGTCATATGTTGAGCGCAACCACTATCAATTACCCAATGGTTCCCACCGGTCTTGTAGTTCACCTACATAAAAAGGGGGATCAAGCTTGAATTTTAGGCACCCAAACTTGGAGGGGCCCATTACTTTCTCAATCAAAGATTTTGCAACCCAAATCTTCTTAGGCCTACTCTTGTTAGGTGCACCTAGAATAGTTACTTTGACCTTTCCACTTGTATCTTTTCTAAGCAAGTAGTGAGCATTGAAAATGAAAGGTCTTGAGTGCTTGGGCAAAAGAGTTGGTGGTGGCTTTGTAGTTGTGAGCAAAGTGTCCCTCTTTTCCACACTCAAAGCACTTGTTAGGGGCTTGCTTGGGCTTGTTTTGATTCATTGATCTCTTTTGGACAAGAGACATGTATCCAATACCACTTTTGTCATTTTTCATAACTATGTTCATGAGAAGCTCATTTTGAAGGTATTGGCCTTTATTGAATTTTGGCAAGCTGGTGGCAAGGTGATTTTCTCAAGCTTGAGTTTCTTGATTTCTTCTTTAAGCCTCTCATTGTCATGCACCAACTCATTATCAAGATCTTCCCTTTCTACTAAAATGTTTCCTTTGGTGGTTGCATCTCTCAAGTATTTCTTTACTTTCTCATTCTCAAGGGACATGACTTCAACTTTTTCAATCAAATCTTGATGATGGCTCGATTCATCAACTATGCTCAAATAATCACATGAGTTTGCTACATCAAGCTTAACAATAGGGTTAAGAGCCTAATATGTGTCAATAGACAAAATCTCATAGGCAACAAGAAGGTTGTCATGATCAACTTTAATTTTTTTTGTGTAATCTTCTTTTCTCTTGACAAGTCTACCATTTAGCTCCCTATTTGTTTCATTCAACTTTTCATATTTTTCTTTTGAATCTTTAATGGTGGCCTTAAACTCATTGCTAGTGGATGGCAAGGTTTTATTTTCTTCCTTCATTTCATCACTAGCTTTGACAACTATATCATATTTTGCAATCAAGGACTTATTCTCATTTTTTGCTTGTCACATTTTGCCTTAGATTTTCTAATGATTTGAGTATTCCTTAAGCAAATCGGCTAGCTCATCATAGGTAGGGGAAGCATATTCATCATCACTATCACTACCACAATCAACATCACTAGTATCATCATTTTGTACCTTCTGATCACCTTTAGCCATAAGGCATAGATGTCTAGTGGATGATGGTGATGGTGGCGGTGAAAAGAAGTCCACAATGATGGCGGCGACCTTTTGATCATCTTTTTCACTTGAGTAAGAGACTCTTATGGATTCAATTTCGGTGAGCCAATCACCAACAATGTATGCTTTTCCTCCTTTTCTCTTGTGGAATCTCTTTTGTTTGCCATCCTTTCTCTTGAAGAATTTGTTTTCCTTCTTCTCATCTTCACTTTCATCATTTTTCTTGCCCTTGAATTTGTTTTTCTTAGGCTTGGTGCATTGATGAGCAAGATGAACAAGCTCTTCACAATTGTAGCAATCCATTTCTGAAATTGTCTTTCTCTTGCTACTAGAGAAAAATTATTTCTTCTTGAATCAAATTTTATGTCTTCTCGATTTAGCTTCTTCAACATTTTTGTTGTTTACTGCACCATCAAAGCAATATTGATATCATCAAGGTCATCATCACTTGAAGTCTCTTCTTCAACTAGAATTTTGGCCTTACTCTTCTTCTCTTGATTTTCTTTGAGCACCAAATCTTTCTTCTTGGAAGAAGAGCTATCTTTGTCATTGATGTGCATGTACATCATGAGCATTGATCTTTTCCAATATTTGAGTTGGTGTGGTGGCGGAAAGATCCATTTGATGAAACACGGTGACGATGTGGATGTACTTCTCAATGGGCAACACACTAAGAATCTTCCTTACAACATCCAATTGTGAGATTTGTGTGAGTCCCAAGCCATATACTTCCTCTACAGGAATACTGAGTTGTGAGTATATCGTTTGCATTTTCATTAGGAAGCATTTCAAAAGAATTTAACTTTCTCATAGTGAAAGGGAAATAGGGTCAAACCTTTTTCCTAAATGATTTTGGTGGTTGAATTGCCCAACACAAATAATTGGACTAACTAGTTTGCTCTAGAGTATATGTTCTACAGGTGACAAAGGTTCAACTCAAAACCAATACAAAGATTAAAAAGGGTTCAAAAAGAAAGGAGCAAAGGAAACCGAAGTGCTCCCTGGTCTGGCGCACCGGATTGTCCGGTGTGCCACCGGACATTGTCCGGTGCACCAGGGTGAATCGACTTCAAACTCTTCAGCTTCGGGTTTCCTAGGCGCAGCTCCGCTATAATTCACCGGACTGTCGGGTGGGCCACCGAACTGTCCGGTGTGCCAGCGGAGCAACGGCTATCTGCGCGTAACGGTCGACTCTGACAATGAACAGTGCAACACAGTGAACGCGGCGGAAGTCAGTGCAGTTGGTCAGAGAAGCACCGGACTATTCGGTGTCGCACCTGACTGTCCGGTGCCGCATGAGGACAAAGCCTCCAATGGTCGACCAGCTCCAAGCCCTAACGAGAGAATGACATGACGGCACACCGGACACTGTCCGGTGGCGCACCGGACTGTCCGGTGCGGCCATCGCTAGCAGCCTTCTCCAACGGCTACAATTTGGATGGTGGCTATAAATACCACCCCAACCGGCCACTTCAAGGTGTTGGAGCCCAAGCAACATTCCAAGTCATCTAGTTGACATATTCAAGCCCTCCCAACCACCTCTATTCATTGATCCATCCTATACACAAGATTTAGGCCACTACAACCAACACAAGTGCCACAAACGAGAGAGCAATCGAGAGAGAGCTACTCATTTGAGTTTAGCACTAGTGCCTTGTGAGACTCATTGATAGATAGTGTGTGCTACATCTTTGTGTTCATTTGCGCGTGGAGTTTTGACTCCCATTGAACTTCCTCTAAAGTTTTGGAGGCTTGTAAAGCTAGCAAGAGACACCAAAGAGTGTGGTGATCCTTGCCGGATCTTAAGTGATCCTTGAGAAGAAGAAGAGCTCGCCATTCTTTGGTGATCGGTGGAGAGAGGGAAAGGGTTGAAAGAGACCCATCCTTAGTGGACTCCTCAATGGGGACTAGGCCTTCGAGGGCCGAACCTCGGTAAAACAAATCCTCGTGTCTCTTGTGTTCATTACTTGTGATTTGTTTGTTTTTCCCTCACTCTAAGTTCTCTTGCACTATTCTTTGCTAAACATTATTTGGTGTTGCTTCAAGTTAAATTCTCTTTTAGTAAAGCAACACTGTGCAAGAAAGAACTTGTGTTATTGCTCTTCTTATCTAAGCCCCCTTGCTTTATTCTCATAGATCTTTTAGTTGCATTGATTTATCAATTCCGCATTATTTGAAAGCAATACTCTTTACAAGCAAAGGACTTAGTTTTTATACTCCAATAATTGTGAATCTTGTTCTAACCACTAATCTAGGGATCTAGTTTGGATTTAGAATTATAATTTTCAGGTTTCGCCTATCCACCCCCCCTCTAGGCGACTTTCAATTGGTATCGGAGCTAGGCACTTCATCTTGAGTCTAACAACTCAAAGTGATGGCTCGTAGAAGATCCCAAAAGAACAAGAAGACCCAGGAGAATAAGGAGGTAACTCTTGAGATATAACTTTCTGATTGTTCTAATTATGATTCATGGTCTACTAGAGTGATAAATGCTTTTAGAACCATAGATCCTCAATTAGAACAAATTTTAGACAAGAGTATTTGTCGGGGACCATAATTAGGGGTACCCTCAAGGCTCCTAATTCTCAGCTGGTAACCCCCATCAGCACAAAGCTGCAAAGGTCTGATGGGTGCGATTAAGTCAGGGATCAGTCCATTCGAGGGACTCGATCACACCTCGCCCGAGCCTAGCCTCGGACAAGGGCTGCCGACCCTGAAGGATTTCCGTCTCGCCCGAGGCCCCCCTTCAGCGGCGAACATATTCCCGGCTCGCCCGAGGCCCTGCCTTCGCCAAGAAGCAACCCTGACCAAATCGCCGCACCGACCGACCAAATCGCAGGAGCATTTAATGCAAAGGTGGCCTGACACCTTTATCCTGACGCGCGCCCCCCAGCCGGCAGAGCCGAAGTGACCGCCGTCACTTCGCCGCTCCACTGACTGGCCTGACAGAAGGACAGCGCCGCCGGTGCCACTCCGACTGCGGTGCCACTTGACAGAGTGAGACTGACAGGCAGTCAGGCCCTGCCGAAGGCACCATAGGAAGCTCCGCTTCGCCCGACCCCAGGGCTCGGACTCGGGCTAAGTCCCGGAAGACGGCGAACTCCACTCCGCCCGACCCAGGGCTCGGACTCGGGCTAGGTCCCGGAAGACGACGAACTCCGCCCGACCCAGGGCTCGGACTCGGGCTAAGTCCCAGAAGACGACGATCTCCGCCTCGCCCGACCCAGGGCTCGGACTCGGGCTAAGTCCCAGAAGACGGCGAACTCCGCCCGACCTAGGGCTCGGACTCGGGCTAAGTCCCAGAAGACGACGATCTCCGCCTCGCCCGACCCAGGGCTCGGACTTGGGCTCGGCCCCAGAAGACGACGAACTCCGCTTCGCCCGACCCAGGGCTCGGACTCCACCCCAGCACCAGCCGGCGATCTCCGCCTCGCCCGAACCTGGGGCTCGGACCCGACCTCGGCCACGGAAGACAGACTCGACCTCGGCTTCGGAGGAGCTTCCACATCGCCCAACCTAGGGCGCAGATCAGCCACGTCAACAGGAGGCGCCATCATCACCCTACCCCGAGCTGACTCGGGCCGTAGGGAACAAGACCGGCGTCCCATCTGGCTCGCTCCGCCAGATAGGCAATGATGGCGCCCTGTATACTCTGTGACGACGGCGGCTCTCAGCCCCCTTACAGAAGCAAGAGGACGTCAGCAAGGATTCAACCGCTCCGACAGCTGTCCCTCCGCCAGGCTCCATCGCTCCTCCGACGGCCACAACATCACACCAGCTGGGTGCCAAAATCTCTCCGGCTGCCACAACGGCATGTACTTAGGGCGCTAGCTCTCCTCCGCTAGACACGTAGCACTCTGCTACACCCCCCATTGTACACCTGGATCCTCTCCTTGCGCCTATAAAAGGAAGGACCAGGGCCCTCTTAGAGAGGGTTGGCCGCGCGGGGACGAGGACGAGACAGGCGCTCGCTCCCTCTCCCGCGTGGACGCTTGTAACGCCCTACTGCAAGCGCACCCGACCTGGGCGCGGGACGAACACGAAGGCCGCGGGATTCCCACCTCTCTCACGCCGGTCTCCGGCCGCCTCGCTCTCCCCCCTTCGCGCTCGCCCTCGCGCTCGACCCATCTGGGCTGGGGCACGCGGCGACATTCACTCGTCGGCTCAGGGACCCCCCGGTCTCGGAACGCCGACAGTTGGCGCGCCAGGTAGGGGCCTACTGCGTGTTGACGAACAGCTTCCCGTCAAGCTCCAGATGGACAGTCTCCAGCAACCTCTCCAACCTGGGACGGTGCTCCGTTTCGGGAGTCTTGAGTTCATGTCCCTCGACGGTAGCTACGACGTGATACTCCTTCCACCGCCGTGCGACAACGACAGTGGCGGCCGACAACCCGCCCGCCGGCGGCGGAATCGGCGACGTCTTCCCCGCATGGTGGAAGAACAATCTTCGAGCTCACCCCGTCCTCTCCCCACCGACGGAGGAGGAGGCGGGGCAACCAAGGCCAAGCAGGAGACAGCGCCTCGTCAGCTGTCGAGCGAGTCGACGGCCCCAGTGCCCCAACGGGGGGCGCACCGGGCGTCGACCTCGCGTTTGAGACGAAGGCGAGCGCCGCCCCCCGCGACACGCCAATCCCGAGCAAGCGGACGACGCCAGCACGCTCGCGAAAAGCTTGCTGGACGTCACCCTCGTACCTGAGACGACGACGCAGTCAGTCCCCGACGTGACCTCATCGCCGCCCGTCGACCAAAAGGTACCGACCGATTCCCATCCCTCGTCTTTCGGATTCAGCCTCGACCCGCCTAGCGGCCCTGCTTTGGCGGGCGCTCTTGTAGAGGCGAGTCCAAACCCTCTGGGGTTTCGTATGCGGTCACCTTGGGACCGGCTGACGGACGTCTCGACCTACGGGCCCTCTGGGTCCGAGGAAGACGGCGAACCCAGCATCTGTTGGGATTTCTCTGGACTTGGCAACCCCAGTGCCATGCGGGACTTCATGACCGCATGCGACTACTGCCTTTCCGACTGTTCCGACGGTAGCCGTAGCCTCGGCGACGAGGACTGCGGCCCAAGTCGCGAATGCTTCCACGTCGATCTAGGGGGTCCCTCCGAAGGCAACCATCTCGGCATGCCGGAGGACGGTGACCTCCCTAGGCCGGTGCCTCGCGTTGACATCCCACGGGAGCTAGCTGTGGTCCCCGTTCAGGCGGGGGGCCATGACCCACAGCTCGAGCAAATCCGCGGGGTGCAGGCCAGGCTCGACGAGGGAGCAGGAGCGCTTGAGCCGATCCGTCGGGACGTCGGGCAGGCATGGGCGGGCCAACCTCCGGTCGGAGAAATACGTCATCTACCCCAGGGCTTCCAGCACCGCATCACCGACGACGTCAGGGTCAGGCCACCACCCGCATCCAGTGGGGTCGGCCAGAACCTGGCGGCAGCAGCAATGCTTCTTCGCGCGATGCCGGAGCCATCAACCACCGAGGGGCGGCGAATCCAGGGAGAGCTCAAGAATCTCCTGGAAGGCGCCGCGGTCCGACGGGCCGAGAGCTCCGCCTCCCGAAGGCAGGGGTACCCCTCGGAACCTCATGCCGCGACTTCCCGATTCATGCGGGAAGCCTCGGTCTACACCGGGCGCACGCGCAACACCGCGCCTGCGGCCCCGGGTCGCCTCGGCAACGAGCACCATCACCGCGACCGACGGGCCCACCTCGATGAGAGGGTGCGCCGAGGCTACCACCCCAGGCGTGGGGGACGCTACGACAGCGGGGAGGATCAGAGTCCCTCGCCCGAACCACCCGGTTCGCAAGCCTTCAGCCGAGCCATCCGACGGGCGCCGTTCCCGACCTAGTTCCGACCCCCGACTACTATCACAAATTACTCGGGGGAGACGAGACCGGAACTGTGGCTCGCGGACTACCGTCTGGCCTGCCAACTGGATGGAACGGACGATGACAACCTCATCATCCGCAACCTCCCCCTGTTCCTCTCCGACACCGCTCGCGCCTGGTTGGAGCACCTGCCTCCGGGGCAGATCTCTAACTGGGACGACCTAGACCAAGCTTTCGCCGGCAATTTCTAGGGCACGTACGTGCGCCCCGGGAATTCCTGGGACCTCCGAAGCTGCCGACAGCACCCGGGAGAGTCTCTCCGAGACTACATCCGGCGATTCTCGAAGCAGCGCACCGAGCTGCCCAACATCACCGACTCGGATGTCATCGGCGCGTTCCTCGCTGGCACCACCTGCCGCGACCTGGTGAGCAAGCTGGGTCACAAGACCCCCACCAGGGCGAGCGAGCTGATGGACATCGCCACCAAGTTCGCCTCCGACCAGGAGGCGGTCGAGGCTATCTTCCGAAAGGACAAGCAGCCCCAGGGCCACCCATCGGAAGATACTCCCGAGGCGTCAACTCAGCGCGGCGCCAAGAAGAAGGGCAAGAAGAAGTCGCAAGCGAAACGCGACGCCGCCAACGCGGACCTTGTCGCCGCCGCCGAGTACAAGAACCCTCGGAAGCCCCACGGAGGTGCCAACCTCTTCGACAAGATGCTCAAGGAGCCGTGCCCCTATCACCAGGGGCCCGTCAAGCACACCCTTGAGGAGTGCGTCATGCTCCGGCGCCACTTCCACAGGGCCGGGCCACCCGCGGAGGGTGGCAAGGCCCGCGACGACGACAAGAAGGAAGATCACCAGGCAGGAGAGTTCCCCGAGGTCCGCGACTGCTTCATGATCTATGGTGGGCAAGCGGCGAATGCCTCGGCTCGGCACCACAAGCAAGAGCGCCGGGAGGTCTGCTCGGTGAAGGTGGCGGCGCCAGTCTATCTAGACTGGTCCGACAAGCCCATCACCTTCGACCGAGACGATCACCCCGACCATGTGCCGAGCCCGGGGAAATACCCTCTCGTCGTCGACCCCATCATCGGCGACGTCAGGCTCACCAAGGTCCTCATGGACGGAGGCAGCAGCCTCAACATCATCTACGCCGACACCCTCGGGCTCCTGCGTGTCGATTTGTCCTCCATCCGGGCAGGCGCTGCGCCCTTCCATGGGATCATTCCCGGGAAGCGCGTCCAGCCCCTCGGACGGCTCGACCTTCCCGTCTGCTTCGGAACACCCTCCAACTTCCGAAGGGAGACCCTGACGTTCGAGGTGGTTGGGTTCCGAGGAACCTACCACGCGGTACTAGGGAGGCCATGCTACGCGAAGTTCATGGCCGTCCCCAACTACACCTACCTGAAGCACAAGATGCCAGGCCCCAACGGGGTCATCACCGTTGGCCCCACGTACAAACACGCGTTCGAATGCGACGTGGAGTGCGTGGAGTACGCCGAGGCCCTCGTCAAGTCTGAGGCCCTCATCGCCGACCTGGAGAGCCTCTCTAAGGAGGTGCCAGACGTGAAGCGTCATGCCGGCAACTTTGAGCCAGCGGAGACGGTTAAGTCCGTCCCCCTCGACCCCAGCGGCGACGGCTCCAAGCAGATCCGGATCGGCTCCGGGCTCGATCCCAAATAGGAAGCAGTGCTCGTCGACTTTCTCCGTGCGAACGCCGACGTCTTCGCGTGGAGTCCCTCGGACATGCCCGGCATACCGAGGGATGTCGCCGAGCACTCGCTGGACATCCGAGCCGGAGCCCAACCCGTCAAGTAGCCACTGCGCCGATTCGACGAGGAGAAGCGCAGAGCCATAGGCGAGGAGATCCACAAGCTAATGGCGGCAGGGTTCATCAAAGAGGTATTCCATCCCGAATGGCTTACCAACCCTGTGCTTGTGAGAAAGAAAGGGGGGAAATGGCGGATGTGTGTAGACTACACTGGTCTCAACAAAGCATGTCCGAAGGTTCCCTACCCTCTGCCTCGCATCAACCAAATCGTGGATTCCACTGCTGGGTGCGAAACCCTGTCTTTCCTCGATGCCTACTCAGGGTATCATCAAATCAGGATGAAAGGGTCCGACCAGCTCGTGACTTCTTTCATCACTCCCTTCGGCATGTACTGCTATGTCACCATGCCGTTCGGCTTGAGGAATGCGGACGCGACGTACCAGCGGTGCATGAACCATGTGTTCGGCGAACACATTGGCCGCACGGTCGAGGCCTACGTCGATGACATCGTAGTCAAGACGAGGAAAGCCTCCGACCTCCTTTCCGACCTTGAAGCGACATTCCGATGTCTCAAGGCGAAAGGCGTCAAGCTCAATCCCGAAAAGTGTGTTTTCGGGGTACCCCAAGGCATGCTCTTGGGATTCATCGTCTCCGAGCGGGGCATCGAAGCCAACCCGGAGAAGATTGCAGCCATCACCAGCATGGGGCCCATCAAGGACTTGAAAGGCGTACAGAGGGTCATGGGATGCCTCGCGGCTCTGAGCCGTTTCATCTCACGCCTCGGCGAAAGAGGTCTACCTCTGTACCGCCTCTTAAGGAAGGCCGAGTGCTTCACTTGGACCCCTGAGGCCGAGGAAGCCCTCGGGAACCTGAAGGCGCTCCTCACAAAGGTGCCTATCTTGGTGCCCCCAGCTGCCGGAGAAGCCCTCCTGGTCTACGTCGCCGCGACCACTCAGGTGGTTAGCGCCGCGATTGTGGTCGAGAGGCAAGAAGAGGGGCATGCATTGCCCGTTCAGAGGCCAGTCTACTTCGACAGCAAGGTACTGTCCGAAACCAAGATCCGCTACCCACAAGTTCAGAAGCTGCTGTACGCGGTGATCCTAACACGGCGGAAGCTGCGACACTACTTCGAGTCTCATCCGGTAACTGTGGTGTCATCCTTCCCCCTGGGGGAGATCATCCAGTGCCGAGAGGCCTCGGGTAGGATTGCAAAGTGGGCGGTGGAAATCATGGGCGAGACAATCTCGTTCGCTCCTCGGAAGGCCATCAAGTCCCAGGTCTTGGCGGACTTCGTAGTTGAATGGGTCGACACCCAGCTACCGACGGCTCCGATCCAACCGGAGCTCTGGACCATGTTCTTCGACGGGTCGCTGATGAAGACAGGAGCCGGCGTAGGCCTACTCTTCATCTCGCCCCTCGGGAAGCACCTACGCTACGTGCTACACCTCCATTTCCCGGCATCCAACAATGTGGCTGAGTACGAAGCTCTGGTCAACGGGTTGCGGATCGCCATCGAGCTAGGGGTCCGACGCCTCGACGCTCGCGGTGACTCGCAGCTCGTCATCGACCAAGTCATGAGGAACTCCCACTGCCACGACCCGAAGATGGAGGCCTACTGCGATGAGGTTTGGTGCCTGGAAGACAAGTTCTACGGGCTCGAGCTCAACCACATCGCTCGGCGCTACAACGAGACTGCGGACGATCTGGCTAAAATAGCCTTGGGGCGAACGACGGTTCCCCCGGACGTCTTCTCCCGGGATCTGCATCAACCCTCCGTCAAGGTCGACGACACGCCCGAGCCCGAGGCACCCTCGGTCCAGCCCGAGGCACCCTCGGCCCAGCTCGAGGTACCCTCGGATCATTCTGAGGCACCCTCGGCTCGGCCCGAGGTATCCTCGGTTCAACCCGAGGTACCCTCGGCCCCCGAAGGCGAGACGCTGCACGTCGAGGGGGAGCAAAGCGGGGTCACGCCTGATCAAAACTGGCAGACCACGTACCTGCAATATCTCCGCCTAGGAGAGCTACCCCTCGACCGAGCCGAGGCTCAGCGGGTGGCGCGGCGCGCCAAGTCGTTCGTCTTGCTGGGTGATGAGAAGGAGCTCTACCACCGCAGCCCCTCCGGCATCCTCCAGCGATGCATCTCCATCGCCGAAGGTCAGGAACTCCTGCGAGAGATACACTCGGGGGCTTGCGGCCATCACGCAGCGCCTCGAGCCCTTGTCGGGAATGCTTTCCGGCAAGGCTTCTACTGGCCGACGGCGGTGGCCAACGCCACTAGAATTGTCCGCACCTGCGAAGGGTGTCAATTCTACGCAAGGCAGACCCACCTGCCCGCTCAGGCTCTGCAGACGATACCCATCACCTGGCCTTTTGCTGTGTGGGGTCTGGATCTCGTCGGCCCCTTGCAGAAGGCACCCGGGGGCTACACGCACCTGCTGGTCGCCATCGACAAATTCTCCAAGTGGATCGAGGTCCGACCCCTGAACAGCATCAGGTCCGAGCAGGCGGTGGCGTTCTTCACCAACATCGTCCATCGCTTCGAGGTCCCGAACTCCATCATCACCGACAATGGCACCCAGTTCACCGGCAGAAAGTTCCTATACTTCTGCGAGGGCCACCACATCCGGGTGGACTGGGCCGCCGTGGCTCACCCCATGTCAAATGGGCAAGTAGAGCGTGCCAACGGCATGATTCTACAAGGGCTCATGCCTCGGATCTACAACGACCTCAACAAGTTCGGCAAGCGATGGATGAAGGAACTCCCCTCGGTGGTCTGGAGTCTGAGGACAACGCCGAGCCGAGCCACGGGCTTCATGCCGTTCTTCCTAGTCTACGTGGCTGAGGTCGTCTTGCCCACAGACTTAGAATACGGTTCCCCGAGGACGAGGGCCTACACCGATCAAAGCAACCAAGCAAGCCGAGAAGACTCGCTGGACCAGCTGGAGGAGGCTCGGGACAAGGCCTTACTACACCCGGCGCGGTACCAGCAGTCCCTGCGACGCTACCACGCCCGAGGGGTCCGGTCCCGAGACCTCCAGGTGGGCGACCTGGTGCTTCGGCTGCGACAAGACGCCTGAGGGCGGCACAAGCTCACGCCCCCCTGGGAGGGGCCGTTCGTCATCGCCAAAGTTCTGAAGCCCGGAACGTACAAGCTGGCCAACAGTCAAGGCGAGGTCTACGGCAACGCTTGGAACATCCAACAGCTACGTCGCTTCTACCCTTAAGATGCTTTCAAGTTGTTCATATACCTCGCTCCCAGCAAAAGTTTAGTCGTCAAGGAAGGGTCGGCCTCGCCTCGGCAAAGCCCGACCCTCCCTCGGGGGCTAAAAGGGGGGGGGGGGGAACCCCCTCTGCGTCGAAATTTTCCTCGAAAAAAGATCTTTTCTGCCAGAAGGTCTTTCGGGCTGTTTGACTACTTCGAAAGTGGATCCTGAAAACGACGGAGTACACGTAAGCAGCCAAGGCTGACCGAGCCGAGGGACTCCTACGCCTCCGATATACGGATACCTCACTCATCACCTTCTGCGATAAGTAACTCACGTTCGGATAAGTGATCCCGTGGACCGAACAAGTGTACACGTTCGGAAGCTCTTCTGCCGAAGCGATCCTTCGAGCCTTCTCGACTGCGTCGGTGACAGAGCCCCATGGACGGGTAAGAGTGCGCGTAAGCGGCAAGGCCGACCGAGCCGAGGGACTCCTACGCCTCCGGGATACGGATACCTCACTCGTCACCTTCCGCGAGAAGCAACTCTCGCTCGCACAAACATTTCTGTTACCAACAAAAAGGTCCAGATACTCGAAACAAGAGGAAAGGAGACGCAGCTTTACAACACGGCGAGGGTGTGTTTTGGCCTCGGCGGCCGCAGGGAACACACGCTACAAGACAATCCGATCCTGCTGGCTCGGGTCTTAACGCTGGAAGGGAGCAGCAGCACCCTCAGCATCGACAACACCTTCGGCGAGGTCCGACCTAGCCTCGGACGGCGACGCGGTCCGAAGATCTCCACTCTGAAGGATGATGTCATCGCCACGCCCGGGCCATCGCTACCAGGGTCTTCTCGGGAATCCGGCCCGAGCAGGCGGCTCGGCCGGTCACCCCGGGGCCTCGGCCAGCTACCCTCCAAGGACGTCAGCCCGACCCGAGGCCTCGGCTGGTCAATTCCGGCGTCGGTCCCGCTAACGGACGACCCGGCCAGGCTCCGGCCAACCAGGTTTTCTTTTCGAGCCAACTCTGCCTCTGTTCATGTTGACGCCGCTACCCCTGGCCTCAGCTCATCGAAGAGCGGCTGAGGGGTTCCTTTAATTAAGCTAGAGAAGCCTCGGACAACAAGGCCGACCGAGCCGAGGGACTCCTACGCCTCCGGGATACGGATACCTCACTCGTCACCTTTACACGGGGCGACTCACGCTTGGTGAAGCGGTTCAGACAACCAACAGGCGAGTCTTAGTGCTCAAAAATGAGGAAAAACACGGCTCCGTGCCGAAAATACATACATGTTCAGGCCCCGACAGCCACAATGAACAAAAACACTGGCATTCAAAGTGCCATTACAAACGGAACTCCGGTTCCACCTCCGCAGGTACGAGCAACCCCACGCGATTGGGGGGCCTGCGGAGCAACAGAAGGCCGACGGGTGGCTCGCCGTCGCCCGTTCCGGCAGCAGCAACGATGACCTCCGCCCCGGGTGGCGAAGCAGCTTCAGCAGCGGCTTCCGGGCGGGCGCTACGGCACGGGGGCTCTCGTTCACCGAGGACGAGAACCAGCCATTCAGGCCGGAAGACGGAGGCCCAGGGGTGCGGCCGGAGTTGGCAATCTCGTTGACAGAGAAGCCTTCTCCGGCTGCCACCACCTCAGCACCGTGCCAGCGGGCGCCAGACGCCTCAAAGCGCACCGGCAGGTCCTCGCCCTCGCCGGAGCCGCCCAGAACATGAGCGCCACCCTCGCGGCACACGACGTGCTGGGCGACCCACTGATGCGGCTGTCGGTGCGAGGAAGGCCTGGACATGGCCGGCCCGCACGCGGCGCAACCATTGTCCGGACGAAGGACGGAATGCTGCACCCTGGCTGAGCAACGGCGGTCCGCCTACCCCGGCATACCTGGGAGAAGCCTCCGCGGAGCTGGGAGATGCCTTTCTCCCCCAGACACCGGAGGAAGAAAGGGGTTACCGACCCACGCGGAGGCGGCCTCCCGACTCGCCTCACCCTCCGCCCCAGCAAGGGTGATGAAGATCCTTGAAGCTGAGGGCAGGGCGGAGGCAGCAGCCCGGTCCGCTTCTCCCCACCATCGAGCTGGTGGTCACCATCTTGGGTGACCGCCGGCGGGGGGGGGGGGGGGGGTGCAGCTGGGCTGCATGATGAAAATCCTTGAAGCCGAACGATGGCTGAAAGGTACCAACTCCCGCGGAGTTGTGATTCCTCCAACGACGAGGCGGAAAGACGACGGATATCCCCCATCCGGGGGCTTGGAAGGCAGAAAGACGCGATGCATAAGGGAGCGCGAAGACATGGTCGCCTTCCAAGGGGGTCACCCTCCTTTTAAAGGCGGCTCTCCCTACTTGCATCCCCAGCCGTCATGGGCTGAGTCTTCTCCAACACAGTCCAAGGTCCTCCCCTGCGGCGCGGGGGCTGGGTCCCACACGTCATGCAAGCCGACTCAGAGCAGAAGAAGCCAAACCGCCGCGCGCGGTGCATACAACCGCCCAGCGATTACAAGCGACCCTCCACTTTTGCCCAGACCAGCGGGCGAAAGGGTGGGCGGCCATGCAGGCGGCATGCAACCGCGCCAAGTGGGCGCACTTCTCCGACTCCCAACACGCCCGGCATGGAGGCCCAGGCCCACGCGTCATGCAACCGGCGCGCCGAATGCTTCGTGCATGCAACTGCACCGCCACTTGCGCCACCACCGCGCCTCCTCGACTGCGGAACCAATGCCGCGACTCGAGGCGGCCCAGTGCACGACCCAGCGGCGCCAGCCTGGCGCGACGATCAATGCGGCCAAGAATGGGCCGGCAGTAATGGCGGTGGCAGGCAGGCAGGAGCAGCGGTCACGTCATCGACCAAGCTCACGTCCCGTCCGGGGGCAGCGAGAAAACCCACTCTCACGGCGTGAAGACAACGCGCCCGTGACCCGTTCCTCGAACGGCTCGCGCACGCACAACGGCCGCCCCGCCAACCACTCGCCTCGTCGCATTAACTCCGCGGCGGGACAGGCGGCGCCTCTGGCAGGAGAAGCGGGTGACGCTTCGCCTTCGCCATAATGACCGCGTCAAAAAAGGTACGCCGTGTCGTTCGATTTCGTATCCTTTTCCTTTTTTCCTCTTTCTCTCTCTCTTGCAACAGGGACCGGGAAAGGGGGATACCCCGAAAAGGATCCTTCCCCGAGAAGGAACCAGGCTCCGAGCCCCCCTACTGATCAGAGGTTCGAAGGCTGGCCCCCCGGAAGGGTTCGACAGCCGCCTCAGATCGCGTGGGCCCTACACCCACTACTGGTCAGAGGTTCGAAGGTCGGCCCCTCGAAAGGGTTCCACGGCCGCCTCAGGCCACTCGGGCTCCGCACCCATTACTGATCAGGGGTTCGAAGGCTGGCCCCCGAAGGGTTCACAACCGCCTCAGACGCCGAGCGAGGGATGACCATGGGTACGTTCGATACATAACCAAGGCTCGGGCTGTGCTCCCGAGGTACCCTAGGACATTTCCGAGACCAGCGGGAACGATCTTGTAACGGAATCCCATCAGAGGGAGGCATCGAGCCCTCGGACCCCGTCGCCAGGGGACCGGGTCCGGCAGATCACCCGCAGGTACTTTTGGGCGTGCCTCTGGGCCCCTAGCCGACCCCTAACGAACGGGGCACGGACGTCCACTCGGATTACCCGCTTGCAGCTCATCGGAGACACCATGTTCGGCGCCCATCGAGGGCAACATGGCGCTTCCCCCCCCTCCTCTTTGCGGAAAGGCGACGCAGGGGCGTATGTAAAAAAGCCGAGTCTGCCCCTGACCGCCCTCTCGCTTTGTGCAGAGGCTCGGGGGCTGCTCTCGCAAACCCGGCTCCGGCCGAACCGTTGACAGCGTCAACATACCAGCCCGAGAACTTGGGACCCGACCGTACACCTGGGCTACGGCCAGCTCGCATGAGGGAACGACCAGACCAGCCGAAGCATTACGCGAGGCATTAAGACCTCGAAGGAGTGAAACCACTCCTCCGAGGCCTCGGGGGCTACACCCGGCGGGTGCGCTCGCGCGCACCCACCGGAACAAAACGCAACCGAGAAAGGCTGGTCCCCTTGCAAAAAAGTGCGACGAAAGCCTGCAAGCGAGTGCAAACACTCCCTTCGAGGCTCGGGGGCTACTGTCGGGGACCATAATTAGGGGTACCCTCAAGGCTCCTAATTCTCAGCTGGTAACCCCCATCAGCACAAAGCTGCAAAGGCCAGATGGGTGTGATTAAGTCAGGGATCAGTCCATTCGAGGGACTCGATCACGCCTCGCCCGAGCCTAGCCTCGGACAAGGGCAGCCGACCCCGGAGGATTTCCGTCTCGCCCGAGGCCCCCCTTCAGCGGCGAACATATTCCCGGCTCGCCTGAGGCCCTGCCTTCGCCAAGAAGCAACCCTGACCAAATCGCCGCACCGACCGACCAAATCACAGGAGCATTTAATGCAAAGGTGGTCTGACACCTTTATCCTAACGCGAGCCCCCCAGCCGGCAGAGCCGAAGTGACCGCCGTCACTTCGCCGCTCCACTGACCGGCCTGACAGAAGGACAGCGCCGCCTGCGCCACTCCGACTGCGGTGCCACTTGACAGAGTGAGACTGACAGGCAGTCAGGCCCTGCCGAAGGCACCATAGGAAGCTCCGCTTCGCCCGACCCCAGGGCTCGGACTCGGGCTAAGTCCCGGAAGACGGTGAACTCCGCTCCGCCCAACCCAGGGCTCGGACTCGGGCTAGGTCTCGGAAGACGATGAACTCCGCCCGACCCAGGGCTCGGACTCGGGCTAAGTCCCAGAAGACGACGATCTCCGCCTCGCCCGACCCAGGGCTCAGACTCGGGCTAAGTCCCAGAAGACGGCGAACTCTGCCCGACCCAGGGCTCGGACTCGGGCTAAGTCCCAGAAGACGACGATCTCCGCCTCGCCCGACCCAGGGCTCGGACTTGGGCTCGGCCCCAGAAGACGACGAACTCCGCTTCGCCCGACCCCAGGGCTTGGACTCCGCCCCGGCACCAGCCGGCGATCTCCGCCTCGCCCGAACCTAGGGCTCGGACCCGACCTCGGCCACGGAAGACAGACTCGACCTCGGCTTCGAAGGAGCTTCCACATCGCCCAACCTAGGGCGCAGATCAGCCACGTCAATAGGAGGCGCCATCATCACCCTACCCCGAGCTGACTCGGGCCGCAGGGAACAAGACCAGCGTCCCATCTGGCTCGCTCCGCCAGATAGGCAATGATGGCGCCCTGTATACTCTGTGACGACTGCGGCTCTCAGCCCCCTTACGGAAGCAAGAGGACGTCAGCAAGGATTCAACCGCTCCGACAGCTGTCCCTCTGCCAGGCTCCATCGCTCCTCCGACGGCCACGACATCACACCAGCTGGGTGCCAAAATCTCTCCGGCTGCCACAACGGCATGTACTTAGGGCGCTAGCTCTCCTTCGCTAGACACGTAGCACTCTGCTACACCCCCCATTGTACACCTGGATCCTCTCCTTGCGCCTATAAAAGGAAGGACCAGGGCCCTCTTAGAGAGGGTTGGCCGCGCGGGGACGAGGACGAGACAGGCGCTCGCTGGAGGCCGCTCGCTCCCTCTCCCGCGTGGACGCTTGTAACCCCCTACTGCAAGCGCACCCGACCTGGGCGCGGGACGAACACGAAGGCCGTGGGATTCCCACCTCTCTCACGCTGGTCTCCGGCCGCCTCGCTCTCCCCCCTTCGCGCTCGCCCTCGCGCTCGACCCATCTGGGCTGGGGCACGCGGCGACATTCACTCGTCGGCTCAGGGACCCCCCGGTCTCGGAATGCCGACAGTATTATTCCTCCTAGTTATACTAGGGAAAATGCTTCCAAGGAAGATCTAAGATGTATACGCTTAAACTATCTAGCTTATGACATCTTAAGTAAATCCCTTAGCAAAGAAGATTATCATGCCTTCATAATAAAATATGATAAACCTATTTGTGATGTGCATGATATTTGGACTAGAATTAAAAGCAAATTTGATGAGTCCAAACATGATGGTTCATTTTGTGCCTCTACTTCCTTTGGTATTTGTGAAACTAACCCTTTGAAGGAAGAAGAAGAAAATGAACGATGGAGACCAAACGATGAATCCACCTCTTCAAAAGGTTTGTCTTCCCATTTCGATTCCCACATATGTTGTGTGGCTAATGAAAATGATAGCAGAAGCACAAATGAGGATGAGGAGGAAGAAGGAAGCTTCTTGCAACTCTATGCTCGCCTAAGCCAAGAAGATAAGGCGGTCATGCTCAAACTTCTAAAAAGAGCGAGAGAGCAAAACGAAGCTCGTCAAAGGCTAGAAGATATTCTCTCCATAAAAATGCTAAGCTTTGACGAGTTGACTAAAGACCATGAGGAGCTAAAGTGCTCTCATGTTGATTTGGTCCAAAGGTATGAATCTATTTCAATTGAGCAAGATAACTCTTTACATTGTATCGCTCAATTAGTAAATAGGAATGCCTTACTTAAGGACCAAGTAGAAAAGCTAAAATTTGAAAATCTAGCTTTTCAAGAAAAATATGATATGCTTCTATGTTCTCATGAAAATCTTAGATCGTATCATATTAAATATTGCTCATGAGGTTATGATAGAAAACTTAAAATTCCAACAACCTCACTCATGCACATGTATTCTAATTGAAACTATATTACCATGTGCTAATGCTTGTTGTCCGTCGACAAGCAAATCTTCCTTTGAGCTAGAATTTGCAGGAACAAAAGATGATAAATATCAAAAGCTCAAAGAAGAAAATGAGAGGCTAAAAATGAGCTTGACACAACTAAAAGGGAAGTGCATTGCTCAACCTTCTCAAGATAACCGTGATCACATGGTGAAGAAGCTTGAGACGGGAACAACCGTGGCATGCACTAAATCCCTTGAAGAAAATGTCAAGGACTTGAGGATTGCCAAGAGGAAGGAACAAAAGATGAAAATCAATGCCTCCTCCAAAAGCCTCAACCATGCCTCCACAAAAAGTAACATCCAAGGTAATGATCAAGCCACACTTCATACTAAGAGAAGTAAGAAGTGTAGTGAATGCTTTGAAAAGGGACATTCGATTAGGTCATGTCTCTATATTAAAAATGACTTGATTATCCACAAGGATGATAAACTTTGTTTTAAATGCTCAAAGAAGGGACACTTAATTAAGTCTTGTCCCTATTTGAAACAAAAAGGCATAGTGCTAGAAAAGAAAATATTAACTAACCATGTAGCAAGCAAGAAACAAGAAAAGAAGAAATCTTCAAGACTTGAAGATCGCCTTTGCTACATATGCCGAAAGAAGGGACATCAATGCAAAGATTGTCCCATTGGTAACAATCCAACTCCTAGCTTGTCAATTAATTCTCATGTAACTAGGCAACCCAAAATTGCAACTTGTGCTAGAAAGGTAATAAGTTTACCTAGTGCTAACACAAAGGACGTTTGGGTTCCTAGATCTTTTTTGACTAACCTTGATGGACCCATCAAGCGATGGGTACCAAAATATGCTTGACAAGCTTTGCAGGAGAAGAAGATGATATGAAGCTTTGGGGGTGCTTGAGAGAGTCAATTCAATTTTTATTAACTCAAGCTATCAATCTTCAATGATCTATATATCCAAGATTGACCTAAAGTTATTTCAATTTATTATGTCCAAAACTCATATCATCTCGGGGAAGATATTGATGTTGTAGGAAATAAAGAATTACCCTGCGCGGAAAGATCAAAGCCTACAACATGGAGGAAAGCCAAAAGATGGTAACACTTATGTTTTAGGTGCACGTATCTTAAATTACCATTTCTCATGTGTCTTGAATAGTCACATAGAAAAAGAAGCACTTCAAATGTTTTTAATTTATATCACCATTCCTTGAAGAAATTCCTCTTATATGGTAGATTGCTTATTCATCATTTCTATTCTATGGCAATCTACATGCTTTAAATTATTGCAAGTACCTCATGGCATGTCTTTTCACTAATTATCTTATTATTGCCATGATTCTAGATATAGAGAAATATTCCAAATCCTTAAAAGAATAAGGTGTCATGTAAGGAATTCAAATCCTTAGGACACTTATAAAAGAAAAATTCTCTCTATAACTAGAATAGTGAGACTAATGCTTTTATCTAAATAACCCAAGTAGTCTCACTTGTAGAGAATAAGTTTCTCTTTGAAGTGCATAATCTAACTATCGGGTACCGAAATTAGGGGTACCCCCAACACTCCTAATCATGGCTAGAAAACACCTTCAGAGCAAACCATGAAGGCTCATAATTCGAGTCAAAGTCAAGGCTTCATCCACCAAGGGACTCGGCCTTGCCTCGCCTCGCCTGAGCCTGGCCTCGGACGAAACAGTGGTCCCGGACGAGTTCGCGCCTCGCCCGATGGTCTCGTCAGGCCGTGAGCACACCCTCGGCTCAGCCAAGGGCAAGCCTTGTCGTGCAAGCGACCTTGGCCAGATCGCCTTACCAGCTGACCGCATCGCATGCGCATTTAATGTTGGGATCGCCTGACATCTTATCCTAACACGCGCGCCTCAGTCGGCAAGGTCGAAGTGACCGCAGTCACTTCGCCCCTTCACTGACCGATCTGACAGGAAAACAGCGTCGCCCGCCCTGCTCTAGCTGCTGTGCCAACCGCCCGGGTGAAACCGACAACGGTCAAGATAAGCCTCGGGTGCAACAGGAAGCTCCGCCTCGCCCGACCCTGGGGCTCGGCCTCGGCCTCGACCTCGGGAGGAGATCTCCACCTCGCCCGACCCCAGAGCTCGGCCTCGACTTCGGCCTCGGGAAGAGTCACATCCTCGCCCGACCTTGGGCCTCGGACCCAGCCTCAGCCTCGGAGGAGCCGCCACCTCGCCCGACCTCAGGCTCAGATCAACCACGCCACAGGGGATGCATCATTACCCTACTCCTAGCTAGCTCAGGCTACGAAGGAACAAGACCGGCGTCCCATCCGGCTTACCCCGGTAACCGGCGATGGTGGTTTCCTGCATACAACTATGACGTTGGTGGTTCTCAAGCCCCTTACGGAAGTAAGGAGACGTCAACAGGATCCATACAGCACCGACAGCTGTACTGCTACAGGGCTCAAGGCACTCCTCCGACGGCCACGATACTACCTCTATAGGACTTGAGACGTCCCCCGACGGCCACGTTGTTATCTATACAAGGCCTAGGGCACTTCCCTGCCAGTCACGTTAGCTCCCAGCTACACCCCATTGTACAGCGGGGCATCTCCTTACGTCTATAAAAGGGGGTGTCTAGGGCCCCACGAGGGGGGGGGGGACGAAAGAGAGGAGAGAGGGACAGAGGGACGAGCATACGAACATACGTATGCACGGCAAAGGGACGGGAGAAGACGAGCAGGGGCCGGACCCTCTCTCTCTCTCGCTCTCGCTCTCTCCTACTCGCTCTCTCTCGCCCTCGCTCTCTCTCGCAACGCTTGTAACCCCTACTACGAGCACCCCGGTGCAGGATAATACAAGGCCCATTCCTCCACTTGTGTTCCATCCCGCGCCAACCCATTTGGGCAGGGGCACGCAGCGATAATTTTACTCGTCGGTCCAGGGACCCCCCGGGTCCGAAACGCCGACAGTTGGCGTGCCAGGTAGGGGACTGCCGCGTGTTAACAATCGCTTTCCCGTTGAGTTCCAGATGGGGAGTCTTCAGCAACCTCTTCAGCCCGGGACAGTGCTCCACTTCAGGAGCCTCGAGTTCATGTCCCTCGATGGTAGCTACGACATGGTACTCCTCCCTCCGCAGCACAACGACAACGACAGTCAACGACTCGCCCGGCGGAGGCAACCTCCATGGCGACATCTCCCCGTGGCAGAAGAGGAGCACTCCGGTCGTCCCCGCCACCCTCCTCGCCGGAGGAGGCGGAGATGGGGCAACCATGGCCACGCAGGAGGCGGCACCTTATCGGCTGTCAGACCGGATCGAGCCGACGACGCCGGCACTCCTCTGGGGGACATGTCAGGTGTTGTCCTCGTGCCTGAGACGACGACGAGCGCTGCTTCCCCGCAACGTGCCAGCCCCGAGCAGACCGACGACGCCAGCACCCTTGCCAAGGACCTGCTGGGCGTCACCCTCGTACCCGAGATGACGGTGTGTTCCGTCCCCAACGCGACTTCACCACCGTCCATCGATCAAAAGGTACCGTCCGTATTCCACCCTGTTCCCTTTCGATTCAGCTTCGATCCACCTAGCGATCCCGCTACGGTGACCGCTTTCGTAAGGGCGTATCCCAACCTTCCGGGGTACCATATATGGTCGACCTGGGACCGACTGACAGCCGTCGCAATCTCCGGACCGGCGGGTTCCGAGGAAGAGGACGACCCTGACTTCGGTTGGGAATTCTCTGGCCTCAATGACCCCGGTGCCATGCGGGACTTCATGTCCGCATGTGACCACTACCTCTCCGGTTGTTCTGACGATGGCCACGGCCTTGACGACGAGGGTTACGGCCCAAGTCGCGAATGTTTCCACATCGATCAGGGAGATCACGACGAAGGCAACCACCTCGGTATGCCGAAGGTTGATGATCCCCCTGGGCCCGCATCTCGCGTTGACATCCCGCGGGAGCTAGCTGTGGTCCCAGTCCCTGCGGGGGGTCGGGACACATAGCTCGAGCAAATCCGTGGGATGTAGGCCCGGGTCGATGGGGAAGCAGGGCGGCTCTTGCAGCTCCAACAGAACATCAAACAGGAGTGGGCAGACCGAACACTCGCCGGAGGAGCCTGTCATCGGGCCCGGGACGTCCAGCGCCGCATCGTCGACAATGCCAGGGCAGCGCTGCCCCTGGTCGTCAGCGGGTCCGGCTAGGACCTAGCTGCAGCGGTGATGCTACTTCGAACAATGCCGGATCCATCCACCATCGAGGGACGGTGTATCCAGGGCGAACTCAAGAATCTCTTGGAAGGTGCCGCAGTTCGACGAGCCGAGAGCTCTGCCTCCCGGAGGCGAGCTGACCCCTCGGAGCATCACGCGATGTCCTCCCGACGCATGCGGGAGGCCTCGGTCCATCCCGAGCGCACGCGGGACGAGGCCCCTGCCGCCCGGGATCGCCTCGGCAATGAGCATCACCATCGCAACCATCGAGCCTGCCTCGACGAGAAGGTGCGCCGAGGCTACCATCCTAGGCGTGGGGGACGCTGCGACAGCGGGGAGGATCGGAGCCCCTCGCCCAAGCCACCCGATCCACGAGTCTTCGGTCGGGCCAAACGACGAGCGCCGTTCCCCGCCCGTTTCCGAGCCCCGACTACCATCACCAAGTACTCGGGGGAGACAAGGCCGGAGCTGTGGCTCACGGACTACCGACTGGCATGCCAGTTGGGAGGGGCGGACGATGACAACCTCATCATCCGTAATCTACCCCTTTTCCTCTCCGACGCCGCCCGGGCCTGGCTGGAGCATCTGCCTCCTGCGTAGATCTCCGACTGGGACGACCTGGTCAAGGCTTTCGTGGGAAATTTCTAGGGCACATACGTGCACCCTAGGGACTCATGGTATCTCCGAAGCTGCCGCTAGTAGCCTGGGGAATCCCTCCGAGAGTACATCCGACAGTTTTTGAAGCAGCGCACCGAGCTGCCTAACATCACCGACTCGGGCGTCATCGGAGCTTTCCTCGCCGGCACCACTTGCCGATACCTGGTGAGCAAACTGGGATGCAAGACTCCCACCAAGGCGAGCGAATTGATGGACGTCGCCACCAAGTTCGCCTCGGGTCAGGAGGCGGTCGAGGCCATCTTCCGGAAAGACAAGCAGCCTCAGGGGGAACCGAAGGGAGACGCCCCCGAGGCGTCTACCCAACGTGGCGCGAAGAAGAAGGCCAAGAAGAAGGCGCAAGCGAAACGCAACGCCGCTGACGTGAATCTTGTCACTGCTACCGAGCACAGGAATCCTCGGAAGCCCCTTGGAGGGGCCGACGCGTTCGACAAGATGCTCAAGGAGCCGTGCCCCTATCACCAGGGTCCCGTCAAGCACACCCTTGAAGAATGTGTCATGCTCCAGCGCTACTTCTATAAGGCCGGGCCCCCGGCGGAGGACAGCAAGGACCGAGGCAACAACAAGAATGAGGGCGGTAGGGAAGAGGAGTTCCCCGAGATCCATAACTGCTTCATGATTTACGGCGGGCAGGTGGCAAACGCTTCGGCTCGGCACCGCAAGCAGGAGCGCCGGGAGGTCTGCTCGGTAAAGGTGGTAGCTCCAGCCTACCTAGACTGGTCCGACAAGCCTATCACCTTCGACCGAGACGACCACCCCGACTTTGTGCCAAGCCTAGGAAGGTACCCGCTCGTCGTCGATCCGATCATCGGCAATGTTAGGCTCTCCAAGGTCCTCATGGACGGAGGCAGCAGCCTCAACATCATCTACGCTGAGACCCTGGAACTCATGGGGTTGATCGGTCCGAGGTCCGGGCCGGTGCCGCACCCTTCCACGGGATCACACCCGGAAAGCGTATCCTGACCCTCGGGCGGATTGACTTGCCCGTCTGCTTCGGGACTCCCTCCAACTTCCAAAAGGAAACCCTCACCTTCGAGGTGGTCGGGTTCCGAGGGACCTACCACACGGTGTTGGGAAGGCCGTGCTACGCCAAGTTCATGGCCGTCCCCAACTACACCTACCTCAAGCTCAAGATGTCAGGCCCGAACGGGATCATCACCGTCGGATCCACGTACGGCCACGCGTACGAATGCGACGTGGAATGCGTGGAGTACGCTGAGGCCCTCACCGAGTCCGAGGCCCTCATCACCGACCTGGAACGCCTCTCCAAGGAGGTGCCCGACGCGAAGCGGCACGCCGGCAACTTCGAACCAGTCGAGGCGGTTAAGTCCGTCTCTCTCAACCCCAGCAACGACGCTAGCAAGAAAGTCCGGATCGGCTCCGAGCTCGACCCCAAATAGGAAGCAGTGCTCGTCGACTTTCTCCGCGCAAACGCTAAAGTTTTTGCGTGGAGTCCCTCGGACATGCCAGGCATACCGAGGGATGTCGCCGAGCACTCACTGGACATCAGAGCTGGAGCCTGACCCGTGAAGCAGACCCTACGCCGTTTTAACGAAGAAAAGCGCCGGGCCATGGGCGAGGAGATCCACAAGCTACTCGCGGCAGGGTTCATCAAAGAGGTATTCCATCCCAAATGGTTAGCTAACCCTGTTCTTGTAAGGAAGAAGGATGGGAAATGGAGGATGTGCGTAGACTACACTAGTCTAAACAAAGCATGTCCGAAGGTTCCCTACCCTCTGCCTCGCATTGATCAAATTGTGGACTCCACTGCTGGGTGCGAAACCCTGTCATTCCTCGATGCCTACTCAGGCTATCATCAAATCAAGATGAAAGAGTCCGACCAGCTCGCGACTTCTTTTATCACGCCTTTTGGCATGTATTGTTACACTACAATGCCATTTGGTTTGAGGAATGCAGGCGCCACCTACCAGAGGTGCATGAACCATGTGTTCGGAGAACACATCGGCAGAACGGTCGAGGCTTACGTCGATGACATCGTTGTTAAGACGAAGAAAGCCTCTGACCTCCTCTCTGACCTTGAAACAACATTTAAGTGTCTGAGGGCTAAAGGCGTGAAACTCAACCCTGAGAAGTGTGTCTTTGGAGTCCCCCGAGGCATGCTCCTAGGGTTCATCGTCCTCGAGCGAGGCATAGAGGCCAACCCGGAGAAAATCACGGCCATCACCAACATGGGACCAATAAAAGATTTGAAAGGAGTACAGAGGGTCATGGGATGCCTTGCGGCTCTAAGCCGTTTCATCTCACGCCTTGGCGAAAAAGGATTGCCTCTATACCGCCTCTTAAGGAAGACCGAGCACTTCACTTGGACCCCCAAGGCCGAAGAAGCCCTCGGGAACTTGAAGGCACTCCTTACAAAAGCACCCATCTTGGTGCCCCCCGCTGTGGGAGAAGCCCTCTTGATCTATGTAGCCGCAACCACTCAGGTGGTCAGCGTCGCGGTCGTAGTCGAGAGACGAGAAGAAGGGCATACACTGCTCGTCCATAGGCCAGTCTACTTCATCAGTGAAGTGCTTTCCGAGACCAAAATCCGCTACCCGCAGATCTAGAAGCTACTCTACGCAGTGATTCTGACACGGCGGAAGCTGCGACACTACTTCGAGTCTCACCCGGTGACTGTGGTGTCATCCTTTCCTCTGGGAGAGATCATCCAGTCCCGAGAGGCCTTGGGTAGGATAGCAAAATGGGCAGTGGAACTCATGGGCGAAACACTTTCATTCGCCCCTCGGAAGGCCATAAAATCCCAAGTCTTGGTCGACTTCTTGGCTGAGTGGACTGACACCCAGTTACTGGCGACTCCAATCCAACCCGAGCTTTGGACCATGTACTTCGACGGGTTGCTGATGAAAACCGGAGCAGGCGCGGGCTTGCTCTTCATCTCACCCCTCGGAAAGCATCTTCGCTACGTGATCCGCCTTCATTTTCCGGCATCAAACAACATGGCCGAGTATGAAGCATTGGTTAATGGGCTGCGCATCGCCATCGAGCTAGGGGTTCGGCGCCTCGACACTCGTGGCGACTCGCAGCTTGTCATTGACCAAGTCATGAAGAACTCTCACTGCTACGATTGGAAGATGGAGGCCTACTGCGACGAAGTTCGACGCCTGGAGGACAAGTTCTACGGGCTGGAACTCAACCACGTCGCTCGATGGTTCAACGAGACTGCGGACGAGCTGGCTAAAATAGCCTCGGGGAGGACAACGGTTCCCCCGAACATCTTCTCCAGGGATATACATCAACCATCCATCAAGATCGACGACACGCCCGAGATACCCTCGGCCAAACCCCAGGAAGCCTCGGCCGAGCCCGAGGTGCCCTCGGCCGAGCCCGAGGTGCCCTCGGCCGCCAAGGGTGAGGCCCTGCACGTCGAGGGAAAGCGAAATGGGGTCACACCGGTCCCGAACTAGCAGACCCCGTACCTAGAATATCTCCTCCGAGGAGAGATGCCCCTCGACAAGGCCGAAGCTCGGCGACTGGCTCGGCGCGCCAGGTCGTTCGTTTTGCTGGGTGATGAAAAGGAGCTCTATCACCGCAGTCCCTCGGGCATCCTCCAGCGATGCATCTCCATCGCCCAAGGACAAGAGCTGTTACAAGAAATACACTCGGGGGCTTGTGGCCACCATGCAGCGCCTCGAGCCCTCATGGGAAATGCCTTCCGATAAGGTTTCTACTGGCCAACCGCGGTGGCCGACGCCACTGGGATTGTACGCTCCTGCCGGGGGTGTCAATTCTACGCAAAGCAGACACGCCTGCCCGCTCAGGCCCTGCAGATGATACTCATCACCTGGCCATTTGCTGTGTGGGGTCTGGACCTCGTCGGTCCCTTGCAGAAGGCACCCGGGGGCTTCACGCACCTGCTGGTCGCCATCGACAAGTTCTCCAAGTGGATCGAGGTCCGACCCTTAACCAGTATCAGGTCTGAGCAGGCGGTGGCGTTCTTCACCAATATCATCCATTGCTTTGGAGTCCCGAACTCCATCATCACCGACAATGGCACGCAGTTCGCCGGAAAAAAGTTCCTGGACTTCTGCGAGGACCACCACATCTGTGTGGACTGGGCCGCCGTAGCTCACCCCATGACGAATGGGCAGGTGGAGCATGCCAACGGTATGATTTTGCAGGGACTTAAGCCCAGGATCCACAACGACCTCAACAAGTTTGGCAAGCGGTGGATGAAAGAGCTACCCTCGGTGGTCTAGAGTCTGAGGACGACGCCGAGCCGTGCCACGGGTTTCTCGCCGTTCTTTCTAGTCTATGGGGCTGAGGTCGTCCTCCCCACGGACTTAGAAAATGGTTCCCCGAGGACGAAGGTGTACGACAACCAAAGCAACCAGATCAGCCAAGAGGACTCGCTGGACTAGCTCAAAGAAGCTCGGGACGTTGCCTTACTACATTCGGCGCGGTATCAGCAGTCTCTGCGACGCTACCACGCCCGAAGGGTTTGGCCCCGAGGCTTCCAGGTGGGAGACTTGGTGCTTCGGCTGCGACAAGATGCCCGAGGGTGCCACAAGCTTACTCCCCCTTGGGAAGGGCCATTCATCATCACCAAGATCTTGAAGCCGGGAACATACAAGCTGGCCAACGAACAAGGCGAGGTCTACAGCAACGCTTGGAACATCGAACAGCTACGTCGCTTCTATCCTTAAAATGTTTCAAGTCGTTCATGTTCCTCGTTTTTACACGCTTAAATTGAGTCTAACCTTCAAGGGAGGGACAACCTTGCCTTGACCAAGCCCGACCCTCCCTCGAGGGCTAGAAGGGGGCAACCCCCTCTACGTCAAAATTTTCTTCGGAAAAGTTTTCTACCGAGAAAAGTTTTCTACAAAAAAAACTTTTGTGCTTTCGACTATATCGATAGCAGGGTCCTGCGAACGGGTGAGAGGGCACGTAAGTGGCAAGGCCGACCGAGCCGAGGGACTCCTACGCCTCTGGGATACGGATACCTCACTCATCACCTTCCACGAAAAGTAACTCACGCTCGGATAAGCGATCCTGCTACCGAACAAGTCCTAACGCTCGGGTAGAAAACGACTTTCGTGCATTTTTCGACTATATCGATAGCAGGGTCCTGCGGACGGGTGAGAGAGCACGTAAGTGGCAAGGCCGACCGAGCCGAGGGACTCCTACGCCTCCGGGATACGGATACCTCACTCGTCACCTTCCGCGCAACTCACTCTCGCTCGGACAAAGCGGTTCTGCTACCGACGAACAAGTCCAAATGCTCGAAATAAGAGGAAAGAAAACGCAGCTTCATAATCTGAATGCTAAATATGTTTAGGCCTCGGTGGCCGCAAAAAATATACGCATACTTCAAACGAACTGTTCATGCAGGCTCAAACATCAGCAGGGGGAGGAGCGGCACCCTCGGCGTCGTTTCCACCTTTGGCGGAACCTGGCCCAGCCTCAGACAGTGAAGCGAGCAGGCGCCTCGGCCAGCTGCTCCGAAGCCCCAGCCAGCTGTCCCTCGAAGATCTCAGCCCGACTCATGGCTTTGGCGGCTTGGCTCCAGGATTGGTCTTGCTCACGAGTGATCTGGCCAAACTCTAGCTACCGCTGCTGCACCTCCTCGGCCTGGGAAGCTATCTGCCCCCGCATCGAGAAAGCCTCTGTTCGAGCCGACATCGCCTCTGTCCACGCCACCGCTGCCTTCGGCTTCAGCTCATCGCAGAGCGGCCAAAGGTTCTAAAACCGAGCTAGAGAGGCTTTAAGCGGCAAGGCCGACCGAGCCGAGGGACTCCTACGCCTCCGGGATACGGATACCTCACTCGTCACCTTCCGCGCAAGGCAACTCACACTCGGTTAAGTGGTTCAGCCACCGACAGGCAAGTCCTAGTGCTCGAAATGAGGAAGGAGCACAACTCTATACTCGAATACCCAAATGTTCAGGCCTTGACAGCCATGAAGGACAAATACATATGCTTGGGGTAATTATGCTATATGGACTTAGACGTCGGCAGGACCTTCGGCGGTTCTCCCGGCCTAGAACAAGTGTCTAAGTCTTTGAAGCAGTTACATTTTGCTTAGGCAAAAACCCAGTATATTCCCATACAAACGGGACTCCGGTTCCAATTCCGCGGGTATGAACAACCTCCATACCAGGGGGCCCGCGGGATAACAAACTCCAAAGCGGCTCGCCGGCGACCTCTACAGCAGCAGAGACAACGACCTCCACCTCGGGCAGCTAAACAGCAGCAGCGATGACCTCAGGACAGACGCTGCTGTGAAAAGGCCCTCGCCCACGTCCCCACACGAGGGGCGAGGACAAGCCATTAAGGCCGAAGAGTTGGAGGGCGCCGTCCGTGGGGATCGAACCCACCGACGACGCGCCGACGAACAGCGGCCGCCCCAAAGCGCACCGGTAGGTCCTCACTCCCGTCCTCGCCGAAGCCGTCCCAGAACACGAGTATCGCCCTCGCGGCGTACGACGTGCTGGGTGAACCCCCGGCGCAGCTGACGGTGCAAGGAGGACCTGGACGTAGCCGGCCCGCGCGCGGCACGACCGCCGCCCGGGTGGAGGACAGAAAGCTGCACCCTAGCCAGGGAACAGTAGTTCGCCTTCCCCGCATGGCTGGAGGACGCATCCGCAGGGCTGGAGGATGCCCTTCTCCCCCGAACGCTAGGGGAAGAAAAGGGTCACCGACCCACACGGAGGCAACCCCCCACTCGGTGCGCTCCTCTGCCTTAGCCCGGATGATGAAGATCCTTGAAGCTGAGGGCGGGGCAGAGGCCACAGCCCGGCTTGCTTCTCCCCACCAAACTGACCATTGGTGAGGGAATGCAGCCGGGCTGCATGACGAAAATCCTTGAAGCCGAGCGGTGGCTGAAGAGCGCCAATCTCCACGAGGCCACGCTCCTCCAATGACAGCAAGAGCAAGGCGACGCCGGTGCACCCCATCCGGGGGCTCGAAAGGTGGAAGGGCGCAACATATGAGGGAAGAACGAAGGCATGGCCACTGCCCGGGGGATCTATCCTCTTTTGTAGGCAGATCTCCTCACTTGCACCCCCAAGCGTCACGAGCAAAGTCTCCACCGACGTGCTCCAGGGTTCCCGCCCCACGACGCAGGGGTCGGGTCCCACACGTCATCAGAACTGACTCGAGAAGCGAAGGAGGCCAAACACCGCACGCAAGGCATAAAACCGCCCTGCGGTTATAAGCGTTCCCTCATCCTCGCCGGAACCAGCGGACGGAAGGACGAACCGCCACGCTGGGAGCATGCAACTGTGCCATGGTTATGCACCCTTTCAGCTTCGTCACTTCCGGTGGACCAGCACGAAGGCCCAGTCCCACCTACCATGCAACCGGCGCGACGGTCACTACATGCGAGGAAACTGCACCGCCACCTGCGCCAATGTCGTGTCTTCTCGACTGCGGAACCAGTTCCACGACTCGAGGCGGCCCTGCGCATGACCCAACAGTGCCAATTGGGTGCAGCGGTCACGGGTCAGTCAGCCGCAGGGCTAGGCACGGCAGTTGGTGTGGCCAAAAGCGGACCGGCAATAACTGCTGCAATAGACGGGCGGAAGCAGCGGTCAGATCACCCCCTAGGCTCACGTCTTTTCCGGAAGCAGCGGGAGAGCCCTCTCCCACGGCGTAAGAATGACGCGCTCATGCCCCGTTCCTCGAACGGCCCGCGCACGCGCAACAGACGCCCCGCGAGTCGCCCGTCCCGTCGCATTAACTCCTTGGCAGGGCAAGCGACACCGCTGGCGGGCGAAGCAGGCGACGTTTCACCTCTGCCATAAAGGCCGCGTCAAAAAAGGTGTGCCACGACTTTTCGAATTCATATCCCTTTTCCGTTTCCTCTCTCTCTCTTGCCACAGGGACTGGGAAGGGGGATATTTCAGAAAGGATCCTTCCCCGCGAAGGAAACGGGCCCTCGAGCCCTCTTACTGATCAGGGGTTCGAAGGCTGGCCCCTCGGAAGGGTTCGACAGCCGCCCCAGAAGCACCCGGGCTCCGCACCTATCACTGATCAGGGATTCGAAGGCTGGCCCCTCGGAAGGGTTCGACAGTCGCCCCAGAACACTCGGGCTCCGCGTCCACTACTGATCAGGGGTTCGCAGGCTGGCCCCTCGAAAGGGTTCGACAGCCGCCCCAGAACACGCAGAGTGAGGGATGACCCTGGGTACGTCTGATACATGGCCGAGGCTCGGGCTATGCTCCCGAGGTACCCTAGGACATTTTCGAGACCAGCGGGAATGACTCGTAATGGAATCCCACCGGAGGGAGGCATCGAGCCCTCAGACCCTGTCGAAAAGTGACCGAGTCCAGCGAATCACCTGCAGGTACTTTTGGAGCGTGCCTCTGGGCCACTAGCCGACCCCTAACGAACGGGGCACGGGCGCCCACTCGGATCACCCGTTAGCAACTCACCGGAAACACCATGATCGGTGCCCTCCGAGGGTAACATGGCACTTTCCCCCCTTCCTCCTTGCGGAAAGGCGACGAAGGGGTGTATAATAAAAGTCGAGACAGTCCTTGATCGTCCTCTCGCTCTGTGCAGAGGCTCGGGGGCTGCTCCCGCACCCGGCTATGGCCAAACTGTTGACAGCGTCAACAAACCAGCTCAAAAACTTGGAACCTGATCAAGCGCCCGGGCTACGGCCAGGCCGCATGGGGGAACAACAGGACCGGCCGAGGCATCACGAAAAGCGTTAAGACCTTAGAGGAGTCATACCACTCCTCCGAGGCCTCGGGGGCTACACCCGGCAGGTGCGCTCGCGTGCACCCGTCGGAACAAAGTATAACCGAGAAAGGCCGGTCCCCTCACCAAGAATGCGGCAGAGCCTCGAAGCGAGCATCACCACTCCCCTTAAGGCTCAAGGGCTACTGTTGGGTACCGAAATTAGGGGTACCCCCAACACTCCTAATCACGGCTGGAAAACACCTTCAGAGCAAACCATGAAGGCTCATAATTCGAGTCAAAGTCAAGGCTTCATCCACCAAGGGACTCGGCCTCGCCTCACCTCGCCTGAGCCTGGCCTCGGACGAAACGGTGGTCCCGGACGACTTCACACCTCGCCCGAGGGTCTCCTCAAGCCGTGAGCGCACCCTCGGCTCAGCCAAGGGCAAGCCTTGTCGTGCAAGCGACCTTGGCCAGATCGCCTTACCAGCCGACCGCATCGCATGCGCATTTAATGCTGGGACCGCCTGACACCTTATCCTGACACGCGCGCCTCAGTCGGCAAGGTCGAAGTGACCGCAGTCACTTCGCCCCTTTACTGACCGATCTTACAGGAAAACAGCACCGCCCGCCCCGCTCCAGCTGCTGTGCCAACCGCCCGGGCGAAACTGACAACGATCAAGATAAGCCTCGGGCGCAACAGGAAGCTCTGCCTCGCCCGACCCCGTGGCTCGGCCTCGGGAGGAGATCTCTGCCTCGCCCGACCCCAGGGCTCGGCCTTGACTTCGGCCTCAGGAAGAGTCACATCCTCGCCCGACCCTAGGCCTCGGCCCCAGCCTTGTCCTCGGAGGAGTCGCCGCCTCGCCCGACCTCAGGCTCGGATCAACCACGCCACAGGGGATGCATCATTACCCTACTCCTAGCTAGCTCAGGCTACGAAGGAACAAGACCGGCGTCCCATCCGGCTTACCTCAGTAACCGGCGATGGTAGTTTCCTGCATACAACCATGACGTCGGTGGTTCTCAAGCCCCCTACGGAAGCAAGGAGACGTCAGAAGGATCCATACAACACCGACAGCTGTACTGCTATAGGGCTCAAGGCACTCCACCGATGGCCACGATACTACCTCTATAGGACTCGAGACGTCCCCCCGACGGCCACGTTGTTATCTGTACAGGGCTCAGGGCACTTCCCTGCCAGCCACGTTAGCTCCTAGCTACACCCCATTGTACAGCGGGGCATCTCCTTACGTCTATAAAAGGGGGTGTCTAGGGCCCCACGAGGGGGGGGGACGAAAGAGAGGAGAGAGGGACAGAGGGACGAGCATATGAACATACGTACGCACGACAAAGGGATGGGAGAAGACGAGCAGGGGCCGGACCCTCTCTCTCTCGCTCTCACTCTCTCCTACTCGCTCTCTCTCGCCCTCGCTCTCTCTCGCAATGCTTGTAACCCCTACTACGAGCACCCTGGTGCAGGATAATACAAGGCCCATTCCTCCAGTTGTGTTCCATCCCGCGCCAACCCATCTGGGCAGGGGCACGCAGCGACAATTTTACTCGTCGGTCCAGGGACCCCCCGGGTCCGAAACGCCAACACTAACATAAAAAGAAAAATCAATCCAATGACTTATGTTATATTGGATATGATTCTTCTACATTCATCACTCTCCATGTTATGAATTGGATTTATTCCCAAAATCTTGAAGAATTAACTATGCTTGTTTTATAAGTTAAAACTAAGCATATATCATGGAATAATCTAGTTCACATTATGAAGTTTCCATGCTTTAGTAATCCACTTTTCATTCCTTGTCAAAATGATTACAAAGAGGGAAACTTGTGCTTGTGTTACTAACCATGTATCTCTTGAGCTTACTTATGGAAATCTACAAAAGAGAAAGTGCATGTCCAAAGTCACAAGCTTCTAGGGTTGCTCTTCACCCTAAGGAAGAAAGGTAAAAGCAAAGGTATGGGAACTCTTTTTCCCATCAATGGTTATTTACTCTTAATTATCTTATTCTACCTATGTGAAGAATAGATTCTTTATTGAACTTAATTTTTGCTAGGTGTGCATTCAATCTCGTTCTCATAAATGCACCAGTCCATTAGAATCTATTTCATCCCTTTTGCTATATATGTTTCCATATTGATTTGCTTCTAAGTAATGATTAATGAATTCAATATGAAGAAGTAAATTTCCTATGATTGATCAAAATGTTTAAAAAATGTGCACTAATGTTAAGAAGTTTACTTCATATCTATGTGACTTATGGATAATGAATTGTTTTTATTTTCTATCTAAAGAAATCATCCTTCATCATATACTCCCTTTTGCTACTAACATCTCTCTTGAGTATTTTCAATAAGTTTGGAAAGAAAAAGAGATAACTACAAAGGGAGGACTCTCAAATGAAAGAGGAGGACATCAACAACGACAACACCTACTTGGATAGTAAGATCTTCAAAACAATCAATGGTGTGGTTGTAAGCATTCTAAATCTTTTTCATTGTGAGAATACCAGGCATAAGTCGTTTATTGCAAATCTTATAAAGCCTTGATCAAGATGCTTCTCCATATTTGTCTTTAAAAGTGGATGCATCTATCCAACTCATTCAAATTCTTGATGCATACCTTTAGGGGGAGTCTATTTCTATATCTTGAGACTAACACTTTATCTTAGTAATCTCATATAGTCTCATGTATGAGAATAAATTTCTCATGAAGTATGATACTACATATCAATCCAACATGTTAAAATAATGTAACTTTTATCAAGGATTGTTGCTTTCATTACTAAAGTAGCATATTTATTGGATTCTCCTATATTTAACTAATGCATACGTTGTTCTTTTGATCACATCTATTATTTGTTTGATCATTGAATAACTTCAATCAACACTTATGTTTCTTAGTGTCGTATATACTATCAATCGATATCTCTCTTGATATGCACTAAGTTAAAAGGAGAATTCATGATACATTTATACAATTTGTGATCCATTTGATATATGCTAACAATGACTTGGAGAAGGATCACTTGTTGTAGAACTCTCTCTTGTGCAAAATATTTCCATATATTGTCTTGAGTATCTCTACTACTACTTAAGACTACATTGTAGGCGTCCACACGGTGTGGTGCACGGTTCTGCCTCCCACTCCCACCCACAACACCCTCCGCTCCGCTCAGCACCAGCCGCCATCCCCGCCCGCCATCTGCGCACGTCTGGCCGTCTCTCTCGCCCCCGCTCTCCTCTCTGCTATCCGCGCCCAAATCTCGCCGTCTGTGCGCGTCTCCATTTGCGCGCGTCTCCCAGATCCACTCTACTAGCTCCACCACGCCGATCCCGACCCGGCACCGGCCACCACGTGGATCCACTCTACTCTCCATGGAAGGGCGCGATCTGCGCCGACCTCGACCGGGCTCTCCATGGAAGGTCCACGTGGTTCCATGGAAGGTCCGACCCGGCACCATTCAATCGACCCAAATCGACGCGGCGCACGCTGCACTGCTCCTGTGTACTCTCTAGAGCCAACACGGATGCCATTGTCGCCCCATATCGTCCCCCTCTCTCAAGAGGACACCTGGGTGGCCAACACGAGCTAGCCTTCTTCTCCGACTTCGGCGACGCCACCGGGCCCTGCCACCCCGTCCCCAAGCTCATCTTCCTAGAGTGTATGCTGGTGTAGACCCTCGCCCACCTCGAGGAGAAGCTCGTAGCCTCCGCCCTTGACGAGCACATGCACGGAGTAGCCCTGGCGGAGGCATTGGGGATCCCGCAAAAGCAAGCGACGCTACCCTCGACACGCTCGTGACTGTGCTCCCGGCCGAGAACCCCATGCTCGGCGATGGCGCCGAGCGACGTGCTGCCCCCCGATCTTAGCTCCAACCTCACGCTCGACTCCCCGATGGGTGGCCCATTCTCCAGCATCGGCGGTGCCCTCGACCCCCGCTACCCTGTCCCCCACGGCACTGCCCCGCCCACGGTGGAGGCATTTGAGGACGGGCTCTTGCCTATCCAAAAGCTCGTCTTACTAGAGGGTATGCCATCCGTGCACTTGCATTACTTGCTCCAGTTACACCTCTTTAACATTTTAAAAGGTAACATCACAGTTCTACCAGTAGACGGATTGATCGAACAAGCGAATGTGTTTGTTGGAGTTTTCCCAGGTGACCATTAACTATTTGTTTGTATCGTGGTGTTTCTTGCTCTAATTTGTTTCGTTTCACAGAGCACAAATGTGAGATTGTGCAGAGGTTGCAAGCCAGAAAGCACATATGTGGGATGACTGGACACAGAGTTAATGATGCACCTGCTTTGAAGATAGCAGATATTGGTATTGTTGTGGCTGATGCTACTGATACTGCTTGAGGTGCTTCTAATATAGTTCTGATGGAACCTGGATTGAGTGTCATCATCAGTGCTGTACTAACCAGTCGGGCAATTTTCCAGAGAATAAAAAATTATACTATAAGTTCAAGTTTACAATGCATGTGCACATTTTTCATTCTACTTTACTGTGTTGACGGGGGAGTTGATGCATTGGTACACAGTCTAATTCATTTTCTTTGTTACTTAGGGGTTGGTCTCTACTTATGATCTGTATTTCTTGTTGATAAAATGAAACATGTAGTCATGTACAATAACTCAATTTGAATTTCCCAATGTAGAAATGCAAAGTCGTTATCACTATTTGGTACCGCATGCACTTACTCTCCCATATGTTTGGGCCATAAGAAGAGTGTTACTGCTATCTGTGTGTTGCAGAATATAAATTAACTATTGTGTTAAAAAAGAAAATAAATTCGCTACTTGTTTTTTTGTAACGAGGAAGTGTTACTGCTACTTGCTCCAGTTACACCTAGCAAGCTCAGTAAATTTGGAGTACAGGTGCTCATCCCCAAGCTCATCTTTCCAGCTAGATAATACTTCCTCCTGTTACAAATACTTGAGGCTTTTGCCAAAATATGGTTAAACTGTTAATTTTTTTATTGCCAATAGTTTTCAGAATATTTAGTTTGACAACATAAAAACCATATGTGTCGTTTTTCTTGAAAGCTATCTTCATAATACCATGCTTATTACATATTATAACTCATACTATTATAAGAAAAAAATAATGGTCCGAGTTAGAACTTGGAAGAACACAGAAAGTGAATGGTGACAAGTACTTAGACTGGAGGGATTACTGTTTTCTAATTAGTGATTTGAAGCTTTTTAGCCCACAGAGTGACATCTTAAATGTAGTATATATCATCTAAATGATTGATTAAGTTGCACATTTGAAGAGTATGGATACGTCAGCCAGATGTTGCACACAAGCATTCATATTATCTCCTCTTATTGACAAATGAATCCATTTGCGAGAGTTGGTTAAAAGGTGGGTTGTATAGGGGAGGGGAGGAGTGTCTGATGAACTTGGTTGGGTTGTATAGCACACCTAGCTAGAATGTTGTGTGCCATGTAGTGAAGCAACCTAATAGTTTGCTACCAAATTCAAATAACGGTTCACAATTGTATGGATCTGATTCTTCTTTTAACAGTTCACAAAGAGAATGTGCATGCAATGCTGCAAAGAATTGTTGGAGTTTTTAAAAGTCGCCATTATTTTTATGTCTCTTTCATTGGTTTATGGGTAGTCGTTGCAATAGCCTCCATGTATTCTTTTAGCTAGGCCTTCGTTATTGTAAATGTCTCTAACACTTCTATTCACAATTCTAGCAATGGAACTGTCCAATGGAACTTTATTCTTGCTTCATCGGTATAGTTGTAAGCTTTCTTCTTATTTTCAATAATATGTTGTTTGTTGTTGAGTATCCTTTTAATTGAGTCCACATATTTATAATAACATTACATATTTATATCATCAATATAATATTAGTGTCATTGTAATATTTTACCACGAATTTTGTATATCATAGTGACATTTGTCGTTATGTATTGATGTTTTATACTCACGTTGTTTGGTTGTTGGACTAGCGTTCGGCTGCTGCTTCTGCAGCAGTAGCTGCTGCTACGTCATGTTATATAAAAAGTAAATATTATGGCATTTGCAGATGCTGCAGCCCTTAAACCAACACCGAATAAGTGGACTAATTTTTAACTTACGTAGCGAAGCACGGGCACATACCTAGTAAGTATTAAGCAGCTAAGACTGATGACAAAGCACAATGAAGAGAGCGTCTCTATGTGAAGGTACAAAAGGGTAAAACTAATTCCTTTCATTTAAACTTGTACCTAAATCTTCCTTTTCTATACTTTCTTTGCATATCTTGTATAAAAGGAAGAGAAAGCATGTCCATGCATTATCCCTGCTTCATACCTAGTTTAACTTCTTAAAATTCCATTCCTGCATTAATGCATCTTTGTTGAAACTAGGTGAAGTAATTTTATTGTCAAAGAGCTAAAAGCTTAACCTTGTAATAAGGATAAGCTACCTTTGTTCCAAAGGTGGATGGTTCTTAAGCCTCTTTGAAATCCTTAAGGGAAAATGCTTAAGATGTTTATAACATGCTTTCATAAGTGCATAAACTGTCATGAGCGTCACACTTATACTATGACACAATGCACTTCACATTCTGTATGATATAGCTATGTTCTCATTAACCTAATTATGTGCAATTGGCATTTAAGGCCAAAATATGTATTCCTCTCCATGCACATATTTAGGGGGAGCAATCTATGTTATATAGAACTATGATTATGCTTAATTGATATATCTTTTTGATCATATCTCTTTATGTCTATGACTAATGTGTTTTCAAGTGTAATCTTTTGCTTAGTCATAGAATTGAAAGGGAAATGGAGTATTCGGCAAAGACGACGCTTCCACTCAACTCCATCGGTATTATCCACTCTTTGACGGTATTCCGCATGGTTCTCCACCTTGGTATAATCTTCTCTCATATTTATTTGTTTACCATTGGGGAGAAAGTAAAAGGACTTATGTTTCACTCACAAGTATCTGTTTTTGGCGATTCATGCCAAAGGGGGAGAAAGTATGAGCCCAAAGCAAAAGGACCGCACCACCACCAAATTTTAAAATGAAGTTTTCAAATTGATATCTTATTGTGTTCAAAAAGGGGGAGAAAGTATCTTCAAAAGTCTGTAAAACCCTCTTGAACACTAAGAGGAGAATTTCATTGAGGAGGAGTTTTGTTTAAGTCAAAGGAAAAGCATTTGAGTCAGGGGGAGAAAATTTCAAATCTTGAAAATGCTTCTTTCAATCTTATTCATGTACCTTTGACTATTTGCAAAAGGTTTTTGTAAAGAATTTTACAAAGAATTTGCAAAAACAAAACTAGTGGTGCAAGCGTGGTCCAAATTTTTAAATAATAAGAAGAAAACCATCCATGCATATCTAGTAAAAAAATTATATTGGTTTAACTCCAAGCAACCTTTGCACTTACTTTATGCAAACTAGTTCAATTCTGCACTTATATATTTGCTTTGGTTTGTGTTGGCATCAATCACCAAAAAGGGGGAAATTGAAAGGGAAATAGGGTCAAACCTTTTTCCTAAATGATTTTGGTGGTTGAATTGCCCAACACAAATAATTGGACTAACTAGTTTGCTCTAGAGTATATGTTCTACAGGTGACAAAGGTTCAACTCAAAACCAATACAAAGATTAAAAAGGGTTCAAAAAGAAAGGAGCAAAGAAAACCGAAGTGCTCCCTGGTCTGGCGCACCGGACTGTCCGGTGCACCAGGGTGAATCAACTTCAAACTCTTCAGCTTTGGGTTTCCTAGGCGCAACTCTGCTATAATTCACCGGATTGTCGGGTGAGCCACCAGACTGTCTGGTGTGCCAGCGGAGCAATGGCTATCTGCGCGTAACGGTCGACTCTGACAATGAACAGTGCAGCACAGTGAACGTGACAGAAGTCAGTGCAGTTGGTCAGAGGGGCACCGGACTGTCCGGTGCCGCATGAGGACAAAGCCTCCAACGGTCGACCAGCTCCAAGCCCTAACGGGAGAATGACGTGGCGGCACACCGGACACTGACTGTCCGGTGCACCCATCGCCAGCAGCCTTCTCCAACGGCTACAATTTGGATGGTGGCTATAAATACCACCCTAACCGGCCACTTCAAGGTGTGGGGGCCCAAGCAACATTCCAAGTCATCTAGTTGACATATTCAAGCCCTCCCAACCACCTCTATTCATTGATCCATCCTATACACAAGATTTAGACCACTACAACCAACACAAGTGCCACAAAAGAGAGAGCAAGCAAGAGAGAGCTACTCATTTGAGTTTAGCACTAGTGCCTTGTGAGACTCATTGAGAGATAGTGTGTGCTACATCTTTGTGTTCATTTGCGCGTGGAGTTTTAACTCCCATTGAACTTCCTCCAAAGTTTTGGAGGCTTGTAAAGCTAGCAAGAGACACCAAAGAGTGTGGTGATCCTTGCCGGGTCTTAAGTGATTCTTGAGAAGAAGAAGAGCTCGCCGGTCTTTGGTGATCGGTGGAGAAAGGGAAAGGGTTAAAAGAGACCCGTCCTTAGTGGACTCCTCAACGGGGACTAGGCCTTTGAGGGCCGAACCTCGGTAAAACAAATCCTCGTGTCTCTTGTGTTCATTACTTGTGATTTGTTTGTTTTTCCCTCACTCTAAGTTCTCTTGCACTATTCTTTGCTAAACATTATTTGATGTTGCTTCAAGTTAAATTCTCTTTTAGTAAAGCAACACCGTGCAAGAAAGTACTTGTGTTATTGCTCTTCTTATCTAAGCCCCCTTGCTTTATTCTCATAGATCTTTTAGTTGCATTGATTTATCAATTCCGCATTATTTGAAAGCAATACTCTTTACAAGCAAAGGACTTAGTTTTTATACTCCGATAATTGTGAATCTTGTTTAACTACTAATCTAGGGATCTAGTTTGGATTTAGAATTATAATTTTCAGATTTCGCCTATCCACCCCCTCTAGGCGACTTTCACATAGCAATATTATATCTCTCCTCTTGCTCACTCTTAGTTCCTTCATGTAATGCGCAAATATCCGACCATAAAGCATGAGCATTTTTACATTTTCTCACTCTATTGAAAACATCCTTGCAAAAGCCCCTAAAAAGACTGTTTTTGGCCTTTGCATTCCATTTCTCATAATTAACCTCATCACCTAAGAGATTTGCGGGATCTCTAGGTTGGTGGAACCCTTGGGTGGTGGCCTGATAGACTCCAATGTCTGTGGCCTCTAAATAAGCTTTCATACAAAATTTCCAATAAGGAAAATCTTCACCATAAAATACGAGAAGAGATCCATCCCCACCGGACATCATTACTCTTAGCTATTAAGCTAAACTAGTAGCAACCTAGCCCCGATACCAATTGAAAGGATCACGATGCCTAAGAGGGGGTGGGGTAAATTGGGCTTTTCTAAATTTCTTGAAAAAGATTAAACCCTAAACAAGAGCACAACTACTTAGCTAAAACACAAAAGCTAGGAAATGGTAAGCAAGCCCTAAGTCATCATGGTAAATACTAGGAATGCAAATATACAAAGTAAATTGCTTAAAGTAAATGTGAAATGTAAAGTAAGGGCAAGAAAACTCCTCCTAATTTTTTCCAAGGTATCGAAGAGTCAACACTCTCCACTAGTCCTCGTTGGAGCACCTGCACAAGGGTATTGCTCCCCCTTAGTCCTTGCAAGGACCAAGTTCTCACTATGAGATGATCCTTTGCCTCTCTGGCATGGTGGACCCCTCACGACCGCATACAATCTCCGAGTCGGGTCACCAAGAAAGGCTCTAGGGTGATCTCCGAGCTCTAATCGCCACCGAGCCGTCTAAGTGATGTCAATCACTAAGAGTAATAAGCCATAGACTTTCACTTGACCAAGAGAAGCCTAATGCGTGTGGAGTGTGCTTTAGGTGGCTCTCATGTGCACTAATGAGGTCCTAACGTGAGATTATGATTTTGCTAATCACCTCACTATACAATATGGACTTGCAAGCTCAAATCAATGAATACTAGGTGGTTGGGGCAGCAAGACATTGAATATGGTTGGTGGAGGGGGCATAAATAGCCCAACCATCAAAATCTAGCTGTTACTATGCTGCACTAGTCGTGGTGCACCGGACAGTCTAGTGTGCCACCAGTGCATCTGCAACGGCTAGTTCTGACAACTAGCTATTACACAGAGCACACCGGACACTAAACGGTGCATTGTTCGATGCACACCGGATAATTTGGGGCCTCCCTCAAACCGAGACATAAAAACATGCTCTCTGGATCGGCTGCTTGGTGCACCACCGGGCAGTTCGGTGCCCCAAGAGCAGCTACAATCTCTTCTACCTTGTGTTTTTTAAAATGTTTTCGACTCTAATTCTTATGTGAGATATTGAGTGACACCTAGCGCTAGTTTTGAGTGTGTGCAAGCACTGACACTATAGTAGAAATCTCTTGGTCAAACTAATCATCCACAACCCCTCTTTATAGTACGACTGTTGGGGGCCTTCTTCTCCGCCGAAGGTCCTCTAAGCAAAAACAACTTCGGTAGGATGATATGCAAGCGGATACATGAAGATATGTGCTGAAGCTACAATTGAAAGAGCTTCGACATGATGGCATACTTAAGACGAAGGGTGGCACCGACTTAAAGAGGAAAAGACTGTATAGTCCCTGATAGTTTGTACCATAATTATGATTAGTTATTAAGGACACAAATGTAATTTTTGCCGGGCTGCATCCCGTGCCTATAAATAGATGAACAGTACCCCCGTACTGTTCACGCTGACTGGTAATCACTCGCACGTCACTCCTGCTTTTCTACCTTCTGTTAAGCCGAAGGTACAAATGTAATTTAGATACATTGATATTTGTTCGTAATTATATAATGAGAATATGAATAATCTAATGATTTAATATGATTATTCATACTCTTTTTACGTTTCATATGTCCATGTTTATATCTTTACATATTGAAATGATGAAGGTACGTCCTTCATGACCTTCGTCCGAAGATCATTATATCCAAAAGGAAATAATGTTACAAAGGATGAAGGTCTTTAATCATTAACATCTGTGTTGCCTTGTTCTTGATCTATATAGCTTTTAAGAACAAGTGACCAACATTGGCGCCCACCTCCGGTGAACTCACTTCCACTGTTGTGACAATGGCTTCGTACAACAACCAAGTTGTGACACCTTCGGTCACGAAGCTGGTGCTCCCAATCACAGGTGGTTCAAGCTCAGAACTAGCTAACAAGAAGCAAAAGAAGGAAGCACAAAGAAGAGTGCAGCTTGTTGGGGTGCAAGGACCCTTCATCAGATCCAAGTGGTCTCACATCCCAATTACCTTCTCCCAGGAAGATCTTCAGCTTAAAGATTATCCTCACAATGATGCCATGGTTATATCTTATGTCATCAAGGGATTTCTGGTCCACAGTGTTCTAGTTGTCACAGGCAATGCAGCAGATATCATCTTTGCAAAGGCTTTCAGACAGATGCAAGAGCCAAAAGACAAGATACATGATGCAACACACCCTCTTTGTGGTTTCGGAGGAAGACAGATTGTGGCACTTGGCAAAATTACAATGTCAGTTACCTTCGGTTACATCCACAACACAAGAACTGAACAAGTTGTCTTTGACATTGTTGACATGGAGTACCCATATAACGCAATCATTGGTCGATGGACGCTTAATGCCTTCGAAGCAATACTCCATCCAGCATACTTATGCATGAAGATACCTTCAGAACAAGGGCCTATTGTTGTTCATGGGAGTCAAGAAGCTGCCAGGAGGGCTGAAGGGAGTTGGACGGATTCGAAGGCTATCCATAACATAGATGGAGCCGAAGCTTGTCAGCAATATAAACACAAAAAAGAGAAGGCTGCTTCGGCAGATCAACCAAAGCGTATGCTCCTGTGTGAAGACATAGCAGATCAAAAGGTACTGCTGGGGTCTCAATTATCTGGTGAACAAGAAAAGACTCTGCTAAGGTTTTTGTTCAACAACAAAGATGTTTTCGCTTGGACAGCTAACGATCTCTGTGGTGTTAATAGAGATGTCATTGAGCATTCACTCAATGTGGATCCATCTTTCAGGCCAAGAAAGCAAAGACTTTGGAAAATGTCTGAGGATAAAGCCGAAGGTGCTCAGAATGAAGTAAAAAGACTTCTCAGTGCTGGTGTTATCAGAGAAGTAACATATCCAGAGTGGCTAGCTAACACTGTTATGGTGAAGAAGGCTAATGGGAAATGGAGAATGTGTATTGATTTTACAGACCTCAACAAGGCATGTCCGAAGGATGAGTTCACTTTACCAAGAATAGATTCCCTTGTAGATGCAGTAGCTTCTTCGAAACTCATGAGCTTATTGGACTGCTACTCGGGCTATCACCAAATTTGGATGAAGAAAGAGGATGAGCCAAAGACAAGCTTCATAACTCCTAGTGGTATTTATTGCTACCTTCGGATGCCCGAGGGGCTCAAAAATGCTGGAGGAAGCTTCAGCAGAATGACAGCCAAGGTTCTTCACTCTCAAATAGGCAGAAATGTGCTAACTTATGTTGATGACATTATAGTAAAAAGCACGAAACAAGAGAATCATGTTGCCGACTTGCAAGAGACATTTGTCAATTTCAGGCAAGCTGATCTCAAGTTGAATCCAGAAAAGTGTGTCTTCAGAGTGAAGAAGGGCAAGTTTCTTGGTTGTCTGGTATCAACAAAAGGTATTGAAGCTAATCCAAGCAAGATCGAAGCTATCCTTTGTATGGAACCGTCAAATTCAAAGAAGGGGGCTCAACGGTTGGCAGGAAGACTGGCATCATTGAACAGATTTATATCAAGATCAGTAGAAAGAAACTTACCATTCTTTGAAATATTGAAGTCAGCCGAAGTCTTTCAATGGGGTCCGGCTCAACAGAAAGCCTTTAAAGAGTTAAAACAATATCTGATAGATTTGACAAATCTAACTCCACCTTCATCAGGAACTCTGTTACTCCTGTATGTGGCTGCCTCCCATTCTGCAATTAGTGCGGCACTGGTACAAGAGAAGCAAGATGGCCAAGTAAAAAGACAAGCACTGGTATACTTCGTCTTTGAAGTACTCAGTTGATCAAAGAAAAATTACACAGAGTTGGAGAAGGTATTGTATGCTGTGTTGATGGCCTCCAGGAAGCTTCGGCATTACTTTCAAGCATATCATATAATAGTACCTTCATCACAACCTCTGAAGGACATAATGAGAAACAGAGAAGTTACAGGAAGGATTGGAAAATGGGCTGCAGAGCTTAATGAATTCACCATTGATTATGTACATAGATCCTCAATTCAATCTCAGGCGTTGGCAGATTTCATTACTGATTGGACGCCAGGGGCTCATGGAGAAGGAGCAACTAAAGATTCCGAAGCCTAGACTGAGTTTATAAATCAGTGGCACAGGGGCTTTCTTTGCCTTCAGAAGTTTTCTTTGAGACAATAAAAGCACCTTCAGTCAAACTTATAGAAAGGGCAGTGCTCGCAATATCACTTGTACATAGTGAAGATTGGAGAACTGAGATTATATCTTTCCTCCAAGGCAATTGTCTTTCAGATGACGAAGTTTATAACAAAGGATGGAAGCAAGAACAAGACCATATGTGATCATAGAAGGGGACTTATATAAATATGGAGTCTGCTCTCCGTTACTCAAGTGTTTGTCCAGAACCGAAGGTCCAGAATTGATGAAGGAAATACATGCAGGATTATATGGGTCTCATATTGGGTCTAGGCCTTTGCTGGGGAAGGTTTTCAGACAAGGATTTTATTGGCCGAAGGCAAATTCGGACGCTGCAGATCGGTTCAAAAATGTGAAAATTACCAAAGATGTGCAAAGGACCAGAAATAACCTTTGTCTTTAACCCAGTTAATACAGCCAACCTAGCCATTGCAAAGGTGGGGGTCTGGATTTGCTAGGTCCACTTCCACCAGCTTAAGGAAATTTGAAATATGTCATCGTAGCTGTGGAATATTTCTCTAAGTGGATCGAAGCAAAGCCCCTAGCCACAATAACTTCAGCCACAGTACAGAAATTCTTTTGGCAAAATATTGTTTGTCGCTTCGGCGTGCCGAAGGCAATAACCATTGATAATGGAACTCAATTTGATGCTGAAACGTTCAAAGATTTTTGTGACCGAATTGGTACAAAAATTCATTTTGCATCAGTAAGGTATCTAGAATCAAATGGGTTAGTAGAGAGAGCAAATGGAATTATAATGACAGGAATAATGAAGTTAATCTTCAATCAACCTAGAGGAAAGTGGCCAGAAGAGTTGATCAAAGTGGTGTGGAGCCATAACACAACTGTCTCAAGGTCAACAGGTTTTACACCTTTCAAGCTCTTGTTCGGTGACGAACCAATGACACCAGAAGAAGCAAAGGCAGGATCAATAAGAACCACAACTTCAGCAAAGGACGAAGCTGATTCTCAAATTACAAAAGACACTATAGAAGGGACCAGACTTCAAGCCATATAACACATCAATAAGTATCAGGCCGAAACAACAAAGTGGCGTGATAGGAAAGTTTGATTGAAAACATCAAGCCAGGTCATTTGGTGCTTCGGAGAATAGCCAACCCAGATACAGTGGGCAAGTTACAACTGAAGTGGGAAGGCCCTTTTCTGGTAGTATCTTCATCAAGACCCGGTTCTTACAGATTGAAGGATATGGATGGCAACGACATACCCAGATCTTGGAACGCGGATGAGCTTCGGCGATACTATGTGTAATTGATGTAATCTTTTCTATTTTTCCTATGGCACCATTTTCTTTTCTGGAGGGAAGAAAGGTTTTTAATGGGGCCATAGTTTGTATTTTTCATTCTTATTTAGCCCCATGAAATACAAGGGCCAAAATCCCCCAAAAATGTAACATGTAATATCAGAACCTGCACCTTCGAGTGCAAAAAGAGAAACAGGGAAAAGCTCAAAAGACATCCCTATGGGGATGCAGAGCTATAATCACCCCAAGGATGACAAAGCTGCAAAAGTCATTCCTGAGGGAGCACAACGTAAGTTACGAAGCTGCAAAAGTCATTCCTAAGGGAGCGCATCGTAAGTTCCGAAGCTCAAAAGTTGTTCCTAAGGGAATGCAGAGCCAAATACCACCGAAATATAAGGTGAAGAAGCTCCAAAGTCGTTCCTAAGGGGATGCAGAGCTTAAATGCCACCGAAATAGAAGGTGAAGAAGCTCCAAAGTCGTTCCTAAGGGGATGTAGAGCTTAAATGCCACCGAAATAGAAGGTGAAGAAGCTCCAAAGTCGTTCCTAAGGGAATACAGAGCTTAAAGACTCCAAAGTCGTTCCTAAGGGGATGCAGAGTCTAGGTGTGGCTTCATGTGCGTTTGGGACATTCATCTGCACATTACATTACATCATTCATTGCATTCATAGACATTCATTTAGACATTCGTAGGATCATCATCATCATAACATGAAGCACGAACAGAAATACTTCAGCTTCAACAACAAAAAGCTTCGATGAATGCGAAGAAGCTTTGTTCCAAACATACAGGCATTTCATGCAAAGAGATGTTTCGTTGTGTACGAAAAGAAGGGAAGGTGTTTTTCGCCTTCGGCTCAAAAGATATGAATTTCGTCCATAGCAAAGCAATTCGTACACAGATGAAAAAGGTAAAAATATATTACAAGGTATGGACAGATGTACACAGTACTGTTTAATTCTCAATTACCATTTTTTGCAAAGATAATGCAAATATTTCCTAAGCTCTATACAGGAAGGTTTAAAGAGAAGCTTCATCTCAGCAACCTTTGGAATATGCTTTGGGTTATCAACCTTCGGCACCGCTATCCTGCAGGCAAACAATGGTATAAGGTAAAAGTAATTATAAGAATCAAGGAAAGTAACAGGTATAAGTTCTGTACTGGTTTAAGCAGGTTTCGAGCTTCGTCTCTGGCCAACTCCCGTCCACCCTTAGCCCAAATCTGAGTGATAAATCTATTTCCAATTCTTCGGGCTTCAATAGGAATATCAATCAGATCTTATGGCGACAGGTTGAAGGTTGGTCTGTTTACTGTCTTCGCATGCGTGCATCCGGCCTTCAAGAATGCAGCAGCTGTGCCACGAGAAGCTAGCAAAGCATAGAAGTCACCATGCCCAGCTATCACTTCATCGAGTGCATCAACTTCATTTTCAATATGTTTGAAGGTATTGGATATGTCTTCAGACGAAGGGGCAATATCTTCAGAACTAGCCCCAACCGAGTTGAAGACCCCCTTTAACCGTTGCACGTAGCGGCTGCCAAATTCCAAGCATGTATTCCGAAGGTCCTTCAATGATTTCTGTAGCTTAGTATTTTTATCAGCTTCAGCTTCATACTTTGCTTGCAGTTTTTCTGCTCTTGTTCGAAGCTCTCTGATTTTTATTTTAAGGCTATTTGACTTTAGAGAAGCTGCTCGCTTAATCTAGCATTTTCAGCTTGAATTTCTGCGAGTGAACCCTCTGTCGCTTGAAGCAGGAAATCCTTCTTCTCTAGAGAAGCTTCGTAATCTTTGATCTTACTCTCCAAGCCCTCGATTATGATTTCATTTTTCTTGTCCTCAAGGTCTTATTGCATCCTCAATGCTTTACTTAACAACATACTCTATAGAAATAAGCTGACATCAGGAAATTTTGGTTCATCACAAAGAAAAACAGAAATTTAGGCAAAAAGAATTTTTACCTTGAAATTGGAGTTAAACAGACTGCCGATGATATGTTGTCGTCGGTAGCCGCTAATATCAGCCTCAAGCTTCGGGAAACCGACACTCTTTGATAGAGTGCCGATTATCTTTGCCCCGACGCGATCATGAATGCATCCTGAGGCTTCTTCGTCAATTCCACCAAATAGCATAGCTCCTGGCTGATAGCCACAGTGATGAGGACATCACTTCTATACATACAATGAATGGACGATAACACGATCGCGTGCACGACAGCTAAATCTCTAGGTACGTTCTACCCTAGTTAATTGTGTTTCAGAGCTTACGCTTGGGGCCATGGATGTTTTGATTATTAGGAACATTGGAGAGGACTAGCAAGGACTTGGGAAAGGCCTAGGTGTTGAGGAGGAGCAGCAAGGGCGCCCACAACAGGAAGGAGATCAAGTCCGACTCGGCTGTGATTCTATCTCGGGTTCCAGGACCAGTCTGCACTAAAATGGACGCCTAAGATGCATTCGGACTCCGATTGCGACGGACTTGATATGGTTGGAAATATAAGGATATTATCTAACCAACCCAACTGGTTCCACCCTAAAATTCGTCCGGAGTCAAAGGGAATCGTCGAAACAAGTCAGTGTTCAGATTCTATTTTGGTGCTGCAACACCGTCTGTTGGGCCGTTGGGCCGTGTATCGCGTCGGAGCCCATTAGGTTTGGGTTTTGCACGCCCTAATACTCTATTTATTCAGCAGCCGCCGCCACATTAGGTTTGGGTTTTGCTTAGATCAATTCTGTCATCGAACTGTGTCGCCGTCATCGGTTTGTGAGACCCCATCCCGTGATCAATACAATTTTGGTTGTGTTTCTTTCCAGTTCTTGCTTGTGTTCTTGATTGCGCTTGCAGGGATAAGCCTTCATGGCGAGGTCATTCATGTATCATGGGTGATAATCAACGGAGTCGTGGTGTAGTGATTGCGAGAAACCGTTCGCTTGGAGCCTTGGATCATCAACGTCGAGATCTCCATTCAATCAAATTATCGTATCTCACGGAAGATCGGGCCGCGTCTACTATCAATTGGTATCAGATTTCCAGGTTGCCCGTGAGGTATAATCCTACCTTTAGATTAGTTTTGTTTCGTCCCATAGTCTACAAAAAGCCAAAAAAATAATAATTACAATCAGTTTATTGCAACCTAAAACCATCGCCTTAGCCTTTGCATAATTCAATTTAGAGTCCGCAGTTCTGAGTTCGTGTTCTAGATTGAGTTTGGTTGCTGGTTTAGATTTGTTTTGGTTCAGTTTGATTGTGTCCATCCGCTTCCATCCTATAAAACCGACCCTATCCACAAAACAGATCCTGTATCTAAACCGACCATATCCACAAAACAAATCTTATCTCTAAAACCGACCCTATCCACAAAATAGATCCTATCTCTAAACCGACCCTATCCAAAAAAACCGAACCCCCACCCTTCCAACACCTCGCCAGAAACCCTGATTCGGAGTCCAAACTTAAAACGACCATAACTTTCGCCTTAGAACTCAAATCGGGCCCATTTTTTTCAAATCACACAGAATTAAATTTTGCATCCGATTCTTTCCCGCTTCGCCGGATTCGTTGTTTTTAAAATTCCTAAATTCGGCTTGGAAATAGGACTTCTCATTTTCCAAACATTTATTCCGATTTTAGGGCAAACTTGCATAAATTCCAGAGGACGCGTCATTGCACAAAAAAATCTAAAACTTGGTGTGTTATCTTCTTATGTATTGCTGCAAAATAGAAAAATATAAAAAAATATTTGAAAAAAAATCGCAAAAAAGAAGGGTAGCACATAACCAGAAACGCCAGTGTTCTGTGCACCTCTGTGATTATTTTGCCCCAAGCATGTTTTCCTGCTGCACCCATATACTTGTACCTCCTTTCTTGTGCATTGGTCCAACTGTTCTATTACATTTTCTAGGCCAGCAACTAGGACGAGTACTTGGAACACTTATTCAGCATTGCTATCTGTTACTGACTTGTGTACCACATATATATATTTAGTCAGCCTTCCCAGAACTCCAGCTTTCTCCTTCTTATGATGTAATCACTCGCACGTCACTCCTCCTTTTTCACCTTGTGTCAAGCCGAAGGTACAAATGTAATTTAGATATCATTGATATTTGTTCGTAATTATATAATGAGAATATGAAAAATCTAATGATTTAATATGATTATTCATACTCTTTTTACGTTTCATATGTCCATGTTTATATCTTTACATATTGAAATGATGAAGGTACGTCCTTCATGACCTTCGTCCGAAGATCATTATATCCAAAAGGAAATAATGTTACAAAGGATGAAGGTCTTTAATCATTAACATCTGTGTTGCCTTGTTCTTGATCTATATAGCTTTTGAGAACAAGTGACCAACAACGACCAAGGTAAAATTAAAAGTCCTAACTCTATACTAAGTGTCCACAACTCCTTCAACACTTAGGATATGTAGATCATTATATTTTGATTTGCCTTTTCAACCGTTGCTTCAAGTTTCATCTGATGGATTGTTTTCACCTGTTAGAGCGCAACTCTCTACATTGTGAACTAAATTACCATATACTCTATAAAACACATGTTAGTCACAATATTCTCACGTTGTCATAAATCATTAAAACCAACTAGGGGCTTAGATGCTTTCAGTAGGATAGGGCAAGATAATAGAGAATGATTGGGCTTATGTGGTACTCATGCCCCCTATCGATGGAAATCAGTTGTTGGTTTTCAAAGGAATAGCAACAAGGTTAAGGACCAACTAGTTCTAAGTGTTGATAGGAGTTGTTGGAAACTTAGAGTAGGGATATGACCTTTTATTTTTTTTCTTTGGTTATACTATAAATGGGCATGTAATGGATAGTTTGATCGAGGAAAGTCTAGTAAGGAGTGGCATGCGCACTAGTGAAAGAATAACCCATGATATACCATGAGAATCTAAAAGAAACCCAAACATAAAAATCAATATAAACAAAAGTGAGTTAGCAGTGCTGCAATAGCAGTATACATATCCAATGAGCACTGGATATGGGCTACTAGACATGATTGTGCCCTGTTACAAATCAATATAGCACTAGTGTGTCTGGTGTGCACCAGATATGGTGCATCGAATAGGGCATCCAGTGAGCTTGCTGAATTGGTCTCAGACTCAATGCACTCACTAGACACGGCATCAGACAGGGTACTCAAAGAGGTTGTAAACTATGTCTTAGAGGTCGAGTACTCATTAGGCATGCCTAGTGTGCAAGCGGATATGATACTCAAAGAGGCCTACAAATGTGCACTCGAGCACTGCAAAATCGAACGTGCCCAATGTGGCACCGGTATGAGCACTACATACCAAAATGACTACTTTCTAAACTAGCTATTAGTAAAGCAATGAATGTGTCCAAGATAGAGAGTGAATGTGCATGTGCACCTAGGGATGGCAATGGGGTTTGAAATCATGGGTAGAGGATTTACAAACCCGCACCCGTGGGTTTAATACTAAACTCATACTCGTACCCATTACCCGCGACGGATACAATATGCTATCCGTACCCGCTAATAGCAGGTACCACAAACCCGCGGGCATATAATTACATATATATATATATATCATCTATAAATACATATATTTATACACACTGTCGGTACCCTGAAATAGGAGTACCCCTTACTACGGCATGAAGACGCGGTGCCCGCGCGGCTATCTCTAGCCACCTGGTGAATAGCACCGGTCCCCACCACGTGGGCGGCTCCGGGGCCGCCATGTGGCCAGAGAAGACAATATACTCCAAGGTATAAACAGTGGGTCCAGACCCCATGGGAAAGTGTCGGACCCCTGTACATGTAGACTGGACCTCCGGGTAAGGTCCAGGACCCCCACGAGCACGACCCAGACCCCTGGGATGGGTCCCAGACCCCTCTATGTGGGGTCCGGGCCACTCACGATAGAGTCCCAGGATTCTGCGACAGAGAACACCTAGGCCTTAATCAAGGCCAGGCGAGGGTCTGGAGCCGACACGTGTCCGGACCATACCGTGTACGCTTCTGCTCCCCGCTCAGGCGGAGACCCGATGCTGCCATGTGGCATACTGCCCGTGACGTAAGCCAGCGGGCGGAGCCTGACGTAAGGCCTCTGGGCCGCACGGCCACTACATTTATTACGGATAAGATGCGCTGCCTGTCTATTCCACTGGCAAGTGATATATCGCCTCGGCATTTAATGAGCCCTGTCCATTCCACTGGCAGGCGATGTGCTGCCTCAGCATTTAATGTGCCCTGTCCACTCCGCTGACGGGCGGCGACCAGGCCATCTTGCAGGCGACATGCCTGTCTATTCTGTTGGCAGGCGGTGCGCCCATGCTGCCGCATGCGCTGCACTCATCATGACTCGCGCGTACCGAGGAAGCAGCCACGACATATCAATACTGTATGCACTATGGATACTATGGCGCCAGGAGATTGCACAGGCGAGAGTTGCTCCCATAGTATGTTCCTTCCGTTTTGTCCCTGGGCCCACATGTCAGGGCTCAGCATCCTTGTATGTGCCCCCCTTGAGCTATAAAAGGGAGGACACACGACGTTACAAGGCAAGCTCACTTAGACCCAACTTAGACTCTCGAACTCACAAGTTCATACAAGCTCTCAAGCTCAGTACAGCACACATTGGATTAGGTATTACGCTCCGGCAGCCCGAACCACTCTAAACCCTTGTGTGTTCTTGTGTTCTTCCCGATTCCATCTAGCAGGCAAAACGCTTAGGCCCCTCCTCATCTAAGGATTTAGGGCGGGTGCGTTCCGCCACCCGACCGGAGAATTCCCTCTTCGACATTTGGCGTGCCAAGTAGGGGCTTAGGTTTTAGGTTTTTTCTTGTTTTCCTGCTCGACATCATGGTTCACATCGTCGAGCACCATGATTTCATGTCCAAGGACTTCATGGTGGAAGAGGCGGCTGCCTCTGAAACACCGCGGGCCACCAACCTCCCAGCGCCTAGTGCAGCCACTGCTGTGCACTCTGCGCGGCAGCACACTCCCACACAAACGTCTAGGGCGTCTAGGGCTGCGCATGGGGCGCTGTCTGCGGCCAGATAGTTGTTGTGCCACCCTCTTAGCTCCATGGCCTCGCCGGGGGCCATGAAGCAGTGGCGTGACGACATCGACTATCTACTCGGCATGGTGCACTCTGGCTCAGCCAGGCCCAGGCCTCGGTCATCCCGGCGTCAACATGAAGCGTCAGCGTCAGTGCGCTCCCCCTCGGTGAGGGCCACACCAACTGAAGACCTACGGGCAGAGCTCAACCACAGACATGTGGGAGAGGACGCTCCAGTCTCCCTAGAGAGGTCTAATGACCTGTGGGCAGAACTCAACCGTAGGCGTGCGACCGAGGATGCTCGTGTCTCTCTAGAGAGGGTGCGTGAGCACCGACAAAAAATCGAGGGTTGCAACCTCGACTACGACTTCGCTGCGGTTGCGCCACAAACCCCAACGGGCGCCCGGATCCAGGCGGGTGTCCCATTGGCTAGCGTGGGCTGCGCGGCACTAGCGGATCATCTCCGCGTGGTGACCTAGCCATCCAAGTTCCGGTCGCACCTGCTGGAGAAGTACGACGGTACGTCAAATCCGTTAGAATTCTTGCAGGTTTACGTCACCGCCATTACGGCAGCAGGTGGAGACACCGCCATAATGGCAACATACTTCCATGTAGACTTGTCTAGGCCAGCCCAGACTTGGCTCATGAACCTTACCCCAGGATCGATCTACTCCTGGGAAGAGCTCTGCGAGGTTCATAGCGAACTTCACCAGCGCTTATCAGCGCATGACGTGGAGGCTCACCTCCATGCAGTGAGGCAGGAGCCCGGGGAAACCCTCTGGGCCTTCATCTCCTGCTTCACCAAGGTACGAGAGACTATACCTCGTATTTTCGATGCTTTCAGCATCACCACTTTCCGCCAGGGAGTACGTGATGAAACGATGTTGGAGAAGTTAGCCACGCATGATGTGGAAACTGTCACCACGCTCTTCGCTCAAGCTAACAAGTGCGCTAGGGCCGCCAAGGGCCATGCATGGCACTCGGCACCATAGACCGGAGTCAACCAGACGGGTGACTCGGGTGCCGTCACCCAAGATGGCAAAAAGAAGAAGAAGAACCGCGGCCACAGGAGGCCGCCGTCTGCTGCTCCAATCGTTGCAGCTACGACTGGGGGCCAGAGCGAGCGCAACAAGCGCCCATGGCCACAGAGGGGTAACAGCGGCTCATGCCCTGTGCACCCCAACAGTCGCCACAACGCCGCCGAGTGTCGCGAGATCATCGATCTTGCGAAGCGCGTCAGCGGGCGGCGTGAGCAGTCTTCCAAGGACGGCTGCCCACCTCGTTGCCGGCCTGGCAAGGAAAGGGTCGACACCGGCGAGGTGGCCACGGGAGAACGAGACCTCGGGTATCAGTCACCCGAGGGGGTCCTGAAGGATGTTTACACCAGAGACTGACTTCAGTGACGACAGCTAGACAGGCTACCGGGGAGACCCCGTTCTTCTCGGTCTACGGGACCAAAGCCTGCCTTCCCCCAAAAATCATTATGGGCTCCCCATGGATCCAGGCTTTCGATGAGTCTATGCATGAACGGCTACGGCGTGAGGACGTGGACTTCATCGACGAACGTAGATGGCAAACGGCGATCCGAAATGCACGTTACAACCAAGCGCTCGAGCGCTGCTGCCAGCGGTTCGTGCATAGTAGGGACCTCAGGGTCGGGGACCCGGTCCTAAGGCGAGTACTGAACAAAGAAGGGCTCCACAAACTCTCCCCCAGTCGGAAAGGACCCTTCAAGGTGACGGAAGTATGCTGACCCGGGTGTGTCCGCCTTGCCACAACTAAAGGAGTGCCTCTTCCCAAACTATGGAACATAGAGCATCTCTGTAAGTTCTATCCATAGGAGCAAGTCTGAGGGGTTGGGGTTTCTTTTTTTGTAACTAGGTTGTGCATACGTGTTTGCCAGCCTGATGAGGTTTGCCCTCATAAGCCCGACCAGTTGGTCCGCACCCATGCATATCAAGTTATAAAAGAAAGGATTTACCCCCTCAGATGTGCTTCTGTGATAGTTTTATTCTGCTGCAGTTTTCGGATATTATTTTTTATCTAACCCACCCATACAGTTTACCACCTTTGCTGGTATAATGACATCCGAATTGAGTAGCCAGGCTTGCAGTTTAGGACCCCTCTATGAAAGTAGGGGGTCCGGTTCTAGACAATGGGTACTCGTTCCCTGGGGTGGTCCAGAGCTGTGTAGCCGCTTAGCTTGGTTCCGTACCCTAAGCCTGCACGCTCCACCACTCTGCGACAGGTATCCTAGTATTTGGAACTATAGCCCTGTGGGTCCGGGAACCTGGGGTCCAGTTCTGGAGAATGGACGCATGTCTCTTGGGGTGGTCTGGAGCCGTGTAGCCGCTTAGCTTGGTTTTGTACCCTAAGCCTGCATGCTCCACCACTCTGCGATGGATGTCCTAGTATTTGGAGCTGTGATTCAGGGGGTCCAAGCACACGGCTTGGCTTCCCAGGCTAAATCCTGCAAGTCCTGTTGCATGAATCAAAGGATGGTTGACACCAGACGATGGGTCCTATGGGTGTGCTACTAACACTTCCTAGCTGAAGCTGTGTACAGGTCCAGGTCCCAGTCGAGGCTACCTCTTGGGGGCCGGGTCACCAACTCTTTCTTAGGTATGCTAGTATCCAACCTTGACACGTCGAACCTACATCCCAAGGGGGCCAAGTACTAGGAGAGAATTTGGTAACGCCACACACAGCAAGAACAAATGCCATACAGATAAGAGCTATTCAATTGATAGTTCTCAAAAGCATCTTACAAAAACAAAAGTTATTACATCCGCCTTCAAGCAGAGCCCTAGCCTCATTTCTGCAGATATGAGCTACTCGACATCAGTAGGGTCACGCTGGAAGCGCACGACCGCCGTCTCCACGGCGTCTTGTACGTCCTCCTAGGCGGCGTCTTCAGTGTCGGTAGCTGGGCCAGCGATCACTACCACCGCCATGGGCATCCTCCCTCAGCGCTGTCATAGCGTAGCTGCCGCCATAACCGCCGAGCGCAGGCCTGTCGCTCACCCTGATCACGGTGACGGCCACTGGGAACAGCGGCGCTAGCGGCAACCCGGTGCTACAGCTTGCCAGCGGCGGCGGCCTCCTCGATGCATGCATCAAGACGAAGGAGCCCCATCATTGGAAGCGACATCAAGGCCATTAAAGCCAAAGAGATGGAGGCGCGGCAGCACACGGCGCCCGGCGGCCTGGCCACTGAGACGGAGCCAGAGCTAGACCAGTTCATGGAGGCGTACCGCGAGGCGCTGGTGAAGTTCAAGGAGGAGCTGACAAGGCCACGGCAGGAGGCAATGAAGTTCATGCGAAAGATGGAGCCACAGCTCAGCTCGCTTCCCATCTCCGGAAGGTCACTGCGTAACACCCTTTCGTCCGAGCGCTGGCGGAAGAAGTGCCGCATAGGTGGGCGAAGATGGCCGCCTGGAGGATGGAGTGGGGCGTGAGCTGCTGAAGTTGGAGGCCAAGCTCCTCCAGCAGCAGCAGGAAGAAAGGCGAGATCGGCAGCGCCAACCCGTAGGAGACGAAGAACACAAACTCCCCAGCGGCGAGATCGCCGAGGGGAGAGGCGTCGGCGCGGATCCTTCTGGCGAACACCGGCGTGCCCCATCCGAGCAGGTTGTGCACCAGGTTGAGTGCTGAAAGTCGCCTAGAGGGGGGGTGAATAGGCGGAACCTGAAAATTAAAACTTTATCCCCCAACTAGATCCCTTGATTAGTGGTTAGAACAAGATATACAAATATCGGAGAATAGAAACTAAGTTCTTGCTTGAAAGGAGTATTGCTAAATAATGCGGGAGAGATAAATCAATACAACTAATAAGTTATAGAATAACAAAGCAAGAACCCTTAGATGAGAAGAGCACTAGAACAAGTTCTTTCTTGCAACGTGTTGCTTCACTAAATGGAAATTTAACTTGAAGCAATACCAAATGAAATTAGCAAATAATGGTGCAAGAAAACTTAGAGCAAGGGAAAGCAAACAAATCACAAGCAATAAACACAATGGACACGGGTGATTTGTTTTACCGAGGTTCGGCCCTTGAAGGCCTAGTCCCCGTTGACGAGTCCACTTAAGGACGGGTCTTTTTCAACCCTTTCCCTCTCTCCCCCGATCACACAAGGATCGGTGAGCTCTTCTTCTTCTCAAGGATCACTCTCGATCCCACAAGGACCACCACAATCTTTGGTGTCTCTTGCTAGCTTTTACAAGCCTCCAAAACTTTGGAGGAAGTTCAATGGGAGTCAAAACTCCACGCGCAAATGAACACAAAGATGAAGCACACACTATCTCTCGATGAATCTCACAAGGCACTAGTGCTAAACTCAAATGAGTAGCTCTCTTTTGCTTGCTCTCTCTTTTGTGGCACTTGTGTTGGTTGTAGTGGTCTAAATCTTGTGTATAGGATGGATCAATGAATATATGTGGTTGGGAGGGCTTGAGTATGTCAACTAGATGACTTGGAATGTTGCTTGGGCTCCCACACCTTGAAGTGGCCGGTTGGGGTGGTATTTATAGCCACCAACCAAAAACTAGCCGTTGGTGAGGGTTGTCTGTTCGATGGCGCACCGGACAGTCCGGTGCACACCGGACATGTCCGGTGCGACAGCCACGTCACCCGGTCGTTGGGGTTTCGACCATTGGAGCTCTGACACTGGGCCCGCCTTGATGTCTGGTGGCGCACCGGACATGAACTGTAGAGTGTCCGGTGCGCCTGCTCCCGCGTGCCTGACGACTGCGCGCTTCTGGCGCGCATTAAATGCGTCTGCAGGTGACCGTTGGCGCCGGAGTAGCCGTTGCCCCGCAGTTACACCGGACAGTCCGGTGTACACCGGACATGTCCGGTGAATTATAGCGAAGCAGCTGAAGTGAATTCCCGAGGCTGGCGAGTTCCTGAGGCCGCTCTTCCTTGGAGCACCGGACATGTCCGGTGTACACCGGACAATCCGGTGAATTATAGCGGAGTCGCCTCTGGAATTTCCCGAAGGTGATGAGTTTGAGTTCGGAGTCCTCTGGTGCACCGGACATGTCCGGTGGCACACCGGACAGTCCGGTGCGCCAGACCAGAGGTGCCTTCGGTTGTCCCTTTGCTCTTTTGTCGAACCCAATACTTGGTCTTTTTATTGGCTAAGTGTGAACCTTTGGCACCTGTATAACTAATACACTAGAGCAAACTAGTTAGTCCAATTATTTGTGTTGGGCAATTCAACCACCAAAATTAATTAGGGACTAGGTGTAAGCCTAATTCCCTTTCAATCTCCCCCTTTTTGGTGATTGATGCCAACACAAACCAAAGCAAATATAAAAGTGCATAATTGAACTAGTTTGCATAATGTAAGTGCAAAGATTGCTTGGAATTGAGCCAATATAAATACTTATAAGATATGCATGGATTGTTTCTTTATAATTAACATTTTGGACCATGCTTGCACCACAAGTTTTGTTTTTGCAAACTCTTTTGTAAATTCTTTTCAAAATCCTTTTGCAAGATAGTCAAAGGTAAATGAATGAGATTTTGCAAAGCATTTTCAAGTTTTGAAATTTTCTTCCTTTGTTCCAAAAGCTTTTCCTTTGACTAAACAAAACTCCCCCTCAAATAAATTCTCCTCTTAGTGTTCAAGAGGGTTTTAAGATATCAAGTTTTGAAAATACTACTTGCTCTCCTTTTAGAACACAAAGAGATACCTATTTGAAATTTTCCAATTGAAAACCATTAAGTTTTAAAATTAGGGTGGTGGTGCAGTCCTTTTGCTTTGGGCCAATACTTTCTCCCCCTTTGGCATGAATCGCCAAAAACGGATACTTAGAATGAAATATAGGCCCTTTCATAACTACTTTCTCCCCTTTGGCAAATAAAACATATGAGTGAAGATTATACCAAAGATAGAGAGACATTGTGGAGTGATGGCGAAGGGTAGATAATACCGATAGAGTAGAGTGGAAGCTTTGTCTTCGCCGAAGACTCCAATTCCCTTTCAATGTACCTATGACTTGTTTTGAAATTCACTTGAAAACACATTAGTCATAGTATATAAAAGAGATATGATCAAAAAAATATATCAAATTAAGCATGATCATAGTTCTATATAACATAGATTGCTCCCCCTAAGAATGTGCATGGAGAGGAACACATATTTTGGTCTTAAATGCCGATTGCACATAATTAGGTAAATGAGAACATATCTATATCATACAGAATGTGAAGTGCATTGTGTCATAGTATAAGTGTGATGCTCATGACAGTTTATGCACTTATGAAAGCATGTTGTAAATATTTCAAGCTTTTTCCCTTAAGGATTTCGAAGAGGCTTAAGGACCATCCACCTTTGGAACAAAGACAGCTTATCCTCGTTACAAGGTTAAGCTTTAAGCTCTTTGACAATAAAAGTACTTCATCTAGTTTTACCAAAGATGCACTAAAGCAGGAATGAATTTTGGGAAATTAAACTAGGTATGAAGCAGGGATAATACATGGACATGCTTTCTCTTCCTTTTATACAAGATATGCAAAGAATGTATAGAAAAGGAAGATTTAGGTACAAGTTTAAATGAAAGGAGATAGTTTTACCTTTATGTACCTTTACATAGGGACGCTCTCTTCATTGTGCTTGTCCTTAGTCTTAGATGCTTAAGACCAATTCTTAATGACAATATATGGAAATATTTTGCACAAGAGAGAGTTCTACAACTAGTGATCTTTTCAAGTTATTATTAGCATATATCAAATGGATCAGAAGTTACATAAATGTATCATGAATTCTCCTTTTAACTTAGTGCATATCAAGAGAGATATCGATTGATAGAGTATACAGCACTAAGAAATATGATTGTTGATTGAGGTTATTCAATGATCAAACAAATAACAGATGTGATCAAAAGAACAACATACACATTAGATTATCAATTAAGCTTAGAGTAGGAGAATCCAGCAAATATGCTACTTTAGAGTGAAAGACAAGAATTTTAAAGATAGTAGCATACTTCATGAGAGACTTATTCTCATGCAAGAGACTATATGAAATTACTGAGATAAAGCAATAGTCTCAACATAATCAAGATAAAAAGGCTCCCCCTAAAGATATGCATCAAGTATTTGAATGAATTGAATGGATGCATTTACTTTAAAGACAAATAGAGAGAAACATTATACATCTTGATCAAGGCTCATTAAATTTGTAATGAACAACTTGAGCCTAGTATTCTCAATATGAAAGGGTTTAGAATACTCACAACCACACCATTGATTGTTTCGTAGAAGTAGGTGGTGTTGTTCTTGATGTTCTCCTCTTTCATTTGAGAGTCCTCCCTTTGCAGTGGCTTCTTTTTCCTTTCAAACTTATTGAAAATACTCAAGAAGAATGTTAGTAATGCAAGGGAGTATATAGTGATGGATGATTTCTAGGAAATAAGCATAATTCATCATCCATGAGTCACATAGGCATGAAGTAAATTCCTTAACGTTAGTGCACATTAACAGAAAAGAGGAATGAGCACCATTTTAATCATTTTTGATCAATCAAAGGAATTTTACTTTTTCATATTGAATTTATTATCATGACTTAGAAGCGCATCAATATGAGAATGGATATAGCAAAGGCATGAATTAGATTCTAATGGACAAGCGCATTTATGAAAATGATATTGAATGCACACTTAGTTAATTTCGGTCCAATAAAGAACCTATTTCTCACAAGGGTAGAATATGATAATTTAGATTAAATACCCATTGAGATGGGAACCAAACTTAAGAAGATGAGTTCCCATACCTTTGCTTTTACCTTTCTTCCTTTGGGTGAAGATCAACCCATGAGGCTTGTGCACTTTCTTTCTTGTAGATTTTCATAATTGAACTCAAGAGAAATGTTAGTAGCAACACAAGCACTAGTTTCCATTTTTGTAATTATTTTGATAAGGTATGGGAAGCTAGATTACTAAAACATGGAAACTTCACAGCATGAACTAGATTATCCATAGATGATGTTATGCTTATTTTTAACTCATAAAATCATAAAACAAGCATAAATAATCCTTTAAGATTATGGGAATAAATCTAATTCATGATGTGGAAAGCGATAAATGTGAAAGAATCAAATCCAATTTAAGTAAGTAGAAGCACATCATAAGTCATTGGATTGATTTTTCTTTTTATGTTAGATTACATGCTTTTCCAAAGAGAAACCTATTCTCTATAAGTGAGACTACTTGGGTTACTTAGATAAAATCATTAATCTCACTTTTCTAGTTATAGAGAGAGTTTTCCTTTTATAAGTGTCCTAAGGATTTGAATTCCTTACATGACACCTTATTCCTTTAAGAACATGAAATATCTCTCTATATCTAGAATCATGGCAACAACAAGATAATTAGAGGAAGGATATGCCATGACATACTAGCAATAAATTAAAGCATGTAGATTGCCATAGTATGGAAATGATGAATGTGCAAACTACCATATGAGAGGAAATTCTTCAAAGAATGGTAATATCAATTTAAAGACATTTAAAGTGCTTCAATTTTTCTATGTGACTACACAAGACACATAAGAAATGATATTTTAAATACTTGCACTTAAAAGATAAGTGTTACCATCCTTTGGCTTTCCTCCATGTTGTAGGCCTTGATTTTTCGCATATGATACCTCTTCACTTCCTACAACATATAATATCTTCCTCGAGATGATATGAGTTTAAGACATAGCAATTTGAAAAATAACCTTGGGTCAATCATGTATATAGATCATTGAAGATTGATAGTTTGAGTTAATAAGAATTGAATGGACTCTCTCAAACATCTCAAGGCTTCATATCATCTCCTTCTCCTGCAAAGCTTGTCAATCATATTTTGGTACCCATCGTTTGATGGGTCCATCATGGTTAGTCAACAAAGATCTAGGAACCCAAAAGTCCTTTGTGTTAGCACTAGGTAAACTCATTACCTTTCTAGCACAAGTTGCAATTTTGGGTTGCCTAGTTACATGAGAATCAATTGACAAGTTAGGAGTAGGATTGTTACCAATGGGACAATCCCTGCATTGATGTCCCTTCTTACGGCATGTGTAGCAAAGGCGTTTTTCAAGTTTTGAAGCTTTCTTCTTTCCTTGTTTGTTGCTTGCTACATGGTTAGTAAAGACTTTCTTTTCTAACCCTATGCCTTTTTGTTTTAAATGGGGACAAGATCTAAGCAAGTGTCCCTTCTTGGAGCATTTAAAACAAAGTCTATCATCCTTGTTAATAATCAAGCCATTTTTAATGTAGGGACATGACCTAATCAAGTGCCCCTCTTCAAAGCATTCACTACACCTCTTAATGTGAAGTGTGGCTTGATCATTACCTTGGATGTTACCTTTTGTGGAGGCGTGGTTGAGGCTTTTGGAGGAGGTGTTGAATTTCATCTTTTGTTTCTTCCTCTTGGCAATCCTCAAATCCTTGACATTTTCTTCAAGGGATGTAGTGCATGCCACGGTTGTTCCCGTCTCAAGCTTCTTCACCATGTGGTCACGGTTATCTTGAGAAGGTTGGGCAATGCGTTTCCCTTTTAGTTGTGTCAAGCTCTTCTTTAGCCTCTCATTTTCTTCTTTGAGCTTTTGATATGAATCATCATTTGTTCCTGCAAATTCTAGCTCAAAGGAAGATTTGCTTGTCGACAAACAACAAGCATTAGCACATGGTAATATAGTATCAATTTGAATACATGTGCACGAGTGAGGTTGTTGGGATTTTAAGTTTTCTATCACAACCTCATGAGCAATGTTTAATATGATATGATCATCCATAAGATTTTCATGAGAACATAGAAGCATATCAAATTTTTCTTGAAAAGCTAGATTTTCAACTTTTAGCTTTTCTACTTGGTACTTAAGCAAGGTATTCCTATTTACAAATTGAGCGATACAATATAAAGCGTTATCATGCTCAATTGCAACGGTTTCATACCTTTGGACCAAATCAACATGGGAGCACTTTAGCTCCTCATGTTCTTTAGTCAACTCGTCAAAGTGTAGCATTTTCATGGAGAGAACATCTTCTAGCCTTTGACGAGCTTCGCTTTGCTCTCTCGCTCTTTCTAGAAGTTTGAGCATGACCGCCTTATCTTCTTGGCTTAGACGAGCATAGAGATGCAAGAAGCTTCTTTCTTCCTCCTCATCCTCATTTGTCCTTCCGCTATCATTTGCATTAGCCACACAACACATGTGGGAATCGAAATGGGAAGACAAACCTTTTGGAGAGGTGGATTCATCGTTTGGTCTCCATCGTTCATTCTCTTCTTCTTCCTTGCAAGGGTTAGTATCACAAATACCAAAGGAAGTAGAGACACAAAATGAACTATCATGTTTGGACTCATCAAATTTGCTTCTAATTCTAGTCCAAATATCATGCGCATCATGGACGGATTCATCATAGTTTAATATGAAGGCATGATAATCTTCTTTGCTAAGAGAATTAGTTAAGATGTCAAAAGCTAGATAGTTTAAGCGATAACATCTTTGATCCTCCTCGGAATTAATTTTTCCATTGAAATTAGAGGGAAAAATACTCTTGTCTATAATTTGTTCTAATCGTGGATCTATGGTTCTAAAAGCATTTATCACACTAGTAGACCATGAGTCATAATTGGAACAATCATCAAATAATATTTCAAGAGTTACCTCTTTTTGAGTTACGTTCGATGGAGGAGTCTTCTTGTTCTTTTGGGATCTTTTACGAGCCATCACTTCGAGTTGTTAGACTCAAGATGAAGTGCCTAGCTCTGATACCAATTGAAAGTCGCCTAGAGGGGGGGTGAATAGGCGGAACCTGAAAATTAAAACTTTATCCCCCAACTAGATCCCTTGATTAGTGGTTAGAACAAGATATACAAATATCGAAGAATAGAAACTAAGTTCTTGCTTGAAAGGAGTATTGCTAAATAATGCGGGAGAAATAAATCAATACAACTAATAAGTTATAGAATAACAAAGCAAGAACCCTTAGATGAGAAGAGCACTAGAACAAGTTCTTTCTTGCAACGTGTTGCTTCACTAAATGGAAATTTAACTTGAAGCAATACCAAATGAAATTAGCAAATAATGGTGCAAGAAAACTTAGAGCAAGGGAAAGCAAACAAATCACAAGCAATAAACACAATGGACACGGGTGATTTGTTTTACCGAGGTTCGGCCCTCGAAGGCCTAGTCCCCGTTGAGGAGTCCACTTAAGGACGGGTCTTTTTCAACCCTTTCCCTCTCTCCCCCGATCACACAAGGATCGGTGAGCTCTTCTTCTTCTCAAGGATCACTCTCGATCCCACAAGGACCACCACAATCTTTGGTGTCTCTTGCTAGCTTTTACAAGCCTCCAAAACTTTGGAGGAAGTTCAATGGGAGTCAAAACTCCACGCGCAAATGAACACAAAGATGAAGCACACACTATCTCTCGATGAATCTCACAAGGCACTAGTGCTAAACTCAAATGAGTAGCTCTCTTTTGCTTGCTCTCTCTTTTGTGGCACTTGTGTTGGTTGTAGTGGTCTAAATCTTGTGTATAGGATGGATCAATGAATATATGTGGTTGGGAGGGCTTGAGTATGTCAACTAGATGACTTGGAATGTTGCTTGGGCTCCCACACCTTGAAGTGGCCGGTTGGGGTGGTATTTATAGCCACCAACCAAAAACTAGCCGTTGGTGAGGGTTGTCTGTTCGATGGCGCACCGGACGGTCCGGTGCACACCGGACATGTCCGGTGCGACAGCCACGTCACCCGGTCGTTGGGGTTTCGACCGTTGGAGCTCTGACACTGGGCCCGCCTTGATGTCCGGTGGCGCACCGGACATGAACTGTAGAGTGTCCGGTGCGCCTGCTCCCGCGTGCCTGACGACTGCGCGCTTCTGGCGCGCATTAAATGCGTTTGCAGGTGACCGTTGGCGCTGGAGTAGCCGTTGCCCCGCAGTTACACTGGACAGTCCGGTGTACACCGGACATGTCCGGTGAATTATAGCGAAGCAGCTGAAGTGAATTCCTGAGGCTGGCGAGTTCCTGAGGCCGCTCTTCCTTGGAGCACCGGACATGTCCGGTGTACACCGGACAGTCCGGTGAATTATAGCGGAGTCGCCTCTGGAATTTCCCGAAGGTGATGAGTTTGAGTTCGGAGTCCTCTGGTGCACCGGACATGTCCGGTGGCACACTGGACAGTCCGGTGCGCCAGACTAGAGGTGCCTTCGGTTGTCCCTTTGCTCTTTTGTCGAACCAAATACTTGGTCTTTTTATTGGCTAAGTGTGAACCTTTGGCACCTGTATAACTAATACACTAGAGCAAACTAGTTAGTCCAATTATTTGTGTTGGGCAATTCAACCACCAAAATTAATTAGGGACTAGGTGTAAGCCTAATTCCCTTTCAAGTGCCCCCTCGGACTGGAAGCGCTCGGGATGTACTAGCGAGGCCATGGCGACTACGGCGGTGGAAAGCAGAGGAGCGCAAAGGCAAAGGGGCACGGAGAGCTCAAAGGCGAAAGGGCGCAGCGAGTGGAGAGAATGCAAAAGCGTAACTGCTGCACGCGGGGTGAATCCCTTTTCAAGAAGAGTCCCCCGCTCGTGCCCCGAGACGCCGCAGAAAATCTCGCCCGACGCACACCAAAGCAACCCAGCCTCTGACACGGGGGCCCAGGTCCACAAGCCATAAACTGGTGTGCGGGTCTCTTAATGCAAAGAAGGCAAACCACCACGCGAGGAGCGAACTGTCGCGCCTCTTCATCTCCGTCGAAAGCAGTGGCCCAGTCTCTGACATGGGGGCCCGGGCCCATGAGTCATACTCCTTGGGTGTCGGTCTCCGAGTGCGAAGAAGGCGAACCACCACGAGCGAACCGCCGTCCGCGGTAGTGCGCCTCTTCATCTCCGCCGAAAACAATGGCCCAGTCTCTAGCACAGGGGCCCAGGCCCATGAGTCATATTCCTTGGGCGTCGGTTCTTGGGTGCAGAAAAGTCAAATCGCCACTCTCGCTAGTACTGCGCCTCCTCGAGGCCGCCGCAGAAGACTGAGAAGGTGAATTTTTATACCAACGCAGCGGTATCGAGGCGCTCCGTGCATGGCCCGATGAGACCATCAGGCGTGGGGGCCATGGGTCAGTCAACCGCGGGGACAGACGTGGCAGTTGGCATGACCGAAGGCAGACTGGCCGTGATTACGTCAGCAAGCGCACGGAAGCGGCGCGTCGATCGCTAATCAAGCTTTGGCCCCACCTGCAGGCTCGTATCCTCCCCTGAGGTGGGCCCGGGGGCCACTGTCGGTACCCTGAAACAGGGGTACCCCTTACTACAGCATGAAGACGCGGTGCCCGCGCGGCTATCTCTAGCCGCGTGGTGAACAGCACCCGTCCCCACCACGTGGGCAGCTCCAGGGCCGCCACGTGGCCAGAGAAGACGATATACTCTAAGGTATCAACAGTGGGTTCGGACCCCTGTACATGTAGACCGGACCTCCGGGTAAGGTCCAGGACCTCCATAGGCACGACCCGGACCCCTCTATGTGGGGTCCAGGCCACTCACGGTAGGGTCCCGGGATTCTGCGATAGAGAACACCCAGGCCTTAATCAAGGCCAGGCAAGGGTTCGGAGCCGACACGTGTCCGGACCATACTGTGTACGCTTCTGCTCCCCGCTCAGGCGGAGACCTGATGCTGCCATGTGGCATACTGCCCGTGACGTAAGCCAGCGGGCGAAGCCTGACGTAAGGCCTCTGGGCCGCGCGACCACTGCACTTATTGTGGATAAGACACGCCACCTGTCTATTCCACTGGCAGGTGATGTGCTGCCTCGGCATTTAATGAGACCTGTCCATTCCACTGGCAGGCGATGTGCCGCCTTAGCATTTAATGTGCCCTGTCCACTCCACTGACGGGCGGCGACCAAGCCATCTTGCAGGTGACATGCCTGTTTATTCCGTTGGTAGGCGGTGCGCCCATGCTGCCGCATGCGCTACACTCATCATGACTCGCGCGTACCGAGGAAGCAGCCACGACATATCAATACTGTATGCACTATGGATATTATGGCGCCAGGAGATTGCATAGGCAAGAGTTGCTCCCATAGTATGTTCCTTCCGTTATGTCCTTGGGCCCACATGTCGAGACTCAGCATCCTTGTATGTGCCCCCCTTGAGCTATAAAAGGGAGGACACACGACGTTACAAGGCAAGCTCACTTAGACCCAACTTAGACTCTCGAACTCACAAGTTCATACAAGCTCTCAAGCTCAGTACATCACACAGTGGAGTAGGGTATTACGCTCCAGCGGCCCGAACCACTCTAAACCCTTGTGTGTTCTTGTGTTCTTCCCGATTCCATCTAGCAGGCAAAATGCTTAGGCCCCTCCTCATCTAAGGATTTACTCCTCATCTAAGGATTTAGGACGGGTGCGTTCCGCCACCCGGCCGGAGAATTCCCTCTCCGACACACACATATAAATATATATTTACAAATATGTATATATAATATATATACACAAATACATATATACACATATACATATATACACATACATATCCATTGCGGGTACACGGGTTTGCGGGCACGCGTACAACATTTTCATACCCGTGAGAAAAAACTGATCAGGTTGAGAATCAAACCTGCACCCATGCCCGCAGGTATACACTCATACCCAAACCCACACCCTATAGGGTTTTTACCCGCAGGCACGCGGGTAAAATGTGCCCATGGCCATCCCTATGTGCACCAGACATGTTTGGTGCACCTGACTAGGCTGAGTGGAGGGGTAACATATCTAGTTCCTTTGCTTAAGGCTATTTATACCTATCAAACTCATCCATATGAGATCTCTTAACAATTTCAATAACTGAAACCCCATTCGAGAGTAATAAAGAGCTTTTGCTTAGTGAGGGACTTGAGAGTTGATGATCGCTTTATTAGCGGCCTCGATGGTGCATTGAGAGTAGCTTGTATGCATTCACTACCCTCATTAGACTTAGGCCAAGGCCAAGTGCGAGTAAGTGCTTATTATGGTCACAGACATCACCTTAACACCTCGGTGGATACCAGAGACAGAGAAATCTGTACTACTTATTAAGTAAGCAATAGTAGTCTGCCTCCCCTTGTTCTGCCGTTCTGCCTCACATCTATCTGGACCGTCCGTAGTATCGTGCGTTCCATCTGTCTGTTCTGCTGTTCTCTCCTCAATCGCGCACAACCGTCGTCGTTCCCCTTCTCTACTCTCCCAATCCTGTAGCCGCCGCCGCTCGCCTCCACTCCCACGCCCATCGCGTCACGCTCAGCCTCTCCTCATCGAGATTCCAGGCGCGCTCGCGCGCGGGTCTTCCTGTAGCACGCCCCACCGTGCGTGGGGGAGAAGAATCCGGCCTCGGTCTTCGTTGCCGCCATACGAGGGTGCCGCCTCGTCGCCTGCGACCGCGACGTTCTCCGGCTTGAGCCGTTGCGGCATCGGTGTTGGCGCATGCTGCAGGAGGAATTGGGGACGACGCCGTAACGTGATCACGACACGATGGAGGACATGGCGGGCCGCTGGCGAACCCTAGCTTCCTAGCGCTAGATCTGGCCTCGGTTCATACAATCGATGCAGTGGCTCCTCCCTCTCCTCTCGCTGACGGGCCTGCAGAGCACCGTGGGCACGCCGCCAGCACCTACCCCGACGCCTCAAGCTCCACTGTCGGGAGCTCCAGCTCGCCCCCCGTGCGGAGTGGTCGTGGCCTTTGCCCTCCTCCTCTAGCTCCAAGAAAGGGAACAACGGGCAGGACAAGTTCGCCATCCGTGTTGTCTCCCGGCGCGACCGCCCATGCCCGGATCCTCGCTAGCTGCCTCCCCTGCTCGTGAGGTCGACGCCGACGGATCGAAGGACGCCAGAGTCGCCCCTCCCCGAGCTCCCCCTATGGCCACCTCAGGCGATTGCAAGGAGAAGGCGGCGGGCGATGAAGACTCCGCCGAGAAGTTGGCAGTGGTGTTGCCCGCACGCAATTGGAAGGCCCGGGGCATCGTCCAGCCCACACCCATCCAATTTAGGGGCTTCTTGTTGTGCTCTCAGACCCCAGTAAGAACCCCAATCCCTAGATCTCTTTTCGTGTGTTAAGTTGTGCTTAAGAACTGCTGATGCAGACATTAGGTTAGGGCAAGGATTTTGGTTAATTGGAATAAGGCAGCGCTTTAACCTTAGTTCCTCAGTTTCAGCTTTAACATGTGTTGTCTCCATAGTATATGCTCTGGTTAACATATGCTCAGTTTCAGACACTATTGGTTGTTTTCAAATCCTAGGATTCTTTTAGCTCGGTACCTTACATTTCTGCTGCTTGTGCTCTTCTCCGAGGTTATTTTCGCAGACTACAACAATGATGGTGGTCGGATGTAGCTCGTCCAAGCTTGCACTGAAGGAGACAAGATGAAGAGGATTTTGCAGAAGCACTAACGTCGATCAACACATGATGGGGAAGCATCCCACTCTGTTCGTACAAGCTAATCTGGGTAACTTGATCCACAACTTATTCTAATGATGATGTTTCATGGTTTATATGTAATTTGCAGCACTGTAGGCCTAATATGTGTTTCATTTTTTGGTCAGAAACAATTCATTTACTCATTTTGCTATTATGTCTGTCATATTATGCATTTGCTTGCTTTTGTTTGTCACTATTTACCAATTCTGAATAATTACAGTTGTTTTTCTGGTGTCCAACTTTAGTATAGTTTTCTGTTAACTTGGTATAAGCAAATATGTTTTGTTGGTTGACAAGCACTACAATGTCAAATGTTAGGAACAAGAATCCCATGGATAAGTGTTTGCATTCCTGGCACAAATGTGTCTATTCACATATTCTCCCCACCTTTTTAGATTCTTTACACAAGTCTTAAACATGCACTTGATGTCACTTCTGTTATGTAGGGGGAGGTTGTGGAACGAATTCTATTGGTGGTACTAGCTACTTGACTTTGTTTTATTTCTAAAATAGTGACGCCTTTCTCCTTTGATGTTTTGGTTATTTTTGTACTTGACACATTTTTTTGGATTCTTATGTGCTTTATTGCAGTTAGTCTTCCCACACGTAGTCATGGAAGGCTACCAGATTTTGATGTGCATTTTGTATATATTCAACCAAACATTGTACTCACATTATGTGTGTACATATTCTGTTTTCCCTGCATGGTACCATGCCCTTATCAAATTGGTTTTCTGAATAATGTAGTAATCTACATTGAGGAAACACATGCATATTTTTTGCTCTATTTTATCATATCGATTTTGTAGCAATGCACGGGCATATACATATTCTCTACTATTCTATATGAGCCTAACGAGGGCGTCCACAACTACACCGTGCCCCCGCCCCCGTCAACCACGCGCGTCATGCCCCCGCCCACGCTCTCCCGCAATCTTCGTCGCCGCGTCTTCACCACCCAAGCCCGTGATCTCCGCCGCCGTCCGCACTTGGGTCAGGTCAGATCTGCATTTGGTGGCCCATCCCCATCCTCATCCTCATCTGCACGCCCCCGCCCATGCTCGCCCCGGATCTCCGCCGCCGTGTCTTAACCATCCTCGCCTGTGATCTCCACTGCTGTACGCACTTGGGTCACTGGGTCAGGTCAGATCTGCGGCCCGTCCCCATCCTCATACTCTTCTGCGCGCCCGCGCCCGCTTCTTCATCCCCGCCCACTCCTGCGGTACGATGTGGTGGTGTGCCTGGACATACTACTTCATCCCCGTCCACTTCATCAAGAGGAGGCCACTGCACTTGGGTAGTATGATGTGCTGGTGTCCCTGGATTTTTATTTGTGTGTGGTCGAGCTGTTCCCAGGCCCGTTCAAGGCCATGCGTGCCTATCTGTATGCCGAGGGTAACATGGAGGACACCGTTCGCCAGGCTGGCTGGCAAGTCGTCCCCGTAGCTTCATCTCCATTAAGGGGATTGGGAACAAGAGGAGGCCACTGCACTTGGGACTTCGAATAGATAGTTATGTAAGTTTCTAATTGCTTATTTGTTTAATTTCTAATTGATATACTAATCTTCTACTGTTGATTCATACAACATAGGGAACCTGAGAGTCATGGGGCTTCACCTTCTATCCGTGTTTTTACTAAACACAGTTGGATATACTTGGTGTCTGTTTTTTTCTGCTTAACATCATATGTATGATCAACAATTAGAGAAGGTAACATTTCTGTTCAACACACTTCTGGAATAAGAATTTGTTATTTTCTAGAATTTTCAGTGACCTTTATATATATTCAGTAGCACATTAGTTTTGCCATAGCTGAAATAAACACTGGTCAGAATTCAACATGAATGTGCCTAATTATTTAACACATTAATTCTAAGGCGGTCACCATACCAGATAGAGTAAATAAGCTAAGGAAAGAGGTGTGGTGCATAGCAATAACCTAAACAACACAAATAATAGTGAATCAGAAGGCACTGATGGAGAACAAGTATATGTAGTCACTGACGGAGAACAAGTATATGTGGAGAACACATAGCTAAATTTTGCCTTGGCACATAGCACTTGTTAAGGAGAATATAGAACAAACAAAACAATTATCAAAAGGGACTATTTTTTCGTTTTCCCTTGCTCGGCCAGATGTTTGATGCAAATACACGATCTATTTAAATATTTGAAAGAAGCAATGGAGATAAACCAAATTAATATGAAACAATTCAAGTAAAACTGACTACCATGTATTGTGTAGAACTCCTTCAACTGGTTTTATAAGCAGAACACAATGTTCAAACTCGCAGAATGGACATGCTATTTTTGTCCATCGAGGAATCCGACAGTCAAACATTGTGCATTTATCTCAAAAGGAATTATAAGACAATGATCTTGTCTTCCTTTGTTAGCACTATACAAATTATGTTTTAATTAATAGTCAGCTGAAGTTAGAGCTTAAACTATTTTGGTCTGTCCATTTAGCTCAACCTTCTTTTGGCTAGGAATATACAAATGTCTTGTAAGCCGAATTCCTCGATGGGTCGGTATATAGTCCCGTAAGGACTTCTGTGCTTACATCTATAGTTTTAGCATGGTTTCTTGTATTGTGTACACGAGACTGACCCAAAACTATTGATCGTTTTATACTATTTGGGATTTCTTCGGAAAGGTTATTTGAGAAATCGTGTATGCTTGTTTTGTAAAATTAGAAGGAAAAGAGAACAACTACGAAGTGTATGGGGTTGCTATTTACTTTGCATGAAATTTAGACAGTGTTTGACTGCCCTGCATGATGATGTTGCTATTTACTTTACGTGCATTTTGACTAACGATTTGTTGCTATGTTCCTGAGGATCTATGGATATCTGCTTTCCTGTTGGTACTAAGGTTTGCTCCCATCCCTGCCTTCTTTTATACCATGTTTGCAAAGAATTACCATTTTACTTGCTATTTTTGTTTGCTATTCTTAAGGAAGCCAACAGGAAATTTTGGACTGCTACCTGGATTAATGCTCGAGAAAAAAGGTGCATGACATCAATATTGCTATTCTATTTGTTCTATAGAACCTTATGTGGAAACGTGCATTACACAGTCCCAGCCTCCTAGAGACTATAGGTATGCTGTTATATATGTTTGAAGAAAACAGAGAAAATGAAAATTGTGTGCTTAGTAATTGTATGCGCTGCTTTACTTTTGTCATGTATTGATTGAAAGTTTAAATATGCTAGCTTTTCATTCACTACACTAAACCAGTTAACTTCCTTTCACACCGGTGCACCCAAGACATGGTATGCAGTCCCTAGGGACCGAGCCTCAGAGCTAGAGGAAGTTATTCGTGTACATGGATATGGAGGAAACCCTGACCGCCTTGGTATTTGTCCTTTCTCATGCTCGCCATCTGCATGTTTCGGTTGTGGTCTAGCAGGTTCTATAAATTTGTATTGTTAATCCACGCAGCATCGCTGGCAGTGCTTGGGAGAAGACAACATTGATGTCTCCAGATGTTCTTGTAGCCCGTGGTGTGCCCTGCTGTAGGTACAAGCTCTGAAATGGTACAGCTTTCCATTGGTCATCATAGATGGATATGATATTTGTTGTTGTGGATGCCTTATAAACCGAAAAGATAACAACATTTATGTGATATTTTATTTTGAGCAGGTACTATTGTTTCTCTTATATTAATATTATGTTATAAAATCATACGGTTGTGTTGTGGCATTTATAGTTCTTTCCTGAACGTCAAAGCATTTAGACACCTTTAAATGCTGATAATTTATAATACAGGACCCAGAGACTAAAAAGCCACGAGTGAAGATTTATACTGATAGAGAAACCGGCAGGAAGAAGGGTGATGCCTTGGTGACATATTTCAAGGTATCACCTTGTTAACGTGCTCGGATTATTTGGACTCATTATGCATTTCTTTTTCACGTGCCTTCTTTTTCCAATGATTCAGGAGCCTTCTGTAGCTTTAGCGGTTCAATTGTTGGATGGGACACCATTCTGTCCTGGTGGTAAGACTCATATGTCTGTAAGTCCAGCCAAATTTGAGCAGAAAGGTATTGTTTCGTGATGCCAAAATCAAATACATCAGCTATAGAACTTGTCAGTTGTCACTGATGCCATCGCATATGTACATGTTTTAGGTGATGTTTTCGTTTCAAAGAAAACTGACAAGCAAAAGAAAAGGAAGATAAATAAGGTTGAGGACTAAATGCTTGGATGGGGTAATTTGGATTGCTGTTTTTTGACAGTTGCTTTAAATTATACAGTTGATTCAAGAATAGGGTCTTATTTCATTTGTTTTCTTGACAATTTCCTCTAACTAGGTGGGCATGACGATAAGAAGCTGATGATTCCTGCTACAGTAATTTTAAGGCACATGTTCACTCCTGCTGAGCTGAGAGTAAGTAGCTGAAATATGCTTGACTCCTCCTGCAAAATGTGTTCTTTTGATCTGAGACAGCTCTTGTTGTACTTGGTTGCCCATTGGATCATTCAGGTTGCTCATATGAGGTTCATGCTTCATAACGGCTTTATTTTCGTTCTTACTGGATTCTCACCGATAATATCCCGCAGGCTGATGAAGAGCTTCTTTCTGAGCTTGAGGCTGATGTTAGAGAGGAATGCATCAAGTTTGGTCTGGTGGATAATGTCAAGGTACACCTAACCCCCGGTTATATAGTTTTTTTGTGAACTTGTCTGGAAAACAGATCTGACAAACCGCTTTCCAAAGGAAACTTCTCACCGTTTCAGTAACAATGATGAGGCACATATTTTATACTAAAGAAAAATAAGCCAAATTGGCATGGGTCAGCCATAATTTGCTTAACTGTTCCTGTTGCTGTTCTCCACTAAACCGCCACAGTTACATTGATTAAGATGCTTATTGTTTTGCTGCTTGCAGGTTTGTGAAAATCATCCACAAGGTGTCATATTGGTAAGATTCAAAGACAGGAAAGATGGTGCCAAATGCATAGAGAAGATGAACGACATATAGTAAGTCAACAACAACTCAATACACATATTTGATCCCCTTTGTTCTCTGATGTGGCGTATGTTTCCATCACAAACCATTTGGTATATATATCGTTCTTTTCTTCATTGGCTTTAGTGTAAAAGATACGAGTTACCCTCAGGATTGTGCATGTTTGCTTGTCTACACTTAGGATAGAAGGTCATCTATCTCTACTACTTGTTAAGTAAGCAATAGTAGTCTGTCTCCCCTCGTTCTGCCGTTCTGCCGTTCTACCTCCCATCTATCTGGACCGTCCATTTCTATTGTCTATGCCATCCAGCCGCACGCGCTCCTTCCCTATCCACGATGCCCGTCCCCTCCCCCTCCCCACCCCGCACCAACCGCCCGCCTCATCTGCACCGCCCCTCCACGGAAACCCTAGCTCTGCTTGCGGCGGGCGGTAGCGACTGCGCGCGACGTGGAGGAGGCACCCCCACCCGCCTAACTGAACTATCATTTCCACTCAGTTGTGCTAATCCAGCATTTTCAGTACAAGAAGGATCTCCTCCTGTATTATTGTATTTTTATGAAGTCCTAATATAATCTTATGGTTACTTTCAGTAACATGATGACATCCTTGTATATTATTGTGATTGTTTTAAAATCCCAAATTTAATCTTATGTTTGTTTTCTTTGGTCAAATATAAGTATTTAGATGTTTGATAAGATTGACCATTGAGTGCCCATCTTTAATTTCATGAAATTTATTTTATCTCTACCTTCAATTTTTTTTCACGGGAAATGTTATATTGCTCTTATCATATAATGGTTGGTGTGTTGTCTGTGAATGTTTACAGAGGCGGACCTCAAGTTTCTGTTCTAGATCTAAATGCTGACGTAGTTAAGCATGAGTAGGGAGGGCAGGCTATGCTAGGACTAGGAGCACTGACTTGTTGGAAGTTGGAACCCTGACGCTGCCACTGCCATATCACCAGTACGGACGGGGTCGGCGGTGCGTAGATCGACTGCTGATGTGCTTGTTAGAACTGATGTACCAATTCTTTTAATCAAAAATAGATAAACTTGTGGCAAGCGTCATTGTGTCAGGAAGTTGACCTCCTGAAGTTATTTGATATTGTATACTGATAAGTGATAAACTAGATTATGTAGTTTCTATGATTTTTATCATATTGATTCCGTAACAACGAACGAGCATATAACTATTGTGTTCCTGGAATCAACATATTGTGCTTTTTTTGTGTTTCCATGTACATTTATCTCCACCTTGTGTTGTGAGGGTTTCAGCCCTGGGCAGTTCCTTTTCCCCCTTATATATAAAAAATGGTGGACCTCATGTTTAACTTCATTTTAACTTACCTTTTGTTTTAACTGTAAGTTACTTTTTGCTTTGTATGAAGATCTATATAGCTACCCTAAGATTTATTCTCATGTGACTGACTATTCACTAAAATACTTGTTAATTGGCAAAATGGATTTACAACTTAGAATGCACTTTCTGGAAATGTTCTGTGTTACAACAGAATTGCTGAGTTTAAAAAATTATATTTGCCACTTGATGTCTGGCTTTATAGTTTTTCTTTATTCATTATATATTAGGTAAACAATCTGATAAAATTACATTTTATCTTCAGTAATACACCCTATTAAGGAGTGGAAGCCAAAATCGACAAAGAAGTCACCGACCATCGATGCAGATAACAGTATAGCTGATGCTACATCTCCTTCAGCTAGCAACTGTGAAAGTGCCAACACACTGAATGTAAACGAATTGTCTGAAAAAATTTCACAAACTAACTTGCATGAGGTGGAGCATGTTATTATTTCGGAACATCTTCGTGTGCTAGAATATGAGCAGACCAAGTTAAGGTTTGGAAGTTTCACATCTGGTTTGAATTCGGAACAAGTATCTGCCTCGATCCCACGAGACACTGAGCAACCAGAACAGTTAGGTGGACCTTTCCTAATTCTTTTAATCAAAAACAGATAAACTTGTGGCAAGCGTCATTGCGTCAGGAAGTTGACCTCCTGAAGTTATTTGATATTGTATACTGATAAGTGATAAACTAGATTATGTAGTTCCTATAATTTTTATCATATTGATTCCGTAGCAACGCACGGGCATATACCTATAACAATATACGACGTATTTTGTATATATAACACATGTGCATATATAAGTTATCAAGATATTATATGTCTCCGTTGCAACACACGTGCACTGACCTATAAAAGTATAACACACATTTATACATAGTTTATCGTGGTTTTATACGTTCCCGTTGCAACGCACGGGCACTCTCCTAGTATCCCTTAAAGAGTACTTGGTCTTCACGCCAATCAAGGGGAACAACACCTTTGTGGAGGTGCTCTAATAAATACTTGACTCTTCAATACCTCAACAAAGGTATTCTAATTTTTCTTTACATTGAGCATTTATATTTGAGAAATTACATTTAATTATTTGCTTGGCTATAGTTTCCATGCTAGTATAGGATTAAAACATAGGGATTTTTACACTTCTCCCACTAGTATGTACACTTTGCTGAGATCTACCCCTACCTCATTTCTCTACTCAGTTTACCCTCCCACCTGTACATAGTGCTCACCATTAACCTTACGGACCTATTCTGTCTGTTACCGTCCTTAAAAGTGGGACATCTCACCCTTACAAGTGGGACCGCTCGTTCCAGCTCTGAAATTTGCCCAGATTCAAACGGTATTTACAGGTGACCCTAGAACTTACATGTGGGACCGGTCCCTTTCTCCTTCGTCAGTATTCCCCAATCTCCATCCCAAATCGCGTGGCTGCCATGGGGAACGGCGATTTCTGGTCGCCGGAGCTGTCACCGGGCGTGGCCATCGCACGTGCTGCTGGCTGACCATCACCGGGCGTGGCGAGGGCGTGGCCAGCACGTCGGAGATTTGGCTGTTCGGAGCCCGCGTGAGCACGCGGCTGCCTGCATCTCCGATGCCAGCGGACGCTGGCAGATCTCCTACACTAGAGCCATGCACTGAGATCGATTTCTGGCCTTCTTCCCCAAGCAGCAACGACATGCCCCTCGAATGCCACCGTCAGGCACAGCTCGGCCCCGACCGCCTGCCCGCCGTCGCTCTGCCGCCTGGCCGTCAATCTCTGGCCGCAGCGCAGGCAGGTCTCTTCCCGGAGCAACAGTGCGACCCCCACTCCTTCCTCGAGTAGTCCTCGAGCAGAGCAGTGTCGGGTAGCAAGGGTCCTGACTGGCCAGGACCTTTGTTCGGGGCAAGGGACCCACTATTCTTCCCCGAGCAGTCTTCGAGCTCATTCCCGGAAGCAGCAGCCGCCTGTCGGTCGTCTTCCCCGAGTAGTAGAGACCCTTCATCACCACCCCTCCAGCACCGCACGACTTCTCACCGGATTTACAGCGCCGGCTATGCTGTTGGTTCCATGCAAAAAAAATGACGACCAAAAAGTCAAAGACTGGGGACTCGAACCCAGGTGGCTTAACGCAAACAAAGCACTTGGATAGATTACAGAGACCACTCGGACAAAATCGATGTACGGGCCCCAACAGCAAAACAACGTTTATAAGGAATACAAACTTTTATATGGCTTAAATGACTTTTCAAGACAAAAATAAATAAATAAATATTAAATATGGTCCAAAAATAGTGAAAATGGGCATAGAGTCGTAATTTGGTCCTAGTTCTTGAGATAAAAATTCATAGGATTATTCAAAAGTTTTAATATATGTGCTTTATAAATGGACACATCTCTCATCGAGTTTCGTAGCATTCAACCATAACTACACATTTTAAGCTATATTTCTTACTTTGTTTATTTTGTTGCTTCAAAAGTGAACCACATGTTCATATAACTGTTACAAACTAACTTCATGTGAAGATGCCCCCTTTTTGATTATTTGCTATTTTATATGGTTTAAATGCCTTTTCAAGACAAAAATAAATAAATAAATATTAAATATGGTAAAAAAAATAGTGAAACTGGGCATAGAGTCATAATTTGGTCCTAGTTGCTTGAGATAAAAAATTCATAGGATTATTCAAAAGTTTTAATATAGGTGCTTTACAAATGGACACATCTCTCGTCGAGTTTCGTAACATTCAACCATAACTACACATTTTGAGCTATATATCTTACTTTTGTTTATTTTGTTGCTTCAAAAGTGAACCACATGTTCATATAACTGTTACAGACTTACTTCATGTGAAGATGCCCCTTTTTTGATTATTTGCTATTTTATATGGTTTAAATGCCTTTTCAAGACAAAAATAAATAAATAAATTACCAAATATGGTAAAAAAATAGTGTATCTTGGCATAGAATCGTAATTTGGTCCTAGTTGCTTGAGATAAAAAATTCATAGGATTATATCAAAAGGTTTAATATAGGTGCTTTGCAAATGGACACATCTCTCGTCGAGTTTTATAACATTCAACCATAACTACACATTTTGATCTATATTTCTACTTTTATTTATTTTGTTGCTTTAAAAGTGAACCACATGTTCATATAACTGTTACAAACTTACTTCATATGAAGATACCCCTTTTTTGATTATTTGCTATTTTATATGGTTTAAATGCCTTTTTAAGACAAAAATAAATAAATAAATAAATAAATACCAAATATGGTCAAAAAAATAGTGAATCTTGCCATAGAGTCGTAATTTGGTCCTAGTTGCTTGAGATAAAAAATTCATAGGATTATTCAAAAGTTTTAATATAGGTGCTTCACAAATGGACACATCTCTCATCAAGTTTCGTAACATTCAACCATAACTACACATTTTGAGCTATATTTCTTACTTTTGTTTATTTTGTTGCTTCAAAAGTGAACCACATGTTCATGTAACTGTTGCAAATTTACTTCATATGAAGGTGCCCCATTTTTTGATTATTTGCTATTTTATATGGTTTAAATGCCTTTTCAAGCAACAAAATAAATACCAAGTATGGTCAAAAATTTGTGAATCTTGGCATAGAGTCATAATTTGGTCCAAGTTGCTTGAGATAAAAAATTCAGAGGATTATTCAAAATTTTATTTACAATATTCACAAAAGGACCTTGGCTCCTAAAGAAATACAACAAAATGCCAAAAAAGGGGCACAAAGTAGGATTTGAGTTTCAGCAAAACAGAAAGCTCCCAACGCCCATACAGATAACAGTTCAGGTTCAGTTTCAGCACCCATACAGGTTCATTTTCAGCAACCATACAAGTTCACGAGATTATTTGACCAAGACATTCAGTTTGAGTTTCAGCAAAACAGAAAGCTCCCAACGCCCATACAGATAGCAGTACAGTTCATTTTCAGCAAGCTTCAGTATTCATTACAGTAGCTGAATATTTCATTTTTTAGCACCATTACAGCAGCAAGATACAACCCATGTTCCTGCAGCAGCACAACACATGGCTACATAAGAAGTTGTTTCATGCTCTTAGTCTTCCTTGCTATGTTAAGTCGCTTGCTCCTTGTGTTATTTGTTGGACTATCTTCAATTTTACTCTTTTCCACCTCTTCCTTCTCTTCTCCTTAGGTGGACTGTTTTCCCTAGTTACAATGACATTGGATGGTAGCGCTTGTGGCACTTCTTCAATTTGCATGCTAGGAGGACTATTTTCCCTGTTCAACAAACCAAAGGTTACCGATGAGAACAATTTCAAGATTAGTACATAAGCAACATTATACCACCATTACCTAGTTACAATGACATTGGATGGTGGCGCTTGTGGCACTTCTTCAATTTGCATGCTAGGAGGACTATTTTCCCTGTTCAACAAACTAAAGGTTAACGATGAGAACAATTTCAATATGAGTACATAAGCAACATTATACCACCACTACCTAGTTACAATGACATTGGATGGCGGCGCTTGTGGCACTCCTTCAATTTGCATGCTAGGAGGACTATTTTCCCTGGTTACAATGACATTGGATGGCGGCACTTCTGAATTTTCTGCACCCCAGTGTTGATCTTCTCCGGAAGCCGCATCCACGACATTTTTGCATTTGCTAGCAAAATGACCAAACTCTCCACATCTTTTACATTTCCGCCTCCTAGGGCCAAGTCCAGTGCCCTCTACACTTGATCTTATTCTAGTCTTCCTTGGCCTCCCTGGTGCTCTACTCTATACTGGAGAGTGGAGCACAAATCCTGGATCGACTATGTCCCACTGATGTTGTGACTCAATACAAGGCACATTATCAGCATATGTTGCATTAAACTTGGTGACAGAGAAGTAATCATCCACATATTGGTCGATTTCAGCAGCTGGACCATGAAGAGAGGTAATGAGGAAGAGGGCATGGATACATGGCAACCTAGTAATCTCCCATTGCCTACAACTACATGTCCTCTTATCTAAGTTCACTAGGTACCTCCATTCCCTCTTTTCTCTGTCGTATGTTGTCACCTCTGCCTCAAATGGCATACGCTTTATCATTGTCATCTTCAAACCCCTAGTTTTTGTAAGCAATTTCTTCATCACAGAAGGGATTATTTTGTGGCCAACAAACTTCGCAGCTGAAATTCTCTGACGTAACTCAAACTTTTCCATAAGCATCTGCCCAATATTGTCCAACATTTCCACCAAATGAAGCCCTTTGATTTTTCTAACTTTTGCATTGGAAGACTCTGCAAGGTTGTTATTCACATATTCTACCTTACATACTTCATTAAATTTGCTTCGCATCCATAACTTTGAATGACTCTTTTTGAACCAATCCTTCACCTTTGGGTTCGCTGCGTGCAATCGGCTCAAGTGATAATTATGCTTCTTAAGGCTGTAGGTTAGTGATGCAGGCCACATGTTGTCATCGTACACCTTTCCTTTAAAGGTCTTGCCAAAATTAGCTATAAGGTGACGCATGCATTCCCTATGCTCCACTCTAGGGAACACCTCCTCAACTGCAGTTTCTAGACCCTTACATGCATCTGTGTGTATCACCAATCCATGTGGAATACCTATAACCAGTCGCAAATTCTATAGAAACTATTTCTAGCTCTCTTTTGATTCAGCCTCTAGCACCCCATATGCAACTGGAAAGAGCCAATTGTGTACATCAATGGCACAAGTAGCTACTAATTGTCCTCTAAATCTTCCATTCAAAGCAATTGCACCCACTGCTAAATATGGTCTACAACCATCTAAAAAGCCCTCCCAACAAGCCTTAAATGAAACAAAAGCCCTTCTAAATCATTCCTTCTCCATAATCATCTTCCTCACTTAGTACTGCAAAGTGTGCTTGTCAATCTCTACAACACTTCCTGGACATGCTTTCTCCACTTTGGCTTTGAAAGTGTACATCAACTTAAAACTACCGTCCATGGACCATAAATCTTGTCTAGAGCCATTTCCTTACCATAAAACACTCTCATGTAAGGCACCTTCATTCTATATTTCTCATGTATCTTCTTTATCAATGCAGTTGGACCAATACATGGGTCGTCTCTCACCCAATCCAACATTACATCAGCGCACCACCTACTCTTAGCTATCTTCAAAGTCTCTTTTCTTTCAACACTTGGACATGTGTGAGGAAAAGGGTTCACTTTGACCTGAATGAGTGCGCTATCTCGCATCTTAGAGGCATGCATCCTCCATCTACACCTCTCATATGTGCAGTGCACTCTGAACCTACTTGGCTCACTTTTGTCAATTTCAAAGTCATATTCAACCTTAATGCAATAAGTAGCGAGTGCATTTCAACAATCAACCATCGATGGAAATATGGTGCCTTCTGCTAGGGAAGGATTGTCCTTGCCATAATCAATCACTTGTCTGTCCTCATCATCTTCATGCCCAGACATCCCCATGTCAATGTTCTCCTCTTCCTCTTATTGGTCAGTGTCCACAAATTGTGCAGGTCTGTTATCTAGTAATAACGTTGGATGGCTTTGAACCAAATCTAGATACAACCTCTCATCCTCATTATCATAAACAACCTCATCAGGTACACCATAGTCCAGTGTCAACATTGGATGGCTTTGGCTACAAGATGGTTGAGAGCGCATTGACTGATTAGCCCTTCCTCCAATAACCACATCATTTTGGACAACAACAGACCTTTCTCCAAGATGCATAGCGAACACCAGAGATAAATCTAAATCACTCTTAATTTTCATAGATTTATTCTCAAACTTGTCAAATTAACTGAATTGTACCTCATCATGAACATTCCAAGCATACCGATCACATAGAGCCTTGCTAAACTGTTCCAAAGTCCAGGTAACATCCACACCCACGTGAAATTCAAAACCACCAACATATGCTTTTTTACCACTGTCATCCAACCTTCTGCTTGTTTTTATTCTCACATTCAACAAAAAAGATGTATTTAAATCCATCATAGTTGACAACAAAATTATTCTAGTCGATAAACTAGCATCAACATCAAGTAACAGGGGGATATGAAAATTGCTACATACCTCTAGATTGGGATGGTGGTCGAGTAAAAATTGCTACTAGTGGAAGGAGAACCGATGTTGAGGGAGCGGTGCTGATTGGAGAACCTCACCCCACGCTAAGCGTCGGCCGACGTTGAGGAGGACCTATAGACGCGCGCCCAAGGAAGATGCAGGTGCTCGTGAAGTCGTCAGCAGGTGCTCGAGGAGGTGGAGGGGGTGCTGCTTGGGGAAGATTACTGGCGAGCGACGGCTTCTCCGGGCCACAAGGACGGCGGGTGGTCGGGGCCGAGCTGTGCCCAATGGTCAGTGTTTGAGGGGGGTGTCGTTGCTGCTCGGGGAAGAAGGTCGTCAAGTGACAGTGCGCAGTAGCTCCGGGCCATCAGCGTGGTGGGGGTGGAGGATCAACGGGGAGCGCGCACGCCGGAGATCTAGCCATGTGCATCGAGGGAAGATGCAGCAGCCGCGTGCGCCGTTGTAGATACAGCTAACTACGCGCGCCAAGGGAGATGCAGCGAGCAGGGCGCCGACGAGGATGGCCAAGACCGAGCGTCGTCTTCTCACGGCCGGGTGTCGTCCCTGGCAGTGACAATGTCGATTTGGGATGGAGTTTGGAGAGTGGGGAATAACTCACGAATGGGAAAGGTGTTAGAAATATAGGCATTTTTTATATCATTTTAATTCTATAAATTAATATTATGATGATGACATATAAAATATAATTAATCATGGAAATCATGATACCAAATATATCCATAACAATATGGAACATGAGAACATAAAGCATATGAATCATATAGATCATATAAATATAATAAGCATATAAACTGACGGAACAACTGTAAATAAACAGATAGCAACATAAACAGCATGACTGTAAAATTAAAACAAACAGATATTATATATTGCTAGCATGAACAGACATCAGACATGTCATGATATAATAAGACAGAACATATGAGATGAATTCATGGTTACATATGAAACAGTAGACATGAACATATAAAACATATATAATCTGGAGAACATAAAATAGTAAGGAGATGAAACGATCATACCCTCCCATGTGTTCCAAGGATCCAGATCCTTGTCCAACTTATCTTGTCATTCCGCCAGGAAGAAGAAGATGTTTACCAGTGATGAAGACAATGACGGATGTTCGGGCAGTCGCGTAGACGCTCCCTAAAAACCTAATTGTCGATCCCCCGTGCAAGGTCTCGAATGGCAAGGGCTTCGAAGGCACCTGCCCTCTCGCTCCTCTGTGCGCACAGAGTTACAAGATGGAAATACCCACACTTGCGGCTGGACTGTGATTCTGGAATGGTTCTGCTCGTGTACCAAATGATAGGAGTTCTCCCCTACTTAACCTTTCACGGAAGGGAGGCTGAAGGAGAAGGGTCGCATGCGGCAGTTCAAGAGACAGGCAACTGAAAGGTTTAACCCAGAGTTGAAACTCCCGCGGTTAATGAGTGCTAAAAATTAACACAACCACACCACGCCCGCTCGCCGCCTGCCTGCCTGCCTTGCCTCGCCACGCCACGCCCGGCCTAAGCCCGGCCCAGCCGGCGACGGCGCGCGCGCGTGTGGCACACCCTTGTTCGTTTCTTGACTTCTCAAATTAAGTGGAATAATTCCCACCATATAAGTCAATCCAAGGACCTTTGGACTTCCAATATGGTACTATTAGTATTCTCCACCATTACACACCATAGAGTTTATTGAATAAATGGGCCAAGCCCATAAAAGATCCAACAATCCCCACCAAACTCTAGGGTTTGTAATGATGAAGTATTAGAATCAAAATCCTTTGATATACCAGTGTTTCGATGGAGACTGTTAAGTTGAACATCCATCTAGAATAAGAGTTTCACTCATTCACAACTGAATAATGGACTAACCCTTGAATGGATAGTTTTGTGCAAAATGAGATTCGCTCAAATCCTTTGCTGATACTAGGCTGCAAAAGGGAATCTCCGCTGTTTAGAAGCATATAAGTCACACTTCAGTGCCTTTCATGAGTATTTAGGGATTACCCAAGTCCCATAGACTGTGACCAGCAGTCTGACTCATATAGGTGTACTCCTCAGAAGATGTTCTGTAGGACAACATCTCACCTTTATAAGACTCTTGTAATACATTAAGGTAAATACCATCCTGCCTTACAGATAGGAAAGATGTGCATCAGAAATGAGTTAAGGAAGGGATCTTTCCTCATAGCCTACTCCTAGCTTGTTTCTCCACTCTACTTCATGGGATCTCCGATCGCATAGAGCAGGTTACCACTAGAGTAGATTTCACATGGGTCTCATACCCATTTCTCTCGATGCACTTTCTATCACATTGCGTGACAGACCCTTAGTGAATTGATCTGCCAGATTATTCGATGTGTGGACATAATCCACAGTTATAACTCCGGAGTTTTTCAGCTTTCTGACAGATTTCAATCTTCTATTAATATGCCTTGTAGACTTCATGTTATTCCTAGAACTGTTAACCTTTGTAATCATCATTTGGTTGTCACAGTTCATGGAAATAGCCGGTATCGGTTTTTCAACTACCGATAAATCCAATAGGAAATCACGGAGCCACTCAGCCTCAGCCCCAGCAGTGTCTAATGCTGTGTGTTCTGCTTCCATTGTAGACTTCGTTAAGATAGTCTGCTTGCAAGACTTCCAGGAAACAGCGTCACCTCCAAACAGAAACACATATCCGTTTGTGGCATAAAGCTCATCAGCATCAGAAATCCAGTTGGCATCACAATAGCCTTCCAACACTTTTGGGTTTCCAGTATAATGAATATCGTATGTCATAGTACCTTTTAAATACTGCAACACTCTCTCAAGAGCATGCCAGTGATCATCTCCTGGTTTTGACACAAAACGACTCAGCTTACTCACAGCATATGAGATGTTCGGTCTTGTTGCACTTGCAAGGTACATGAGCGAGCCAATGATGTGGGAGTATGTCAATTGATCCCTTGCTATTCTTCGATTCTTTCTCAATAGCATGCTAGGGTCATAAGGTGTTGGAGGAGCAGGATCATAGTCACTAGAACCAAAGCGACTCAATACATTTTCCACATAATGAGATTGTAACAAAGTTACCCCACCATCACCTTCTCTAACAAGCTTGATGTTTAGAATGACATCAGCTTCTCCCAAATCTTTCATTTCAAAATTGCTCGATAGAAGATTTTTAACTTCCTCAATCACATTGAGATTTGATCCAAAGATCAAGATGTCATCAACATAAAGGCACAGCATAACAGACTCACCCCCACCATACCGATAATATGCACACGTGTCAGATTCATTTACAGCAAAACCAGTAGTTGTTAGAGTATTATCAAACTTTTCATGCCATTGCTTAGGTGCTTGTTTTAGGCCATACAATGATTTTATCAACCTGCACACCTTGTTCTCTTGACCATCCGCAATGAACCCTTCTGGCTGATCCATGTAGATCTCCTCATCCAACTCTCCATTTAGGAAAGCTGTCTTAACACCCATCTGATGAATGATAAGACCATAAGAGGCTGCCATAACTATTAATGTGCAAATTGTAGTCAATCGAGCAACTGGTGAGTAGGTATCAAAGAAATCTTCACCCTCTTTTTGGGTATATCCTTTGACCACAAGCCTTGCCTTGTACCTTTCGATTGTACCATCAGGCCTAAGCTTTTTCTTGAAGATCCATTTGCAACCTATAGGTTGACAACCATAAGGACGGTCAATGACCTCCCAAGTTCTATTAAACATAATAGATTCTATCTCACTCCTTACTGCTTCCTTCCATAAGTCAGCATCAGGAAAGGAATATGCCTCACTAATGGTAGTTGGTGTGTCTTCCACAAGGTACACTATAAAGTCATTACCAAAGGATTTTGCAACCCTCTGTCTCTTGCTCTTTCGAGTGACTATAGTGTCATCCTCCTCAAGGATGTGCACGTGAAGATCCTCATCATGATCTATAGGAATAGACAGTTCGTGCTCATGGAGAATTATAGTCTCATGACTTGTATCACTAGGTGTATTCTTCATGGGAAACTCATTCTCAAAAAATGTTGCATCTCTTGATTCCATGATAGTATCAACATACATATCAGGCACATTAGATTTTATAATTAAGAACCTATACCCAGTGCTGTGAAAAGAGCACCCAAGGAATATACAATCAACAGTTTTAGGCCCAAGTTTACGCTTTTTGTTGATTGGCACATTTACTTTAGCCAAGCAACCCCAAGTGCGCAAATATGAGAGATTTAATCTTCTCTTTTCCCATTCCTCAAATGGTGTGATTTCTTTGTTGGAACTCTGTTCAGGACATGACACGTTGTCAAAATCACCTCACCCCACCATGCCTTGGATAATCCCGCTGTACTCAACATGGCATTCACCAAATCTATTAGAGTGTGGTTTTTCCTTTCAGCAATCCCATTGGATTGTGGTGAGAATGGCGGTTTCCTATCATGAATAATACCATGTTCCACGCAGAACTCATCGAAAACATTAGATAAATATTCTCCACCTCGATCAGACCTTAACTGTTTTATTTTCCTCTCAAGTTGGTTCTCAACTTCAGCTTTATAGGTCTTAAAATAATCAAATGCTTTGTCCTTTGGTTTTAAGAGATACACATAGCAAAATCTGGTGGAGTCATCTATAAAAGTGAGAAAGTATCTTTTACCACCTTTTGTCAAAATTAGATTCATCTCGCACAGATCAGAATGAATAAGTTCTAGAGGTGCCAAATTCCTCGCTTCAGCAGCCTTGTGAGGCTTGCGAGGTTGTTTTGATTCAACACATACATGGCACCTAGACTTTTTGACCAAGTTAAATTTAGAAATTAGATTTAGATTTGCTAACCGCATAAGACAGCCAAAGCTTGCATGACAAAAACGTGAATGCCATAAATCTGACTCATCAAAAAAAAAATAACAGAATTCACCATTTTATTACACACATCATGCAATGATTAGCGGAACAAGCCTCCGCAGTCATATTCTTTACCAACAAAAGTACCATGTTTTGACACAACACATTTATTTGACTCAACAACAACTTTGTACCCATCTCGACATAGCATAGAAGCACTAACGAGATTCTTCTTGATAGAGGGAACATGTTGCACGCTCTTCAATGGCACCGTCTTTCACGAAGTAAACTTTAGAATGACCATACCAACACCAAGAACATGAGCACGCGACCCATTTCCCATTAACAAGGCGCTAGACCTCTCGACCTGGTAGGAAGAGAACATAGAGACATCAGCACACACATGAATATTGGCACCACTATCCATCCACCACTCAGGTGAATTACACACTGAAAGAACAAATGGTAAATAATTACCATACCTAGATGTTCCATCTCCAGTTTCAGTGGTTACAACATTTGCTGATTTCTTGTCCTGTGTGAACTTGCGATCAGGGCACTCTCTAGCCCAATATTGATCACTGCCACAAACAAAACATCCTCCCTTTCCCTTGTTATTGTTGTTGTTCTTCTTTTTAAACTATGCTATTTGAACAGGTTTATTTGTGTTCTCTTGTTTGTTCTGGTTTTTCTTCTTGGTAAACTTGCGGAAGTTTCTCTTTTGCGCCACATTAGCAGTAGAGGTCTCAACACCTTTTCCACTGTCCTTTGTTCTAGCCCTTTCCTCAACATCAAGAGTACCAATGAGCTCTTCCACATTGAACTCTTGTCTCTTATGTTTGAGAGAGGTAGCAAAGTCCTTTCAAGAAGGTGGCAACTTGGTGATTATACCGCCAGCCACAAACTTGTCAGGCAAAGGACAAGAAAAAAGCTCGAGTTCCTTAGCTAGTGCCTGAAACTCATGAGCCTGTTCCACTACAGATCAGTTCTCAACCATCTTGTAGTCATATAGCTGCTCCATGAGATACAGCTCGCTACCAGCGTCAGTTACTCCAAACTTTCCAACAAGTGCATCCCATAGCTCTTTCCCTATAGGAAGGATGATATAGCTTTTCTGGAATTTTGTATCAAGTGCACTAATTACTGCTCCTCGAAAGAGGTTGTCATCAGCCTTAAACAAGCACATATTTAGGGGGAGCATTCTACAAACTTAGAATTCAAAATTTGTGTTTTAAATCTTACTCTTATGTAAGCTTTAATTGTGTTGTCATCAATCACCAAAAAGGGGGAGATTGAAAGCTCTCTTGTGGGTTTTGGTGTTTAGATGACAACCCAATTAAAGGACTAACAAGTGTGCTAAGTGTTGAACAGGTGCTTAATGCAAAGCTAACAGGGTTCAACACAAGTTAACAGATGTGATGGTCCAAAGACAGAATTATCTCTAGATAATGGACATCACAAGAAATATGGACATTGCTTAAGTGAGACTTGATGTGCATAACTTGGAGACAACCAATCAAGCCAAGGATGGAAGCAAGAAGAGCTTCGAGGTACCGAGTGCATGGGAGAAAGTCAAAGAGACCAGGAACCCAAGGCCAGGGGTGAAGAAGAAGACTTGCAGAATCAAGGTTGATCGAGTTAAGAAGAGTTATGGTGCATCAAGGAATACTACATAAGGACATGACTTACAACCAATGAGGCAACATCTACAATTTTGTGGTGTAAGTCATAAGGCTCAAGATCAAGCTCAAAAAGTGAACAAGGTCACTGGAAGGAGAAGCAGTGTCAAAACCAGAACTGGAAGCAGCCCAAAAGACTTAAATGCACCTTGATCTTTAGTTTGGGTTGTTCCTAGTTTGAAGATATTCTATGTGACCTGTGCAGGATGTTGGAGCTCAGAAATGTCAATCTAGATCAAGTCAAGCTGACTTGTTGATTTATGAGTCCAACATCAATCTCAATCATGCCAAATGCTAAAGAAGTGAAAATCAAAGAGAAGGTATGTTTCTAGACTTAGTACATTGTTTTTTGTGTACTAATATATTTGTCTAAGTGTTAGAAACAGAGAAAATAAGAAAAGAAAAGAGATGCAAAAGGCTCGGCTGTGTACAGCCAAGACTCAGCTCAGTCTGGCACACTGGACTGTCCGGTGGTGCACTGGACAGTGTCCGGTGCGCCAGACTGAGCTCCGGTGAACAGACCGCTCTTGGGAGAAGTTTGGCGGCGTATGGCTATAATTCACCAGACTGTCCGGTGGTGCACCGGACTGTCTGGTGAGCCAACGGTCGACTATGCCAACGGTCGGCAGCGCGATCAGCGGGCGACGCGTGGCCTGAGCCAACGGATAGTTGGCACACCGGACTGTCCGGTGTGCACCGGACAGTGTCCGGTGAGCCAAGACGACTGTTGCTCCAACGGTCAGCTGAGCCCGATTTGGAAGGAGATCGTGCACCGGACATGCTACAGGACCTGTCCGGTGGTGCACCGGACTGTCCGGTGCGCCACCCGACAGAAAGCAAATATTGCCTTCCAAAATGAATTCCAACGGCTCCTAGGCCCCTTGGGTCTATTAAAGGGACTCCTAGGCGCCTCCAACAAGTACGAAGTGCAGCCAACAATTGTATACATCACTCGGATCAATTCTCTCTCTCCCTCTCGTGTATATCTCTTTAGTTTGTGTAGAGGCAAAGCTATAAGCCTTGAGAGAGTGGAGAAGTGCTGCTAAGAGCTAGAGCAAGGTCTAGAGCATATCGTTACTCTGCCGGAGTGCTGTCAAGAAGATTGTAAGCAGTCGCGGCTTTGTTGTAACCAAACTCAACATAGTAGAAGGCTCTATCTGTCATACTAACAGATCTGAGCAAACGGAGGAAGGAGTTGAAATAGACTCCAAGCCCAGGTGTGGCTAACTCCAACGAGGACTAGGCAAGCATTTCAGGCTTGGCCGAACCTCAGGATAAATCCCTGTGTCTGTGTGCTTCGCTCTGTATTGTGTGCTGACTCTCTGTCTTACTCACTTTTTATATCTGCACTTCAACACTTATCTATGGTACAAGTTATATTTGAAGTGCAGGGCATTTTGAGACAGGATCTTCTATTCTGCTGCAACCTACTCGAAGGGTCTTTCATTCCACTGTGATCTGGTCTTCGAGTAGAGTAAGAACTAAAGTTTTAAAGTGATAATTTTTATTCGCCTATTCACCCCCCCTCTAGGCGACATCGAGATCATGTTCCCGGGCAAAGGGAACTTTCAATTGGTATCAGAGCTAGGCCTCTCCAGTGTGGGCTTAGCCGTCCGGAGATGACGATGTCGTCACAAGAGGTAATTGTAGAACTTCTTTTAGGTGATGGTTCTAATTATAAATCCTGGTCTGTCTCTATTTATAATGCTTTCATGCATATTGATCCTGATTTGAGACAGATCTTTAGTAGAAGTATTTTTCCCTCCAAGTTTACTCAAAATCCTTCTAATGATGAACTAAGATGTCTATCTCTCAATCACCATGCTTGCAACATCTTAGTTGACTCACTTTCTAGAGGTGCCTATTTTGCCATCATGTGTAGTGATAGTGACTTATTTGTTGATGCCCATGATCTATGGACTAAAATTAAGTTGAAATTTTTTAAGTCCATATGCACTGCTTCTGCTCCCTCTATTGCTGGTAGTACTAACCTTTCAAAGGGAGAAGAAAATCGATGGCAACCAAACGATGAATCCACCTCATCGACAGGTTTGTCTTCCACTAGTTATACATGTCTTGTTGCTAACAATGAGAGTGGAGATGAAAGTGATGATGAGGAGGAATATGAGGATGAGGAGTCTACATCATCACAAGGTACATTTTCCTGTTTTTCTTCCACTGATAATAATGATAGGGAAAATGAGACCAGCGATGTGAAAGAAGGGGAGATTCGCCGGTTCTACACCCATCTCAACAAAGAAGACACAGCGCTCTTGGTTAAGCTGTTGAGAAGGAACAAGGAACAAGGCGAGACGCTTCTCAGGCTAGAGGAGACTCTAATCAAAACCAACGACAGCCTGAAGAAGATGACCAAAGAACATGAGGAGCTAAAGTGCTCTCATGATGATTTGGTCCAACGGTATGATTTAGTTTTAATTGAGCAAAGAAATAATGATAATGATTTATCTTGTGTTGCTCAACTTAAAATTGAAAATGCCATGCTTGAAAGGTAAGTAGAGTTGCTAAATTTAGAAAAGCTTGCTCTAGGTGAAAAGTATGATATGTTGTCATATTCTCATAATAAATTAGTTGATTACCATATCATGCTCGATATTGCTCATGAGGTAGTAATTTCTAGTTTAAACCCATGTGAACCTCATTCTTGCACATGTGCGCATTTAGATAATATATCATCATGTGCTAACCCTTGTTGCTCAAAAGAAAGCCAACTTTTGAATAAGCATCAAGCTGCAGGGGCAAAAAGAAAGTTGCTTAGGAACAAGAAACAAAGACAATTGAGAAGAAGATGCCATGCTCGACTTCCTCAAGATATTTACAAACATGTGGTGAATAAGCTTGAGGAAGAAGGAACCGAAGCAAGGGTCAAACTCCGCGAGAAAGAAGTTCCTAAAGCAATAAGTGGAGCAATCAACATGAACAAAGAAAAAGGTAAAGATTCAATTAGTCATGTAGTTTGCACTGATCATATCTCTATGTTTTCCAAGAGCAAAAAGAGAAGAGGAAAAAGGAGATGCTTTAAGTGCAATGAGTTAGGACACCTCATTGCGTCGTGTCCATACAATGACAAGAATAAAGGGATGAGAAGATGCTTCGGATGCAATGACACGGATCTGTCACACCCGGCTTTAAGGAACAAAGCCAGGTGCATCTCATACATGCGCCAAATAAGACAACATATATAATAACAGAGTGTATAGAGATAAATGTCACAATATAATCAGAGTATTTATTACATAGCAGAAGACTTATTACAAAATAAAAGAATAAATATAAAACGAACTAAGGATCATCGGCGCCAATGTCAACTTAGAAACGCCACCTAGATCAGATCAAGCTCCTCGATACTTGACTCCACTTGAAACCACCTGTTCTTCTCCTGTGGGGGGTGTGAGACAGCAAGGGTGAGCTCACACATGTTCATCGCTCAACAAGTTGTGGGGAATAATGTGGCATGAACTCACAAAGGTGGGAGATCATGTAAGGTGTAAGGCTTACCAAAGGGAATGGTTAAAGTTGAGCATTGCTTTTAAAGTTGGTCAAAATTTTATTAGCAGTTACTAAGTGTAAGTGAATACCAAACCATAATAACATAATAGAACAAAATTAATAATCCCATGCAAATGCAATGACAAATTGAGTTTAGGTTCCATAATTTAATCATCGGAGAGTCCTGAGCCGCTCATGACCGTGAGCTCGGCTAGTATACCAGTTTTACACTCTGCAGAGGTTGTACCCTTTACCCACAAGTCGTGTTTCCCATGTCGCCAGGGTTAGCTAGGCCCTTAGACACTACCGAGGTGAATGGCTAGGGATCCACTACGAGGCCTTTACAAAGTTCCACTAGCTTCCGAAAACCCGCTACAGTTTATGGGAAGAGCACTTGCAAGAATCCCCCGTCTGACCGCCATCGCAGCAAATCAACCCGAGAACCTCCTTGCATGCAACTCCCCTACTGCCCTTGCCCCTTTCAGGTAAGGTAGTCTTCCACTAGCATTCCTAATTAGTTAGCCAAGGGGTCCCATTCCTCCCTTGTGGTGGCACGTGTTTCTCAAGTTAAGCTCCATGTTCCAATTAACAATAATATAATGATCTTGTCATGAACATAAATAAAATAACATAATAACTGGAACATGGATATAATAAATGATTATCCCAAAACCATATAAAGCAATAGCAAACTACCCAAGTGTTTCAGGGGTAAACAAGGTAATGAGATAAACAATCTAGGGTGACCTATTGGGTCCCATCAAAATTAAACCTATGCATGGTAAATGATTATAAAGAACATTATTGGGTAACAAAAGTGAATCAAGGGCACAACTTGCCTGGGACTTGAGATTCCAGTTACCAAGGTGATTCTTCAAATCCTCGTGACCTCACGCTAGTCGTAGCAATACAAACAAACATGGTATAGATAAAATCAACATCACACCAAACATAAGTACAAACTGAATAAGAATATTCTACGCGTTGCTACGAGATCGTGGGAATGAGAACCACTAAAATCGGAGTTAGGGTTATTAAGTTATGATTTCCTGGAGTTATTTAATGCCTAGAATAGAGTTATTCATGTGGATAATTTTAAAACAAGCTTCATGGTTAGACAAAGATACCAGGTGATAAATAATATTTAAACAAAATAAATGCCACTGGAATGAATCAATTTAGAGTTATATATTTTAAGTTATGAATTTCTAAAGGTTTTATGTGTTTTGTACAATATTAAATAGAATATAAATTTTATTGTAACATTCCTATCAAAATAGTGGTACTAATTGATAAACCATAATATTACAAAATTATAGGATCTGGAATGGATTAATTTGGACATCATATGAATTTTACATGAATTAAACAAATTCTATCAATTATTTTCATATAGAAATTCATTTCCTAAATGATTTTATATGTTTTTCTCACTGTTTGGACTGATCCTCAAATTCTAGAGACAATAGGGGCTAATCTACTAAAATTCCCGAGACTCAGGTTTCTGTATACTGGACGGCAGGTTGATTCTTATGAAGTTCAGGGGCTCATAAGAAAAAGCACGCAGCGAAAGGGTAAGGTCGATGCAGGACCGCCCGATCCTAATCCAACCGTCCGAATTGATCCCAACCGAACGTATGTGCGACGTCTAATCTGAGCCCTCCATTAGCCGATCAACGATGCCCACGACGCTTCCCCCACCTGACACAGAGTTGCGGCAGTGTCGCTCAAAAGCACGGCGGAGCATCGCCGGCGGACACGCAATCTGATGCCCGGACGCCCCAAACCTAAATTTGACCGGTGCTAAACCTAGAGGGGATAATGGCGAACTCGAATAGAGCACATACCGCAGATGGAGGTCGATGGGACGAGCAGGCCACGGTGAATGGCGGCCTGGCCGGTGAAGGGGAGTTCCGACGTGCGATTCCAATGCATCCAATCATCCATGCCACACGAGTAAGCACTAGATCCGTGCGGTATAAACCGGTGAAGATCCTTGACCGCAAGCCGAGGCCGAAACAGCGACCGGGTCATGGATCCATGGCGGCGGTGGCGTCACTCTCTCTCTCTCTCCTCTCGGCGTTCTTCTCCCTGCGCTCCCCGCGAGATTGGTGTGCACGGTGGTGTATGCGGCGCAAGAGGCGGTGTGGTGGACCGGGCCTATGCATTTATGCCCCCCCCCCCGGGGAGCAAGGAAACGACCCTGGCGACCTCCTAGCCGAGAGAATCGGTCCAGGCTCAACGAACTGGGGAAGAAGACCGGCCTAGAGAATGGGCCCCACGCGACAGAGTCACGGCAGAGAGACAGGCGCGCGCGACATGAAGAGAGGGGCATCGGGTCCCGCCTGGCGGTGAAACCCGCACACAGAGATGCTGACGCACGGGCCCGTTGTGTCAGTGACTCTAGACGAGAGGGAGGCTGTGCACGCGGCAGCTGGGCCGAGGGGAATGAGGGCAAGTGGGCCGGTTCTGTGATTTGAGCCCAAAGCGCCAAACAAGTCTTTTTCTTTTCTTCTTCCTATTTCTTTTCTTTCATATTTTGTATTTCCATTTTGAATTCAAATTCAAATCTTGAATTTAAGTGCAAACAAGGTTCAAATTTAAAGTATATTTAAGTACTCAAACAAAACTCCAATTTGTTATACATGGTTTATTTTATTCTATATATCCATTATTTACTTATTTTTCTCTACATAATATTTATTTTCTTCTCTTTTCTAATTTCTAGGATTTCTTTTAGATATCAAATTCCACTTTGGACTTTAATATATTTCTTGTCACACTGTTTTTATATTGTCACAAAATGCACACAAAATAAAATCCCAGCATGATGCATAATTTGGTGGCATACCTTTTATTAATTATTTGTTTTTTTAAATATGGTGTTCACATGAAATGACAAGTAGGTTCAACCCACACATATAAAGTGAAATTGTTTCTCCTTTTAGATTATCTCTTACAAATTACAAATTGGGTATTACAGGATCATATGATCACTTCATGTCCACTCATGAAAAATCAAGCATGTGCACTCTCCGGGATGACCCCCACCAAGAAAGAAGACAAACAGTAAGCGTCATGTCGAGTTAAGCGACGCTTCTGCTACATGTGTGGTGAGCATGGTCATCTATCCAAGGTATGTAAAAAGGGTAAGGTTCCTAAGCAAGTAAATTTATCTCAATCTTATTCGCTTAGGAGACCCAAACCATACACTTGTGCTAGATCAGTAATGAGATCACCTAGATCTAGCACAATTGCTATTTGGGTACCAAAGGCTTTTTTGGATGATTGTTATGGACCCATCCCGAGATGGGTACCAAACTGTGTCACTAGATCATGCAGGTGCCTCGAGATGGACTGGAGACCATGGGAAAGCTTAAGATGGTTAATTCAAACTATATGCTTAAGCTGTCAATTTCTATTGTCTATTTATTGACCCAAGGTTGAATTATTGTGCAATCCTAATCCCATGTTCATCTCAAGTTAAATAAGTTGTAGAGGTCTTTAATCATTATTGGTGAATCAAGCAAAGGACCTTGATGAGAATATGCAACTTGCTCTCCAAAGGACGGTACCCGTGTATCTTAAGTACATTATTGCAAATCAGTATTGCTCTTAAGTTTGATTATTGTGCTACCTGTCCTTGGAGTAGTTATGCTTTTGAGATTGCCTGTGTTGAATACCTTTCAATCAATGGTTCATGATTTCCAAAATCATAATAATGCTTGCTTAATCATGATTGTGCGTTCTAGATGTTATATCTTTTGAATCATTCAATGGGTAGCTTTTCATTTGATATATTCACCATGATTAACTCTTTGTGTGTTCATGGATAAACCTGTATCTTTTTGTAAGTCATGCTATATGGTTTTCAATGATTAACCTACGTGCAAGCATGACATTTAGTTTAGTCTATGTTCACATGATTACCCTAGTTTGGTACTGTGTGTATACCAAATCCATGTTGTGCCTCTAATGCACCCTCTTGAGCTATGAGGTGCATGAGCAAAAGGAGCCCTAAATTGGTGACAACAAGTGCTCTCGTGACAATTCAGGAAAAGGCAAAGGTATGAAGAATGGAACTATGTAATTGAACATCCTAAAGTTCTGGTGATCGTGATCATAGTTATGTTCTTGCCTTTCAATTGACAGTATCTTGGCTTAGGCGCTTTATGCCTTAAAATGTTGTCTCTTTTGGTGTACTTAAAATGAAGTACTTCTTAATCTTGGTGTGCTTAGACATTGTGCTTTATATGCATGATCTTGTTATTTTTCATTTAATATATGGGTTGCAAGGTCAACATGCGAGAAGTGTGCCTAGGTTGTTTTTAAATGTTATATATCTTGAGGCATGCATTATTTCCACTGGTCAAGTTGTATTATGGCATCTATTCAATTGGTATCCTTGTGTGATACAATTGATATATTATGCCTAGACCAAGGCATGTTGTGATCCCCTCTAGTTCTGAGGATGCTAGAATGTGCAAAATGCAAGTCATTCAAATACTTGATGCACAACTTTAGGGGGAACACACATAACTTGTGTCTTTTGAGACTAATTGTTTCTTGAGTGATCTTGTATAGTCTCAAGGTGAAAAAGGGAAGATGAGCAAGAAATGGAGCAATCGGGACTTGGGTACCTCCATAAGTCAAGTATTTGGTATCTTAAGTTGTGAGTAATTGCATCTTTATAGATTGCTCATGCTCTATAATATTTGGTGATACTAGATGCTTATCTTTAAATATCATGGAACTATAACAGTAATGATTTTTCAATTGGTAGCCGTGGTAGTGTGCTTCAATTGATATCTTTTGGTAATCACTAGAGTAGAAGCTTCATATTGTGCCACAATACTATAACTTGTTCTTAGTCTGGTGTCTTAGCAACAAGAAAAGGTCAGGATAAAGGATCAGGCACAAGTGTGAAGGAGCTTCCTAGAGATTAAACTCTCAAAATAGAAAGTACATCACAATAGGGTAAAGGTACAAAAGGAAGTGTTGACCTTTTGCGTATTTGTATCTTAATTTTCCTCCAATGCTTGTGTTGCATATGTCTACTGTGTAAGGGGGAGTAATGTTAGTGTGTTGTATTTTACCTGCTAAATACTATGTTGTCCCTTGACATCATCCTATGTTCTTGCTTGAATATGGTTTTGGTGTTTGATGTCAAAGGGGGAGAATTTTTGTGCATTAAAGCTTAGGTGGTTTCCTTATGCTCAAGGGGTTTCCTTGGTTTCCCTTGGTCTTAAGGAAGAATGTGTTAGTTTGTTTGATAATTCTATGCTTCTTGTTGTATTATATGGTGATAATGCAAAATTAGTGCTTCCGTTGATATAAATCAATTAATATCTACTGTATGCATCCTGTAATAGATATTCATGTGGTTCTGGTGCTTTAAAATTGTTTTAAATTGGTATCTTAATTGTGAATAGTGGTAGGTTGATATTCCTGTGGTATATCCACTCAATTGATTAGTGTTTAACTCTAATTCTGTGCATATGTTTAATTATCTACAATGCATCCCACAGGTGCTAAGGTGTAGTAATGCTTCATTTTAGCATAAGTATGTGCAATTTGGCATATAAGGCCAAAATTAAGATTTTGATGAAAGCACATATTTAGGGGGAGCATTCTACAAACTTAGAATTCAAAATTTGTGCTTTAAATCTTACTCTTATGTAAGCTTTAATTGTGTTGCCATCAATCACCAAAAAGGGGGAGATTGAAAGCTCTCTTGTGGGTTTTGGTGTTTAGATGACAACCCAATTAAAGGACTAACAAGTGTGCTAAGTGTTGAACAGGTGCTTAATGCAAAGCTAACAGGGTTCAACACAAGTTAACAGGTGTGATGGTCCAAAGACGGAATTATCTCTAGATAATGGACATCACAAGAAAGATGGACATTGCTTAAGTGAGACTTGATGTGCATAACTTGGAGACAACCAATCAAGCCAAGGATGGAAGCAAGAAGAGCTTCGAGGTACCGAGTGCATGGGAGAAAGTCAAAGAGACCATGAACCCAAGGCCAGGGGTGAAGAAGAAGACTTGCGGAATCAAGGTTGATCGAGTTAAGAAGAGTTATGGTGCATCAAGGAATACTACATAAGGACATGACTTACAACCAATGAGGCAACATCTACAATTTTGTGGTGTAAGTCATAAGGCTCAAGATCAAGCTCAAAAAGTGAACAAGGTCACTGGAAGGAGAAGCAGTGTCAAAACCAGAACCGGAAGAAGCCCAAAAGAGCTAAGTGCACCTTGATCTTTAGTTTGGGTTGTTCCTAGTTTGGAGATATTCTATGTGACCTATGTAGGATGTTGGAGCTCAGAAATGTCAATCTAGATCAAGTCAAGCTGACTTGTTGATTTATGAGTCCAACATCAATCTCAATCATGCCAAATGCTAAAGAAGTGAAAATCAAAGAGAAGGTATGTTTCTAGACTTAGTACATTGTTTTTTGTGTACTAATATATTTGTCTAAGTGTTAGAAACAGAGAAAAGAAGAAAAGAAAAGAGATGCAAAAGGCTCGGCTGTGTACAGCCAAGACTCAGCTCAGTCTGGCACACCGGACTGTTCGGTGGTGCACCGGACAGTGTACGGTGGTGCACCGGACAGTGTCCGGTGCGCCAGACTGAACTCCGGTGAACAGACCACTCTCGGGAGAAGTTTGGCGGCGTATGGCTATAATTCACCGGACTGTCCGATGGTGCATCGGACTGTCCGGTGAGCCAACGGTCGACTATGCCAACGGTCAACAGCGCAATCAGCCGGTGACGCGTGGCCTGAGCCAACGGATAGTTGGCACACCGGACAGTGTCTGATGAGCCAAGACGATCGTTGTTCCAACGGTCAGCTGAGCCCGATTTGGAAGGAGATCGCGCCGAACATGCTACAGGACCTGTCCGGTGGTGCACCGGACTGTCCGGTGCGCCACCCGACAGAAAGCAAATATTGCCTTCCAAAATGAATTCCAACGGCTCCTAGGCCCCTTAGGTCTATTAAAGAGACTCCTAGGCGCCTCCAACAAGTACGAAGTGCAGCCAACAATTGTATACATCACTCGGATCGATTCTCTCTCTCCCTCTCGTGTATATCTTTCTAGTTTGTGTGGAGGCAAAGCTATAAGCCTTGAGAGAGTGGAGAAGTGCTGCTAAGAGCTAGAGCAAGGTCTTGAGCATATCGTTACTCAACCGGATTGTTGTCAAGAAGATTGTAAGCAGTCGCGGCTTTGTTGTAACCAAACTCAACATAGTAGAAGGCTCTATCTGTCATACTGACAGATCTGAGCAAACGGAGGAAGGAGTTGAATTAGACACTACAGGAATCCTATTGATTCCCGTCGGCCAGGGTAATTCCCGTCGGCCAGGGAGAAAACCGACGGGGATAATGTAACTCCCGTCGGCTAAAACGCAGCCGACGGGAGTTAACTTAACTCCCGTCGGCCAGAAAGTAGGCCGACGGGAGTTAACTTAACTCCCGTCGGCCAGAAAGTAGGCCGACGGGGATTACTTAACTCCCGTCGGCCAGGGAGAAAACCGACGGGGATTAACCGTTTATGAGCGCGGGTTCGCCCGCGCGGACGCATTCTGTCTGTCTGTCTTCCCAAGCGCCGCGCCCAACACCCGCCGCCGCCATCGCCTAGAGCTCCGCCGCCGCCGCGCCAAGACCCGCCGCCCGCCGCGCCTCCCCACCGCGCCTCCCACCGCCGTCGCTCCGACCCCGCGCGGCCCCAGCAGCCCCCGCCCCTGCCCCGTCCGGCGCCGCCCCTGCCCCTTCCACCGCCGCCGCCGCGACTCCCGTACCGGCCCGGCGCCGCCCCTAACGGCCGGCCGACCACCACGCCGCCCCGGCCTCCTCCGCCGCCGCCGCAATAGCCTCCCCCGTCGGCCTCCTCCACCGCCGCCCATCGCTCCGACCGGCTCTCCAAGCACCGCCGCAGCCCCAAGTCCGCCGTCGCCTTCGAGAGCCTCCACGAGTGCCGCCGCCGGTCCCGACCGCTTCCCCGAGCGCCGTTGCCGCCTTGTCGTTGAGGTATACATCCTAAATTGTGAATACGAGTGTGATTATAATAGCTAAATATGTGTGTAGATGTTTATTTTCGTCGGTTTTTTATGGCCGACGGGAGTTAAGTTTCATGTGATTAGAATTAATTTAAAATTGTTAATTGTTTATTGATTAGATTTAACTTATAATATTAGGATGTATGAAGGTTTCGATATTGATAAATTTGATGCTATTGTTAATAAATTTGATGTTCTAAAAATTTTATTTAATTTAATGGATTTAATGTTGCAAATATTGTTTATTTTCGTCGGTTTTTATGGCCGACGGGAGTTAACTGTAATGCGATTACAATTTATTTAATATTGGTATTTGTTGTAAATTTGATGTTCTGGAAATGTTGCAAATATTGTTTATCTAAATTTGGATGTTGCATTATTGTTAATTAATGAATATCATGTTATTGTGTTGAAGGTGATGTTATGTATATATATATATATATATAGTTTTACTACTTACCTATAGATGTATGTGTGACGTGTACAAACATGAATGTCTCACACACACTCTTTACTCGTACACACAGCCACAATAATGGGTGATAGACGTGATTGGATGTATGAAGGTTTCAAGAAGGGTGGGTGTCACACAAGTGAATGGTTTGCCAAGACGCAGATGTTTCTGGACCATGCAGCTGCTTTGTCACAAATAGATAATATTAGGTGTCCATGCAATAAATGTAGAAATATGACGAGCCACACCAAGAGGCAGGTCACACTACACCTGTGTTCGCATGGTTTCGTGCCAGGCTATAAGGTCTGGTATCTCCATGGTGAAGATGTTGAACAAGCAGCAGAAGTAGAAGTTGATGACGGTGAAGATGATGTTGATAGGATGGACCAGATGCTTGAGGATCTGCAGCCTGAACTGGCACCAGATCATCATGATTCACCTACACCGGAGGTTCAGAAGTTCTTCGACCTTCTCAAAGCGTCAGAAGAGCCTCTTCACGGGCACACTGACGTGACCGTACTGGAATTTGTGACCCGGCTGATGTCAATCAAGTCCAAGTTTGCATTCTCAATTAATTGTTACAAGGAGCTTGTGGATTTGATTAGCGAGGTTCTTCCTACGGGTCACAAGATGCCGAAAGACATGTACCAGTCCAAGAAATTGCTTGAAGGTCTTGGTATGGAGTATGAGAAGATTGATGTTTGCCAAGACAACTGTATGCTTTTTTGGAAGGAACATGACAGAGAACAGAAATGCTTAAAATGTGGGAAGTCGAGGTACGTGGAGCTTGTAAATGAAGATGGGGAGAAGGTGGTGACAAAGGTTGCACATAAACAGCTTCGGTACATGCCTCTCACTCCTAGAGTGAAACGTTTGTTTCTCTCGAGGAAGACCGCTATGCACATGAGGTGGCATAAAGATTGTACGGACAGACAAGATGGGTTAATGGTGCACCCGTCAGATGGTGATGCATGGAAGGCTCTTGACAAATTTGATCCAGATTTTGCCAGCGATGCAAGAAACGTTCGTATCGGCTTGGCAACTGATGGTTTCACGCCGTTCAATATGACCGCTGCGTCGTATTCATGTTGGCCTGTCATTGCCATACCGTACAACCTTCCACCTGCTCTTTGCATGAAATATGAGTTTATGTTCCTATGTCTTGTTATACCTGGTCCTGAGCATCCTGGCGTACGCCTCAATGTGATGCTTCAACCACTGATTGAAGAGTTGAAGAAGCTATGGCAAGGTGTGGAAGCCTATGACTGCTTCAAGAAGCAGAAATTCAATCTTCGTGTTGCATATCTGTTCTCGGTTCATGATTTTATGGCGTATGGTATTTTCTCTGGATGGAGCGTGCATGGTAGATTGACGTGTCCTTATTGTGCTAAAGATACAGATTGTTTTCGTCTTAGTGCTGGTGGCAAGATATGTTACTTTGATTGCCATAGATGTTTTCTACCCTTCAATCACCCCTTCAGAAGGCAGAGAAAGGAATTTAGGAAGGGCACCATCGTCACGAAGGGACCGCCCAAGCGACGTAGTGGGATAGAAATTACAGAAGAGCATATGAAACTTGTCCTAGACGAGAGTGGGAAAAGGTATCAAGGTTTTGGTGAGGAGCATAACTGGACTCACATATGTGGCTTGTGGGAGCTTCCTTATGCTAAGTCATTGATTTTGATGCACAACATCGACGTCATGCATCAAGAGAGTAACTTTTGCCAAGCCCTCATAAATACATGCATGGATTTCCCTGATAAAACGAAAGACAATGACAAGGCACGCATGGACTTAGCAGTGATATGTGATCGTCCAACCCTGGTGCTTAGAGAAAACAGAGGCAAACCAAAAGCTGACTATTGTCTGAAATCTAAGCAACGGAAAGAAGTGATGAAGTGGATGAAGGATATTAAATTCCCCGATGGTTATGCCGCTGGTTTTAGAAGATCTGTGAACTTGAAGACAATGAAGATGAATGGACTGAAGAGCCATGACTTCCACATAATTATGGAGAGGCTCATGCCTGTAATGTTTCGTGGGTACATTTCTGAAGCTGTGTGGAAAACGTTAGCTGAAGTTAGCTATTTCTACAGACAGTTGTGTGCTAAAGAAATCAGAAGAGATGTGATGGAACAGCTGGAGAAAGAGGCACCGGTGCTTTTGTGCAAATTGGAAAAAATATTTCCACCGGGTTTCTTCAATCCTATGCAGCATCTCTTTATACATCTTCCATATGAGGCTAAGGTCGGTGGTCCTGTTCAGTATAGGTGGATGTTTCATATAGAAAGAGCATTAAAGAAGCTTAGAGCAATGGTGGGCAATAAGGCAAGAGTTGAAGGATGTATTGCAGAACAATTTAAACTAAAGGAGGTAGCACACTTCACAAGTTGTTACTTTGCAGAAGAACATAATGTATTTGCTCGAAAGAAAAGGTACCATGATGATGAACGAGAGATGCCTCCTTGTAGTGATCTTTCGATTTTTCAGACAAACGGCAAAGCCGTTGGTCCACCCAAGGCATATCACCTCAGTATGGAAGAACGGAAGTCTGCTTTACTGTACATGTTCACGAATATGCCTGAGGTGGAGAAATACTTTGTGTAAGACTTATTTTCTTAAACTGTAAATGGTATGACCCGAAGTATTATAGGACCGAATTTGGGATGACACAGATCCAACCTGAGAAATTGCTTCAAGGACACGACACGTATATCCTTGCCCATCAAGCAGACCAAGTTTATTTCTCGACATATCCATGCAAAAAGTTGTCTAAATGGAGGGTTGTGTACAATGTAAATCCCCGCGAACGCCTATACACTCCTGGTGAGGACGAATATCAAATTGGTCACCTTGAGCAGGTTGATGAGGTGTTTCAAGAAGAAGAGTTGCCAACTAGTTTTCATATTGATCCTGCACCGGCATTAGATTCACTAGTCGCAGACGTTAACGACTTAACTTTTCCGGAGAGGCGGAGAAGACAACCTGTTAGGAGAAAAGTTACATGGCGACCTCTGCATAGAAGAGAACAAATAGATCCTGATTTTGATGATATTTAACAAGTAAAGTTGTTTTGTTATTTCATTTGTTTATATTTTAAGTATTATGTCATTTTTGATGCACTAATGAATAATTTCTTATTTTTTATGCAGGATGCCGCCAAAATCAAAGAAGTCAGTGAAAGGGTTGTTCAAGGGCCTGGGCCTTTTTTAGGGCAGTTCTTCGAGCAGCAGCAGACGTCGAGAGCTGTTGAGCGCGGTACATGGAGATGAGGTAACATATCTTGTACAAATAAATTTGTTTACAAATTTACAAATAAATCTTGAGTTGTATGTACCAGGATGAGCAGCACACAGAGGAGCAGCACATTGAGGAGGAGCAGCACAATGAGGCTGAGCAGCACAATGAGGAGGTGGAGCACATTGAGGAGGTGGAGCACGTGACATGGGACCAGGCCGCACAGCATCACCAGCCATGGGACCAGTGGGACCACCAGAGAGAGCAGCAACAGGCGTGGGACCAGTGGGGCCAACAGGGCGAACCGGCTGACAACCCGATGGATGATGGCTCGGGAGGCTCTTCAGCGACACGCACACGTCGCTCAAGAAAAAGCCACTCAGTAAAGCCTCGTCACGCGATAGAGCGAGAGGCTGATAGGACTTTAATCATGCCACATGGAGATCGGTGAGTGTAATATATTAACTTATCTCATATAACTATTATGTGTATTGTTAATGTTTTTGTGTAATGCAGGAATTGGGAGGACCTGTCCTTTGACGGCAAGGGACACCACACTCAGGTTAACCTTACGTTGGGTTCTCTTTGCCGCCTTCACTACCCTGGTATAGTGAAGGTGTCAAACGGTGATACCGAGGATGAGGTGCTCGTCAGTACCTGGGACGAGTACAAGTTTAAAAAGGAACGAAACCACACCGACAGACAGGGACTTGTGCGTAATGACTTTTGGGTATGAATTCTTTATTATTTTTGTTATGTTTCTTAATATTGTAAATCTATGACTTATACCATTGTATTTGTATTCTTTATGTTGTAGCTTCGATATCGGTTGCCTGACGGAGAGGATTACATGGGGCACGCTGAACGTGTCTTCCAAAACAATGCAAAGAAGCTGGTGAAGGATGCCATATACTATGCGAGAATTCAGGCTACAAACCTGTATTTTCAAAAGCATCCGGAAGAAGCAGGCCCCTTGACTAAAAAGGAAGGGTCGTCAAAGATATATTTGACTGAGGATCAATATCGTGAGGTTAGTATTCAATTTGTTTTACCCTTTATATTTATTGTTGTGATTGATAATATGTAACATTGTGTGTGTGCAGGTGATGGTTCCATGGATGGCGCCCGTGCCTGATGCGTACTATGCTTGGTGTCGATATTGGGCTTCCGAAGGCTTCCAGAAAGCGTCAGCGCATCACAGACAATGTCGAGGAACCAATCCTAACCACAAGTTTGGCGGTGACGACATGATACGAAAAGCTAAAAGAATGGTAAGTTTGATCTATCTATGTCGATCAGCAAATAATACGATTGCTTATGAATGTTTTTTGTTTATACAGGAAGCTACGAGTGGCCAAAAGCCTAGTGACATTGAGGTCTACCAGGAGGGCCACAAAGGACCAGACCCGAACAACCCTGACCAGCTCTGCAGCCAGACAGCCACGGATCGCTTGGTGAGTTTTGGCTCAAAAGTTCAAACGTTCAAAGTATATAAATTCTTGCATTTGTAAGGTTGTCAATGATGTATAGGCGGCATATGGGGAGGAGATGGTTCGTCGCCATGGCCCTGACTTCGACTGGCGCCATGAACCGGTGGATCCCTCGGTGGTGTACGCAAGTGGTGGTGGCAAAGCGCATGGACGGTAAGCTCTAACTTATGAAATTATATGGTTGACACTAAATTGACTATACAATAATCACATTTTTTGAATAACTTATAGATACGCACTCTTCGACGGATTCATTGACTCGTCGTCGGTGAGATCTCAGAGGACGGGTTCATCTTCCCGTAGCTCATGCTCTCGTCGACCGAACGAGCAGGAGTTGGAGATTATGAGGATGCGCGAAGAGATGAGACAACAACGCGAATTTATGGAAGCTTGCAATGCTCATAATCAAGCGATGTATCAAGTGAGTACACATAATCCGAACTCTAAATTATTATATTTCAATACAACATCTTCGGTAGTAACACATATGTGTTTAACAGTTAATGCAACAACAAGGCATGACATCAAATTTTCCACCGCCACCACAATGGAGCCAATTTGCAAACACACCAGTTCCACCACCACAGTTCACCACCCCTCCGACACATATACCTGCACCTGGAGATAGGGTACGTTTGATAACTCTCCATTAATTTATACACTTGTATACTTTTTGATATTTGCATTTAACGTGTTGATATTTGCTAACTTGCATAGGTTACGCCTGAAGCGGGTGGCAGTGGGTCTGATCCAGCAGCAGGGACTGGATTTGTTGACTCGCTCTTCGCGTACCCTCCTCCTGGTGGTGAAGGCGGCAGCGGTCAAAGCTCTAACCACCCAAGTGGTGGTTATCTTTAAACACTTAAACTCGTGCTCGTTATGTTTTTAACTCCTGGACGTTATGTTTGTGTAAACACTCTCGTATCTGAAATGTTTGTGATGTGTGAATTATATCAATGTGTTTGTGATGTGTGATGTCAATGATGTGTGATGTCAATGCGTTTGTGATTTATATGTTTATGTGATATGTTTTGTCATATGTTTGTGATATATATGTTTTGTGTATGTTATGTGTGAGAAATATCTAATTTGGTGTTGCTGTTGCAGAAATATAGGTTAACTCCCGTCGGCCCAGTTAATTCCCGTCGGTTTGACCATAGCCGACGGGAATTGACTATTACCTCCCGTCGGCCCAGATAATTCCCGTCGGCTGACCTGGCCGACGGGAATTAATTAGTAACTCCCGTCGGCCAGGTCAGCCGACGGGGATTAATTAGTAACGCCCGTCGGTTGTAGAGCCGACGGGAATTAGCCCTTATTCCCGTCGGCTCGATTTTGGCCGACGGGGATTACGTATTCCCGTCGGCGGCCGACGGGAATAACCGTATCCCCGACAAGGGACGCCTGGCGGCTGACAACCGACGGGAATAAGGGCTAAACCGACGGGAATTACTTATTCCCGTCGGTTTAGTGCTTATTCCCGTCGGTTCCTGGCCGACGGGAATTAACTGTTTTCCTGTAGTGAGACTCCAAGCCCAGGTGTGGCTAACTCCAACGAGGACTAGGCAAGCATTTCAGGCTTGGCCGAACCTCGGGATAAATCCCTGCGTCTGTGTGCTTCGCTCTGTATTGTGTGCTGACTCTCTGTCTTACTCACTTTTTATATCTGCACTTCAACACTTATCTGTGGTACAAGTTATATTTGAAGTGCAAGGCATTTTGAGATAGGATCTTCTATTCTGTTGCAACCTACTCGAAGGGTCTTTCATTCCACTGCGATCTGGTCTTCGAGTAGAGTAAGAACTAAAGTTTTAAAGTGATAATTTTTATTCGCCTATTCACCCCCTCTAGGCGACATCCAGATCCTGTTCCGGGCAAAGGGAACTTTCAATTTTCTATGTCATTTTAATTCTATAAATTAACATTATGATGATGACATATAAAATATAATTAATCATGGAAATCATGATATCAAATATATACATAACAATATTTAACATGAGAACATAAAGCATATGAATCATATAGATCATATAAATATAATAAGCATATAAACTGATGGAACAACTGAAAATAAACAGATAGCAACATAAACAGCATGACTGTAAAATTTTAACAAACAGATATAATGTATTGCTAGTATGAACAGACATCAGACATGTTATGATATAATAAGACAGAATATATGAGATGAATTCATGGTTACATACGAAACAATAGACATGAACATATGAAACATATATAATCTAGAGAACGTAAAACAGTAAGGAGATGAAACGATCATACCCTCCCATGCGTTCGGAAGATTCAGATCATTGTCCAACTTCTCTTGTCATTTCGCCAGGAAGAAGAAGATGTTTACCAGTGATGAAGATAACGACGGATGTTCGGGCAGTCACGTAGACGCTCCCCAAAAACCTAATTGTCGATCTCCCGTGCAAGGTCTCGAACAGCAAGGGCTTCGGAGGCACCTGCCCTCTCGCTCCTTTGTGCGCGTAGAATTACGAGATGAAAATACCCACACTTACGGCTGGACTGTGATTTTGGAATGGTTCTACTCGCGTACCAAATGGCAGGAGTTCTCCCCTACTTAACTTTTCGCGGAAGGGAAGCTCAAGGAGAAGGGTCGCATGCGGCAGTTCAAGAGACATGCAACTCTGTCTGCCTCGCCTCGCCTCGCCACGCCCGGCCTGAGCCCGGCCCGACCGGCGGCGCGCGCGTGTGGCACGCACTTATTCATTTCTTGACTTCTCAAATTAAGTGGAATAATTCCCACCATATAAGTCAAGCCAACGACCCTTGGACTTCCAATATGGTACTATTGGTATTCTCCACCATTACACACCATAGAGTGTATAAATAGGTCAAGCCATAAAAGATCCAACAAAAGGTACCGATCCCACATGTTAGTCTTGGGTCCACCTGTAAGTAACATTTGAATCTTTTACACTTCTCGGAGCTAGAACGAGCGATCCCACTTGTAAGGGCGAGCGGTCACACTTGTAAGGACGGTAATGGACAGAATAGGTCCGTAAGTTTAATGTTGAGTACTGTGTGTAGGGTAGGTGGGAGGGTAAAACTGAGTAGAGAAATGAGTGAGAGGTAGATCTGAGTAAAGTGTACAGACTAGTGGGAGTGGGAGAAGTGTAAAAATTCCTAAAATATAGGGTGCAAAACTTTTAATCCGTAGATAGAAACACTTTTAGACATAAAGGGTAAAGTTAGACTTGCTTATAGTTTTAATTCATGCAAAAAATTAGAGAAACTAAATTCACCTTCGTGGACATCTTGATCATTTTAATATAGATTCTAAAATAACCTCATGCATTCATCTCTGTGATAGATCCTCTTGAAAGGTGTTTCCAGGTATGGCAATGGGGAATTTCCTTCCGGATGCACTAATGGCCTCTTGCTCTAGTCGACGGCGACGAGGGAGTCGTGGATATAGGATACCAGGCATGGGCGACGTGATGCGACGATGGCTGGCGAGTGAGCACCGGTCGACTTGTTGCCGGGCATCCGAGCGACGACGATGCGTACATGGCAGGAGTAGGCGAGTAGCAGCACGCAGCACGTAGGTTGACCGGCAACGCACCGGCTTGGGTAGCCCGGCGGGCGGCGAGTGATAGGCATGGCAACGAGCTTGACTGGCTGGCAAAGACGAGCGGCTAGCTGTGGACTGTGGCAAGCGCTGTGTGAGAGCCGCGTGTGGTGTGCCACTGTGCCGTCAGGGCGCGTGGCGGTGGCCGGTGGATGAAATTGCAAACTCAACTAGCTATGGGTTGTGGTTGCGTGAGAGATAGGACTTTTGATTTTTGAAATTTTAGCATCTCCGGCAGACTAGTTTTTCTAGGTAGAATTGGGTACTTCAGGTACCGATAGGTTTGACCCGAAATTTTCTTAATAATTTCGGGTACCAGAAGTTGCTACCCTAATTGTTGTTTGGGTTGTTGAGGTTCAAGTTATTTGGGTTCGAGTTTGGGTATTTTGGATTCGAGCTTCAGGTATCGGGTTTTCTGCCCACCCCCCAGCGTCAATCGTTCCTTGTTCGTCGTTGAAGGTCTAGACCCTCGAGGATTTGTACTCTAGCTCTGTGGATAGGACCGCCTCCACGCTGATGTAATGAAGAAAGGTGTACATGCTACCACTCTGGAGGGCTTGGTACGCAAGCTTCAGAGGACAGCCGGTAACTCAACGACCCATTGTTCCACGAACTTCTTCAGTTTATCAAAGATTCATGGCTTAAGGCCTTGCAGGATCAAGTTGTTGGCACGCTCGACTTGGTTGTTGGTTCGTGGGTGTGCCACAGTAGCCCAGTCGACGTGGATGTTGAACTCATCACAGGTCTGAAGGAAAGGTTCACAGGCGAAATGGGTCCCATTATCAGTTATGATGGAGTTAGGGACCCTGAACCGATACACGATATCGCGGAAGAACGAGACTGCCTCCGATGACTTGAGCTTCTTGATTGGTCTCGCCTTGATCCACATGGTGATCTTATCCACCGCGACGAGCAAGGGGTGTAGCCCTTGGGCGCCTTATTGAGGGTTTCTGACCAAGTCCAACCCCCAGACCGTGAAGGGCCAGGTGATAGGGATGGTTTGTAGGGCTTGTACCGACATGTGTGTCTATCATGCATAGTACTGGCGGTCCTTGCAAGTTCGGATGACCTGCTTGACATCTGACATGGCAGTCGGCCAGTAGAAGCATTGTCTGAAGGCTTTCCCAACGAGGGATCTGGGGGTCACGTGGTGACCGCATGTCCCCCCCATGCATGTATGTGAGCAACAGTCACCCTTCTTCGATCGAGACACATCTCTGCTTGATCCCCGAGGCGCTCTTTTTGTAGAGCGCCTCGTCGACAAGCACAAAGGATATAGCTTTGTGATCTAGTCGTCTGGCTTCCATCGCATCTTCCGAGAGAGCCCATCAGAGAGCCTACCGATGAGCAGTTGGTGCCGGTCTGGCTGGTTGGTCATTGCGACTAGCCCCCGAGCCCGTGCTGTGGGGTCGATTTGATCGCCTGCTATCTTGTCCTCCTCTTCTCTTGGTTGCTTTACCTTTACGGAGGGCTCGTATAGGTCATAGGCAAAGACCCGGTTTTCGTCCTGATGCGATGGTCAAGAGCTCATCGACTTCGACATTAAATCACCGATAGCTATGGTGGAGCTCAAAGCCTTTGAACTTCTCTTCCAACTTTTGTACTTCATCGTAATATGCGCACATTCATGGGTTGTGTGACTCGACTACCTTCATAACTTGGTCAACGACCAACTTGGAGTCGCCTCTCATGTGGAGATGTCATGCTCCTACTTTGGCCATAATTTAGAGCTCGTTGATGAGGGTCTCGTATTCCACCACGTTGTTGGTGCCATCAAAGTGGAGGCGGATGGCATAGCAGAGCCTGTGCCGTTGAGGTGACGTGAGGACTACTCCTGTGTCGTTGTCCATCTTGAGGTAAGATCCATCAAACTACATGGTCCAGTATTCTGGGTCCTCGACGAGGGGTGGCGCTTGGGCTTCCGTCCATTCTACGACGAAGTCACCAGGACCTGAGACTTGATCATAGTTCTGGAGATGTAGCTAATGTCGAGTTCGTTGAGCTCGAGGGACCACTTAGTGATGCATCCGAACGTGTCACGATTGCGGACGATTTTGCCGAGCGGAGCCGTGGACACTACTGATACAGGGTGCCGATCGAAGTATGTATCAGGTTTCTTTTGGCGATGAGGACCATGTAGAGCAGCTTTTGTATCCGCGGGTACCGAGTTTTGGACTCGGTAAGCACCTCACTGATGAAGTAGACAGGCCTCTGTACTTTGAGTATGTGGCCTTCATCTGCCCAGAACGTAAAGGAGGAGAGTCTCACCTAGGCTAGGCACAACTAATATTGGCGGTGAGGTTAGGAATCCCTTTATCCTATCGAGGGCTTCATGGGCTTCCGGGGTCTAGGAGAACTGGTCGCCCTTCCTGAGGAGTTTGTATAGGGGCTTGCCCTTTTCTCCAAGCCTAGAGACTAAACGACTTAGTGAGCCGACCAGCCATTGGACTCCTTTGAAGTTCCGGATGGGCCCCATCTACCAGATAGCTTCAATCTTCAATTGGTTAGCCTCGATCCCGTGGTAGGAGTCCATGAAGCCTAGAAGCTTCCCCTTCGGTACCTCGAACACACATTTTTCGAGGTTCAGTTTAACGCGAAATCTTCGGAGGTTCGCGAATGTTTCCTCTAGATCAGTGATGAGGTCGTCCGACTTCTAGTCATTACGACTATGTCATTGATGTACACTTGGATGTTGCAGCCGACTTGGTCATTGAAGAACTAGAGCATACATCACTGGTATGTTGCCCTGACATTCTTCAAGCCAAAAGGATATAGAAAAGGAACTGAAGGGAGTAATGAAGGAGGTGGTGTGCTAGTCACCCTCCTTTATGGCGATCTGGTGGTAGCCTGAATAGGCATCTTGGAAAGAGAGGAGATCACACATGGTCGTGGAGTCGATGACTTGGTCGATGCGGGCGAGACAGAAAGCGTCTTTCAGACACGCCTTATCTAGACCCGTGTAGTCGACACACACCCTCCATTTTCCATTATTTTTTCTTAATGAGTACAGGATTAGCAATCCAAACTAGGTGGTGAACTTCTCTTACAAACATTGCCGCTAAGAGCTTCGAGACCTCCTCGCCTATGTCTTTACGCTTCTCCAAGTTGAAATGGTGGAGATGTTAGGCTACCGGCCTGGCCTTTGGCAAGATGTTCAGGGAGTGCTTGATGACTTCCCTTAGGATCCCTGGCATGTCTACGAGCTTCCATGCAAAGACATCACGGTTAGCCTGGAGGAAGTCGACGAGCGTACCTTTTAGTTTGCTAGAGAGTGCTACCCCGACGTGGACCCTCTTGGCCAAGTCGGTTGGATCGACCAGGACCTCCTTCCTAGCCTCAGCAGACTTGAAGGCGCCAGAGCTGACCTTGGGGGCATCTAGGGCATCCAAGGGCAATCCTTCTAGAGTTGGGCCATCTACGTGGTTGTTGCCAACGATGTTGCAAGCTCATAGTTGGCACGCTCGCAACCTTAGGCCGCCTTGAAGGAGATCTTGCAGTGATGATCCTGTGTGGGCTGGGCATCTTTAGCTTGAGGTAAGTGTAGTTGGGGATAGCCATGAACATGGTGTAGCATGGCCTCCCAAGAATGGCATTATAGGACCCTGGGAAGTCCACCCAACTCGAGTTGTAACTGCTCTGTGCGAAAGCTCGAGGGTTCGGTGTCACACCCAGTTTTAAGGGATAAAGCCGGGTGCATCTCATATATGCGCCAAAGAAGACAACACATAAAATAACAGAGTGTATAGAGATAAATGTCACAATAAAATCAGAGTACTTATTACATAGCAGAAGTCTTATAAAATAAAAGATAAGTATAAAACAAACTAAAGTCCATCCTTGGCGCCATAAAGTCAACTGGGAGACGCCACCTAGATCAAGTCAAACTCCTCGCTATGTGGCTCCTCTTGAACCACCTGTACTTCTCATGTGGGGGTGTGAGACAGCAAGGGTGAGCTCACACATGTTCATCGCTCAACAAGTTGTGGGGAATAATGTGCATGAACTCACCAAAGGTGGCAGTTCATGTGATGTGTAAGACTGATCAACAATAGGGGTTAAAGCTGAGCATTGCTTTTAATAAGTTGGTCAAATTTTATTAGCAGTTACTAAATGTAAGTAAATACCAAACCATAATAAGAATAGAACAAATTAATAAATAATCCCATCAGGGGCGGACTGAGAGGGGGGGGGGGCAAAGTGGGCCATGGCCCCCCTCAATTTTCTCTCTCTCTTATATATCTAATATTCATTTAGTGTTAGTATAGAGAAAAAATAAAGTTTTAGGTCTATTGAAGTTTTCTGTTTGTATAAGTATAATACTGTCTCTAGCAGGTAGTGTAAAATAGGGAACACAGAACTGTAGATGATACTGTTTGTAAAGTAAGGTTTAAAATATAGGATAAGATAGGGAATCTGATAAAGATAGCCTAAAGTTTCAATGGTAGAATGAGATGATATTAGATTGGTGTTAGGTTGTTATTGAAATTTTAGAATACGACCCTTGACCCATAGAATCAACCTGAGATCATCGGCCCATTAGGCTCAACATATCAAATTCATAATATTCCTGTCCCATAGATGTATACTTCCCTTTTTAAAGTGTCAACCAACGACCCATGACCCCGCTCCTCAATCCAATCGATTCAGAAACATTTTGACTATGGCCCAGTCCCATTCTTATCGACACTGTCTGATCCAGTCTGCTTCGATGTCTCATTCCTTATGTCGTGACACTGCACAACCCCACCCCTTCCCAGTGCCCCCGCCTCGCTCGTCATCGTCATGACCCTAGCTAGCTCGGCATGTCCGATCTCGTTCGTCGCGATGATGTGACCCGTCCTTGGAGGTCAGCGAGCTTGTCAAACCAACGAGCCCTATCTCTCAACTATAGACATCCCTTGACCCACCCCTTCCTCGGCACACGTGCCCATCGAAGAGACCAATATTCGACAAGGTACACCCATTTTTTATTAGGCTAGTAAGAACTTAATAGTATGTTTACTTCTTTTGTTTATTTATTTTTTTCTTTGAATTTATATCATGTATTGGTATAAAACTTGAATTCAATGCAACGCTGGTTTTTACGATCCTTTGCTATTTGTCATGTGGTTTTTTGGCCCCCCATGAATTTTCGTCCTGCGTCCGCCACTGAATCCCATGCAATGCATATGACAAATTGAATTTAGTTCCATAATTTAATCATGCGAGAGTCTTGAGCTGCTCTTGACCGTGAGCTCGGCTAGTGTACCAGTTTTACACTCTGCAGAGGTTGTACCCTGTACCCACAAGTCATGTTACCCATCTGCGAAGTGGTCATGAGTCCCATACACCTCTACCAAGGAAGCGAGGCAGGGTAACACTACGAGGCCTTTACAAAGTTCCACTAGCTTTCGAAAACCCGCTACAGTTCCTGGGAAGAGCACTTGCAGGAATCCCTCGTCTGACCACCATCGCAGCAAAATCAACCCAAGAATCTCCCTGCATGCAACTCCCCTACTGCCCTTGCCCCTTTCGGGTAAGGTAGTCTTCCACTAGCTTTCCTAATTAGTCAGCCAAGGGCATCCCATTCTACCCCTGTGGTGGCACGTGTTTCTCAAGTTAAGCTCCATGTTCCAATTAAAATAATATAATGATCTTGACATGAACATAAATAACATAACCAAATAATTGGAAAATGGATATAATGAAATATTAACCCAAAACCATGTAAAGCAATAGCATAACTACCCAAATGATTCAGGGATAAACAAGGTAAAAAGGATAATCAGTCTAGGGTGACTTATTGGGTCCCTTCAAAATTAAACCTATACATTGATAAGTGATAATAAAGTACATTATTGGGTAACTGAAAGTGATCAAGGGCACAACTTGCCTAGGACTTGAGATTCCAGGTACCAGGATGATCCTCAGATTCTCGTGACCTCACTGCTAGTCGTAGCAGTACAAACAAACATGGTATAGACAAAATTAACATCACACCAAACATAAGAACAAACTGCATAATAATAATCTACGCGATGCTACGAGATCATGGGATCGAGAACTAGTAAAATCGGAGTCATAATTAAGGAGTTGTGATTTATGGAAGATCTATGAGATTTAAATATTAAACTATATTATAAATTGATTAGAATAAATCATATGAGAGATTACTCTATAAATAATTAATCTTAACATTAGTTTTAATTATAAATTGACCAGAGATCATGTTAAATTCTAATTAAGGATAGGTTAGATTTGATTTTAGAAGAGCTAATCTAGTAGACATAGGATAAATAAATATAAAAGCATGTGACATGGTATAATTAATAATGTTACTGCGTAGTAAACATTTATACAAATCTAACGCAATTTAAATGAACCAAATCGGAATTAAAATGAAGAAGCTATGGATTTTTGAAGACTTTATGTGTTTGATACAAGATTAATTAGGATATAAATTTTAATATGGCTTTCATGTCAAAACAGAGACACTAGGTGATAAACAATAATATTACAAAATTATAGAAACTGGAATGGACTAATTTGGACTTCATATGAATTTTATATGAATTAAACAAGTTCTATCATTTATTTTCACATTAGAAATCATTTCCTAATTACTTTTACTGGATTTTCTATTTCCTGGACCGGGCGCATAAAAACAGAGAAGCCCGGGGGTCTCTGCGCAAGAAATACCAGACTCAGCCTACATTCCCTATGGATTGCGGGTTGATTCTAACTAAACTCAGGGGCTCATGTGACAATAGTGCACAGCGAAGGGGTATCATGGAGCTCTGGCCGTTGGATCCAAAATGTGTGCCCCAGATTAGATCGGTGCGGCCGCAAAACGGTACGCGACAAGATCCGTTGGATTATGAATCAACGGCGCCGATTTTATGACTGGATAACTACAACCCAATCTAATATCATCCCTCGATCCTACGATCCACGGTCTCAATTGTTCTGCTCGAATCAGTATGTAGTGCGTAATCCTCGTCGTCCATTCGTAGATCGACGGACACTGCACCGTCGTCTTCCTCCTACCGGTATACAGACGTGCCGCCCCAACCCTCGCCGAAGGATGACCGGAGTTGGCCTCTCACGGCGCCCCAACGTCTCAATCCAAACGTAATAAGCTCTTTTACGGGAAACAGAACATGGTGGTTCGGATTAAGGGTTCCTTACCGGGGGCCAACGACTAAGCACGCTGTCTACGACATCGGGCGGATCCGCGGTTGACCGAAATCGTCGTCGAGCAATTGTGGTGAAGCTGGCCGACTATCATGAGCGGCACGACCTCGGCCGCACCACCCCATGTCTGGTGAAGGCCCCGGACACCTCCACGACGACAGCCACGGCCGAATTCAAGCTCCCACACTGTGGCGGCACTTTCTTCCCGCTACTCTCTCGGTCGCTCTCTCATTGCTAGGCAGTAGAGAAGGAAGAGGAGAGGTGCAGATGCGGCGTTTCCCCCTCCATCTTATCCCCAGCAGCTCCCGGTTGGGTAGTTACCACAGGAGTCACGGTCAGCCTTCGCTCGCGGAGGTCTCGGCGACTTGTACGCCATCCACGCGCCCACGACGGCTGAGGAATCCGTGGTGATATCGGGCCCACAGGTCACTGGCACGGGCGCGCAAGGAATAGTGTCAAGGAGACTGACGATGGGCCCGGGAACAGAAGCACTGGTCCACACGTCGGTTAGAGCTGGTGCGCGGTGGCTGTGAGTTACACCCGAGCAGCGAATGACGAGGCGGGCCCACCTGTCGGTGCCGCGGTGAGAGAGTTGGGCTACGCGGGAGGGAGTTCCCTGGTGGCCCGACAAGTGAGGTTTAAGCCTAGGTAAGCTTTCCCTTTTTTCTTTTTATATTTCCTTTCCTTTTCTCTTCTCTTTCACATTTAAATTTCAAATTTGAATTCATACTTGTTGTGAGGTTCATACTTAGGTCATCTGCCTAAATTCAATTACCAACATGAACCTATTTTAATTAATTTATATGTTTATTTTATCTTATCTGTGTGGTACTTTCTTCTCTTTTCTCATTTCCGGAATTTCCTTTTTGACATTACAAAATTTCAATTCCAGTCCAAGATTAAGTTTAAGAATTTAAATTTAATACCCATTAAAATCAACCATGATGCAGTAAATATCTATTTATTCTAATTAATTTATTTGTTTGATAAATGTTTGAAATATGACACACACTCATATTGTTCCTTTATTTTTAGAAAAATAGTATTTTGAATGTGGGATAAGAAGTAAAAGTTACTTCAACAATAAATATTCATTAAATAAATGTTTATGGTGCATCATTTAGTGATATGCATAATCATTTAATTGAATAGAAAACATTCCTATTACCTCTTTTCTAAAATAATTCTTGGTTTTCAAAATTCAGTCCTCAATTTTCAACACTCAAGTAGAATTTGAGATATTTGAATTTACTATTTTATTTCTTCTTTTATTTTATTATTATTATTATTATTATTTTTCTTATACCGATTTTTGCCTTACATTCGCTGAATGTGATAGGTAGGGTGATCTGCCATGGGGGTAGGCTTGGTGCCTCGAGATGATGTCGTGGAATGGTGCTGGGCTGGGGCACAGCTCGGTGCATGCAATCCCCAGGGTGTCGAATGTCTCAACATACAAGATGTTGAGACCGCTCCCCCATCCATGAGCACCTTAAAGAGGTGCTTCAAACCCACAATGGGCTCAACGACAAGAGGGCTAGATCCCAGGGTGCGTGACCGTCTTAGGGTGGTCGCATCGGTCGAAAGTGATTGACATCTCTGACCATCGGTGGTACTTGGGGACAATAAGGTCCGTGGCGTGCACCTTCTAGTATGTTGTCTTGAGGCGACGATTGTCATTGTATGCCTCGAGCCCGCTAAAGATCATGAGGTACCCCATTAGCTCGGGGAAACCTTTGACAATATTGTCTTGTTCTGCTACTTTGGTGGCTTCCTCCTACTTCGCTTTCTTGTTTGGAGGGTTGGAGATGAAGTGCTTGACAAGCTCGCACTCGTGTAGCTTGTGGTAGACTGGGTAGTCGTGGTTCTAGCACGACATGTCCGTCGGCTTCTAGAAATGATCGTCGTTGCTTTTTGTCGGTGGCTTAGGGAGCGTTCAATGGTGGCGACCTTGTTTCCCTAGCACCGGACATGGTTGCTCCTTCGGGGCTTATCAGGTTGCTCCCAACGCTCCTTCTTTACACCACTTGTTTCACCGACGTCTTTTGGGGTCTTCCCCTTGCGGAAGATTGCCCACACGGCGTCCTCTCCATCAGCGAACTTGGTGGTGATGTCAAGGAGGTCGGCGGTGATCTTCGGGAGACCGTGGCCGAGCTTGTGTACGAGCGCCACGTTTGTAGTGTTGTAGGTGAAGGCACTTACGACATCCGCATCAGTGACACTAGACAACTCATTTCTCTTGTAGGAGAACCTTCAGATGTAATGCCAGAGACTCTCCCCACTCTTTTGAAACCACAGTCCTCCTTAATGTTAAAATAGTTTCCTATGAAACATAAAAGACAAACAGAACGTTCAGGAAATAATTACAAGAAGACATCAAGTCTTTCCAAATGCATTTTCTATCGGTTGTTTCTCCTCCATTAATACATTAAGGAAATTGCAAGCCTCTTCAAACTAGTGTGCCGATTCCCAAGCAAAAATATAGCTCACTGGGTTGTTTGTCCCAGCGGCATAAGCATGGACGCCACTGATCCTGGTGCATCAGTGCATGCCTCGGTCGTCGAGGCTGGCCACCTCGTGGCGCCATGGCTGCAAGAGACCACAGCCGAGCGAAGGGGCGTGCGCTGCTGCTGGGATCTTTTCCGACAAGACACCACTTGACCGAGCCGCACGTAAGCAACACAGCTTGCTGAAGGAAACAGGTGACGCCTAAGAGGGGGGTGAATTAGGACTTCTAAAACTTTATCTAAACTAGGCCACAAATAAATCCCTAGAGCAAAACCTATGCAATTAATCAAACTAGAATGTGCAAACTAGGTTTTGTCTAAGTGTTGCTATCTCTACCGCAATGTCTAAGATTCAATCCTAAACAATATAAGTACAAATACATGATTGAAACTTGAATGCTTAATGTAAACGCAGAAGCTAAAGAGCAAGGTAGAGATGCAAACTCTCATGGATGACGCTGGTATTTTTACCGAGGTATCCAGAACCACACAAGGTCCCAACTAATCCTCGTTGGTGGCCCTACGCAAATGGAAGCCCACGCAAGGGCCAAGCACCACAATCGAGTAACTCCGTAGAGAGTCGTGGGCCTTCTCCACATACAAGTGGTGCTCCGCTTTCAGCTCCTCTCAGACGCTCCCCGTCGTCTCCACTATCGAGCTTCCGGCTGAAAATGTCGCGGGCCTCTTTCCCTCCGATACACGGTGGCGACCGTGACACAAACGCGGTTGTCACGGTCTCGTAAGACTCTCGCCCCACTCGGTACAATTACAACGGCTCGCACAAGAGCCGAGGGGTTGTGTGGTTTATCTAAACTCACTCAACTAACTAGGGTTCACCTAGAGCAAGCGCTAAAGCGGTCTAACTAACCTAAGCACTTCGCAAAGCACCTACGCTAATCACCGAGTGATTCTATTAAGCACTTGGGTGTATGAGCACTTGGAAAAGTCTACTATATGCCTTGATATGTTGCTTGGGCTCTCACGCCTTGGAATGGCCGGTTAGGGGTGTATTTATAGCCCCCAACACAAAACTAGCCATTAGAGAAAAGTTGTGCTCTCTGCGGCACACCGGACAGTCCGGTGGTGCACCGGACAATGCACTATTCACTGTTCGGTGCGCCTAGCCGTTGGTCTGACACCGCAGGTGACCGTTGGCGTGTAGGCTTTTTACACCGAACACTCCGGATGTCACACCGGACAGTTCGGTGGTCTTCTCTCCACAGTGCCACCTAGAACTAGCCATTGGGCTACTGTTCCCTAGTGCACCGGATAGTCCGGCATGTGGCACTAGACAGCCCGGTGTGCCACCGGATAGTCCGATGCTCCAGACCAGAAAGTCCGCAGGCAACACTTCCTTTGTTTCTTGGACTTCCCTTAATCTTCATAATGTCTTCTTTTGAGGTGTTGCTTTCCTCAATGTCTTGGTCCAAGTAACTTTAGCATCCTGTGAACTATAAACACAAACATTAGCAAACACATTAGTCCACATGTTATGTTGATCATCAAACACCAAAACCTATTTAGCCAAATGGGTCGGGTCCATTTTCCTTACATTTGCGACTCTGGCGGCGAGGGGATCTCGACGGTGCGGTGATGTTCCTTCACGTTCTCTCTAGGGCGAAACAGGAAGAACTCTGGTCAGAATCTTCTATCAAGTGTGGTGATGCCTTAGAGAATTTTATTAAATAAGACATAAGATTTAGATACACTCCATTGTACCTACAGTGTCTTAGCTATGTCTTCTTGTTGAGAATCAAAATAACCACCGGACGGTCCGTGGTGGCGACACGGACAGTTTGCGCATGCATAGAATCAATTAGGGTTCCAGATTTCTTGTGGCATTTGCTAGTTAAACCTATGGGGTTAACTCGAGAACCGACTTGTAATGAGTTCAGACCTCTCACTTTATATAGATGAAGAGTTGCGACCGATTGAACCCTCACAATTGATCCAATCAACTCTACTTATCGTTTTTACCTTATGCATTAGGAGTAGTCCTAGTTTAGCCTTCCTCTATCTCAAATCTTCACCTCTCTTCGGCTCTACGTCGACTACATGCGTCTTGAGTGGCCTACCGACGCCAAGACACACCTTCATCTATATAAAGTGGGAGGTCTGACACGAACTAAACTTTACTCAGAGGAACCAAACACTTACTAAATATGGCATAAAATTATTTGTGGCAGAGAAATGTACAAAAGAATGCATATGCGTATGAAACCACAGTCCTCCTTACTATTAAAACAGATTCCTATAAAACATAAAAGACAAACAAAACGTTCAGGAAATAATTACAAGACATCAAGTCTTTGAAGTGCATTTTTAGATTGTTTCTCCTCCATTAGAACATTAAGGAAATTGCAAGCCTCTTCAAACTTGTGTGCCAATTCTCAGGCAAAAATATAGCTCACTGGTCTGGTTGTCCACTTGTCCCAGCGGCATAAGCACGGACATCACTGATCCTGGATTTCTGGTGCATGCCTCGGTCGTCGAGGCTAGCCACCTCGTGGCGCCATGGCCACGAGAGACCGTAGCCGAGCGAAGGGGCGTGCGCTGCCGTTGGGATCTTTTCCAACGAGACACCACTTGACCAAGCCACACGTAAGCAACGCAGCTTGCGACTCTAGCCGCGAGGGGATCTCGATGGTGCGGTGATGTTCCTTCACGTTCTCTCTAGGGCGGAACAGGAAGAACTCTGGTCAGAATCTTCTATCAAGTGGCCAAAAATACCGGTACGCAAGGTTGGGATCCATTACGAGGTACTTCCTACATTCATAAATATATGACACCATTGATTTTTTTAAAAAAAATTAACCACTCGTCTTATTTAAAAATTAATAAGCTATTATTTATTTATTTATTTGATTTGTTTTATCACTTAAGGTAGTTTGTGCTTGACTTAAAATTTATATTTTTGAAAAATATTTTGAATAATATGAATGGTTAAAGTTTTCAAAAAAACCAACGATTTCATATATTTGTGAATGAAGGTAGTACCAGTTAGGTGTGTGTGATCTTGGACCATACCAGGATTAGGGGGAGTTTGTTCCTGCTGTTGTCCTATACTCCTATAGGAGTTTGTTAGCCCTGTCAGGAGTTTGTTCCTGATCTATCGGAGTTGAGATTAGAGATTAGGAATTCTGTTCAGATAAGAGTACTTTAAGTTTGTTTTAGACTCGGAGACTTATTGGATATAAATACCCACGCTCCTTCCTGTATTCAGATATAAGAAATAAGAATAGTTCACCGTCAGTTTTCCGATTTAAGAACATAGTACTGTTCTTCATCCTGACGTTGTCGCTCTGAAGATTGGTACAGCGCCGTGCCGATGACACCGCTGCAGCCGGCGCCGATGCATACCGTGACCACGATGCCGCCGCAGTCTGCGCCGATGCCGACCATGCCCATGATTCCACCACAGTTTTTCACGCCAATGCCAACCGTGCCCATGTCCATGACACCGCTGCAGCCGGCGCCGATGCCGCCGCAGTTTTTCACGACGATGCCTACCGTGCCCATTACACCGCTGCAGCCGGCGCAGTTGTCCACGCCGATGCCAATCGTGCCCACGACACCGCTGCAGCCGGCGCCGATGTATGCCGTGACCACGATGCCGTCTCAGTCGGCGCCGATGCCGACCGTGCCCATGATGCCGCCGCAGTTTTTCACGCCGATGCCAACCGTGCCCGTGATGCCGCCGCAGCCTGTCCCGTTCCCCGTCCCTGTACACGAAGTCTGGGCTGACAACTTCCACGAGGTAGAGGCCGCCGTCGGCTACTTCGCGGCGCACGCACGCTTCGTCGCGGTGGGCTTGCACTACCCTGGCGTTGTCCACGGCGCCGACCACCGTGGCCTCGTTGCACCCACCGCGGAGCAGCGGTACGCCACGGTAAAGGCAAATGTGGACGCCCTCAAGCCGCTACAGCTCGGGCTCGCGGTCATCACCGAAGCCAGAGAGATCGCAGCGTGGGAGTTTAATCTATCCGACTTTGACCCGACCGTTGACCCCCACGCCGTGAGATCTATCGCGTACCTCAGAAGGCGCGGCCTCAGGTGCGACGAGCTCCGCCTGCGCGGCATCCCCGTGGCGAAGCTTACCAGGGCGCTCCGTTTGATATGCCGGCCCGGGGTGTCGTGGGTCACGCACACCGGAGCCTACCACGTCGCGTACCTGATGAAGGTCGTCAACGGCGGCAACAAACTTCCCGGCGATATGGCCGGATTCCTGGCGGCCGTGCGCCTGTCTCTTGGCGAGGACGTCTACGATGTGGCCACGATGGCCTCGGACTGCCGAGACATGCCGGCGGGGCTGGAAGGCATCGCAAGCAGGCTCGGGGTGACACCGCCCCTGTCGATGCACCTACTCGCTGGCGCCGGCAGCGTGCTCGCTCTCCAAGCGTTCATGGAACTCCGATTTCACGTCTTCCACGGTAACGTCACCAGATACAGAGGCGTCCTGCAAGGACTGCAGGTTACCTGAAGAGTCGTCGTTCAAGCAGACATTGGACGGATTTCTCATCTTCTTTTTATTAAGTAAAAAACGCATCATGTTTTACTGCTACTAGAGAGGGGCACAAACCGAGTATTGCTGTTAACTAGGGGAACAGAAGTTTGAGGCACGTCGGCTAGTCTTAATAGAATAATAGGCAATAGGTCTAGAATTGTCGTGTCAGGACCGGTCCTGTAGCGTATACAGGGTATCCTATATACGACCGCTCATATTCCTAAGGTCGGTAGGGTAGGGCCCGTCTGTATATATTATATTATATTATATTATATTATATTATATTATATAACAGATAAATCTTTATTTTTATTCTTTTGTTGTGTCTCTCTGTTTTCTAGCAATCATCTCTTTGATGTCGTATAAAAGTCTGCTTTATGAGAATACCAAATATTGATTGGCGCGGGAAGAACGAAAGGTGTTGTACACATGTACATGTCGCGTTGCTTAATTCTAGCCTATCGAAGGACCAACCCTGATAACCTACGTTGCTTAATCCTAATTTAGTTTGCTGAACTTTGTTTCTAAAAAAATGCTTTAATGTATTTAGATTTGGTTTACCGTGTATTTTAAGGTTTATGCTAGTTTGACAAATTAAAAGTAAAATACTTGCTCTAAAAAAATACAAAGTTATATTACATAATTTATATAATTTTACGACTCATAAAATATTATAACTGTATCTCCAGTTATCTCATTTTGAATAAAATTGTGTAAATCATCAACTTCTTTTATTTTTCACGTATCATTTATAAGTTGGAAAAATAGCAGACTCAAACTTTAGGGCCTTCACATAGATTTTTGCTTAGGGCCTAAGAAATATCAGTATCGGCCCTATGTCGTGTTGGGCAACTTTCTAGTAGGGATGGCAACGGGGAATTCTCCGTTGAGTTTTAGTTCTCCATCCCCGTCCCTACGACAAAAAAAAAATTCCCCGTGAGGATTCCCACGAATGCTTGCGGGGACATTTCTTTCTCGTCTTCGTTCTCCGTGGGGATAATCCCCGTCGGGATCTCATCCACGTTTAAATTATAATTAGAACATACTTTATATGTTATTAATGTAAAACATTGTCGCTCGTACATATTGTCATATGTAAGAAATTATTATTATATATATATATATCAAAATAAATATATTTGTATAATATGTGATCTTTTAACAACATAATTATTTATTTCTATAATTAATTATTAAATGAAAATATAGTCACATATAAGTTTAACAACTACTCGCGAGAAACCGGATAGAAAATGCTTCCCCATTTCTATCCCTGTTTAGCTGTCGTGAGAAAATTTTTTCCCGTTTACATCCTCATGAGAAAGAAACTTCTCTATCCTCTAATGAAAGAATTCCCACGGAGAATCGGATCCGCATTGACATCTTTACTTTCTAGCGAATTATAGGACTGGGATTAGCCTCGTGCATATACGGATTGTACTTGTGAAATAAACTATATATATACATACCTTCCTTACCAATACTTAGACCAACTCCAGCAGCACTGGCTATCCCACTCCGTATCCCTTTTTTACACGCTCTAAGTCACTATTTCGCTCTCCAGCAGCCTCCGCATCCGTCTCCGCAAAACACACGTCGTGTACCTGCACTCCCCTTTTCCACGGTTTCTCTCTCCTCTCCGCACAAGACTGCATGCGCTCGCGGGCTCCAGCTGTCATAGACTGCATGCGGAGTACAAATACGGAGTCTGCTGGAAACGGGGACGGATACGGAAAGGAGAGAGAAACTGTTGGCCGTGCTAAATAGGGATAGGGAGAGGGAGTCTGCTGGAGTTGGTCTTACAGCCGTACTTTGTAAACCATTATTAAGCACAATCAAATGGGAAAGCCTCAAAACCGAACTATACTTTTAACCATTCTACGGGGAACTAACAATAATTCGACGTGAAAAATGGAATGAGAAAAAAGAATGAAACTGCTACATGTGAGATGTCAAAATGTACTCTCCTTTTACAACTATGCACTGAACATTGTGATAGAGTGGGATAAAGGGTAATTCCACGCGCTGTTAACAATCGGGATGGAGGGAGGACTTATAACAGTGAAATGTACACGATGATAAGTTGATAACGTGAAATGGGTGGGCAACACCATGAACGCGTCATAGGGAGAAGGGCTTCGCATAGACATCAAATGGCTCGCATGCCGTCAGTTGTGGCTCCTGCACAGAACAATGCAAACAGCTACCGATATGAAACGCTGACGATAACTTGAATAAACCGACGATTCCCATATCAAGCTCAAGAATTTACCTGTCTCAGACCACCAGCAGATAGGCTCCCTCCAGTAAGAAGCATTGTAATTAGTGATGTAACAACACCGCCACCTACACCTGCTGAGTCATCTGTGTTGCGTATTGTCGAACGCATGGAGTTCAGGATACTACCATAGGTGGTGCCCTGTCCACGTTCAATAGCTTGGATGAAGCCAAATGTCATTGCACCAGTCGAAGTGACCTTTGATAAAGCCTATGAATGACAGTGGATTGAAGTTGAAGCAGAGCAAAACAAACTTGATCAAACAAATACAACAATAACAAGTCCAAGCATAACATACGCATTTCAGCAACATTTATTTGATGAACATACAACATAACAACCTCTAACCATCATCCTAAAAAAACTTGTCTTTTAGCTTCTATGGTACCTTCAAACTTGATCAAACAGATAGTAAACAAAAAAAAACTGCATAAAAAGATGATCTGCCAGCAGTCCCCTAAACAGACTCACCTCATAATTTAAAGAATAGAACATAGATACTGCTGCAGTAAATTGTAGAGTGGATCTAGAACTTACAGAGGTATCTGCAGAGGTCTGATCATCATCACAACCGCTAAATGAAATAGCCTCCCCACCACTAGTGCCTTTCCAGACACCAGATGGTGGTCGGTGATCTTCCCATACATATTGCCCACTCCTGTAATATTAATTTAGATAAAAGGCCTTAGCTGAAGAGATGTCTATCATAACTAGAATCTCTTATAGATGTATATGATTATCAGCCATACCTAATACGAATACAAACATAGGACTAGAATCAGCCTTACAAAAATTACATAATTATTCTATGCCAGATAAACTTTTTAACTGATGCACCAGGGATAAATTATCTGGACAGATTCATGCTGCAAAGATTGCAATGATGTGGAACAGAGGTATGTGATAATAAAAAAATGATATGATACCTGTTGCAAACAAATGGAAGTGACATAGCATAGCATTCTCAATTCGAATTCATGAAAGTAATGAAATGTGTGCTAGCGGTAATGCAGTCAGCAATTCTAGCTCATTGATACTTGGTGCTGTACCCAGATTTTATTTCAATAAAACCATATCATGATGAATTTAAACATAACAAAACTAACATGAGATTTGCATTAGGTTCAGAAATAGGTAGCAGACTTTTTATGGGATGGATAACAGTTTTTTGCAGTGCTAATTCCAGATATCGGAAGATAATAAAGTTCCCATTAGGTTCAGAAACAGCTCTTCATATGCCAAGGGTAAGCGGGAGAACATAAAAAAGATCAAATGGCCATGCATAATATAAAGTTACCTGTTCATTCTGCAGAGGTAAGGCAAATCAAGTGCAGTTCCACTATGACAAGCATCAATGAATGCATGAAGTTTAACTCCACGAGGAAGTGGTCGAACTAGTGCTGTATTTATGTCATCATCCACAATCATTCCTTGTGTCTCAAAATCCAATGGGCAGAGGGTTTCATCAAACCCATCAACCTCATCTCCATTGTAGTTTCTTTGCTGTGCTCCATGCCCAGAATAATGGAACACCAATGAGTCTCCAGGTTGACAACCTTGCACAAGCCAATACATGGCCATCCCTATGTTATGCTTTGTTGGGATTTTGTAGGGGTCGGTTTGTTCTTCTGCAAGAATGTATTAAAAGTGTTTAATTTTTTAGGGTTCAAAAGTAGAAGCACCACATTATCAAAAAAATTGCTACACTCAGTACATAACGTTTCAAAATAATCAAAATGCAAATTCATCTGGCATCTAAATTGCACCTAATGTAAATGTGCCTCAGTTACATGTGGTACCAAAAAGAAGGAAGCATGGAAAATCTAACTCAACTTGAGTAGAATACTCAAAAGAAGCTAATAAATATGCAAAACCACTGGCGGCACATCAAGTAGATCAGTAAGAAAAAAGATAATAAGCATAAAATAATATTATGTAAGTATTGTAGACCAGGCACAAACAAAAGAGTCAGACCCAGTGTTTAAAGCTCCCACATAAGTGAGGTATAAGGAAGGGATAAGCCGAGGCAAGACTTCCCCTCACAAATGTGGAAAGAGTCCTTCAAACCCGCAACCTAGTGACTCAGTGAGACAACTCTCAACACTAAACCAAACTTGCCCTTCAGACCAGGCACAGACAGGTATATTAAAAAAACTCAACCAGTGGTGATAAGACAACCCCGAGCATTGCATTAAGAAGAGGACATTCTTACACAGACTGAGAAAACCATAAAACCCCCTATCTATATACAACAACATCGTAGCGTAGCCAATATGAATTAGACCCGTGATTTGGTGTGAGATAGACAACGTCAGCCTCAAATTCAAACATAGATGACATTCAAAATATAGACATTCAATCTACTAATCTAGAAAATTCCCAACTGTGGGATTGCATTTATATTTTTCACAAAACATAAAATTCCCATATTTGGAAGGATGAACGGTAGAAAATCCTTAATTTCTTTGCAGAAACTTGCAGGACCCACAATGTATATAACCACTTTAAACAGTCTGAACTTTACATGAATTTGCAGTTCCACACTTGGGATTCAGTTGCTGAAATCAAAGTTAAGACAAAATCTCCTGGTTTGGAAAAATACTAGCAGAAACTATACCTTCCTTCTGATTATCTCAATTCTCAACCTGAACATCATATATGATCCAAAATGGCCAAGCAAGTACATATTCATGTACTTATCCTTTTTTTAAAACGGCCTGAGGCAGAACCATTTGGTCAGACAGGTGATAAATATCTCATAATATTGGACGAAACATTCATTCATGCATCATCCAGCATCAACCCTAATAAAATATGCCAAGGATAAGAATAATTGGAACAAATAAAGGTAGCCGACCGCAAGGCCTCCTCCAGTCATCATATCCCATCCTATCCTTCTCTTTGGCAATCAATCGTGCCGCAGGAGAAACCACATATACAAGGATCTTATATAGGCAAAGAGTTGACCCGAAATTGCGGCCAACCAGGGAGTCGGTAGAGCAGCAATGCAAAACAGAGGGTGCGGATCTACCGACCGTTGAGCATAATGATGGAGTCGTCGGGAAAGTTGAAGCGCGTCATGAGGAGGTGGCGCATGCACTTGGCGTCGTTGATGCAGCCCTTCAGCTCATATCGCGAGTGCCGATACGAGATCCCGCACACCACGGCTCGCTTTCGCCCGTGCACCGGCGGCGGCGGTGGGCCCCACCCCGGCGGCGGCTGTACGGCACCGCGGTTGGGCTCGACAGGAGGGGCGGGGGCGACGTGCGTGATAGCCCCACAGATGGCGCATCGGATACAGGGAGCCCCGTGCGGCAGCTGCAGCGGGGTACGGCACCTCGAGCAGTCGATCAGCATCATCATCCTGCCCGCCGATCTCGGAGCCGCGTTGCCCACTTGCCCGTGTCTGTCGGCGCCGGAGACGCGACGAGCTGAGATCACTGGCGAAGTGGACTGGCTGGTGCGGTCGTTTGGCGTTGGTGGATTCGGCTTGCGCGTGGCGTGGCTGACCTCGTCTCGATGGAGTTAATTGACTTCGTAACATTCTCGCCCGCGACTTTGGCAGTCTACTACTCCACAGTTGCGTCTCGCCACTTTGGTATTATAAAGCACACATCAACATCAAATTAGGACGGTTAATCTCTCGCCTTCTATAACCTTTCATGAGCTATGGTAAAAATTAATTTTGTCCCTGCTTTAACCACAGAGACGGGTGAAAACCTAACTCCTCTTTCCATTCCATAGCGCCGCCAATCTTTCTGTGCTCGTTCTTCCGATGGTGACTCCGACGAGAGAGAAGAAACGGCTGGTCGTCGATGTCGAGGTCGACAGTGAGGCCGAAGTGGTTGCTGCCTTCAGTCGATTGTTCGTGTCAATCGTCGCCAAGCCTATAGGCGACGGTAGCGGCAAGGAGCACTCCATCGGCAAAGACATCACCTGCGCGGCCACATCAGGTACGTGCTACACCCAGCAAACTCACCAGCAACATCCTCAATCCTACACCAGCCAGTTGCGATTTACTCCCCGACAGCAGACCCATTCTGTCTTCAAGCAGTGCTCGGCACCTCGTTCAGTGTCAGTAAGGTATCCCTTCCACCTAATTTAGGGTTGTGGTTTGTAATTTTTTGCAGTACTATGTTCAATTCCAACAGCATTGTTTGTGGTTTCGCAGATAACCCGATTTGAAACGGTTCGTAGTGACCTCGCCCAAGCCATTGCAAAGATGCATGTAGTTGGGATGGAGTTGAAAGATTTGGCCGGAGACGAGATTATGGATTCGCCAGATACGGCCAAAGAGGTGTCAGTGAACTTCACAATGTGGCGCGTCTATGAGCTTGCTCAATCACTTGAGGAGGAAGCATAGCGTTTAGAAGATCTCGAAGCTGGTCCGTCGCCACCATTATCTAAGTATTTCAATAACCAATTTGCTGAAGATCAAGATATGGGCGGTGGGGAATGGGCACTGGATGATGTCAATTACGAAGAGATTTGGGATCGTCAGAGGAAGTAGAGTAGTATGGGTGGTGTGGAATGGGCACTGGATGTGTTATCTGTGTAAGAATTAGCTTGTGTAAGGTTATATGCGTATTTCAATAACCTTATTATGTAACTGAACTTGGTAGTGAACTACTGTGAACCTGGGTATGTATGATTGAAGTTTATGAACCTGGTAGTGAACTTGTTCCATGCATCATAAGAGTTAGCTTCTTTCTGAAGTTGTGTATGTCGACCTGTCGACCTAGGTTTCTGTTTTCAGTTTCTATTTTCAGTCACATGAACATAAAGCTTCTTTCTGAAGTTGTGTATGTCCACCTGTGAACCTGGGTTTCTGTTTTCAGTTTCTGTTTTCAGTCACATGAACATAAACTGAAAAGAGAGCTACAAACTGAACATGGAAGAGGGACTAACTGAAAATAGAAACTCTTCATAAACATAAACTCAATGTGCCATAGTTTGACCATAGAAACTCTTCATCGAATAGACATAGTTTGACCACAGAAACTCTTCATCGAATAGACATAGTTTGACCACAGACATACACATAGTTTCACACATACAAATACACAGTCTCATGGAATATAGATTTAGCTAGTCTCACACATCCAGTTACTTTCAAACATTTTTCTTCTTCGGCGTCAACTTCTTTCCTACTACTCTCTTTTTGTGCCTTTGTGGGGTTAAGTGCCCAACATGACCAACTGAAGTTGTGGCACCCAACAAAAGCCTTGGTGGGGTTAAGTGCCCAACATGAACTCCCTGGAACTCCTGCTGCACAACATCAACTCCCTGGCACAACATCACATGTGTTTCACTCGTAACTTCAGTTCTTCCGGGGTCATCTGGTGGGTTGTCATCCTGATGTTGAGATGATTCGGCCATATTTTTTGGAAACCATTGTTTTGTGCTATTTCGAGGTTTCCTTTCCCTGAAAAACACCTGAAAGTTGCCTAGAGGGGGGTGAATAGGCAAACAGAAACTTTTTCAACAAAAACTAGAAACGAACTGGGTAAAACCAGTTCAACCGGTGTCAAAACCGGTTCAACCGGTTTGCATGAGCTCAACTAAAGAATGAGATACAAAACTGAATTAATCTTGAAATCACCCAGTTAACTTTGGAAATGAGATGTTCTAGTTGATCCACAGGGTTCAAAGTAGTAGATCTGAGAAGGGCACTTCTCAAAATCCACACACCAAAAAGATATGAACAAATCTTCCACGGAAGGGTGAGAGAATGAAGAACACAAACAAACACAATGAGCAAGAACACAAGAGACACAAGATTTAACCTGAGGTTCGGTCACACCACCAAGGTGCCCTACTTCCTCGTTGAGGCGCCCACAAAGAGTCGGGTCTCTTTCAACCCTAATCCTCCCTTTGCCGGCCACAAAGGTCAAGCCCACACACTAATCTTTGCTCAAACGAGCGGGTAATACAAACTTTCTTGTGGTCTTCCACAAGATTTGGAGACTCACAAGAGACACCTAGTCATCTAGGAGCTAGAAGCTCCAAGTAATGAATCCACAAAGAACTTGATGTAGTACCAAAGCTCGAATCAAGAAGAACAAGAAGGATTTGAAGATGAAGCACAAAATCGCAGCTCTTCAATCTCACTCAAAGATTTCTCTCCAAAGATTTGAAATGGGAGAGGCAAGAGGTGTGTGAGAGAGAGTGGGAGGTGTTTCTCAGGTTGGGAATGAAGTTTTGTGCGTGCTCTTCTGTGGGGGAGAGAGGTAGGAGTGAGTATATATAGGTGGGGCTCCAAAACTAGCCGTTTTTGACTTTTCTGCACAAAAACCGGTTGAACCGGTCCCAAAACCGGTTGAACCGGTTTTCACTTTTTGGCTGACACAGCAGACTGGTAGAAAAAAGTGAACAATACAAAAACCGGTTGAACCGGTTTTAGAACCGGTTGAACCGGTTTCCACCAGACTAAAAATCGGTTGAGTGTCCGGCTGAGCTGGTCCAAAAATCGGTTGACTGTTTTTGAATACCAGCTGAACCAGTATTTTCCAGAGAGCAATTTTGGCCAAGATAGACTTAAAAAGGTTGTACTGCATACTTCCACTAAGGATTAACAAGGGTAAAATGGAAGTTTTAGATCAAGGATTTTGAGCTTTAGTACCAACACCAACCTTCTTTATGGATCCCCTTAATAGTACGACGATTCCTATACTCAAGTCAAATAAAATATAATTAAGTAAATTCCTTGAGTCATTGGTGTCTCATGTGTGATTTCTCCATGGCGTTGCTTCATAAGGATCACAAACATCTTTGTCTCACCTTTTGAAGCAAACACAAATCAAACTCTGTGACTCGTACCATTTCACCATATATGAGTTCAAATCATGGCTTCAAGTCACCTTACTGATGCATCAACATATTATAACTCTTCTTAGCTGATTAGTTCTTCGACTTAGTGCAAGTACTCTCTTCTTCACCTTAGCCATGGTACCTCGATCCACAAGCCATCACTTGGCATTCACCTTCGCTTAGTTCCTCGAAGCCCTTTCCTTGCTATCTTCACCCTATCAAGCCATTCTTGAGTCACATCATATTGAGCATCCATTGAGAGAATCATTTCTTCAATATTGTGAACCTTGTTTGAATGTCATCTAGATATAAATGCTAAGATCAATCAAGCTCTAGTTTGATTCTCATAGAAGCATATATGGACTAATAGTAATATGGTCAAGCCAATTCATGATTCCTCATATCTTATTCACTTTGGCTTGACCAATCCTCTTAATCACTTCAACCTCTATTATGATCATATTTATGCATAGTGATTTCTCAGGTCTTGTCCATATATTCAAACCAATATAGAGACCTGAAAGGGAAATGTGCCCTTGGGCCATTTCTAAGTATTTTGGTGATTGAGTGCCAACACATGTGTTTAATTGTGAATTTGTGTACATGGATGAACAAGGTACAAATCATGAAGTAAAGGTATGTTTCTAAGCCTTAGTACATTGGTTTTATGGACTAACATATTTGTCTAAGTGTTAGAAACAGAAAGAAGAAAAAGAGAAAAGGGGAGAGAATGACTTGGCTGTGTGCAGCCAAGTCTCAGCTCGATCTGGAGCACCGGACTGTCCGGTGTGCACCGGACAGTGTCCGGTGCGCCAGGCTGCCTCGACTCGAACTGGCTGCTCTCGGGAATTCGCCGACGGCGTACGGCTAAAATTCACCGGACTGTCCGGTGTGCACCGGACTGTCCGGTGAGCCAACGGTCGGCCAGGGCCAACGGTCGGCCGCGCAATCCGCGCGAGACACGTGGCCGAGCCAACGGTCGGAAGACGGCACCGGACTGTCCGGTGTGCACCGGACTGTCCGGTGCGCCAACGGCTCGCAGATCTCCAACGGGCTGCAACGGTCGGCAGCGCCAGATAAGGAAACAAATCGGGCACCGGACAGTGTCCGGTGTGCACCGGACTGTCCGGTGCCCCCGACGACAGAAGGCAAGGATGGCCTTCCGGATTTGCTCTCAACGGCTCCTAGCTGCCTTGGGGCTATAAAAGGGGCCCCTAGGCGCATGGAGGAGACACACAAGCAACCTTTGAGCATTCTTGATCATCCACACTAAGTCTCTGCGCATTCGTTTGTGTTTCTAAGTGATTCGAGCTCTGTTCTAAGTGAGAACTCTGAGATAGTCTTGTGAGCTCGATTCTTGGCCGTGTGTGTGCGCTTTTGCTGTGGATTTGTGTGTGTTGCTTCCCTCCCTTACTCTGTGCGTCTTTGTGATCATATACTTGTAAGGGCAAGAGACTCCAATTTGTGGAGATTCCTTGCAAACGGGATAGTGAAAGGAAAAGCAAAACACCGTGGTATTCAAGTGGGTCTTTGGACCGCTTGAGAGGGGTTGATTGCAACCCTCGTCCGTTGGGACGCCACAACGTGGAAGTAGGCAAGCATTGGCTTGGCCGAACCACGGGATAAACCACCGTGTCACCTCTGTCTTGATCTCTTGTGGTATTGTGTTTTATTGAGACTTCACCTTAGCCACTTGGCAATAATCGTGCTAACACATAACAAGTTTTTGTGGCTTAAGTTTGAAGTTTTTACAGGATCACCTATTCACCCCCCCTCTAGGTGCTCTCAATTGGTATCAAAGCCGTTCTATTCACAAAGGGACTAACCGCCCGAATAGATGGATCCTAAGGGGAAGGGTATAGTGATCAACGACAAAGAGAAGGAGACCTTCGTCAACGAGCCGAAGGACGACAAGCCTACCGACTCCGGCTCGGGCCATAGACGGAAGGAAGGGAGGAAGAAGAAGACAAGGCGCATCAAGGAGATTGTCTACTACGACAGCGATGAGTCTACTTCCTCCCAAAAGGACGACCACAGCGACTACGAGAGGAAGAAATCGGTTAATTCGAACTTTTCTTTTGACTACTCTCGTATTCCGCAAAGTTCACATTCACATTTGCTCTCCATTCCACTCGGCAAGCCCCCACACTTTGATGGAGAGGACTACGGATTTTGGAGCCACAAAATGCGTAGTCACCTATTCTCTCTCCATCCTAGTATTTGGGAGATTGTAGAGAGTGGAATGCATTTTGATAGTTCGGATAGTCCCATGTTCATTAATGAACAAATTCATAAGAATGCACAAGCTACTACTGTTCTTCTAGCTTCCTTGTGCAGGGATGAATACCATAAAGTGAGCGGCTTGGATAACGCCAAGCAAATCTGGGACACCCTCAAGATTTCTCATGAGGGGAACGACGTCACCTTGCTCACCGAGATGGAGTTGGTGGAGGGAGAGCTTGGACGGTTCGCGATGATAAGGGGCGAGGAGCCGACGCAAACATACAACCGGCTCAAGACCCTTATCAACAAGATAAGAAGCTACGGGAGCACGCGATGGACGGACCACGACGTCGTCCGCCTAATGCTCAGGTCCTTTACCGTACTTGATCCTCATCTCGTGAACAATATTCGTGAGAATCCCAGGTACACGATGATGACGCCCGAGGAAGTGCTTGGAAAATTCGTAAGCGGGCGGATGATGATCAAGGAGGCAAGATACGTCGACGAAGCGTTGAATGGTCCGATCAACGAGCCGCAACCCCTTGCTCTCAAGGCAACGCGAAGCAAGGAGGCGCTACCCAGCAAGGTGGCACAGATTGAGGCGGCCGGACTCAATGATGAAGAGATGGCTCTCATCATCAAGCGATTCAAGACGGCGCTAAATGGTCGCAAGGGGCAGCCAAGCAAGACCAAGACCAAGGGGAAGCGCTCATGCTTCAAATGCGGTAAGCTTGGTCATTTTATCGCTAACTGTCCCGATAATGAAAGTGACCAGGAAAAGGGGAACAAAAGAGAGAAGAAGAAGCAATACAAGAAGGCAAAGGGCGAGGCGCATCTAGGAAAGGAGTGGGACTCGGATTGCTCCTCCTCCGACTCCGACAACGAAGGACTCGCCGCCACTGCCTTCAACAAATCGGCTCTCTTCCCCAACGAGCGTCTCACTTGCCTTATGGCAAGGGAGAAGAAGGTGAGTACTCAAGACTCCATTTATGCTTCTTCTAGTGATAGTGAGTCTAGTGATGATGATGACATAGATTATTCTTGCTTGTTCAAGGGCTTAGATAGATCTAAGATAGATAAAATCAATGAATTGATTGATGCTTTGAATGAAAAGGATAGGCTTTTAGAAAAGCAAGAAGATTTATTGTATGATGAACATGATAAGTTTGTAGAGGCACAAAAATCATATGCTTTAGAAGTGAAAAGAAATGAAGTGCTTTCTAGTGAAATATCTTCTTGTCATGAAACCATTGCTACTTTACAAAGTGTTAACCATGATTTAAATGCTAAATTAGAAGTAACAAATAAATCTAAGTCTTGTGTTGAAAATGTTACAATTTGCACTAGGTGTAAGGATTTTGATGTTAACACTTGTAGCAAACACTTAGTTTCAATTTCAAAACTAAAAGATGAAGTGGCTAGTCTTAATGCTCAACTTAAGACTAGCAAGAGTGAAGTTGAAAAGATAAAATTTGCAAGGGATGCCTATACAATTGGAAGACATCCCTCAATTAAGGATGGGCTTGGCTTCAAGAGGGAAGCCAAGAACTTAACAAGCCATAAGGCTCCCATCTTCGTCAAGGAGAAGGGGAAGGCCCCTATGGCTAGTAATGCTAAAAAGAATCATGCTTTTATGTATTATGATAGGAGACATGCTAGAAATGCTTATAATCATTTTGATTCACATGTTTATGATTCTCATGCCATGTTTGCTTCTAGTTCTTCTTATAAGCATGGTAGAGATATGTGTAGGAGAAATGTTGTACATATGCCTAGGAGAGATATTGCTCATGTACCTAGAAAGAATGTTATTCATGCTCCTAGGAAAATAGTGAATGAACCTTCTACCATTTATTATGCTTGTAATGCTCCCTTTGCTATTTGTAGAAAGGGTAAGAAGGTAGTTGCTAGGAAATTAGGGGCTAGATGCAAGGGAGATAAATCTTGCATTTGGGTCCCTAAAGATATTTGTGCTAACCTTGCAGGACCCAACATGAGTTGGGTACCTAAGACCCAAGCCTAAATTTGCCTTGCAGGTTTATGCATCCAGGGGTTCAAGCTGGATTATCGACAGCGGATGCACAAACCATATGACGGGGGAGAAGAAGATGTTCACCTCCTACGTCAAGAATAAGGATTCCCAAGATTCAATTATATTCGGTGATGGGAATCAAGGCAAGGTAAAAGGGTTAGGTAAAATTGCAATTTCTAATGAGCATTCTATATCAAATGTATTCCTAGTGGAGAGTCTTGGATATAATTTGCTATCTGTTAGTCAATTATGTCAAATGGGATATAATTGTTTATTTACAAATGTAGATGTGTCTGTCTTTAGAAGATGTGATGGTTCACTAGCTTTTAAGGGTGTACTAGACGGCAAGCTTTACTTAGTTGATTTTGCAAAAGAAGAGGCCGGTCTAGATGCATGCTTAATGGCTAAGACTTGCATGGGCTGGCTGTGGCATCGCCGCTTAGCACATGTGGGGATGAAGAACCTCCACAAGCTTCTAAAGGGAGAACACGTGATAGGTCTAACAAATGTTTATTTCGAAAAAGATAGACCTTGTGCAGCTTGTCAGGCAGGTAAACAAGTGGGAGGAGCACATCACAGCAAGAATGTGATGACCACGTCGAGACCCCTGGAGCTGCTGCATATGGACCTCTTCGGACCCGTCGCCTATCTAAGCATAGGAGGAAGTAAGTATGGTTTAGTTATTGTTGATGACTTTTCCCGCTTCACTTGGGTGTTCTTTTTACAGGATAAGTCTGAAACCCAAGGGACCCTCAAGCGCTTCCTCAGGAGAGCTCAAAATGAGTTTGAGCTCAAGGTGAAGAAGATAAGGAGCGACAACGGGTCCGAGTTCAAGAACCTACAAGTGGAGGAGTTTCTTGAGGAGGAAGGGATCAAGCACGAGTTCTCCGCTCCCTACACACCACAGCAAAATGGTGTGGTAGAGAGGAAGAACAGGACGCTAATCGATATGGCGAGGACGATGCTTGGAGAGTTCAAGACCCCCGAGTGCTTTTGGTCGGAAGCCGTGAACACGGCTTGCCACGCCATCAACAGGGTCTATCTTCATCGACTCCTCAAGAAGACTTCGTATGAGCTACTAACCGGTAACAAACCCAATGTATCGTACTTTCGTGTATTTGGGAGCAAGTGCTACATTCTAGTGAAGAAGGGTAGAAATTCTAAGTTTGCTCCCAAAGCTGTAGAAGGGTTTTTATTAGGTTATGATTCAAATACAAAGGCGTATAGGGTCTTCAACAAATCATCGGGTTTGGTTGAAGTCTCTAGCGACGTTGTATTTGATGAGACTAATGGCTCTCCAAGAGAGCAAGTTGTTGATTGTGATGATGTAGATGAAGAAGATGTTCCGACGGCCGCTATACGAACCATGGCGATTGGAGAAGTTCGGCCACAGGAACAAGATGAACGAGATCAACCTTCTTCCTCAACGACGGTGCAACCCCCAACTCAAGACGATGAACAGGTTCATCAAAAGGAGGCGTGTGATCAAGGGGGAGCACAAGATGATCATGTGATGGAGGAAGAAGCGCAACCGGCACCTCCAACCCAAGTTCGAGCGATGATTCAAAGGGATCATCCCGTCGACCAAATTCTGGGTGACATTAGCAAGGGAGTAACTACTCGGTCTCGACTAGTTAATTTTTGTGAACATTACTCGTTTGTATCCTCTATTGAGCCTTTCAGGGTAGAGGAGGCCTTGCTAGATCCGGATTGGGTGTTGGCCATGCAGGAGGAACTTAACAACTTCAAGCGCAATGAAGTTTGGACGCTGGTGCCTCGTCCCAAGCAAAATGTTGTGGGAACCAAGTGGGTGTTCCGCAACAAACAAGACGAGCACGGAGTGGTGACAAGGAACAAGGCTCGACTTGTGGCAAAAGGTTATGCCCAAGTCGCAGGTTTGGACTTTGAGGAGACTTTTGCTCCTGTGGCTAGGCTAGAGTCCATTCGTATCTTGCTAGCATATGCCGCTCACCATTCTTTCAGGTTGTACCAAATGGATGTGAAGAGCGCTTTCCTCAACGGGCCAATAAAGGAGGAGGTGTACGTGGAGCAACCCCCTGGCTTCGAGGATGAGCGATACCCCGACCACGTATGTAAGCTCTCTAAGGCGCTCTATGGACTTAAGCAAGCCCCAAGAGCATGGTATGAATGCCTTAGAGATTTCTTACTTGCTAATGCTTTCAAGGTTGGGAAAGCCGATCCAACTCTTTTTACAAAGACATGTGATGGTGATTTGTTTGTATGCCAAATTTATGTCGATGACATAATATTTGGTTCTACTAATCAAAAGTCTTGTGAAGAGTTTAGCAGGGTGATGACGCAGAAATTCGAGATGTCGATGATGGGCGAGTTGAACTACTTCCTTGGGTTCCAAGTGAAGCAACTCAAGGACGACACCTTCATCTCCCAAACGAAGTACACGCAAGATCTGCTAAAGAGGTTTGGGATGAAGGATGCCAAGCCCGCAAAGACGCCGATGGGAACCGATGGACACACCGACCTCAACAAAGGAGGTAAGTCCGTTGATCAAAAAGCATACCGGTCAATGATAGGGTCTTTACTTTATTTATGTGCTAGTAGACCGGATATTATGCTTAGCGTATGCATGTGTGCTAGATTTCAATCCGATCCTAAGGAGTGTCACTTGGTGGCGGTGAAGCGAATTCTTAGATATTTAGTCGCTACGCCTTGCTTCGGGATCTGGTATCCAAAAGGGTCTAACTTTGACTTAATTGGGTACTCAGATTCCGACTATGCTGGATGTAAGGTCGATAGGAAGAGTACATCGGGGACGTGCCAATTCTTAGGAAGGTCCCTGGTGTCATGGAACTCTAAGAAACAAACCTCCGTTGCCCTATCCACCGCTGAGGCCGAGTACGTTGCTGCAGGACAGTGTTGTGCGCAACTACTTTGGATGAGGCAAACCCTCAGGGACTTTGGCTACAATCTGAGCAAAGTCCCACTCCTATGTGATAATGAGAGTGCTATCCGAATAGCGGAAAATCCTGTTGAGCACAGCCGCACAAAGCACATTGACATCCGGCATCACTTTTTGAGAGACCACCAGCAAAAGGGAGATATCGAAGTGTTTTATGTTAGCACCGAGAACCAGCTAGCCGATATCTTTACCAAGCCTTTAGATGAGAAGACCTTTTGCAGGTTGCGTAGTGAGCTAAATGTCTTAGATTCGCGGAACTTGGATTGAATTGTAGCATACATGTATTTATGCCTTTGATCATGTTCATTCTGCATTTTGTTGCTTATTATGGTGCTCAAGTTGTACACTCCCTGGACCTCACAAGTCCGTTGCAAAGTGATGCACATATTTAGGGGGAGATGTGTTACAACTTGACCCTTTGAGACTAACCATATGTTTGAGTTTGCTTGTTTTAGTCACAAAGGAGAATTGAAAGGGAAAAGGTGGACTTGGACCATGAAAGACTTCCACTGCACTCCGATGAGGGGTAACTTATTCCAAGTCCATCTCATGAACTCTTGTTGCCATTTGCTCTTAATTGAAGATTTTTGGTGAGGCAATGGGGTTAAAGGGCCAAAATTGATTCCGTTTTGGTGCTTGATGCCAAAGGGGGAGAAAATAAAGGCCAAAGCAATAAATGGATCAGCTACCACTTGAGAGATTTTGAAAATAGTAGAATAGAGTTTTTGGTTTGTCAAAATTCTTATGTTGTCTCTCTTGTCAATAATTGGCTTCTTGTGGGGAGAAGTATTGATTATGGGAAATAGAGGGAGTTTTTGAAATCTTTGATCAATCTCTTTTGGAATGACTCTCTTTATGCTTCAACATGTGTGTTTAGCTTAGAGATAGAGATTTGAGTTTGATTTGCAAAAACAAACCAAGTGGTGGCAAAGGATGATCCATATATGCCAAAATTGAATAAAACTTAAATTTATTTTATTTGAAGTGAGTTTGCACTTGTTCTAGTTGCTTTATGTTGTGTTGGCATAAATCACCAAAAAGGGGGAGATTGAAAGGGAAATGTGCCCTTGGGCCATTTCTAAGTATTTTGGTGATTGAGTGCCAACACATGTGTTTAATTGTGAATTTGTGTACATGGATGAACAAGGTGCAAATCATGAAGTAAAGGTATGTTTCTAAGCCTTAGTACATTGGTTTTATGGACTAACATATTTGTCTAAGTGTTAGAAACAGAAAGAAGAAAAAGAGAAAAGGGGAGAGAATGACTTGGCTGTGTGCAGCCAAGTCTCAGCTCGGTCTGGAGCACCGGACTGTCCGGTGTGCACCGGACAGTGTCCGGTGCGCCAGGCTGCCTCGACTCGAACTGGCTGCTCTCGGGAATTCGCCGACGGCGTACGGCTAAAATTCACCGGACTGTCCGGTGTGCACCGGACTGTCCGGTGAGCCAACGGTCGGCCAGGGCCAACGGTCGGCCGCGCAATCCGCGCGAGACACGTGGCCGAGCCAACGGTCGGAAGACGGCACCGGACTGTCCGGTGTGCACCGGACTGTCCGGTGCGCCAACGGCTCGCAGATCTCCAACGGGCTGCAACGGTCGGCAGCGCCAGATAAGGAAACAAATCGGGCACCGGACAGTGTCCGGTGTGCACCGGACTGTCCGGTGCCCCCGACGACAGAAGGCAAGGATGGCCTTCCGGATTTGCTCTCAACGGCTCCTAGCTGCCTTGGGGCTATAAAAGGGGCCCCTAGGCGCATGGAGGAGACACACAAGCAACCTTTGAGCATTCTTGATCATCCACACTAAGTCTCTGCGCATTCGTTTGTGTTTCTAAGTGATTCGAGCTCTGTTCTAAGTGAGAACTCTGAGATAGTCTTGTGAGCTCGATTCTTGGCCGTGTGTGTGCGCTTTTGCTGTGGATTTGTGTGTGTTGCTTCCCTCCCTTACTCTGTGCGTCTTTGTGATCATATACTTGTAAGGGCAAGAGACTCCAATTTGTGGAGATTCCTTGCAAACGGGATAGTGAAAGGAAAAGCAAAACACCGTGGTATTCAAGTGGGTCTTTGGACCGCTTGAGAGGGGTTGATTGCAACCCTCGTCCGTTGGGACGCCACAACGTGGAAGTAGGCAAGCATTGGCTTGGCCGAACCACGGGATAAACCACCGTGTCACCTCTGTCTTGATCTCTTGTGGTATTGTGTTTTGTTGAGACTTCACCTTAGCCACTTGGCAATAATCGTGCTAACACATAACAAGTTTTTGTGGCTTAAGTTTGAAGTTTTTACAGGATCACCTATTCACCCCCCCTCTAGGTGCTCTCAAGACCATATTATATCCATTTGCATTGTCTCACTGGTTATTTAACCTTGTGTTGAACATTTGTTCACTGATCATTATACACTATTCAAGTATGTTCATCATACTGAATTTCCTGTTCAACACTTAGCAAACTTGTTAGACCTTTAAATGTGTTGTTATCCAAATCACCAAAACTCACAAAAGGGATGAATGCACTTTCAATCTCCCCCTTTTTGGTGATTGATGACAACACATTTAAAGCTTACATAAGATTTGATAAATAAGATTTTGAATCCTATGATATAGTTTCCTCCCCCTAAATATGTGCATTTTAGAAAATACCAATTTTGTACACAAATGCCAAAAGCGCATATTTGGGTTAAACTATGGAAACAACTTATATCATACTATTCATGGGGTGCATTGTGTCATAAATAAACGTGATGCTCATGACATATTATGCACTCATCAATTTCCTGCATCTTATGTTTTACTTATGATTCTCCTCCTTTTGTCAATTATTTCTCCCCCTTTTCAAAAGTCTTCTTACACTTAGTTACATAAGACTAAAGGTAAGCTTTAATGCAAAATTTCTCCCCCTTTGTCATAAATCTCCAAAAAGGATACAAAGAATATAAAGGATAGAAATTATGATTAAGCAAGATGGGAACACACTATCATGAAAAGGGTCCTTAGATGGCACAAAGGTAATGGAGAAGTGACATGAAGTGATGTACCTTTGCATTTTACCTTTTCAAGGGGAGTTCCAAACTTGTGTTGGATTTACAATTCATTTGCAAGCTCTTGTTGGTATAGTTGTGACATAGGTCCAAGATATTAAATGAAGATTGTCATACTAAATCGAAGGTGAAACTTGATACCTAGAGTCTAGATGTCACCTAGCATTTTCTTATCACAACAAGAGGCAACATGAAAATTGCACAAGTATGGATTATGCAACTAGTGACCATGTATGAAAAATATCAATTGAAAAACACCAATTGATACAATTTGATAGATAAGCAGATCACTAATAGCATATTACACTAAGTTCTCCTCAAGTTTTAGTGCACACATATATATGAATTCAATTGATATCTGTTGAGAGTACTCATTTGCAACTTAAAGTACCATTGGCATAAAAGAAGTATCAATTGAACATAATCATGCAACATAAGAAACATGTGCACTATTTAATCAATTAAGTTATAGACATGAGAATTTATAAGCTATGCTACTTTAGATATTTGTAATCCAAAAGGATGTGATACATATTTACCAATTTTAGATGACATTGGAGTAGCATATACAAGAGAAACTCATTCTCTTATGAAATGTATAGAAGATACATTTATTGGAGCAAAGAATCTTTGATACCTATCAAAATTTGTAGTGGAAGCGATTGTCTTTGCCCGAAAATTCCTTTCTAATTTGAGACTACACACATAATAGACTTGAAAATGAAGTTAGTCTCAAAGATTCAAATTATAGACTATTCTCCGACTTGTGAGGCCAGGGGATTAAGTTCTACAATTTGAACCTTGGTACAAATGAAGTATGAAAATGTGAAAAAGTACTAATTGAAGGAATTACTCATAATCAAAAGGTATACTAATAGACATGATATGCAATATTTTAAACCAAGATTCTTGAGAAGTTAGCATGTTTGAGTCATACCTCACTAAGATGACTTAAAACTAACTTATGACATCACCACAAGAGGTATTAATCAAATATCTAGAGATTCTTTAATCGTTACCACAAGTGCAACCTTATGGTGGGACTTAAGATATTGCATATACATGCATACACTAGCATGTAAGAGCCTAGATACACAAATGTAATACAATAGTTCATGGAGTGACACACCTTTGTTTTATGGCACATGTTCTCCATTATAATCATGAATTTCCATTTAGCTTTTGATAGGCTTGACATTTTAAAGAGAAACTTATCCTCTTCAAACGATCAAGAGAAACTCATTTTCTTGATAGGTTCAAGAGAAACTCATTTTCACTTCTATGGAACCATTCATCCTCATTTGATGTTCTCCAAGGTGTTAGACTACACAACATGAACTTGAAAGAAATCATCAGTCTCACAAGATATAGGCTAAACTCTCCCTCAATTTGTGCATGCAAGAGTACACAAAGTACACTTATGCACATTAACAATGCGAGGTTAAAGGAGATGTTTGCACTATATCGTGGTTTAACATAACATGCTTTACATAGATGATGAAACTTAAACCAATTGAAAGTTTAAGAACTGAAAGTATATCAATTGAAATTCTGAAGGGTAAAGCATGCTAATGTGAACCTCAAACCTCATAATGAAGATATCATATAAATATGTCACTACATCTTCATTATTTGGTTAAAAAATGTAACTCCCTTCTTGAATCTTTGTGATCTCTTTTCTCTTTACGATTTCATCCAACCAAGTGATCTTGAACTTCTTTCATATTTTCTTGATTCGATCATACTTGATATATGATCAATTGAAACTCAATGATTGAAACAACCAAGACTTTTATATCCGTAGATTTTGAATCCATCTTGAAAGCACTTGGAAAGACCTTATTGAAACACTTAGAAAAGAGAGCATTAGAAACACAAGGGAGGGTTTCACAAATGATGATCCTTATATGTGGATGGCAAATAAATCATCATTCTTGAAACCCAAAAGGATAGACTAAATTCCTTTAAATTAGTGCACACATGTAGTTGATGTCAAAGTTATACGCACTATTGAACATTTTACATTGCAAAGAATTTAACCTATACTATGGTACATCCTACTAAGGGTAGAATACTAAAACAACTGAAAGAGAGGAAGTTTTCATACCTTGGCCTCTTATCAACTTCATCTTACTTTAGTTGAATAGTATCCTTTAAGCTTGTGATTTATCCAATTTAAAACAAGCACCATTTCTTAACATAGATTTTCTATAGATAAACTCAACACAAAAGATGGCATTAGTAGCACAAGCACTAGTTTTTTTTATTTAGCAACCATTTATATGAGGAAGGCAAGCGAGTTGCTAAAACAGAGAAACCTCATAATATGGACTAAATTTGTCTTGAGCCCTCATGCACAATATATTTTGAATGACATGGATAATATGCATGGTTATTCAATGAAGTCTAAAGGGTTGACTTAATCCATATTATAGTGAGTGTCTAATTATAGAAGAATGAAATCCAAATTAACTAGATAGAGAATACGTCACATAATTTTGGATTGTTGACCATATGATAATATTCATTCATCTTCCAATTGGACCTTTATTTCATAATCAAATACTGATGTATATCATCAAGTGCTTCTTTTCCCTTAGTGGCTACACAAGTCACAAAAGAGATAAGATTTGAAAATAATATGCACTTGAGATTCAGTTGTTACCACCCTTGCTACTATCTCCAAATATGATTTATACATTCATTATCGAGCACCCAACTTGATCCATTGAAGGAGTGATCCTGCAAAACAAGTTTAAGCTTCATATCTTGGTACCCAATTTGAATTGGGTCCTTTGAGATTAGTAGTAAAAGCCTTGAGTACCCACACAATCCTTATTGTGGCCTTTCTCTTTGTGTAGGCACCCACATATACTTGACAACCATCTTACATGGTTTCAAGTCAATATTTAATCACATAGATAAAAACTAGAGTTAAGAATAGGAGCCTTTTCTCCTTTTCTTGATACACCGTTGTGTTGCCTTCTTGCCGATGAACCTAGCTTGACCTTGGGTGCACCTAGCTTATCAAGGTTAGTCACACAAGCATTCATATCATGAAGACAAGTTATGCATGGAATTTATAACTTAGTGATCCAATTCAATGTGAAGCATATGGATACCGATTGAAGTAGATTTCTAAGATATCAAAATATGGGTTTCCAAAATTTAGAGAGTATGGATCACTAATTGTACCTTTTACAGTTTAAAAATCATATCCATGTTAGTGCATATGTATGTCATGAATATCAACAAAAATATTCTTATGCACTTTTAGATTTAACGATAAGTGAATTTTAAACTGCATCAAGAGTAGCTATTTAGGAAACAAAGATTACAATCCATATGAATGAGATACAAATTAACCATTATGGATTGTCTTAGTATAGCTTACTCAAGGAGAACTTATTCTCTACGACACAAGATATATAATGTTCTCCCACTAGATATGTGCATCAAGTATTTGAATGACTTGTCACATGCACTTTCAATTCAGTTAAGAGTCTCATGAGGGGTACATTACATATCATGGTCAAGGCATGACAAATTTGCAATGAATTAACTTATGCCTAAGAATACTTAGCACCATATAGAATGTACCATTTGTTAAATCAATTGAAAGATCTTACTATATGAGATGGTGTCATCTAAGTATTCTTCTTTTCTTCATTCGTGGAGACTTCCTTCTTTAGCTTGTTATCTCTTTTCCTTTTAAAACTAGTCGAAAAGCACTTTTAAAAGAGGTATTAGTAGTACAAGGAAGTATTTAATGAATGATGATATTTATATATGAATGGCAAATAAATCATCATTTATGAGGCATAAAGGCATAAATTAAATTCCTTTTAAGTTAATGCACATGGAGGAGTGAATTAACAATATGCACCAATTTACAAATTTAAGCCAAAAGAAATTTATGTCTAGGTCATGGCAATAATATGATAATTAATTTGAAATATGCCACAAGATACATACAACCAATTTAAAGCATGTAGATTGTCACAATATAAAAATATGAACTTGTAATCTACCATATAATTGGATCTTTTCCAAGGCATGGTAAAATCTTTTAAGTTCATTCTCAAGTACTTCATTTTTCCTATGAGGCTACAAAAGATACAAAGGAATATACTAATTAAAAGCAATGTGCACTTAAGAATTAATTGTTACCATCCTTTGGATATCACTTGGTTGTAGGCCTTTTGCTTGATTCCCACAAAGGTCAATCCTTATTCCCTACAACACAAGTTCTTGCTAGAGATGAATATGAAGTTAGTGATATAACAACTCAATTCATCTTTGGGTCAATCTTAAAGGATAGATAATGTAAGATTGATAGCTTGAGATAAGAATTGAGTTAAACTGCTCAAGCACCCCAAAGCTTCATATCATCTCTAGGTTCCTACAAAACTTATTAAGTATATTTTGGTACCCATCTCATGATGGGTCCATCAAGGTTAGCCAACATGGACTTAGGCACCCAAATGGTCTTTGTCCTAGAATGTGGTGAACTCATCACCTTTCTAGAACAAGAGTCAAATTTGGATCTCCTAAGCATATTTGAGTGAATTGACAAGTTAGGCTTAGGAGTTTTACCCTTTGGACAAACCTTGAATAGATGACCTTTTTCACGACAATTGTAGCAAATGCGGTGCTTATCCTTGCAATGCATTTGCCTTTTGCTTTCATCCTTTTTGATGGTCATCTTTCTTGATCGTACAAGATCTTGGTTCTTCATGTGGGGGCATGAACCAATTTCATGACCCTTCTCCTTGCATCCATAGCACCTCCTATCGCTTCTCTTTGATCTTTCTTGGTTGAAGCACATAGGTACATTATTAGAGCAAATCATATGAGCATTAATTTTCTTACCATGAATTTTGCTCATGTCCTTCTTGGAAAGCTTGGTATTCTTTTGAAGAGGTTTTGTGCATGCTATGGTTGTTCCCTTCTCAAGCTTTTTCACCATATTATCACGATTATCTTGAGAAGGTTGAGCATGACACTTTCCCTTCAATTGAGTCAAGATCCTTCTTAGCCTCTCATTTTCTTCCTTGAGCTCATTGTTTTCTTTTGCATGGGAAACATTACTTGTTCCTAAAAATTCTAGCTCAATGGAAGATTGGCTTTCTTGAGAACAACATTTGTTAGCACATGATAATATAGTTTCTATTTGAGTACATGTGCATAAGTGAGGTTGGTATGATTTCAAATTAGTTAACACAACCTCATGATCCATTTCTAACATGATATGTGAATCCATAAATTTATTATGAGAGCACATAAGCATATCATGTTTTTCTTGCAAAGCTAGATTTTCAATATTTAGCTTTTCTATTGTGTTCTTGAGCATAGCATGTTTATTTTCTAATTGAGCAATATATGATGAATGATTAACAACTTTAATTTGCTCAATTGAAATGTCTTCATACCTTTGGACCAAATCATCATGAGAGCACTTTAGCTTCTCATGCTCTTTGGTCAACTTCTCCAAGTCTTTGATTTTTTCGATGAGGATATCTTCTTGCTTATGAAGCATTTCCTTTTGTTCTTCTGCTCTTTCCATGAGTTTGAGCAAGCTCATCTGGTTCTTCTTGCTTAGTTTGACCAAATTTTTGAAGATCATCCTCATCTTCACTGTCACTTTCATGTTCATCCTCACTTTCACTTTCACTGTCACTCCCATTAGCGACAAAGCACATATGAGAAGTGGATTTGAAAGACGAACCTTGTGAAGAGGTGGATTCGTCGTTTGGTCTCCATCGATCATTTTCTTCTTCTTCAATCTTGTTCTTTGCCTCATCTTCCTTCATTTTGAGGAACATCCTTTCGGCGATTCTCATGGCAATATCTATTACCCTAGGATCAACATCTGCAACAAAAGATGAAGTCGAGGCAACCTCAACCTTTTCAAGCTTAGAAGCACTTCCTTTTCTTAGTCCCCCTGACATGATCTTTTCCTCACGCGGTTAAGCGTTAGAATGAGGATTAGGCTCTGATACCAATTGAAAGTTGCCTAGAGGGGGTGAATAGGCAAATGAAAACTTTTTCAACAAAAACTAGAAACGAAACTGAGTAAAACCGGTTCAACCGGTGTCAAAACCGGTTCAACCGGTTTGCACGAGCTCAACTAAAGAATGAGATATAAAACTGAATTGATCTTAAAATCCACCCAGTTAACTTTGGAAATGAGATGTTCTAGTTGATCCACAGGGTTCAAAGTAGTAGGTCTGAGAAGGGCACTTCTCAAAATCCACACACCAAAAAGATAAGAACAAATCTTCCACGGAAGGGTGAGAGAACGAATAACACAAACAAACACAATGAGCAAGAACACAAGAGACACAAGATTTAACCCGAGATTTGGTCACACTACCAAGGTGCCCTACTTCCTCATTGAGGCGCCCACAAAGAGTCGGGTCTCTTTCAACCCTAATCCTCCCTTTACCGACCACAAAGGTCAAGCCCACACACTAATCTTTGCTCAAACGAGCGGGTAATACAAACTTTCGTGTGGTCTTCCACAAGATTTGGAGACACACAAGAGACACCTAGTCGTCTAGGAGCTAGAAGCTCTAAGAGTAATGAATCAACAAAGAACTCAATGTAGTACCAAAGCTCGAATTAAGAAGAACAAGAAGGTTTTGGAGATGAAGCACAAAATCATAGCTCTTCAATCTCACTCAAAGATTTCTCTCCAAAGATTTGAAATGGGAGAGGCAAGAGGTGTGTGAGAGAGAGTGGGAGGTGTTTCTCAGGTTGGGAATGAAGTTTTGTGCGTGCTCTTCTGTGGGGGAGAGAGGTAGGAGTGAGTATATATAGGTGGGGCTCCAAAACTAGCCGTTTTTGACTTTTCTGCACAAAAACCGGTTGAACCGGTCCCAAAACCGGTTGAATCGGTTTTCACTTTTTGGCTGATACAGCAGACTGGCAGAAAAAAGTTAATAGTACAAAAACCGGTTGAACCAGTTTTAAAACCGGTTGAATCGGTTTCCACTAGACTAAAAACCGGTTGAGTGTCCGGCTGAGCTGGTCCAAAAATCGGTTGACTGTTTTTGAATACCAGCTGAACCAGCCTGAAAACCAGCTGAACCAGTATTTTTCGTAGAGCAATTTTGGCCAAGATAGACTTAAAAAGGTTGTATTACATACTTCCACTAAGGATTAACAAGGGTAAAATGGAAGTTTTAGATCAAGGATTTTGAGCTTTAGTACCAACACCAACCTTCTTTATGGATCCCCCTGATAGTACGATGATTCCTATACTCAAGTCAAATAAAATATAATTAAGTAAACTCCTTGAGTCATTGGTGTCTCATGTGTGATTTCTCCATGGCGTTGCTTCATAAGGATCACAAACATCTTTGTCTCACCTTTTGAAGCAAACACAAATCAAACTCTGTGACTCGTACCATTTCACCATATATGAGTTCAAATCATGGCTTCAAGTCACCTTACTGATGCATCAACATATTATAACTCTTCATAGCTGATTAGTTCATCGACTTAGTGCAAGTACTCTCTTCTTCATCTTAGCCATGTTACCTCGGTCCACAAGCCATCGCTTGGCCTTCACCTTCGTTTAGTTCCTCGAAGCCCTTTCCTTGCTATCTTCACCCTATCAAGCCATTCTTGAGTCACACCATATTGAGCATCCATTGAGAGAATCATTTCTTCAATATTGTGAATCTTTCTTGAATGTCATCTAGATATAAATGCTAAGATCAATCAAGCTCTAGTTTGATTCTCATAGAAGCATATATGGACTAATAGTAATATGGTCAAGCCAATTCACGATTCCTCATATCTTATTCACTTTGGCTTGACCAATCCTCTTAATCACTTCAACCTCTATTATGATCATATTTATGCATAGTGATTTCTCAGGTCTTGTCCATATATTCAAACCAATATAGAGACCATATTATATCCATTTGCATTGTCTCACTGGTTATTTAACCTTGTGTTGAACATTTGTTCACTGATCATTATACACTATTCAAGTATGTTCATCATACTGAATTTCCTGTTCAACACTTAGCAAACTTGTTAGACCTTTAAATGTGTTGTTATCCAAATCACCAAAACTCATAAAAGGGATGAATGCACTTTCAACACCAAAAAATACCATTATGAAGTAAAAAAACTGCTCATTAAGAGGGCATTTCAAGCTACAGTTCAAATAAAATGGTTTGCCTTTTTTGGACCCATTAAGAGGGCATTTTGGGCTGGCCTTCCTATGACCGAGTTGGCCACAGTTCAGGCATTTAATTTTTCCTCTAAGTAGCTTCTTCTCCTTTTCCTCCTCAGGTATGGATTGTTTCTTCTTTGCAGCACCACCTTCTAGGAAGCTTTTCATCCTATTCTTCCTTTGTTGCCCAACACTCCTCTTACCAATAGGTACATTCACTTCCTCGGCTATGGCCACTTGTGGCCAAAAGGACTTGTCACCCACACTTTCAATCCTTTGTGCGTAAGCCTTTTTAAATTTTTCAACAGAAAAGTAGTCGTCTATGAAGTGCTCCATTCCAACGTCTCGCATCTATCATCAATCTGTATTGCCCCCCCCCAATCAATTTCTAAAACCTGAAACCAAAGGATAAGACAGCTATGAAGTACTCGGCGCAGGTACATTAGACAATAAACTGCTGGATATTTGGAATTAAATCAAACCTCCCTTCTATGTTCATCCCCAAATAGAAAAACTTGGGGATCCGACAAATCCGAGCTCAGAGTCGGTAGATCCACTCTTTCCACAGGAGATCGTGGTGAATGTACTCCAGAAGATAACGTGGGGAGGCAAGGAAGGGGTGGCTCACTTTCATCGCCGGGAGATGAATCCGATGAGTGGGCGCAGTACTCGTCCTCCATGGAGACGGGTGAAGGGAACACTGAGCTTGGGCAGCGTCGCACGGGGGATAGCTCCGAGGATAGAAGGTCCACTAAATGGCGGCGCGGGCAAAAGTAAACTGGAGCTTGCGTAGCACTTGACTGGAGCTTGGGCAGCGTCGCGTGGCTAGGGGTAGATTAGTACACAGGAGTACACAACCTTCATCAAATGCAAGAGAACAGAAGGTTACAGAGAGCGGGAGATTAACAGTCCCAATTTAGCGTTGGTGTGTGATTCATAATACCAAACTGGCGAAGCGCTGAAAGGGAAATGTGCCCTTGGGCCATTTCTAAGTGTTTTGGTGATTTAGTGTCCAACACAAGTGCCTAAGTGTAAAGAGGTGGACAAAGTACAAATCAAGGATAAAGGTATGTTTCTCAGACTTAGTACATTGTTTTATGGACTAATGTATTGTGTCTAAGTGCTGGAAACAGGAAAAATCCAATTGTAAATGTCTTGGCTCGAGCAGCCAAGACTCTGCTGAGTCTGGGAGCACCGGACTGTCCGGTGGTGCACCGGACAGTGTCCGGTGCGCCAGGCTGGTTCGAGCGAAGTGGCCGCTCTCGGGAATTCATCGGCGACGTACGGCTAAAATTCACCGGACTGTCCGGTGTGCACCGGACTGTCCGGTGAGCCAACGGTCGGCCGGCCAACGGTCGGCCGCGCAATCTGCGCGGGACACGTGGCCGAGCCAACGGCTAGAAGATGGCACCGGACATGTCCAGTGCGCCAACGGCTCCAGGTCTGCCAACGGTCGGCTTCGCCATTTAAGGAAAGAAATCTGGCACCGGACAGTGTCCGGTGTGCACCGGACTGTCCGGTGCGCCAGACGACAGAAGGCAAGAATTGCCTTCCCTGATTGCTCTCAACGGCTCCTAGCTGCCTTGGGGCTATAAAAGGGACCCCTAGGCGCATGGAGGAATACACCAAGTATTCCTACAACATTTCTAAGCACCAAGACATAGATTTCGCGCATTCGTTTCATTGTGATAGCATATAGAGCTCTTGTGGAGTTGTGAACTCATTGAGTCGTGTTGCGAGCTCTTGTTGCGATTTGTGTGCGTGTTGACACTCTGATTCTTGTGTCTTGTGTGCGTTGCTAATCCCTCCCTTGCTCCGTGTTCTTTGTGAATTTCAAGTGTAAGGGCGAGAGGCTCCAAGTTGTGGAGATTCCTCGCAAACGGGATTGAGAAAAAGCAAACAAAACACCGTGGTATTCAAGTAGGTCTTTGGACCGCTTGAGAGGGGTTGATTGCAACCCTCGTCCGTTGGGACGCCACAACGTGGAGTAGGCAAGCGTTGGTCTTGGCCGAACCACGGGATAACCACCGTGCCATCTCTGTGATTGATCCTTGTTGGTTATTGTGTTTTGTTGAGGATTCCTCTTTAGCCACTTGGCAATTATTGTGCTAACAATTAACCAAGTTTTTGTGGCTATAAGTTTTTGAAGTTTTACAGGATCACCTATTCACCCCCCCTCTAGGTGCTCTCAATTGGTATCAGAGTCGTTCTCTTCAAGAAAGGGACTAACCGTCCGAAGAGATGGATCCTAAGGGCAAGGGGATGGTGATCAACGACAAGGAGAAGGAGTCCTTCGTCAACGAGCCCAATGATGACAGGCCCACCGACTCAGGCTCGGGCCACAAAAGAAAAGATGGGAGGAAGAAGAAGACAAGGCGCATCAAGGAAATTGTCTACTACGACAGCGACGAATCTTCCTCCTCCCAAAAGGACAACGACGACTACGACAGACGAAAGACGGTTAACTCAAACTTTTCTTTCGATTATTCGCGCATTCCGCATAGCTCAAATGCTCAATTGCTCCCCATTCCACTTGGCAAGCCCCCTCACTTTGATGGAGAGGACTACGGATTTTGGAGCCACAAAATGCGTACTCACTTGTTTTCTCTCCATCCAAGCATTTGGGAGATTGTGGAAAGTGGAATGAAATTTGATAGCTCAGATAGCCCTGTGTTTATTAATGAACAGATTCATAAAAATGCACAAGCTACTACTGTGTTGCTAGCCTCTTTGTGCAGGGACGAGTATCACAAGGTGAGCGGCTTGGACAATGCCAAGCAGATCTGGGACACCCTCAAGATCTCTCATGAGGGGAACGACGTCACCTTGCTCACCAAAATGGAGTTGGTGGAGGGCGAGCTTGGAAGGTTCGCGATGATAAGGGGCGAGGAGCCAACTCAAACATACAACCGGCTCAAGACCCTTATCAACAAAATAAGGAGCTACGGAAGCACGCGATGGACGGACCACGACGTCGTCCGACTGATGCTAAGGTCCTTTACCGTTCTTGATCCTCATTTGGTGAATAATATTCGTGAGAATCCTAGGTACACCAAAATGTCGCCCGAAGAAGTCCTCGGAAAATTCGTTAGCGGGCGAATGATGATCAAGGAGGCGAGGTACGTGGACGACGCCTTGAATGGTCCGATCAACGAGCCGCAACCCCTTGCTCTCAAGGCAACAAGAAGCAAGGAGGCGCTACCTAGCAAGGTGGCACAAATTGAGGCAGCCGGACTTAATGATGAAGAGATGGCCCTCATCATCAAAAGATTCAAGACGGCGCTTAAAGGTCGCAAGGGACAACCAAGCAAGACCAAAGCCAAGGGGAAGCGCTCATGCTTCAAATGCGGTAAGCTTGGTCATTTTATTGCTAACTGTCCCAACAATGATAGTGAACAGGACCAAGGGAGCAAGAGGGAGAAGAAGAAGGCATACAAGAAGGCAAAGGGCGAGGCACATCTAGGCAAGGAGTGGGATTCGGATTGCTCCTCCTCCGACTCCGACAATGAAGGACTCGCCGCCACCGCCTTCAACAAGTCATCCCTCTTCCCAAACGAGCATCACACTTGCCTTATGGCAAGAGAGAAGAAAGTAAGCACTCATGATACTAGTACTTATGCTTCTTCAAGTGAGGATGAGTCTAGTGATGATGATGAGATAGATTACTCATGCTTATTCAAGGGATTAGATAGATCTAAAATTGATAAGATTAATGAGTTGATTGATGCTTTGAATGACAAGAATAGATTACTAGAAAAATAAGAGGATCTTTTATATGAGGAGCATGATAAATTTGTTAGTGCACAAAAATCACTTGCTCTTGAAATTAAAAGGAATGAAATGCTCTCTAGTGAATTATATTCTTGTCATGAAACTATTGCTACATTAAAAGGTTTTAATGATGATTTAAATGCTAAATTAGAAGTAGCTAGTAAATCTAATTCTTGTGTAGAAATTGTTGAAACTTGTAGTAGGTGTAAAGATTTTGACATTGATGCTTGTAGTGATCATTTAGTTTCAATTTCCAAATTAAATGAGGAATTAGCTAGTCTTAATGCCCAACTTAAGACTAGCAAGAATGAATTTGACAAGCTAAAATTTGCAAGGGATGCCTACACGACTGGTAGACACCCCTCAATTAAGGATGGACTTGGCTACAAGAGGGAAGCCAAGAACTTGACAAGCCATAAGGCTCCCATCTCCGCCAAGGAGAAAGGGAAGGCCCCTATGGCTAGTAGTGTGCAAAAGAACCATGCCTTTATGTATCATGATAGGAGACAATCTAGAAATGCTTATAGGAGTTGTAATGCATATAATGCCTTTGATTCTCATGCCATGTTTGCTTCTAGTTCTTCTTATGTGCATGATAGAAATGTTGGTAGGAGAAATGTTGTTCATAATATGCCTAGGAGAAATGTTGTTAATGTTCCTAGGAAAGTAAATGAACCTTCTACAATATATCATGCTTTAAATGCTTCTTTTGCTATTTGTAGAAAAGATAGGAAGATAGTTGCTAGAAAATTAGGGACAAGATGCAAGGGAGACAAAACTTGCATTTGGGTCCCTAAGGATATTTGTGCTAACCTTGTAGGACCCAACATGAGTTGGGTACCTAAGACCCAAGCCTAAATTTGCCTTGCAGGTTTATGCATCCGGGGGTTCAAGCTGGATTATTGACAGCGGATGCACAAACCATATGACGGGGGAGAAGAAGATGTTCACCTCCTACGTCAAAAACAAAGATTCCCAAGATTCAATAATATTCGGTGATGGGAACCAAGGCAAGGTAAAAGGGCTAGGTAAAATTGCAATCTCCAATGAGCACTCTATCTCTAATGTGTTTTTAGTAGAGTCTCTTGGATATAATTTACTATCTGTTAGTCAATTATGTAATATGGGATATAATTGTTTATTTACAAATGTAGATGTGTCTGTCCTTAGAAGATGTGATGGTTCACTAGCTTTTAAGGGTGTACTAGACGGCAAACTTTACTTAGTTGATTTTGCAAAAGAAGAGGGCGGTCTAGATGCATGCTTAATGGCTAAGACTTGCATGGGCTGGTTGTGGCATCGCCGCTTAGCACATGTGGGGATGAAGAACCTCCACAAGCTTTTAAAGGGAGAACACGTGATAGGTCTAACCAATGTTCATTTCGAAAAAGATAGACCTTGTGCAGCTTGTCAAGCAGGTAAACAAGTGGGAGGAGCACATCAGAGCAAGAATGTGATGACCACGTCAAGACCTCTGGAGCTGCTGCATATGGACCTCTTCGGACTCGTCGCCTATCTGAGCATAGGAGGAAGTAAGTATGGTTTAGTTATTGTTGATGACTTTTCCTGCTTCACTTGGGTGTTCTTTTTGCAGGATAAGTCTGAAACCCAAGGGATCCTCAAGCGCTTCCTCAGGAGAGCTCAAAATGAATTTGAGCTCAAGGTGAAGAAGATAAGGAGCGACTGAAAGTCGCCTAGAGGGGGGGGTGAATAGGGCGAAACTGAAATTTACAAATATAAACACAACTACAAGCCGGGTTAGCGTTAGAAATATAAACGAGTCCGCGAGAGAGGGCGCAAAACAAATCGCAAGCAAATGAAGAGAGTGACACGCGGATTTGTTTTACCGAGGTTCGGTTCTCGCAAACCTACTCCCTGTTGAGGAGGCCACAAAGGCCGGGTCTCTTTCAACCCTTCCCTCTCTCAAACGGTCCCTCGGACCGAGTGAGCTTTTCTTCTTCTCAATCAAACGGGAACAAAACTTCCCCGCAAGGGCCACCACACAATTGGTGCCTCTTGCCTTGGTTACAATTGAGTTATGATCACAAGAACAAGTGAGAAAGAAAGAAAGCGATCCAAGCGCAAGAGCTCAAAAGAACACGGCAAATCTCTCTCGCTAGTCACTAAAGGCTTGAGTGGAATTGGAGAGGATTTGATCTCTTTTGTGTGTCTAGAATTGAATGCCTAGCTCTTGTAAGTGGTTGGAAGTTGGAAAACTTGGATGCAATGAATGGTGAGGTGGTTGGGGTATTTATAGCCCCAACCACCAAAAGTGGCCGTTGGGGAGTCTGTCTGTTCGATGGCGCACCGGACAGTCCGGTGCACACCGGACAGTCCGGTGCCCCTGCCACGTCATCAATGCCGTTGGATTCTGACCGTTGGAGCTTCTGACTTCTGGGCCCGCCTGGGTGTCCGGTGCACACCGGACAACAACTGTTCATTGTCCGGTGCGCCGGTATGGGCGCGCCTGCCGTCTGCGCGCGCTGCGCGTGCATTAAATGCACCGCAGGTAGCCGTTGGCGCCGAAATAGCCGTTACCCCGCTGGTACACCGGACAGTCCGGTGCACACCGGACATGTCCGGTGAATTATAGCGGAGCTGCTGCCGCGCGAACCCGAGGCTGACGAGTTCCAGAGGCCGCGCTTCCTTGGAGCACCGGACACTGTCCGGTGTACACCGGACAGTCCGGTGAATTATAGTGTGCCGGCTTCCAAGAATTCCCGAGGGCGAAGAGTTTGAGTTGGAGTCCTCTGGGCGCACCGGACAGTCCGGTGCCTTTAGCCAGAGGTGCCTTCGGTTGCCTCTTTGCTCCTTTGTTGAATCCAAAACTTGATCTTTTTATTGGCTAAGAGTGAACCTTTTGCACCTGTACAACTTATGCACTAGAGCAAACTAGTTAGTCCAATATTTGTGTTGGGCAATTCAACCACCAAAATTATTTAGGAACTAGGTGTAAGCCTAATTCCCTTTCAATCTCCCCCTTTTTGGTGATTGATGCCAACACAAACCAAAGCAAATATAGAAGTGCAAAATTTTGAACTAGTTTGCATAATGTAAGTGCAAAGGTTGTTTTGGAATTGAGCCAATATAGATGCTTACATGATGCGCATGGATTGTTTTCTTTGTTTTTGACATATTGGACCATATTTGCACCACAGGTTTTGTTTTTGCAAATTCTTTTGTAAATTCTTTTCAAAGTCCTTTTGCAAGATAGTCAAAGATAAATGAATAAGATTTTAGCAAGGCATTTTCAAGTTGGAAATTTTCTTCCTTTGTTCCAAATGCTTTTCCTTTGACTAAACAAAACTCCCCCTCAAATAAAGTCTCCTCTTAGTGTTCAAGAGGGTTTTAAGACATCAATTTTGAAAATACTACTTGCTCCCCTTTTAGAACACAAAGAGATACCAATTTTTGAAATTTTCCACTTGAAAATCATTAATTTGAAAATTTGGGTGGTGGTGCGGTCCTTTTGCTTTGGGGCTCATATTTTCTCCCCCTTTGGCATGAATCGCCAAAAACGGAATCATTAGAGCCCAATGAAGTACTTTCTCCCCCTTTGGTCATAAAAAGAATGAGTGAAGATTATACCAAAGTTGGAGAGATGATGTGGAGCGACGGCGAAGGATGAGTAGTAGAGCGGAGTGGAAGCCTTTGTCTTCGCCGAAGACTCCTATTCCCTTTCAATATACCTATGACTTGGTTTGGAATATACTTGAAAATACATTAGTCATAGCATATATAAAGAGACATGATCAAAGGTATATTTATGAGCTATGTGTGCAAGACTAGCAAAAGAAATTCCTAGAATCAAGAATATTGAGCTCATGCCTAAGTCTGGTAAAAGATTGTTCATCAAGAGGCTTGGTAAAGATATCGGCTAATTGATCTTTAGTGTTAATGTATGAAATCTCGATATCCCCCTTTTGTTGGTGATCCCGAAGAAAATGATACCGAATGGCTATGTGTTTAGTGCGGCTATGCTCAACGGGATTGTCCGCCATGCGGATTGCACTCTCATTATCACATAGAAGAGGAACTTTGGTTAATTTGTAACCGTAGTCCCGCAGGGTTTGCCTCATCCAAAATAGTTGCGCGCAACAGTGGCCTGCGGCAATATACTCGGCTTCGGCGGTGGAAAGAGCAACCGAATTTTGCTTCTTTGAAGCCCATGACACCAAGGATCTTCCCAAGAACTGGCAAGTCCCCGATGTGCTCTTCCTATTAATCTTACACCCCGCCCAATCGGCATCCGAGTAACCAATCAAATCAAAAGTGGATCCCCGAGGGTACCAAAGCCCAAACTTAGGTGTGTAAGCCAAATATCTCAAGATTCGTTTTACGGCCGTAAGGTGTGATTCCTTAGGGTCGGCTTCGAATCTTGCACACATGCATACGGAAAGCATAATGTCTGGTCGAGATGCACATAAATAAAGCAATGAGCCAATCATCGACCGATATACCTTTTGATCCACGGACTTACCTCCCGTGTCGAGGTCGATATGCCCATTTGTTCCCATGGGTGTCTTGATGGGCTTGGCATCCTTCATTCCAAACTTGGTTAGGATGTCTTGAGTATACTTTGTTTGGCAAATGAAGGTGCCTTCTTGGAGTTGCTTCACTTGGAATCCTAGAAAATACTTCAACTCCCCCATCATAGACATCTCGAATTTCTGTGTCATGATCCTACTAAATTCTTCACATGTAGATTTGTTAGTAGACCCAAATATGATATCATCAACATAAATTTGGCATACAAACAAATCATTGTCAAGAGTTTTAGTGAACAAAGTAGGATCGGCCTTGCCGACTTTGAAGCCATTTGCAATAAGGAAATCTCTAAGGCATTCATACCATGCTCTTGGGGCTTGCTTGAGCCCATAAAGCGCCTTAGAGAGCCTATAAACATGGTTAGGGTACTCACTGTCTTCAAAGCCGGGAGGTTGCTCAACATAGACCTCCTCCTTGATTGGTCCATTGAGGAAGGCACTCTTCACGTCCATTTGATAAAGCTTGAAGCCATGGTAAGTAGCATAGGCCAATAATATGCGAATTGACTCAAGCCTAGCTACGGGTGCATAGGTTTCACCAAAATCCAAACCTTCGACTTGTGAATACCCTTTGGCCACGAGTCGAGCTTTGTTCCTTGTCACCACACCATGCTCATCTTGCTTGTTGCGGAAGACCCACTTGGTTCCTACAACATTTTGGTTAGGACGTGGAACTAAGTGCCATACCTCGTTCCTTGTGAAATTGTTGAGCTCCTCTTGCATCGCCATCACCCAATCCGAATCTTGAAGTGCTTCCACTACCCTGTGTGGCTCAATAGAGGAAACAAAAGAGTAATGTTCACAAAAATGTGCAACACGAGATCGAGTAGTTACCCCCTTATGAATGTCGCCGAGGATGGTGTCGACGGGGTGATCTCGTTGTATTGCTTGGTGTACTCTTGGGTGTGGCGGCCTTGGTTGTTCATCCTCCTTGTCTTCATCATTTGCATCTCCCCCTTGATCGTTGCCGTCATTTTGAGGTGGCTCATCTTCTTGTTCAACATCTTGAGCCTCATCCTCAATTTGAGTTAGTGGAGATGCTTGCATGGAGGAGGATGGTTGATCTTGTGCATGTGGAGGCTCTTCGGATTCCTTAGGACACACATCCCCAATGGACATGTTCCTTAGCGCTATGCATGGAGCCTGTTCTTCACCTATCTCATCAAGATCAACTTGCTCTACTTGAGAGCCGTTAGTCTCATCAAATACAACGTCACAAGAAACTTCAACAATTCCTGAGGATTTGTTAAAGACTCTATATGCCCTTGTGTTTGAGTCATATCCTAGTAAAAAGCCTTCTACAGTTTTAGGAGCAAATTTGGATTTTCTACCTCTCTTAACAAGAATAAAGCATTTGCTACCAAAAACTCTAAAATATGAAATATTTGGCTTTTTACCGGTTAGGAGTTCATAAGATGTCTTCTTGAGGATTCGATGAAGATATAACCGGTTGATGGCGTAGCAGGCGGTGTTGACTGCTTCCGCCCAAAACCGATGCGGTGTCTTGTACTCATCAAGCATGGTTCTTGCCATGTCCAATAGAGTTCGATTCTTCCTCTCCACTACACCATTTTGTTGTGGAGTGTAGGGAGAAGAGAACTCATGCTTGATGCCCTCCTCCTCAAGGAAACCTTCAATTTGAGCGTTCTTGAACTCCGTCCCATTGTCGCTTCTAATTTTCTTGATCCTTAAGCCGAACTCATTTTGAGCCCGTCTCAAGAATCCCTTTAAAGTTTCTTGGGTATGAGATTTGTCCTGCAAAAAGAACACCCAAGTGAAGCGAGAATAATCATCCACAATTACAAGACAATACTTACTACCGCCGATGCTTATGTAAGTGATCGGGCCGAATAAATCCATGTGTAGGAGCTCCAGTGGCCTGTCGGTAGTCATGATGTTTTTGTGTGGATGATGGATGCCAACTTGCTTCCCGGCTTGGCATGCGCTACAAATCCTGTCTTTCTCAAAATGAACATTGGTTAGTCCTAAAATGTGTTCTCCCTTTAGAAGCTTGTGAAGATTCTTCATTCCAACATGGGCTAGTCGGCGGTGCCAGAGCCAACCCAAGTTAGTCTTAGCAATCAAGCAAGTGTCGAGTTCAGCTCTATCAAAATCAACCAGGTATAGCTGACCCTCTAACACTCCGTTAAATGCTATTGAATCATCACTTCTTCTAAGGACAGTAACACCTATATCAGTAAAAAGACAGTTGTAGCCCATTTGACATAATTGGGATACGGAAAGCAAATTGTAATCTAAAGAATCTACAAGAAAAACATTGGAAATAGTATGGTCAGGTGATATAGCAATTTTACCCAATCCTTTGACCAAACCTTGATTTCCATCCCCGAATGTGATAGCTCGTTGGGGATCTTGATTTTTCTCATATGAGGAGAACATCCTTTTCTCCCCTGTCATGTGGTTTGTGCACCCGCTGTCGAGTATCCAACTTGAGCCCCCGGATGCATAAACCTACAAAACAATTTTAGTTCTTGACTTTAGGTACCCAAACGGTTTTGGGTCCTTTGGCATTAGAAACAAGAACTTTGGGTATCCAAACACAAGTCTTGGAGCCCTTGTGTTTGCCCCCAACAATCTTGGCAACTACTTTGCCGGATTTGTTAGTCAAAACATAGGATGCATCAAAAGTTTTAAATGAAATGCTATGATCATTTGATGCATTAGGAGTTTTCTTTCTAGGCAACTTAGCACGGGTTGGTTGCCTGGAACTAGATGTCTCACCCTTATACATGAAAGCATGGTTAGGGCCAGAATGAGACTTCCTAGAATGAATTTTCCTAATCTTGCTCTCAGGATAGCCGGCAGGGTACAAAATGTAACCCTCGTTATCCTGAGGCATGGGAGCCTTGCCCTTAACAAAGTTAGATAAGTTCTTTGGAGGGGCATTAATTTTGACATTGTCTCCCTTTTGGAAGCCAATGCCGTCCTTAATGCCAGGGCGTCTCCCATTATAGAGCATGCTTCTAGCAAATTTAAATTTTTCATTTTCTAAGTCATGCTCACTGATCTTAGCATTAAGTTGTGCTATGTGATCATTTTGTTTTTTAATTAAGGCTAGGTGATCATGAATAGCATCAACATTAATATCTCTACATCTAGTACAAATGGAAATATGCTCAGTAGATGTAGAAGGTTTGCAAGATTTTAATTCAATGACCTTAGCATGCAACAAATCATTTTTAGTTCTAAGGTCGGAAATAGTAGCATTGCAAACATCAAAATCCTTAGCCTTAGCAATTAATTTCTCATTCTCATTTCTAAGGCTAGCGAGTGAAATGTTCAATTCTTCAATCCTAGCAAGTAAATCATCATTATTATTTCTAGGATTTGGAATTGAAACATTGCAAATATGAGAATCAACCTTAGCTAACAAATTAGCATTTTCATTTCTAAGGTTGTCTATAGTCTCATGGCAAGTACTTAGCTCACTAGACAATTTTTCACATTTTTCTGTTTCTAGAGCATAAGCATTTTTAACCTTAACATGCTTCTTATTTTCTTTAATAAGGAAGTCCTCTTGAGAATCCAAGAGATCATCCTTCTCATGTATAGCACTAATCAATTCATTTAATTTTTCTTTTTGTTGCATGTTGAGGTTAGCAAAAAGAATGCGCAAGTTATCCTCCTCATCTCTATCATCATCCTCATCACTAGATGTTTCATATTTAGTGGAGGACCTTGATTTTACCTTCCTTTTGCCGTCCTTGGCCATGAGACACTTGTGGCCGACGTTGGGGAAGAGGAGGCCTTTGGTGACGGCGATGTTGGCGGCGTCCTCGTCGAAGGATGTGTCGGTGGAGCTCTCGTCGGAGTCCCATTCGCGGCACACGTGGGCATCGCCGCCCTTCTTCTTGTGGTACCTCTTCTTTTCTCTTCTCTTGCCCTTCTTGTCGTCGCCCCTGTCACTGTCACTAGACATAGGACATTTTGCAATAAAGTGACCGGGCTTACCACACTTGTAGCAAACCTTCTTGGAACGGGGTTTGTAGTCCTTCCCCTTCCGTTGCTTGAGGATTTGCCGAAAGCTTTTGATGATTAAGGCCATCTCCTCATTGTCGAGCTTGGAGGCGTCAATTGGTTGTCTACTTGGTGTAGACTCCTCCTTCTTCTCCTCCGTTGCCTTGAAGGCCACGGGTTGCGCCTCGGATGTAGAAGGTTCGTCAAGCTCGTTGATCTTCTTTGAGCCCTTAATCATGCATTCAAAGCTCACAAAATTCCCGATAACTTCCTCGGGGGTCATTAGTGGATATCTAGGATTACCACGAATTAATTGAACTTGAGTGGGGTTAAGGAAAATAAGTGCTCTTAAAATAACCTTAACCACTTCGTGGTCATCCCATTTTTTGCTCCCGAGGTTGCGCACTTGGTTCACCAAGGTCTTGAGCCGATTGTACATGTCTTGTGGCTCCTCCCCTTGGCGAAGACGAAAGCGACCGAGCTCCCCCTCGATCGTTTCCCGCTTGGTGATCTTGGTGAGTTCATCACCCTCGTGCGCCGTCTTGAGTAGGTCCCAAATCTCTTTTGCGTTCTTCAACCCTTGCACTTTGTTGTATTCCTCCTTGCTTAGAGAGGCAAGGAGAATGGTTGCGGCTTGGGAGTTGAAGTGCTCGATTTGGGCCACTTCGTCCGTGTCGTAACCCTCATCCCCTATTGATGGTACCTGTACTCCAAACTCAACAACATTCCATATACTTTTGTGGAGTGAGGTTAGATGAAATTTCATTAAATCACTCCACCTAGCATAATCTTCGCCGTCAAAAGTTGGCGGTTTGCCTAATGGAACGGAAAGTAATGGAGTATGTCTAGATGTACGGGGATAGTTTAAGGGGATCTTACTAAACTTCTTGCGCTCTTGGCGCTTAAAAGTTACGGACAGTGCATCGGAGTCGGAGGTGGATGTTGACGAAGTGTCGGTCTCGTAGTAGACCACCTTCCTCATCTTCTTGTGCTTGTCCCCACTCCGATGCGGTTTGTGAGAAGAAGATTTTTCCTTCTTCTCCTTGTGGTGAGAAGAGGAAGATCTTTTCTCCTTCCGCTTGGAGGAGTTCTTCTTCTTCTCCCTTCTCTTGGTGCGGGACTCTTCCGATGAAGTGCTCCCTTGGCTTGTAGTGGGCTTGTTGTCGCCGGTCTCCATCTCCCTCTTGGTGTGATCTCCCGACATCACTTCGAGCGGTTAGGCTCTAATGAAGCACCGGGCTCTGATACCAATTGAAAGTCGCCTAGAGGGGGGGTGAATAGGGCGAAACTGAAATTTACAAATATAAACACAACTACAAGCCGGGTTAGCGTTAGAAATATAAACGAGTCCGCGAGAGAGGGCGCAAAACAAATCGCAAGCAAATTAAGAGAGTGACACGCGGATTTGTTTTACCGAGGTTCGGTTCTCGCAAACCTACTCCCCGTTGAGGAGGCCACAAAGGCCGGGTCTCTTTCAACCCTTCCCTCTCTCAAACGGTCCCTCGGACCGAGTGAGCTTTTCTTCTTCTCAATCAAACGGGAACAAAACTTCCCCGCAAGGGCCACCACACAATTGGTGCCTCTTGCCTTGGTTACAATTGAGTTATGATCACAAGAACAAGTGAGAAAGAAAGAAAGCGATCCAAGCGCAAGAGCTCAAAAGAACACGACAAATCTCTCTCGCTAGTCACTAAAGGCTTGAGTGGAATTGGAGAGGATTTGATCTCTTTTGTGTGTCTAGAATTGAATGCCTAGCTCTTGTAAGTGGTTGGAAGTTGGAAAACTTGGATGCAATGAACGGTGGGGTGGTTGGGGTATTTATAGCCCCAACCACCAAAAGTGGTCGTTGGGGAGTCTGTCTGTTCGATGGCGCACTGGACAGTCCGGTGCACACCGGACAGTCCGGTGCCCCTGCCACGTCATCAATGCCGTTGGATTCTGACCGTTGGAGCTTCTGACTTCTGGGCCCGCCTGGGTGTCCGGTGCACACCGGACAACAACTGTTCATTGTCCGGTGCGCCGGTATGGGCGCGCCTGCCGTCTGCGCGCGCTGTGCGTGCATTAAATGCACCGCAGGTAGCCGTTGGCGCCGAAATAGCCGTTACCCCGCTGGTACACCGGACAGTCCGGTGCACACCGGACATGTCCGGTGAATTATAGCGGAGCTGCTGCCGCGCGAACCCGAGGCTGATGAGTTCCGGAGGCCGCGCTTCCTTGGAGCACCGGACACTGTCCGGTGTACACCGGACAGTCCGGTGAATTATAGTGTGCCGGCTTCCAAGAATTCCCGAGGGCGAAGAGTTTGAGTTGGAGTCCTCTGGGCGCACCGGACACTGTCCGGTGTACACCGGACAGTCCGGTGCCTTCAGCCAGAGGTGCCTTCGGTTGCCTCTTTGCTCCTTTGTTGAATCCAAAACTTGATCTTTTTATTGGCTAAGAGTGAACCTTTTGCACCTGTACAACTTATGCACTAGAGCAAACCAGTTAGTCCAATATTTGTGTTGGGCAATTCAACCACCAAAATTATTTAGGAACTAGGTGTAAGCCTAATTCCCTTTCAGCGACAACGGGTCCGAATTCAAGAATCTTCAAGTGGAGGAGTTCCTTGAGGAGGAGGGGATCAAGCACGAGTTCTCCGCTCCCTACACACCTCAGCAAAATGGTGTGGTAGAGAGGAAGAACAGGACACTCATGGATATGGCGAGGACTATGCTTGGAGAGTTCAAGACCCCCGAGCGCTTTTGGTCGGAAGCCGTAAACACGGCTTGCCACACCATCAACAGGGTCTACCTTCACCGCCTCCTCAAGAAGACTTCATATGAGCTGCTGACTGGTAACAAACCCAATGTATCGTACTTTCGTGTATTTGGGAGTAAATGCTACATTCTAGTGAAGAAGGGTAGGAATTCCAAATTTGCTCCCAAAGTCGTAGAAGGGTTTTTATTAGGTTATGATTCAAATACAAAGGCGTATAGGGTCTTCAACAAATCATCGGGTTTGATTGAAGTCTCTAGCGACGTTGTATTTGATGAGACTTATGGCTCTCCAAGAGAGCAAGTTGTTGATCTTGATAATGTAGATGAAGAAGACGTTCCAACGGCCGCGATACGCACCATGGCGATTGGAGATGTACGGCCTCAGGAACATTTGGAGCAAGATCAACCGTCTTCCTCAACTATGGTGCATCCCCCAACCCAAGATGACGAACAGGTACCTCAAGTGGAGGCGCATGATCAAGGGGGAGCACAGGATGTTCAAGTTGAAGAGGAAGAAGCACCTCAGGCACCTCCAACCCAAGTTCGAGCAACGATCCAAAGGGATCATCCTGTCGACCAGATATTGGGTGATATTAGCAAGGGAGTAACTACTCGTTCAAGATTAGTTAATTTTTGTGAGCATTACTCTTTTGTATCTTCTATTGAGCCTTTCAGGGTAGAAGAGGCCTTGCTAGATCCGGACTGGGTGTTGGCCATGCAGGAGGAACTCAACAACTTCAAGCGCAATGAAGTTTGGACACTGGTGCCTCGTCCCAAGCAAAATGTTGTGGGAACCAAGTGGGTGTTCCGAACAAACGGGACGAGCACGGGGTGGTGACGAGGAACAAGGCTCGACTTGTGGCAAAAGGTTATGCCCAAGTCGCAGGTTTGGACTTTGAGGAGACTTTTGCTCCTGTGGCTAGGCTAGAGTCAATTCGTATTTTGCTAGCATATGCCGCTCACCATTCTTTCAGGTTGTACCAAATGGATGTGAAGAGCGCTTTCCTCAACGGGCCGATCAAAGAGGAGGTGTACGTGGAGCAACCCCCTGGCTTTGAGGATGAACGGTACCCCGACCACGTGTGTAAGCTCTCTAAGGCGCTCTATGGACTTAAGCAAGCCCCAAGAGCATGGTATGAATGCCTTAGAGACTTTTTAATTGCCAATGCTTTCAAGGTCGGGAAAGCCGATCCAACTCTTTTCACTAAGACTTGCAATGGTGATCTTTTTGTATGCCAAATTTATGTCGATGACATAATATTTGGTTCTACTAATCAAAAGTCTTGTGAAGAGTTTAGCAGGGTGATGACGCAGAAATTCGAGATGTCGATGATGGGCGAGTTGAACTACTTCCTTGGGTTCCAAGTGAAGCAACTCAAGGACGGCACTTTCATCTCCCAAACGAAGTACACGCAAGACTTGCTAAAGCGGTTTGGGATGAAGGACGCCAAGCCCGCAAAGACGCCGATGGGAACTGACGGACACACCGACCTCAACAAAGGTGGTAAGTCCGTTGATCAAAAAGCATACCGACCCATGATAGGTTCTTTGCTTTATCTATGTGCCAGTAGACCGGATATTATGCTTAGCGTATGCATGTGTGCTAGATTTCAATCCGATCCTAAGGAGTGTCACTTAGTGGTTGTGAAGCGAATTCTTCGATATTTAGTCGCTACGCCTTGCTTCGGGATCTGGTATCCAAAGGGGTCTAACTTTGACTTGATTGGGTACTCAGATTCCGACTATGCTGGATGTAAGGTCGATAGGAAGAGTACATCAGGGACGTGCCAATTCTTAGGAAGGTCCCTGGTGTCATGGAACTCTAAGAAACAAACCTCCGTTGCCCTATCCACCGCTGAGACCGAGTACGTTGCCGTAGGACAGTGTTGCGCGCAACTACTTTGGATGAGGCAAACCCTCCGGGACTTTGGCTACAATCTGAGCAAAGTCCCACTCCTATGTGACAATGAGAGTGCTATCCGAATAGCGGAAAATCCTGTTGAGCACAGCCGCACAAAGCACATTGACATCCGGCATCACTTTTTGAGAGACCACCAGCAAAAGGGAGATATCGAAGTGTTTCATGTTAGCACCGAGAACCAGCTAGCCGATATCTTTACCAAGCCTCTAGATGAGAAGACCTTTTGCAGGCTGCGTAGTGAGCTCAATATCTTAGATTCGCGGAACTTGGATTGAATTGAAGCATACATGTGTTTATGCCTTTGATCGTGTTCATTCTGCATTTTGTTGCTTACTGTGGTGCTCAAGTTGTACAAACACTCCCTGGACCTCACAAGTCCGTTTTGCAAGTGATGCACATATTTAGGGGGAGCTGTGCTACAACTTGACCCTTTGAGACTAACCATGTACTTGAGTTTGGTTGTTTTAGTCTTCAAGGAGGATTGAAAGGGAAAAGGTGGACTTGGACCATGCAAGACTTCCACTGCACTCCGATGAAAAGAGTAACTTCTCCAAGTTCATCTTTATACTCTTATTGCCTTTGTGTTCTCTTTTGATGATTTTGGTGAGGCAATTGGGTTCAAGGGCCAAGATTGATCCCGTTTTGGTGCTTGATGCCAAAGGGGGAGAAAATAAAGGCCAAAGCAATAAATGGATCAGCTACCACTTGAGAAATTTTGAAAATAGTAGATTAGAGCTTTTGGTTTGTCAAAACTCTTTTATTGTCTTTTATGTCAAAAGTTGGCCTCTTGTGGGGAGAAGTGTTGATTATGGGAAAAAGGGGGAGTTTTTGAAATCCTTGATCAAATTTCTTTGGAAAACCTCTCTTTATGTCTCTACAAGTGGTTTTGACTTAGAGATAGGAATTTGAGTTTGATTTGCAAAAACAAACCAAGTGGTGGCATAGAGTGATCCATATATGTCAAATTGAATCAAAACAATTTTGAGTTCTAATTTGAATTGTTTTTGTACTTGTTCTACTTGCTTTATGTTGTGTTGGCATAAATCACCAAAAAGGGGGAGATTGAAAGGGAAATGTGCCCTTGGGCCATTTCTAAGTGTTTTGGTGATTTAGTGTCCAACACAAGTGCCTAAGTGTAAAGAGGTGGACAAAGTACAAATCAAGGATAAAGGTATGTTTCTCAGACTTAGTACATTGTTTTATGGACTAATGTATTGTGTCTAAGTGCTGGAAACAGGAAAAATCCAATTGTAAATGTCTTGGCTCGAGCAGCCAAGACTCTGCTGAGTCTGGGAGCACTGGACTGTCCGGTGGTGCACCGGACAGTGTCCGGTACGCCAGGCTGGTTCGAGCGAAGTGGCCGCTCTCGGGAATTCATCGGCGACGTACGGCTAAAATTCACCGGACTGTCCGGTGTGCACCGGACTGTCCGGTGAGCCAACGGTTGGTCGGGCCAACGGTCGGCTGCGCAATCTGCGCGGGACACGTGGCCGAGCCAACGGCTAGAAGATGGCACCGGACATGTCCGGTGCGCCAACGGCTCCAGGTCTGCCAACGGTCGGCTTCGCCATTTAAGGAAAGAAATCTGGCACCGGACAGTGTCCGGTGTGCACCGGACTGTCTGGTGCGCCAGACGACAGAAGGCAAGAATTGCCTTCCCTGATTGCTCTCAACGGCTCCTAGCTGCCTTGGGGCTATAAAAGGGACCCCTAGGCGCATGGAGGAATACACCAAGTATTCCTACAACATTTCTAAGCACCAAGACATAGATTTCGCGCATTCGTTTCATTGTGATAGCATATAGAGCTCTTGTGGAGTTGTGAACTCATTGAGTCGTGTTGCGAGCTCTTGTTGCGATTTGTGTGCGTGTTGACACTCTGATTCTTGTGTCTTGTGTGCGTTGCTAATCCCTCCCTTGCTCCGTGTTCTTTGTGAATTTCAAGTGTAAGGGCGAGAGGCTCCAAGTTGTGGAGATTCCTCGCAAACGGGATTGAGAAAAAGCAAACAAAACACCGTGGTATTCAAGTAGGTCTTTGGACCGCTTGAAAGGGGTTGATTGCAACCCTCGTCCGTTGGGACGCCACAACGTGGAGTAGGCAAGCGTTGGTCTTGGCCGAACCACGGGATAACCACCGTGCCATCTCTGTGATTGATCCTTGTTGGTTATTGTGTTTTGTTGAGGATTCCTCTTTAGCCACTTGGCAATTATTGTGCTAACAATTAACTAAGTTTTTGTGGCTATAAGTTTTTGAAGTTTTACAGGATCACCTATTCACCCCCCCCTCTAGGTGCTCTCAAGCGCAGCTACAGAGTAGTAGCCTAGCGAAGCCGCGCAACGAGAATGTTACAAAGTCAATTAACTCCATCTGGTTGTCTCGATGTTTGTTTTCATGTGCCCATTGCCATAAAAGTTTAGAATTTTGTACAGGCTATTGAAAAAGTTGAACGGTATACTTCTCGATGTTGAACGGTATACTGAGTTGGAAGGTTATGTGTGGCAACTGGCAACACCCCGTCTCAGCTCTTCCCATAGAACGAGCTCTTCCCAACTTACTCATTTTCATTCTTATATTTAAACTTCACTATATTAACAATAAAATTTACAGTATAAACAATACAAACCGCGTTTTACATAGACATATGGGTGAACTGCTGGAAACGGTGTAAGGCTCACCCAAACGTGTGATACATACGCGTGATGCATAGGGCATTTGTCTTGTCCACGGGTACCGTTCACATGAAAACAACAAGCAATGCAAACCAGTGGCACATTTTGTGTGACCTCGAGGAGAGCCAAATGCACATTCTCTCTTCGTGATGCATATCACAATCACACGGGCAGTGCATGGGAGCCGCTGCCCATTGTGTGAACATAATAAATGTGTCGTGTTTTTGTCTAATGCATCGACATATGCATTCTCTGTAGGATGCCTCTCCCTTTTGCCTTGCGCCCCAAGCACTATACACGATGCATATTATGGTTTGTCTCGCCTTTTTTATCTTGGGCAGTTGGGATCGGTCTAAGAGGTAGCGTTGTCATTGGTTTTAACCTAATATTCCTTATATAATGACATGTCCTCATAGTCCCAACACTAAACATTCTTATTTTTAAGATGGCCCATCCCATTGTACTTTATCCTCCAAACTTAGAGGGTGTTTGGTTTCTTGAGTCACTCTCCTAAATTTTAAGGACTAAATCGTCTCTTTTAGTCACTATGTTTGGTATTTTTGGACTAAAGTGACGTTTTAAAAGGTGAGAACCAAACACCCTCTTAGTACTCCATTCACCCCATGAAAATATCATTCTCACTCAAATAATTTTAGCTTTAGCCAAATATATAGATATTTTAAATATTTATAGCATATTATTAGTATTATCAGATAAATAATTAAATATATTTTATAATAAACTTATTTGGAGATGACTATAGATGAAGGTGGTAATCCGAATTATTATGACAATTTTGATATTTTAAAATAAATATATATAAAATCTGATGATGATCATTTCTTATGTTTCAAACATATTATTCGCTCTCTACAATAAAAACAAGAGAAAAAATAACCAGATTTGTATTCGAATTTATATCAAATTTTATATCTATCATTTGAAAAAAAAAATATGATAGATTAAATCTTTAGAGCTTAATGCTAAAAACAAGAATATAGATTTGCATAACGAATTATATATCCTATTCATTTGCAATCAAAGAAAAAGACCAAAGAAATTGGTATCCGAATAATTACCGTTTTTATTCCATGTAAGGTTTGTTTGTTTTGCTTTCAATCCATATGGATTGGATAGAATTGAATGGATTTAAATCTAAATAAGTCAAAATATTTTATAATTTTTTTCAACCCTATCTAGTCCATATGTGACATGAATAACCGAACAAGGCCTTATTGGTATTTTTTTATAAATTTAGTTAAACTTAACAAAATTGACCGGCATGGGGAATCTGGTAGCGGCATTCCTGTACTACACCATTACTAAACAATTTGCAGCAACACGCCGACCACAAAACAACATGAGACGCTCATGATCATGGTATCTTGTTCTCGTATGAAGTGCAAAGTACGAAAATGGCCGAACCCGAAGGCACCTGTCGTTTCTCCAACCAGCACGGCCAACAACCGCTAAATTTGTAGGTTCTGTACATAGTCCAAGAGGGGAAAGAAACACAGGTTTTTATCGACTGATGTTGGGGTGTACATTCATCATATCTCTACTAACATCGGGTGAGTATTACACTGCAGAAAAGGCAAGATAAAACCTACTGCTGACCTCGACCGGTTGCCTTGGACAATGGAAAGTCCTCAGGGCAGTGGTTCTGCTGCATCGCAAAAGACATCACAAAGATGTATGGAAGGGATGGCTGAAAACTTGGTTTTCTCCCGCAAGCTTGAATGCTGCCGGCAATGACTCAGGTGTCGCCAACACGCCATGGCCTGATGGACGAGCAGTGGCTTCACCTACTGGGAAGTTGAAGGTTATGTCGGGCAATTGGTGATGCGATGGCATCGCGAAGCAGCTCCATGCCAACATATATTGGCTTCATTGTCACACTACTGACAGTGGTAGATCGTCACCATTACTAGGGATGCGCTTTTGTGCAGCCTTCACGGCAGCCACCCTGGCTGCATTGGCTGCTTTATTAGCTGCTGCAACCGCCCTGTTCACCTTATCATCAACTCTTGGGATGTCATAGGCCTTCTCTGCAGCTCTTCTCGCTTCCTAAATAGTGAACGTGATCAGGAATTAGAAAATACAGTCATGCCATATTTCGTAAGAGTCTGGCAACTAACGGGATCATCAAGCGCATTACCTGCACTGCATTGAGGACCTTGGAATGGTTCACAGCAATAGGTGATCCAGGGATGAAGTTCTGGGTGCTTAAAGTACCAAGAACTCCATTTTGCCAGTGCCCAGCTTGTGTCTCTCCATTCCTGAAACTATACATGCCTAAACCCTGTCTTCTACCCTCATGCCATGCTCCCTCATATCTATGGCCATTGGCAAAGCTGTAGATTCCAAAGCCGTGCATCCTATCAGCAAAGTACTCTCCAGCGTAGGTGTCACCATTCCTAACAAAGTTCATAAAACATCAATCAAAGCTCCTAGTAGTTGTGAATTTAATTAACCTATATGCAACAACGTGTAACAAATATGACAGGACCAGGCCAAACAAGAATGAAGGCATGATGGTAACACCATGCACCTCTAACTATGCAAGATTTCTTACTTTTAGCTACAAGTTTTTCAATATTATAGCAGCACAAAGGGTGTCTCTAATTTCTGTTGTCATTAATCAAAGCAGACAAAGAACAGGTCTAAGACCGCCCGATCCTAGTCACGGTCGTTCTCAAATGAGCTACGATGCCGCAGTGAATGGGTGGAGTAGGTGTTCGGGGGTTTTCTCGACCTTTTGAGTTCTTCTTAATTCAATGTCGAAGGTCTGTCTTACCCCTCGTAAGTTGAGTGTTTTTTATTAATTGAAGCAGAAGGGCATAAAAATATAAAGCAGAAGGTGGATTCATAGTGAAAAGAATGAAGTATGAGGAACCAATAAAGAAAAAATGAATCAAGATAAACAACAACAACAACAACAACAACAACAACAAAGCCCTATAGTCCCAAGAAAATTGGGGCAGGCTATCAGGATTCAGGAGTCTAAAAGCAGAAGCTCCTTGAACTGGAAGGAGTAAATACAATAAAACTTACAGACATCATGACATCATGTATGATTTAATATACTACTTAGTACTGCACAACAGATAACACAACCATTTTAGCAGCTTTTAAATTGAATATGTAGAGTAAAAAATAAATATAAAATTGACATCTTCAGGTGTAGCCAATCCACAGATCCAAACTAACTCTCCAAGTCCAAAGATGCCAGGATGCAATCATTAATACCCATACTCAATCAGACAACAAGATAATACAATAATGAGAATATCAATTCCAACACATGTCTGCATTTCAATGTTGAGAGAACAGTATGGACAGGAAGTGGTAAAAAATGATCTCAACTATGTGGCCAAGGCCTAACTACATGGGTTCAGAAACTGTATTTATATTTAACTAAGTCTGATAAAAGACTGCAGAAATACAATAAACAACATAGCACACATAAAGTTCAGAAATGACAAGCTATTGTAAACTCTTCATATACATAATTGGCAGATTGATATCAGCACAAAGAGCTAATAGCAGAATATGCTTTCAGATTCCACTGCAAATAGAGAATGACAAAACTCAAATTGGCTTTTCTGTAACCAGCCATCTTTTAACTCATTGGAAACAGCCATCTATCTAATCAATGCATTTTGATTTAGTCAAAGGTAGCAGCCTATTCAACAGAAAACAACGAAAGAACAAACTGCCGCAACTAATGCATGGCCTTAATGGGTGGATAACCATCTACAGATGAGTTGATAGTATAATATTTCCTGTATTCCAAATTATAATTCACTTTTCCTTTGTCCTAAGTCAAATTTCACTAACTCTGACCAAGTTTATCGAAAAAGTAGACCAACGTTTACAACATCAAATTGGTTTCATTAAGTTCTTCATGAAATATGTAATAGTGCATTTATTTAAACTTGTACATGCTAATATATTTTTCTAAAAACTAGGTCAAAGTTAGAGAAGTTTAACTTAGAACAAAGCCAAAGTTATCCATAGTTTGTAAGGAAGTGATAGCACATAGTCTAATATCACAACATTAATAACAGCTTGTGGGCTATATCACAATATAAATAACTAAACTAGAGATCTGTTTAGAATGGATACACATATTCCGCCTTCCACAGGCCACAGAATGTGCAAATGTTAAAGGATCAGGACGTAAAGTGCCAAAAATAGCTATGGTATTACACAGTTTAATTGAGCAACCATATATATCACCAAATGCATCAGCCTAATTCGAAGCAGCAAACTAACACTTCATAGAAGATGCCTATATGTATGGCAAAATTATCATTTATTAGCACAGCAGTAAGTTGCACATAACTCAACTTCACAACAATCACAAAATCGTGAGCAGAATAGGAAATGCAGATTTCAGTTTCACACCTGAAATGGTAGTGGCCGAGACCATGCTTGACGCCCCTCTTAAACTCCCCTATATACCGGCTACCGTCCTCACAGGTGTGCACACCATACCCATGGCTCTGGCCGTTTGACCACTCCCCGGCATACACATCCCCAGTGTAGAACCTGTACACGCCGTAGCCATGCCTGAGTCCCTGCCGGTACTGGCCCCGGTACCGGCTACCTCTGGCCCATGTCTCGACGCCGAAGCCGCTGTACTTGCCGTCGACCCAATCCCCCTCGTACCTCCCGCTCATGTAGTAATAGTAGACGCCGCTGCCAGTGCAGCGGCCGCGGTGGAACTGGCCCTCGTAGACGTCACCGTTGCTATAAACCTGGACGAAATGGCCGGTTGTGGGGGTGGTCGCAGATGCGGACGGCGAGGAACCGATGGACCAAAGGATGGGGGATCGGCGCGCGCGGCGGAGGGGGAGCGGCAGCGGCAGCGCGAAGGGAAGCCGCGGCAGGGAGAGGCAGAGGAGAAGGAGGAGCGCGCAGGAGAAGGCCGCCGCGGAAAGGAAGTCGGCGAGGAGGGAGCGCGGGAAAATGGCAGGCGTCGGGGAGAGAAAGTAGAGGGAGGGGAGCGAGATGAGGAGGAGGACACGCAGGCGGAGGTGCAGGCATCGAAGGAGATGCCTGGCCGCCGCTGTCCCCGCGGGAGCAGCGGGCGCGGGGACCTTGCGCCTCCGAGGCGGGGTGAAGGGCAACGGTGAGGGGCGGGTCGGGGTGGACGAGGAGGAGGACGAGGTCATGACGACGGGGCGCTTGTGCGGGGTGGAGGGCAGTGCGTGGTGCGGGCTTGACGGGATGTGGATGCGGAGGGAGGACGGATCGAGGACCGGCGGGGGAGGAGGGTCTGTCGCCGGGGCCGCCGACTCCGGCGCGGCGGCGGGGTGGTGGTGAAGGGGAAGCATCTAACTGGAAATGGGGTCCGGGGTTGGTCCGGCCGGGAGGGGTGGTGACCGCCGGAGGAGAAAGACATGGAACGATGGGCGAGGCGAGGCGAGGCGGAGGAGCGGAGAAATGGCGAAGGCGGCCGCCTTAGGCTATGTTCGGTTGGGCCGGGATTGGCCGGGATCAAGCCCCAACCCCCGTGGATCACCCCGACGCGGATTCAATCCCGGCCCATGGTGAAAATCGCGTTCGTTTCACCCACGCAGGGGTCCTGCCCCGGCCTGTTCTCGGCGAAATCTCTCACCCCGTCCTGGGATTTGTCCCACGAGTGAAAAGGCGTGGAACGGATCCCCAACAGGGATTGAGTGAGAGCCCAGGGATCAACTCATTCCCCGGGTGGATTTAATCATCTTGGGGATTGGACCCCCGGTAACCGAACATAGCCTTACGCTTTTTCGCTCCCTTTTTCCTGCATCGATTTTTACGGGTCGTCTGCCCTCTCTTCTCGCTGTATTCGTTTATATTTTATTTAATTCTTCATTTATTGTTTGGGCATATCAAACTTTATTGATACAAACATCGTCCCTCTACTTCACTGAGTTACTAACTACTACATGTGATTTCTGCTTCTATGTAAAAAAACTCAAAAGTAATTACTACATTAGTTAAATATCCTCGACGGAATTTTTCTTTTAACTGTACTAGTTCTAGCTATGTACATGTGCTAATCTTGAATAATAGGCATGTTCTACTAATCTGAATAATAATTGAGAGCAACACAATCATGTGTCTTGTGATTTTTGGCCAAAATGTGCAAGGGAGACATTTCTATTTGAGAAAACTGTTTAATGCCATTGAAATTTATTGTATGCCATTGGAAATTAGAACTTTCTTTTATTGACAACGAATTGCATTTTTGTTTTTCTTATGTACTATTAATGTATGAATTCAGTTAGGAGAAAATGCTAATTATGTTCTTGTTATTAGTAGAGGCATAACCTAGAAAATATAGAGATATTTTTTCCATGCTAGCAGCGCTTAGATAGTATCACTATATGTATTTTGAACACTGAAAAATCAGACAACACTTAATTTAGCACACATATATAATTTAAAAATATATTTCTCGTGCATATTTAAATTATATATGTGATAAGTTAAGTGATGTCTGATTTATCCATTGTCCAAAATAAAATGTGCTATATTTAGGGCTTGTTTGGTTGTATGGGTATTTATCGGGGACCATAATTAGGGGTACCCTCAAGGCTCCTAATTCTCAGCTGGTAACCCCCATCAGCACAAAGCTGCAAAGGCCTGATGGGTGCGATTAAGTCAGGGATCAGTCCATTCAAGGGACACGATCACGCCTCGCCCGAGCCTAGCCTCGGACAAGGGCAGCTGACCCCGGAGGATTTCCGCCTCGCCCGAGGCCCCCCTTCAGCGGCGAACATATTCCCGGCTCGCCCGAGGCCCTGCCTTCGTTAAGAAGCAACCCTGACCAAATCGCCGCACCGACCGACCAAGTCGCAGGAGCATTTAATGCAAAGGTGGCCTGACACCCTTATCCTGACGCGCGCCCCCCAGCCGGCAGAGCCGAAGTGACCGCCGTCACTTCGCCGCTCCACTGACCGGCCTGACAGAAAGACAGCGCCGCCTGCGCCACTCCGACTGCAGTGCCACTTGACAGAGTAAGACTGACAGGCAGTCAGGCCCTGCCGAAGGCACCATAGGAAGCTCCGCTTCGCCCGACCCAGGGCTCGGACACGGGCTAAGTCCCGGAAGACGGCGAACTCCGCTCCGCCCGACCCAGGGCTCGGACTCGGGCTAAGTCCCGGAAGACGGCGAACTCCGCCCGACCCAGGGCTCGGACTCGGGCTAAGTCCCGGAAGACGGCGAACTCCGCCCGACCCAGGGCTCGGACTCGGGCCAAGTCCCGGAAGACAACGAACTCCGCTCCGCCCGACCCAGGGCTCGGACTCGGGCTAAGTCCCGGAAGACGGCGAACTCCGCCCGACCCAGGGCTCGGACTCGGGCTAAGTCCCGGAAGACGACGATCTCCGCCTCGCCTGACCCAGGGCTCGGACTTGGGCTCGGCCCTAGAAGACGACGATCTCCGCCTCGCCCGACCCAGGGCTCGGACTTGGGCTCGGCCCCAGAAGACGACGAACTCCGCTTCGCCCGACCCCAGGGCTCGGACTCCGCCCCGGCACCAGCCGGCAATCTCCGCCTCGCCCGACCCGGGGGCTCAGACTCGACCTCGGCTTCGGAGGAGCTTCCACATCGCCCAACCTAGGGCGCAGACCAGCCACATCAACAGGAGGCGCCATCATCACCCTACCCCGAGCTGACTCTGGCCGCAGGGAACAAGACCGGCGTCCCATCTAGCTCGCTCCGCCAGATAGGCAATGATGGCGCCCCGCATGCTCTGTGACGACGGCGGCTCTCAGCCCCCTTACGGAAGCAAGAGAACGTCAGCAAGGACTCAACCGCTCCGACAGCTGTCCCTCCGCCAAGCTCCATCGCTCCTCCGACGGCCACGACATCACACCAGCTGGGTGCCAAGATCTCTCCGACTGCCACAACGGCATGTACCTAGGGCGCTAGCTCACCTCCGCTAGACACGTAGCACTCTGCTACACCCCCCATTGTACACCTGGATCCTCTCCTTACGCCTATAAAAGGGAGGACCAGGGCCCTCTTAGAGAAGGTTGGCCGCGCGGGGACGAGGACGAGACACGCGCTCGCTCGGAGCCGCTCGCTCCCTCTCCCGCGTGGACGCTTGTAACCCCCTACTGCAAGCGCACCCGACCTGGGCGCGGGACAAACACGAAGGCCGCGGGATTCCCACCTCTCTCACGCCGGTCTCCGGCCGCCTCGCTCTCCCCCCTTTCGCGCTCGCCCTCGCGCTCGACCCATCTGGGCTGGGGCACGCGGCGACATTCACTCGTCGGCTCAGGGACCCCTCGGTCTCGGAACGCCGACAGTTGGCGCGCCAGGTAGGGGCCTGCTGCGTGTTGACGAACAGCTTCCCGTCAAGCTCCAGATGGGCAGTCTCCAGCAACCTCTCCAACCCGGGAAGGTGCTCCGTTTCGGGAGTCTTGAGTTCATGTCCCTCGACGGCAGCTATGACATGATACTCCTTCCACCGCCGTGCGACAACAACAGTGGCGGCCGACAACCCGCCCGCCGGCGGCGGAATCGGTGACGTCTTCCCCGCATGGTGGAAGAGCAACCTTCGAGCTCACCCCGTCCTCTCCCCCGCCGACGGAGGAGGAGGCGGGGCAACCAAGGCCAAGCAGGAGACAGCGCCTCGTCGGCTATCGAGCGAGTCGACGGCCCCGGCACCCCAACGGGGGGCGCACCGGGCGTCGACCTCGCGTTTGAGACGAAGGCGAGCGCCGTCTCCCCCGCGACACGCCAAACCCGAGCAAGCGGACGACGCCAGCACGCTCGCGAAAAGCTTGCTGGACATCACCCTCGTACCTGAGACGACGGCGCAGTCAGTCCCCGACGCGACCTTATCGCCGCCCGTCGACCAAAAGGTACCGATCGATTCCCATCCCGCGTCTTTCGGATTCAGCCTCAACCCGTCTAGCGACTTCACTTTGGCGGGCGCTCTCGTAGAGGCAAATCCAGACCCTCTGGGGTTTCGTGTGTGGTCACCTTGGGACCTGCTGACGGACGCCTCGACCTACGGGCCCTCTGGGTCCGAGGAAGACGACGAACCCAGCATCTGTTGGGATTTCTCTGGACTTGGCAACCCCGGTGCCATGCGAGACTTCATGACCGCATGCGACTACTGCCTTTCCGACTGTTCCGACGGTAGCCGTAGCCTCGGCGACGAGGACCGCGGCCCAAGTCGCGAATGCTTCCACGTCGATCTAGGGGGTCCCCCCGAAGGCAACCATCTCGGTATGCCGGAGGACGGTGACCTCCCTAGGCCGGTGCCTCGCGTTGACATCCCACGGGAGCTAGCTGTGGTCCCCGTTCAGGCGGGGGGTCATGACCCACAGCTCGAGCAAATCCGCGGGGTGCAGGCCAGGCTCGACGAGGGAGCAGGAGCGCTTGAGCCGATCCGTCGGGACGTCAGGCAGGCATGAGCGGGCCAACCTCCGGCCGGAGAAATACGTCATCTACCCCAGGGCTTCCAGCACCGCATCACCGGCGACGTCAGGCTCAGGCCACCACCCGCATCCAGTGGGGTCGGCCAGAACCTGGCGGCAGCAGCAATGCTTCTTCACGCGATGCCGGAGCCATCAACCACCGAGGGGCGGCGAATCCAGGGAGAGCTCAAGAATCTCCTGGAAGGCGCCGCGGTCCGATGGGCCGAGAGCTCTGCCTCCCGAAGGCAGGGGTACCCCTCGAAACCTCATGCCGCGACTTCTCGATTCATGCGGGAAGCCTCGGTCTGCACCGGGCGCACGCGCAACACCGCGCCTGCGGCCCCGGGTCGCCTCAGCAACGAGCACCATCACCGCGACCGTCGGGCCCACCTCGACGAGAGGGTGCGCCGAGGCTACCACCCCAGGCGTGGGGGACGCTACGACAGCGGGGAGGATAGGAGTCCCTCGCCCGAACCACCCGGTCCGCAAGCCTTCAGCTGAGCCATCCGACGGGCGCCGTTCCCGACTCGGTTCCGACCCCCGACTACTATCACAAAGTACTCGGGGGAGACGAGACCGGAACTGTGGCTCGCAGACTACCGTCTGGCCTGCCAACTGGGTGGAACGGACGATGACAACCTCATCATCCGCAACCTCCCCCTATTTCTCTCCGACTCCGCTCGCGCCTGGTTGGAGCACCTGCCTCCGGGGCAGATCTCCAACTGGGACGACCTAGTCCAAGCTTTCGCCGGCAATTTCCAGGGCACGTATGTGCGCCCCGGGAATTCCTGGGACCTCCGAAGCTGCCGACAGCAGCCGGGAGAGTCTCTTCGAGACTACATCCGGCGACTCTCGAAGCAGCGCACCGAGCTGCCCAACATCACCGACTCGGATGTCATCGGCGCGTTCCTCGCTGGCACCACCTGCCGCGACCTGGTGAGCAAGCTGGGCCGCAAGACCCCCACCAGGGCGAGCGAGCTGATGGACATCGCCACCAAGTTCGCCTCTGGCCAGGAGGCGGTCGAGGCTATCTTCCGAAAGGACAAGCAGCCCCAGGGCCACCCATCGGAAGGTACTCCCGAGGCGTCAACTCAGCGCGGCGCCAAGAAGAAGGGCAAGAAGAAGTCGCAAGCGAAACGCGACGCCGCCGACGCGGACCTTGTCGCCGCTGCCGAGTACAAGAACCCTCGGAAGCCCCCCGGAGGTGCCAACCCCCGCAGGCCTACTCTTCATCTCACCCCTCGGAAAGCATCTACGCTACGTGCTACACCTCCACTTCCCGGCGTCCAACAATGTGGCCGAATATGAGGCTCTGGTCAACGGGTTGCGGATCGCCATCGAGCTAGGGGTCCGACGCCTCGACGCTCGCGGTGACTCGCAGCTCGTCATCGACCAAGTCATGAAGAACTCCCATTGCCGCGACCCGAAGATGGAGGCCTACTGCGATGAGGTTCGGCGCCTGGAAGACAAGTTCTACGGGCTCGAGCTCAACCACATCGCTCGGCGCTACAACGAGACTGCGGACGAGCTGGCTAAAATAGCCCCGGGGCGAACGACGGTTCCCCCGGACGTCTTCTCCTGAGACCTGCATCAACCCTCCGTCAAGATCGACGACACGTCCGAGCCCGAGGTACCCTCAGCCCAGTCCGAGACACCCACGGCTCAACCCGAGGCGCCCTCGGCTCAGTCCGAGGCACCCTCGGCTCATCCCGAGGCACCCTCAGCTCGGCCCGAGGCGCCCTCGGTTCAGTCCGAGGTACCCTCGGCCCCCGAAGGTGAGGCACTACGCGTCGAGGAGGAACGAAGCGGGGTCGTGCCTAATCGAAACTGGCAGACCCCGTACCTGCAATATCTCCACCGAGGAGAGCTACCCCTCGACCGAGCTGAGGCTCGGCGGGTGGCGCGGCGCGCCAAGTCGTTCGTCTTGCTGGGAGATGAGAAGGAGCTCTACCACCGCAGCCCCTCCGGCATCCTCCAGCGATGCATCTCCGTCGCCGAAGGTCAGGAACTCCTGCGAGAGATACACTCGGGGGCTTGTGGCCATCACGCAGCGCCTCGAGCCCTTGTCGGAAACGCTTTCCGGCAAGGCTTCTACTGGCCGACGACGGTGGCCGACGCTACCAGAATCGTCCGCACCTGCGAAGGGTGTCAATTCTACGCGAGGCAGACCCACCTGCCCGCTCAGGCTCTGCAGACGATACCCATCACCTGGCCTTTTGCGGTGTGGGGTCTGGACCTCGTCGGCCCCTTGCAGAAGGCACCCGGGGGCTACACGCACCTGCTGGTCGCCATTGACAAATTCTCCAAGTGGGTCGAGGTCCGACCCCTGAACAGCATCAGGTCCGAGCAGGCGGTGGCGTTCTTCACCAACATCATCCAGCGCTTCGGGGTCTCGAACTCCATCATCACCGACAACGGCACTCAGTTCACCGGCAGAAAGTTCCTAGACTTCTGCGAGGATCACCACATCCGGGTGGACTGGGCCGCCGTGGCTCATCCCATTACGAATGGGCAGGTGGAGCGTGCCAACGGCATGATTCTACAAGGGCTCAAGCCTCGGATCTACAACAACCTCAATAAGTTCGGCAAGCGATGGATGAAGGAGCTCCCCTCGGTGGTCTAGAGTCTGAGGACAACGCCGAGCCGAGCCACGGGCTTCACGCCGTTCTTTCTAGTCTATGGGGCCGAAGCCATCTTACCCACAGACTTAGAATACGGTTCCCCGAGGACGAGGGCCTACACCGACCAAAGCAACCAAGTCAGCCGAGAAAACTCGCTGGACCAGCTGGAGGAGGCTCGGGACCAGGCCTTGCTACACTCGGCGCGGTACCAGCAGTCCCTGCGACGCTACCACGCCCGAGGGGTCCGGTCCTGAGACCTCTAGGTGGGCGACCTGGTGCTTCGGCTACGACAAGACGCCCGAGGGCGGCACAAGCTCACGCCTCCCTGGGAGGGGCCATTCATCATCGCCAAAGTTCTGAAGCCTAGAACATAAAAGCTGGCCAACAGTCAAGGCGAGGTCTACGGCAACGCCTAGAACATCCAACAGCTACGTCGCTTCTACCCTTAAGATGTTTTCAAGTTGATCATATACCTCGCACCCACACAAAGTTTAGTCATCAAGGAAGGGTCGGCCTCGCCTCGGCAAAGCCCGGCCCTCCCTCGGGGGCTAAAAGGGGGGGAACCCCCTCTGCGTCGAAATTTTCCTCGAAAAAAGATCTTTTCTGCCATAAAGTCTTTCGCGCTTTTTGGCTACTTCGAAAGTGGATCCTGAAAACGACGGAGTACACATAAGCGACCAAGGCTGACCGAGCCGAGGGACTCCTACGCCTCCGGGATACGGATACCTCACTCATCACCTTCTGCGATAAGTAACTCACGTTCGAATAAGTGATTCTGCGGACCGAACAAGTCTTCACGCTCGAAAGCTCTTCTGCCGAAGCGATCCTTCGAGCCTTCTCGACTGCGTCGGTGACAGAGCCCCATGGACGGGTAAGAGTGCACGTAAGCGACAAGGCCGACCGAGCTGAGGGACTCCTACGCCTCCGGGATACGGATACCTCACTCATCACCTTCCGCGAGAAGCAACTCTTGCTCGCACAAACATTTCTGTTACCGACAAAAAAGTCCAGATACTCGAAACAAAAGGAAAAGAGACGCAGCTTTACAACACGGTGAGAGTGTGTTTAGGCCTCGATGGCCGCGGGAAACACACGCTACAAGACAATCCGATCCTGCAGGCTCGGATCTTGACGGCTGAAGGGAGCAGCAGCACCCTCGGCATCGACGACACCTTCGGCGAGGGCCGACCTAGCCTCGGACGGCGACGTGGTCCGAGGATCTCCACTCTGGAGGACGACGTCATCACCACGCCTGGGCCATCGCTGCCAGGGTCTACTCCGGGAATCCGGCTCGAGCAGGCGGCTCGACCGGTCACCCCGGGGCCTCGGCCAGTTACCTTCCAAGGACGTCAATCCGGCCCGAGCAGGCGGCTCGGCCGGTCACCCCGGGGCCTCGGCCAGCTGCCCTCCAAGGACGTCAGCCCGACCCAAGGCCTCGGCTGGTCAATTCCGGTGTCGGTCCCGCTAACGGACGACCCGGCTAGGCTCTGGCCAACCAGGTTCTTCTTTTCGAGCCAACTCTGCCTCTGTTCATGTTGACGCCGCTACCCCTGGCCTCAGCTCATCGAAGAGCGGCCGAGGGGTTCCTTTAACTAAGTGAGAGAAGCCTCGGACAACAAGGCCGACCGAGCCGAGGGACTCCTACGCCTCCGGGATACGGATACCTCACTCGTCACCTGTACACGGGGCGACTCTCGCTTGGTGAAGCGGTTCAGACAACCAACAGGCGAGTCTTAGTGCTCGAAAAGGAGGAAAAAACACGGCTCCGTGCCGAAATCACCTACATGTTCAGGCCCCGACAACCACGATGAACAAAAACACCGGCACTCAAGGTGCCATTAGAAACGGAACTCCGGTTCCACCTCCGCAGGTACGAAAAACCCCACTCGACGGGGGGAAGGCCTGCGGAGCGACAGAAGACCGACGAACGGCTCGCCGTCGCCCGCCCCAGCAGCGACGACGACGACGACTTCTGTCCCGGGGGGCCGAACAGCAGCAGCGATGACCTCAGGGCGGATGCTGCTGCCAGGAGGCCCCCGCCCGTGCCCAAACTCGAGAGGCAAGGACGGGCAGAAGGCCGTAGAGTTGGAGGTCGGTCCGCGGGTGGCGCCGGCAAACTCGTCGGCGGCGGAACCTCTTCCAGCTGCCGTGGCGGGAGGCGGCACCGGGAGCGGCTCCGAAGCCGCTCGGCCCAGCGAGCCGGGCACGGTGCAGCTGTCAGCGCCACGTACGACTCCCGCCCTTCCCCCCGATCACTGAGGGAAGGAGCGGGCCACCGCCCACGCAGGGGCCGACCCCAACTCGGCACACTCCCCTCCCCAGCACTAGTGATGAAAATCCTTGAGGCTGAGGGAGGGGCAAAGGCCGCGGCCCGGCTCGCTTTCCCCCACCATCAAACTGGAGGTCACCATCTTGGGTGACCGCCAGTGGAGGGGTGCAGCCGGGCTGCATGATGAAAATCCTTGAAGCCGAACGATGGCTGAAAGGTACCAACTCCCGCGGAGTTGCGTTCCCCCAACGACGAGGCGGAAAGACGGCGGATCTCCCCCATTCGGGGGCTTGGAAGGTGGAAAGACACGATGCATAAGGGAGCGCGAAGACATGGTCGCCTTCCAAGGGGGTCACCCTCCTTTTAAGGGCGGTTCTCCCTACTCGCGTCCCCAGCCATCACGGGCTGAGTCTTCTCCAACACACTCCAAGGTCCTCCCCCGCGGCGCGGGGGCTGGGTCCCACACGTCATGCAAGCCGGCTCAGAGCAGAAGAAGCCAAACCGCCGCGCGCGGTGCGCACAACCGCCCAGCGGTTACAAGCGACTGTCCACTTTTGCCCAGACCAGCGGGCGAAAGGGTGGGCGGCCATGCAGGCGGCATGCAACCGCGCCAGGTGGGCGCGCTTCTCTGACTCCCAACACGCCCGGCATGGAGGCCCAGGCCCACGCGTCATGCAACCGGCGTGCCGAATGCTTCGTGCATGCAACTGCACCGCCACTTGCACCACTACCGCGCCTCCTCGACTGCGGAACCAATACCGCGACTCGAGGCGACCCGGCGCGCGACCCAGCAGCACCAGCCTGGCGCGACGGTCAACGCGGCCAAAAGTGGGCCGGCAGTAATGGCGGTGGCAGGCGAGCAGGAGCAGCGGCCACGTCGTCAGCCAAGCTTACGTCCCATTCGGGGGCAGCGAGAGAACTCTCTCCCACAGCGTGAAGACAACGCGCCCGTGATCCGTTCCTCGAACGGCTCGCGCACGCGCAACCCCTCCAACCACTCGCCCCGTCGCATTAACTCCGCGGCGGGACACGCGACGCCTCTGGCAGGAGAAGCGGGCGACGCTTCGCCTTCGTCATAATGACCGCGTCCAAAAAGGTACGCCGCGTCATTCGATTTCGTATCCTTTTCCGTTTTTTCCTCTTTCTCTCTCTTGCAACAGGGACCGGGAAAGGGGGATACCCCGAAAAGGATCCTTCCCCGAGAAGGAACCAGGCTCCGAGCCCCCCTACTGATCAGAGGTTCGAAGGCTGGCCCCCCGGAAGGGTTCAACAGCCGCCTCAGATCGCGTGGGCCCTGCACCCACTACTGGTCAGAGGTTCGAAGGCCGGCCCCTCGAAAGGGTTCCACGGCCGTCTCAGGCTACTCGGGCTCCGTGCCCATTACTGATCAGGGGTTCGAAGGCTGGCCCCCGAAGGGTTCACAGCCGCCTCAGACGCCGAGCGAGGGATGACCATGGGTACGTTCGATACATAACCAAGGCTCGGGCTGCGCTCCCGAGGTACCCTAGGACATTTCCGAGACCAGCGGAAATGATCTTATAACAGAATCCCATCAGAGGGAGGCATCGAGCCCTCGGACCCCGTCGCCAGGGGACCAGGTCTGGCAGATCACCCGCAGGTACTTTTGGGCGTGCCTCTGGGCCCCTAGCCGACCCCTAACGAACGGGGCACGGACGTCCACTCGGATCACCCGCTTGCAGCTCAACGGAGACACCATGTTCGATGCCCATCGAGGGCAACATGGCGCTTTCCCCCCCACCTCCTTGCGGAAAGGCGACGCAGGGGCGTATGTAAAAAAGCCGAGTCTGTCCCTGATCGCCCTCTCGCCCTGTGCAGAGGCTCGGGGGCTGCTCTCGCAAACTCGACTCCGGCCGAACCGTTGACTGCGTCAACATACCAGCCCGAGAACTTGGGACCCGACCGTACACCTGGGCTACGGCCAGCTCGCATTGAGGGAACGACCAGACCAACCGAAGCACTACGTGAGGCAGTAAGTCCTCGAAGGAGTGAAACCACTCCTCCGAGGCCTCGGGGGCTACACCCGGCGGGTGCGCTCGCGCGCACCCACCGGAACAAAACGCAACCGAGAAAGGCTGGTCCCCTTGCAAAAAAGTGCGACGAAAGCCTCCAAGCGAGTGCAAACACTCCCTTCGAGGCTCGGGGGCTACTGTCGGGGACCATAATTAGGGGTACCCTCAAGGCTCCTAATTCTCAGCTGGTAACCCCCATCAGCACAAAGCTGCAAAGGCCTGATGGGTGCGATTAAGTTAGGGATCAGTCCATTCGAGGGACACAATCACGCCTCGCCCGAGCCTAGCCTCGGACAAGGGCAGCCGACCCCGGAGGATTTCCGCCTCACCCGAGGCCCCCCTTCAGCGGCGAACATATTCCCGGCTCGCCCGAGGCCCTGCCTTCGCTAAGAAGCAACCCTGACCAAATCGCCGCACCGACCGACCAAGTCGCAGGAGCATTTAATGCAAAGGTGGCCTGACACCCTTATCCTGACGCGCGCCCCCCAGCCGGCAGAGCCGAAGTGACCGCGGTCACTTCGCCGCTCCACTGACCGGCCTGACAGAAGGACAGCGCCGCCTCCGCCACTCCGACTGCAGTGCCACTTGACAGAGTAAGACTGACAGGCAGTCAGGCCCTGCCGAAGGCACCATAGGAAGCTCCGCTTCGCCCGACCCAGGGCTCGGACACGGGCTAAGTCCCGGAAGACGGCGAACTCCGCTCCGCCCGACCCAGGGCTCGGACTCGGGCTAAGTCCCGGAAGACGGCGAACTCCGCCCGACCCAGGGCTCGGACTCGGGCTAAGTCCCGGAAGACGGCGAACTCCGCCCGACCCAGGGCTCGGACTCAGGCCAAGTCCCGGAAGACGGCGAACTCCGCTCCGCCCGACCCAGGGCTCGGACTCGGGCTAAGTCCCGGAAGACGGCGAACTCCGCCCGACCCAGGGCTCGGACTCGGGCTAAGTCCCGGAAGACGACGATCTCCGCCTCGCCTCACCCAGGGCTCGGACTTGGGCTCGGCCCCAGAAGACGACGATCTCCGCCTCGCCCGACCCAGGGCTCGGACTTGGGCTCGGCCCCAGAAGACGACGAACTCCGCTTCGCCCGACCCCAGGGCTCGGACTCCGCCCCGGCACCAGCCGGCAATCTCCGCCTCGCCCGACCCGGGGGCTCGGACTCGACCTCGGCTTCGGAGGAGCTTCCACATCGCCCAACCTAGGGCACAGACCAGCCACGTCAACAGGAGGCGCCATCATCACCCTACCCCGAGCTGACTCGGGCCGCAGGGAACAAGACCGACGTCCCATCTGGCTCGCTCCGCCAGATAGGCAATGATGGCGCCCCGCATGCTCTGTGACGACGGCGGCTCTCAGCCCCCTTACGGAAGCAAGAGGACGTCAGCAAGGACTCAACCGCTCCGACAACTGTCCCTCCGCCAAGCTCCATCGCTCCTCCGACGGCCACGACATCACACCAGCTGGGTGCCAAGATCTCTCCGGCTGCCACAACGGCATGTACCTAGGGCGCTAGCTCACCTCCGCTAGACACGTAGCACTCTGCTACACCCCTCATTGTACACCTGGATCCTTTCCTTACGCCTATAAAAGTGAGGACCAGGGCCCTCTTAGAGAAGGTTGGCCGCGCGGGGACGAGGACGAGACACGCACTCGCTCGGAGCCGCTCGCTCCCTCTCCCGCGTGGACGCTTGTAACCCCCTACTGCAAGCGCATCCGACCTGGGCGCGGGACGAACACGAAGGCCGCGCGATTCCCACCTCTCTCACGCCGGTCTCCGGCCGCCTCGCTCTCCCCCCTTCGCGCTCGCCCTCGCGCTCAACCCATCTGGGCTGGGGCACGCGGCGACATTCACTCGTCGGCTCAGGGACCCCCGGTCTCGGAACGCCGACAGTATTAAAAGGCTATTTTGGCCTTGTAACCCTGAAGTGTAAAGGCGTGATGTCCTGTTGACCGAATCGACAGTGAATAGAACCATCGATCACTCATCAACCATATGGATATCAATGGTTAAAGAAATTTGCATGACAGATCACAGAAACTGCTACGTTACTCGCTCTTCGCTAGCAACAACTAACAGATGTCATATTTGGCCTTGCACTAGTAGTTGACGCTCTATTTAGTTTCGCCGAGCTGCCTTTTTCATTTAACTCGTTACATCCATCCCAACACTGGTCTCTAGCGAACATACTAATCAGATCTTTTCAAAATTTGACAAGGTTTTAAAAACCATTAGTGATATTGTCATTTTCAAATAAATTCATTGCAAAAATATATTTAATAATTTATTTAATTATACATTGAAAAAGTAGTCCGATTCTTTTTTATAACTTACTCGGTTGCTCGTTCTCCATTAGCTATCGATGTTGTACTATAAGGAAATGTTGTGTTGCGTGGGATTTTCTGTCGTGTTGGGTTTATATGGTTTCTCATGGCTCGTTGATGGTGTAACGGTCCATTAGTAAGTGAGAAGCGGAGGAGAAAAGCACACTTACACGGTTTGCCGCACAAAATTGGTGCTTTAAAGGATTAGCCAAAAGATCGGAAGGGTATGAGTTGAAAAGTAGTCTGACCCCTTTTTTTATAACTTACTTGGTTGCTCGTTCTCCATCAACTAGTGTCGGTGTTTTGAATCTATGCTCCGACAAGTAAATTTGTATGTGTGTATTCTATGGTTCGGATGATATGCTCGGTGGATACAAGATTTATATTGATTTGGACAGAACGTCTCTACATTCAGTCTTCGGTGGCTCGTATTGCCTGTAACTTTGTTGTTCAATGTTCATAGTAGGGGTTACAAGGGGCGAGAGAGGAAGGAGCTCCCAATTCTCTTATGCATAGGTGGATCATGGACCTAAAGACTACGGAAAATGAGTTCTAAGTTAAGCCTTGGACGCCGCAGTGGCTCGTGCCTTAGATCTGGCCTTCGGGTCTTCTGGTCTCGTTGAGCGTGTGTAGTCGTCTTCCGTCAAGTGTCCTCTTTTCGTTTTCTGACCGACCTCCTCCTTTTATAGGCCAAGGTGGGGGTCAACTATCGATAGCTTCCTTGAGAAGGAGCTACTATGTCGTGGTAAAATGGAGTGTTCTACCCTGGTAAGGTTGCGTTTGTCAGTATATGTCTCGGCCATTTAGATGTCCCTGATCGTGCTCTTTATGGCGGGCGGTGTGGGTGGCGAAGAGCCTTGGCACCATCATTGCCATCATTGTGTCGTGTCGACCCCTTCACGGCGTAGCCTGCGTCTCGGCGCGGCTCGTCGTGTTGCGGGGCCTGTAGGTGGCCAACGCGCTCAAGCCTATGCTTGATAGGTCATGAGTGAAATGTGGACCGACTCACCCTCTGCGGCTCGCGCCAGACGCAGTTAATGCGACATATTGGGTCAGTCTTTGTCAGGCATGGAATCCACTCGATTGGCTTCCCTCGATCCGCCTGACCCCCTTGTGTCTCCACCTCGCCCGACAGTGCCTTGGGTTTATTCGGAGGCGGGTCCTTTTGGGGTGGACCTTTTCCACATCCTTCTACTGACTAGTGGGCCCCGGAGAGCCTGGGGATCATTTCCCCGACAAATAGCGAGGTTGTACTATATAAGAGTGTTGCTCTTAGTGTGACTTACTATCATATTGGGTTTAAGTTGTTTCTTATGATCCATCTGTGATGTAACGATACATTGGTAGGCGAGAAGCGAGAGAGAAAAACAGACCTATGTGGTTGGCAATTTGACATGTGACACACGACCCACATGAAACTGATGCTTAAAAGGAGTAGATTCCTTCTACTGAACTATACAATCTGCACAGAACTTAGGTTGTTTCCAGCAGGTACCCTATCTCATCCCCTATTTGAAACTTCACTCTGCAAACATTATCATCTACAATACAAATCCCGACAACCTTGTTTTGTTTTTTTAGATCAAAGCCCCGCTCAACTTTATTAGAGCATCTCCAACAATGTGCCATATAAAAATAGACTAAAAATTAAAAATAGATATATTTTATAAAATTTAAGGCATCAACAAAAAAATTAAGCTCCTACAGTAAAACCCTAAATCAAGTGATTATATGAAATATGTTAATCTACTACGTTCGTTTGGAAAAGAAAGTTTTGTGAAGCATCCGTTTGTTTAGACCTAGATATAGGGTAGCCCAATAAAGTACAATATATTTATGACACTTCAGGAGGTGACATATATTTTTTTAACAAAATCTCATAAAATACGACATTGTTAGAGCAGTTTTTTGTAGCTTGAGTCCTATAATTTAATTTGAGGCACCGAGTCTTGTTTCGTTTGCTTGGGATTTGGGAATGCACTAGAATTTATTTCAACTGATCAAAGGAATCCGGTCCGGAATGATATGAGGCCATGGTTCCAAACTTTCACGATATTTCTACCTTAATTTCTTTCGACACTGAGGTTGCTGGTTTACAGTGAGGTTTTCAAGGCAAGAGACCTCTGCCGACCACATATCCATAATCCATTTAACCGCACTCTGACTCAGCAAAAGTAGCCGCCAACAGAAAAACGACCCAATCAAACAAGAAAAACGATGGTAAACAGACAGAAAGAGGGACTAAACAGCTCCTGCGCCCACCACACCACTGCTCTTGAAGTATAGCACGGTCTAGGATCTCCTCGGCCTTCACCTTTTTCTTTACTTCGGTTTGAGAAGGGGATTTCCACGTTTTCAGGAGCGTGATAGCCTTCACCGGCCTTTTGCAATCAGGCGTCGCTGCGTCGAAGCGTGAGGAAGAAACGCGCGGCGGGCTCCGTCTCCGTCTCCGTCTCCGTCTGCGTCTGGTTGTACGTGTCGACAGGGACGCCGGGAGGAAAATTCGCCGCGCGTCTAGTGTCTCTGATGGGCGCGGTGCTGCGTCGTCGATTCCATCGGCGGGCGTGCTTATCCGCGGGGGCTTGACGCTGACACAGTCTGACGTGTACTGGTTTAGTGAGCCATGGTAGTATCTGGGTTCCAGAGTAGAGTAATATACACTGCTGGCTCTGGCTGGAGCTGCCCCCGGAAATTATTCTGACAGCAACGTATGCCGGCAGTTTTGTCTCCGTGTGTGCTCAACTTATTCTGCAGAAAAATCGACACAGAAGCAGCACAAGCTGACCACTTTTTGGCTAACCCACTGTGCCAATACAAGCCATCACAACATGAAAGAGAGAACGACGGCTAAGAGTAGCTATACTTCGTCGGCACAGCGTGACGTACTGTAATCCCTGAGGTGCCTTGAACACGCACCTATCTTACAGATTGCAGTTGAAGCAGGTGGTTATCTCTACCAGACTCCCTATTTTATTTATCTCACTCCATATTTAAAACTTCACTATGTAAACAGTGTAATTTAGTGCAAAATAGTATTTTACCTGACCTACTGGAGATGTACCTGACCTACTGGAGATGACATTATCGTCAACTCGGCATCCGCACAACGACGGAAGTTGCTCGTGGAGAGATGATGACATTATCGTCAACTCGGCATCCGCACAACGACGGACGTTGCTCGTGGAGAGATGGATGGCTCAATGCCAGTATCCACCGGCACCTGTGAAGCCATCAACACAAAATTTTCACGTAGCAACGCAGTGGCACCATGGTAGTGCAGTGTTCAACGTCCTGGGCAAAGGAAATACATTCGACAACGACGTCACGGCTTTTGAGCCGGGTGCATCGAAACCGTGCCCATGTTGGCCACATATATTGATTGCCACGAACACATAGGGCGGCAAAGATTTCGTGTGAAATGACCTGAAACCATGCAGATTGACGACATACTTCGATCAAGCGAGTGAGAGAGAACCAAGGTTACACAACAGTAATAATATCGGAAAACAGATACAATTTCACAATAGTTTACAGCGAGGCCCAGGCTCGCGAATTCGTACATCAATAGTACAACAGTATTTGAAGGCCACGATGCTCTCCCTAAAACCTAGGTGACAGGGGTGCTTCTGGCGGAAGCTACAGCTCTGTCATGACGGCTTGTGAAGTTTGAAGCCGAAAACCCTTGGAGTGTATTGCTGTGACGGCTTCTGCGGCTTCAAGTGCGGGTAAGTCATCAGGAAAAGATGAGGGAATGTCGTCCCAAAGTATGATCCATCGATGTCTGGGTAAAGTTAAGGGCATGTAATGGCAGCTTGCAAATATCCATTATTTACCGAGAAAGAGTTCAACGACAGAAAAGCAGGACTGACGGAATGTTCAATGTGGTTCACCAGGGTGTTGGCATGGAGACCAGAGAAAACATAAAACGATGTTGCAAAAAAAAAAATCAATAGTTCCAAAGGGTGGTCAAAATATAAATCGCTTAAGAAGGATATAGCATAAAACGGCCAGTACATGTAAATGGAAGTATGGAGATTATATCAAAAGGATACTGCCTTGGTACTTGGATCTTGGATAGTTAAGTTCTTCGCATTTCGGACAATATATCTTCACAGTGCTCGATCTAGGAACATCTGATTGCCCTGCTGGAAGGCAGGGCTGGCCACAGCAGTACACCCTGGGGCATCTACCAAAGTCGTAGTTCTTGAACTTCTCCAACTGCGGCGAACGAAAGCAGAATAGTTCAATATCAAAGGGAGATAAGAGGAGCAAAACATGTCCTGATCCTACTTAGATCGTGATATGGATTACCATTGCAGCTAGACCCTTGCTGGTTAAAATGTATCGTGCATGAATTAAACCGTACAGCATCTCTGCAGACGACTCGATTAATTCATTTTGCTCCTCGGTAAACCCGTCATCTGTACATAAATGTTACTGTCTCATGAGTGCAACAGTACGGTTAATCTAGACCTCTGGTTTCAAAATACAAAGGCCACATGCACTAGTTGATGGGATTGATTAAGAGATTTATCACCATAAAAAAATGAATGCACGAAAAAATAAGTTATTATAGACCATAAATTCCGGAAAGGCAAACAAATATGCATTAACTTCCTTGAGGAAAAACAATCTCACCATTAGAAGACTCAATGTCTAAGATGAGATCAAGTGCATAATCATAATATGGCACCTGATTACTCAGACCACACAGGTTAAAATCATCCTGTATATAGTCATCATCGATCTCACAAAAGAATTCATTGCCTCGCAATGTACAGAACCATGAAATCCAGGACGTGTCCTCTCCCTCGGAACCACTCACATCAGAATCTTCACTGTCAGTTTCAAATTCCTCTGCAATTCCAAATAGACAAAAAAGTTAATGGATACATAGTGATGCAAAATCAAATTGCTCATAATCACAGCTACCCTGGATAAGAACCAACCACCATAAGCAAAATAGAGACAAATACTACAAAAGAACTTTTAAACATGCTCTAAAAAATTAGAACTGGGTGGTATTTATTAAGAAGAAAATAAGCACCCAAATTCAGCTCGATGAACACTTCAACCTGGGTGGTCAAGGCATCCACAGACTCAACCAACTGATTTAACTCAGCTTCCTCAAATGTAATATTGTTTACATTTTAATATCAATCCACAAAACAAAAAACAAAGCATACAACAGCATATATAAACCATAAATAATATTTTTTTTATTATGTGCTCAGGATTTGTGGAGTTATATCAAGTTCATCCTAAAGTTTGAGACAAAGGCACAGTCAGATCTTGCATTAAAGCTATCTCCAATAGCCTTACTCATCCATATCCTATTTCAAACTCCACATCCTATTTCAAACTCCACTCTGTAAACAGTGCAGTCTACAGTGCAAAACATTGTTTTACATGGCCATCAGGCCATATACACAATCTGTTGGCCATAGCTTAAGGCACGGGCACGGCGGTGTGCACCATTACTAGAGATTAGCAGAACTGCAGAACAACAGTAAAAAAGAGATGATAAATCCAGCAGACTAAATTCAAACTACATCTGGGGCAGAACAACAACTGGGTTGCAGCTCCCACTTCCTGAGAACCTAACAAAAAAATAAAATGGCCATTGTGTACATAACTTCTCTTGTTTGAATGGTCAAGATGCTGCTTTAATGGTATGTTCTTAATTCTTATAGGCCTTCATTAGCCAATACTTCTTTTGTCTACAATGTGAACATAACCAATCCACAATCTGTGTAATAGAATTTATCCTTCAATAGTTCAATGCTAACCAAGCTTGATCAGCCATTCAGCAAGTTCATGGTTTCACGGTAGATATATCTGAAGGACAGCGAAGAGTGAGAATTGAACCGAACAGAACGAGATCACCTTGTTTGGCCAGTGTGCCTCAGTGGTGCTGGTCCCATGTGTTCTGCTCAGAGAGGGAAAAATGTGACTATGTGTTGGCCAGGTCCACATGTACCAGCATTGATGCAACCAAAATCAATAACATGCATCGAAGAGAGGATCAGCAAAATGCTTCCGCACCGAAAGGCGCTGAAACAGATGATTAACTCCACGTTACTGATCCAGTTCCTGGTGCCTTCCATCCTATTAACTTTCATTTCATTCATCAGATCATACTTCTCCCCTTATCATCTAGAAAAAACTTTTTTATTCTCATTTCAGCCTTCTTTATTAAGGATCAGTATACTGCCAGCTCTTTTTTCATGGCCAACAGAGCACCCCATAATGAAGGATGATCCAATACAAGTACACAGCCTCATGCTGCACGAGGTGCTTTGTTGTTTCCAGTACCATACTAAGGGGACTCACCCACAGATAACAGAAACCTGAGAATTCCGCTGACCCAACTGAAAGGTACTCCAACACAACAAAACCTTTTAGTCCCAGGCAAATTGGGATAGGCTAGAGTTGAAATCCAAAAGAAATCCCAAGTCAAGGCAAGGTTTTAAAGTCGTCCGACTAATTGCGATTAGTCGCGATTAATCGGCCTTATCGCTAGTCCGAGCTCGATTAGGGTCTCCGACTCGACTAGAGCGACTAGATAGCGATTAGTCGTCCTAGTCGCCGACTAATCGCGATTAGTCGTCCGACTAGGGGTTATGGTCGACTAGTTATGCCTGTTTTGGGCCACTAATCCGACCTCTATTATGTGGGTCGGCCCACCATCTGTACACAACACAAACGTTGTTCTACCCTATGCACCTGCTTGTACCAATACGGTACGCACTGTTGCGCGTACGCTCTTCCCCAGCTCAGCCACCCTTCTCTAGCGTCGCTGCCCCTTACCCATCGTCGCCGCTCTCCTCTCCTGCCGCCCTGTTGTGCTTTGGTGGCCCTCTGCTCGAGCAGCAGCTGCGCTCCCTCCATCGTGCGACGGCTGTAGTCTACAGACCCCCCCCCCCCCCCCAGCGCGCTCTCGTCCTCCTCTATTGTCTGTTCAGCGACTGAACAGGCGAGTAGGCGACCACTCCTCTGTTTAGAATTCAGTGATTGAGATGAGGACCTCTTCAGATGGTAATTGCTCTGATATTTTGGTTGTTCAGTGTTCTCTGTTCACTAACTGAGTAGTATTGTGCCCGCCTTGGCCTCCTCTTGAGTTGTGCTTCAATTGATTGTTGTGCCACTACATATGAGAATAGGAGGCGACGTAATAATGTTGAAGTCATCTTTCCAGAATCTGTGTTGCCCCAGCCCTAGAATGATGGCAGTGGCACTGGTACAGTTCATGCAGTCCTGCAGTCTAGCTAAGCAGCTACAACTATATATATTCATATATATTGATACACACACACATATGGTCCTGTTATAGGTGGACGACTAGGAGTCGACTAAGCTCGACTAATCGAGCAAATCGACGACTAATCGCGATTAGTCACCTTATCGGTGCTCAGGCGACTAGAGTCGACTAGCCGACTTTAAAACCTTTAGTCAAGGTTCAGGTATGTGGATAGCTGTTTTCCATGCACTCCTATTCAAGCTAAATCTTTTGATATATTCCATAATTTTAAGTCTCATTTTCCTTCCTTTCCCCATTTCAACTTCGGCCTTCCACTGCCTCTCTCAAGGTTATTAAAACAATAAAACGTTGAAACGCTCATGGATGAAATTTAGACTTCCAAACTTTTAAACAAAGTTTTAAACAACATAGAAAAAATACTAATATATCATAATTTAAGACTAACATGAAGTTAAATACCAAAACAAAAAGATTAGTGGCTTACCAAAACTTCACCCATGAGCCAGATTAGACCCCAAAAGTAACTAACAAACTGGGCCCAAAAATGCTCTAAAACGCATGAAACACTGTGTTTTACAGTTTAGCGCCAAAACACTAAAACGCGGTTTGAACCTCTAATTAAAGTTTTGACGTTTAAACTAAACGTCGTTTAAACGTAGTTTTAATAACATTGGCCTCTCTTCCCATTACTATCACGCCTCAGGATCCCACCACGCACCAGTGCCTCTGGATGTATTCATTGGACATGTCCAAACCATCTCAACCGAAGTTGGACAAGCTTTGCTTTAATTGGTGCTACCCCTAACCTATCACGTATATCATCGTTTTGTACTCGATCCCTTCTTGTATGGCCACAAATCGAACACAGCATACGCATTTCCGCAACACTTATCTTTTTTGTAGGCCAACATTATGCATTGTACAACATAGTAGATGTAATTGATGTTGTATAAAACTTGCCTTTTAACTTCTACGTACCTTCTTATCACATAGAATGCCATATGCTAGACACCACCTCATCCACCCTACTTTGATTCTATGGCTAACATCTTCAGCAATATCATCGTTTCTCTATAGCATTGATCCTAAATACTGAAAGGTATCCTTCCTAGACACTACTTGAGCTTCCAGACTGAAATCTCTTTCATGTGTTGTAGTGCCGAAGTCACATCTCATATATTAGGTTTTAGTTCTACTGAGCCTAAAACCTTTGGACTCTAGAGTCTCCCCTCACAACTCCAATTTCCTATTTACTCTTGACTGGCTTTTATCAACTATCATTACATTGTCCGCAAAAAACATAAACCAACTGAAAGGTACTCCATGCATTCTAAATTGTATGGCTTTCCTAGATACATCATACATAGCTTTGACTATGTACACATAATGTATATCTAGGTGTGCAGTATCTAGATATGTACATAGAAAAGCCAGAACAACTTGTAGTTTGGAAGGGAGAGTGGTACCAAGAAGAAGAAATGATCACATTCTTCAGCAAATAAGATATTATACTATATTACTATCACTCCCTCCGATCAGAAGTTGACACTTCAGACATCATGGTAGAACTAATTGCAAGTCAGTTTGGTTGTCCAAAAGACCAAAACGTCTACCAATCCAGCCAGAGATAGTATCATAGCTGTTAAAATCGCAATCCTATGGTGCGATTTTACAACTGATGTTAGTTTATCAGGTTGATTCTACGATTCCATTAAGTAGAATGTACGATTTTACGACTCTAGCACTTATGATCCTAAGATTTGTGATCCTACTATTGGAGTTACAATCCCATTCTGAATCAAGATATTAGCAACCTCGGATAGTATTCAAGAACAAAAACACAAAGCATTCATGTTCTGATTTTGTGTGATAAATACTTTGTAACCTTTGATCCATCTCATACTTATAAAGCAATCCAAGTCATTTCCAACTACCTATGTTACAATACAATTTCATCTGTTTCCTCATTAATGGTTTTCAAAGATACCCCAGCTTCTGAACCCAATTCGAGCAAACAGCTCACAAACTGTTTAGTTTTTGGCTCTTTGCTCATTTTTACCAGTTTCTTGGTATATATATTGCTTATATCAACACTTGTTGCAAAAGAACCAGCATAAACAGAAAGCACACGTCATCTTCCGCTTCAGGCAAGTAAAGAGTTTCTCATTTGAAGGGGCCATAAAAATGGAAGCCGCGAAATCTAGTCACAGAACACAAAATTTCAACATAAGATTATGCACGAAAAAAGACAGAAAAGTCGCATCTTTCAAACCAAGCATACATTGCGGCAGTTCATCATACACAGTGAGGAAGGTAATAAAAATATGTAAAGAATAACGAAAGTTTGCGAGAGGTCCAGCTCTTACCACCATCAGACACCTCCGCCTTGCCAAGCGACGACGGCAGCTTCCCGGCAGCGAGGCGCTCCCTCTCCTTGGACACCACGCCCCTGGAGGTAGACGGCGACGACCGCTCCAGGTGCTTCTCGAGCGCGTCCTTGATGCGCTTCCGGTCCATCCCTGCGCCGCCGCAGGAGCACCAAACAACCCCGATCCACGTAAGTTGCCGCTGGTTTCTCTCCCCCGATCCTTGCGCGACAGGTTGAGTTATCCGCTGCCGAGAACCTCGCAGAACGGCGCTTGTTGGCTAGGGTTTGCGCTGGCTGCGCAGGCGGGGGAAACGAGATGGAGAGAGAAAGCGAGAGGACGAGAGGGATTGGAGAGGCGACGAGGCGCAGGGGGGAGAGAGAGCGCCCGTGGGCTTGCCGCTTGCGTGAGGTGGGCGGCTGGAATTCGGACAGGTGCCGGGGGTTTGCCGCAAAAAACGGCACCCAGCTCCTTAGATATTTTACTCTGAGTGCGCGTACGTGTCGGTTGATAAACTCGACAGTGCTTGGTTGAGGAGCCAACGTAGCCGTTCCATCCCTGATTCTAAGAACGGAGCCGCTCTGTTCTGTGTTTGGTAATTTGGAATGAAGCGGCTCTGTTTTTTATTTGGTTGCAGAGTCAATGGAACGGAGCGTGACTGTGAGAGTGGAATCGGAACGGAGCGGCTCCGTCCGGTTGATTTTTTGGAGCGGAATGGTTCCGGATCTGAGGAGAATATTCTCTAATTGGAGCCATTCCGTTCTAATTCCTTTGTAACCAAACAACAACAAAACTGGGACAGAGCGGTTCCGTTCTACTTGGCTCTTCAACCAAACACTACCTAAAATAAAATCCTACTATTATAATGCCACTGAGATGCGACGGTATACAATCATATTTCATAATATTTGTTGAAAAGAGCGAGGCCGTATCCGCAATGCAATCAATAGTTAAGCAAAGTAAACCAGTCATATGAACCCTCTCAAAAAATATTAATAATAAATAAATTTAATATCAAAGTGATCATATTCTCTATAGATCAGATATTAAATTGATAAGAATAAATATTACACTTTATTTTAGCCAAAATACCGAGAAAGATATAAGTTAAAAAAGATCACAATCCCTGTTTTTATAGAGCTCTCTATAGCTCGTCTTCCTTCAGCTAACGGGGTGTTACAATATGTTACGGCTTACTATCGTATTAGGCTTGGTGGCTTCTCACGTCTATATATGATGTAACATCCTTGACGACTTATAACTAAGACATTGATTCCATATAAACACACGGTATGACTGCCGGTTTTAAAGACCCACAACATCTTTCTCTGAACATATGTCCTTTTATTTTCTCTTAGACACACGCATTAAACACACAATTCATGGACATATAGAATCATAAAGATGTCTCTGGTTATTGCACAATAATATGATAGAGAAGAAAATATGTGAAAGGGAAATGTGCCCTTGGACCATTTCTATAATTATTTTGGTGATTAAGTGTCCAACACAAATATTTCAAACTCCTATGGACTAAATCAAACAAAGGTGCAAATCAAAGACAAGGTATGTTTCTAGACTTAGTGAATTGTTTTTTAGTACTAACATGGTTATCTAAGTGCTAGAAACAGTGCCGAGAAGAGAAGAAATGAATTAGAATGTACAACCAACTCCAGCTCGGCCTGGCACACCGGACTGTCCGGTGGTGCACCAGACAGTGTCCGATGCCCCAGGCAAGCCTCCGGTGAAGTAGCCGGTCTCGGGAAGCGACACAGGCGTACGGCTATAATTCACCGGACTGTCCGGTGGTGCACCGGACTATCCGATGAGTCATCTGGGCGAACTCGTCGCTCTCAGGAAAAGGAACGGGCGGCGTGGCTATAATTCACCGGACTGTCCGGTGAGCCAACGGTCGCCATCGCTAACGGTCGGCCGCGCAAGCTGCGGGCGACACGTGGACTGCTCCAATGGTCAGCTGGTGCACCGGACTGTCCGGTGCGCTAATCAGTCCAAGGAGCAACGGTCGGATGTGCCCGATTTGGAAGGAGATCGCACACCGGACACTCTACAGGACCTATCCGGTGGCGCATCGGACTGTCCGGTGCGCCACTCGACAGAAGGCAAGGATAGCCTTCTTTGTTGATCTCCAACGGCTCCTAGCTGCCTTGGGGCTATAAAAGGGACCCCTAGGCGCATGGAGCAGTATACCAAGCACTCTCTAAGCATACTAAGACATCCAGACTCCGCTCCCACGCTTTTGATTCATCGTGTTAGTGATTTGAGCTTCTTTCGAGTTGTGAACTCCCTGTGTTGTCCTTTGAGCTCAAGTCCTCACTTATGTGTGTGGTTGTGCTGTGTATTTAAGTCTTGTGTGTTGCTCTCCTAACCTTACTCTCGTGCTTTCTTTGTGATCTCTATTGTAAGGGCGAGAGGCTCCAACTTGTGGAGATTCCTCGCAAACGGGAAGAGTAATCTAAGATAAAACACTGTGGTATTCAAGTTGATCATTGGATCGCTTGAAAGGGGTTGAGTGCAATCCTCGTCCATTGGGATGCCATAACATGGAAGTAGGCAAGTGTTACTTGGCCAAACCACGGGATAAAATCGCGTGTCTCGTGTGTTGCTTCTTGTGATTGCTTTGTTCGCACGAGCGTGTTCCATAGCCACTTGATTACTCTAACTTCTTAACAATCAAGTTTGTGGCTATTTAGTGTTTAATTTTACAGGATCACCTATTCACCCCCCCCCCCCTCTAGGTGCTCTCAATTGGTATCAGAGTTGTTCTCTTCACTTAAGGGACTAACCGCTCGAAGAGATGGATCCTAAGGGAAATGGGATGGTGATTAACGACAAGGAGAAGGAGTCCCTCCTCAACAAGCCAAGAGACGACAAGCCTACTGACTCAGGCTCAAGTCACAAGAGGGACGGGAAGAAGAAAAGACGCATCAAGAAGATCATCTACTACGACAGCGATGCATCTTCTTCTTCACCAAGGGACGATGACAACGATGACTCTTCAAAGAAGAAAACGGTTAATCAAAACTATTCATTTGATTATTCCCGTATTCCATACAATTTGAATGCTCATTTGCTATCAATTCCTCTTGGGGAACCCTCACATTTTGATGGAGAAGACTATTCTTTCTGGAGTCATAAAATGCGTAGTCACTTATTTTCTCTCCATCCTAGTATCTGGGAGATTGTTGAAAACGGAATGCATTTTGATAGTACTGACAATCCCGTTTTTATAAATGAGCAAATTCATAAAAATGCACAAGCTACTATTGTGTTATTAGCATCTCTTTGCAGGGATGAGTATAATAAAGTGAGTGGCTTGGACAATGCCAAACAAATCTGGGATATCCTCAAGATATCACATGAGAGAAATGATGCCACCATGATCACAAAGATGGAACTAGTGGAAGGCGAGCTGGGAAGGTTCGCGATGATCAGGGGAGAGGAGCCAACATAAACCTACAACAGGCTCAAGACCCTGGTCAACAAGATACAAAGCTACAGAAGCACAAGATGGACGGATCATGATGTCGTCCGACTCATGCTAAGGTCTTTTACTGTAATTGACCCCCATCTTATCAATCTTATTCATGAAAATCCCAAGTACACCAAAATGATGCCCGAGGAGATCCTCGGAAAATTCGTAAGTGGGCGCATGATGGTGAAGGAGGCTCGATACATAGACGATGCTCTAAACGGTCCACTACCCGTCTACGAGCCACAACCTGTTGCTCTCAAGGCAACTAGCAGCAAGGAGACGCTACCAAGCAAGGTAGCACAAGTGGAGGCTGCTGGGCTAAATGAAGATGAGATGGCGCTTATCATCAAGCGCTTCAAGACCACACTCAAAGGACGCAAGGAGTACCCCAACAGGAATAAAACAAGGGGAAAACGCTCCTGCTTCAAATGCGGTAAGATTTGTCACTTTATTGTTCAATGTCCCGATAATGATAATGACCAAGGACAAGAAAAGAGTAGGAAGAAAGAGAAAAAGAAGAACTACAGGAAGGCTAAGAGCGAGGCGCATCTTGGAAAAGAATGGGACTCGGACTGCTCCTCTTCCGACTCCGACGACGAAGGACTTGCTGCCTCGGCCTTCGACAAATCCTCACTTTTCCCCAACGAACGACATACATGTCTTATGGCCAAGGAGAAAAAGGTACGTATTCGGGACACACCCAAGTACACTTCATCTAGTGATGAAGAATATTCCAATGATGAAATAGACTACACTAATCTGTTTAAAGGACTAGATAGAGCCAAGGTAGATAAAATTAATGAATTGATTGATGCCCTAAATGAAAAGGATAAATTGTTAGAAAAGCAAGAGGACATTTTGTATGAGGAACATGACAAATTTGTTAGTGTGCAAAAATCTCTTGTTTTAGAAACTAAAAGAAATGAAATGTTGTCTTCTGAGTTATCTACTTGCCATGAATCTATCTCTAGTTTAAAAAGTTTAAATGATGAATTAAATGCCAAGCTAGAGGAAGCAAATGGAACTAGATCATGTGTTGAGCATGTCATTATTTGTACTAGATGTAAGGACTTTGATGTTGATGCCTATAATGAACATCTTACTTCTATTGCTCAACTAAACTATGAGGTGGCAAGTCTTAATGCTCAACTTAAGACTTGCAGGGTTGATCTTGATAAACTAAAATTTGCTAGGGATGCCTACACTATTGGTAGACACCCCTCAATTAAGAACTTAATTCTCAACAAGGAGAAAGAGAAGGCTCCTATGGCTAGTAGTCCTCAAAGGAATCATGCATTTATTTATGATAGGAAAGTTGCTAGTCGTTCTCATTACAATAGGAATTATTATGTTGCTCATAATTCACATGCTATGTTTGCCTCTAGTTCTACTTTTGTTCATGGTAGAAGTAGGCCTAGGAGAAATCATGCTATGTCTCATGTGCCTAAAAAAATGTGCAATGAACCCACTACTGTTTTTCATGCTTGCAACACTTCTTTTGTTCTTTCATGTAAGAATGCAAAAGTAGTTGCTAGGAAGTTGAGATCTAAATGCAAGGGAGACAAAACTTGCATATGGGTTCCAAAAACTATTTTGACTAATCTTGTAGGACCCAACAAGAGTTGGGTACCTTAAACCCAAGCTTAAATTCCTTGCAGGTTTATGCATCCCGGGGCTCTAGCTGGATAATCGACAGCGGATGCACACACCACATGATGGGAGAGAAGAAGATGTTCACCTCCTACATCAAGAACAAGGATTCCCAGGATACAATCATCTTTGGAGATAGAAACCAAGGCAAGGTCAAAGGCTTGGGCAAGATAGCCATCACTAACGAGCACTCCATATCGAATGTATTTCTAGTAGAGTCGCTTGGGTACAACCTTCTGTCTATAAGTCAATTGTGTCACATGGGTTACAATTGTCTTTTTACAAACGTTGTTGTATCTGTCTTTAGAAGGAGTGATGGTTCATTAGCTTTTAAGGGTGTATTAGACGACAAACTCTACTTAGTTGATTTTTCGAAAGAGGAGGCCAATCTAGATGTATGCTTAATAGCTAAGACTAGTATGGGCTGGCTTTGGCATCGCCGTCTAGCACATGTTGGGATGAAGAACCTTCATAAACTTCTAAAGGGAGAACATGTGTTAGGACTAACCAATGTTTGTTTCGAGAAAGACAGATCTTGTGCAGCATGTCAGGCAGGGAAACAGGTGGGAAGCACAAATCACAGTAAGAATGTGATGACAACATCAAGACCACTGGAGCTTCTTCACATGGACCTCTTTGGACCCGTTGCCTATCTTAGCATCGGGGGAAGTAAGTATGGTCTTGTAATTGTTGATAATTTTTCCCGCTTCACTTGGGTGTTCTTTTTGCAGGATAAATCAGAAACCCAAGGGACCCTAAAGCGCTTTCTAAGGAGGGCTCAAAACGAATTTGAGTTAAAGGTGAAAAAGATAAGGAGCGACAATGGGTCTGAGTTCAAGAATCTGCAAGTTGAGGAGTATCTTGAGGAGGAAGGTGTCAAGCACGAGTTCTCCGCTCCCTACACAACATAGCAAAACGGTGTAGTAGAGAGAAAGAACAGGACGCTAATCGACATGGCGAGAACGATGCTTGGAGAGTTCAAGACGCCCGAGCGGTTTTGGTCGAAAGCTGTGAACACAGCCTATCACGCCATAAACCGGCTCTACCTGCATCGCCTTCTCAAGAAGACCATCTACGAACTCCTTACCGGTAACAAACCCAATGTCTCTTACTTTCGTGTATTTGGGAGCAAATGTTACATTCTGGTGAAGAAAGGTTGACATTCTAAATTTGCTCCCAAGGCTGTAGAAGGGTTTTTACTAGGCTATGACTCAAATACAAAGGCGTATAGAGTCTTCAACAAATCATCAGGTTTGGTTGAAGTCTCTAGCGACGTTGTATTTGATGAGACTAATGGCTCTCCAAGAGAGCAAGTTGATCTTGATGACATAGATGAAGATGATGTTCCAACGGCCACAATGCGCACGATGGCGATCGGTGATGCGCGACCATAGGAAAAACAGGAGCAAGATCAGCCATCTTCCTCAATAATGGTGCATCCTCCAACTCAAGAAGGTGAATAGGTACCTCAAGAAGAGGGACAGGATCAAGGGGGAGCACAGGAAGAATAAGTGATGAAGGAAGAAGCACCATAGGCCCCTCCAACCCAAGTCCGAGCTACGATCCAAAGAAATCACCCCGTCGATCAGATTCTGGGTGACATCAGCAAGGGAGTAACTACTCGCTCACGCTTAGCTAATTTTTGTGAGCATTACTCGTTTGTCTCTTATATTGAGCCTTTCAGGGTAGAAGAGGCCTTGCAGGATCCGGACTAGGTGTTGGCCATGCAAGAAGAGCTCAATAACTTTAAAAGAAATGAAGTTTGGAGCCTAGTGCCATGTCCAAAGCAAAACGTTGTGGGGACCAAGTGGGTGTTTCGCAACAAGCAAGACGAGCACGGAGTGGTGACAAGAAACAAGGCTCGACTTGTGGCAAAAGGTTATACCCAAGTCGCAGGTTTGGATTTCGAGGAGACTTTTGCTCCTGTGGCTAGGCTAGAGTGTATTCAAATATTATTAGCCTATGTCGCTCACCACTCTTTTAGGCTGTTCCAAATGGATGTGAAGAGCGCTTTCCTCAACAGGCCAATTAAGGAGGAGGTATACGTGGAACAACCCCCTGGCTTTGAGGATAACAGGTATCCCGACCACGTATATAAGCTCTCTAAGGCGCTCTACGGACTTAAGCAAGCCCTAAGAGCATGGTATGAATGTCTTAGAGATTTCTTAATTGCTAATGCTTTCAAGGTTGGGAAAGCTGATCCCACTCTTTTTACAAAGACTTGTGATGGTGATCTCTTCGTGTGCCAAATTTATGTCGACGACATAATATTTGGTTCTACTAATCAAAAGTCTTGTGAGGAGTTTAGCAGGGTGATGACACAAAAATTCGAGATATTGATGATGGGCGAGTTGACCTACTTCCTTGGCTTCCAAGTGAAGCAACTCAAGGACGACACCTTCATCTCTCAAACAAAGTACACTCAGGATCTTCTTAAGAGGTTTGGGATGAAGGACGCCAAGCCCACGAAGACACCGATGGGAACCGATGGGCATGTTGACCTCAACAAAGGAGGTAAGTCCGTTGATCAAAAGGCATACCGATCCATGATAGGTTCATTACTTTATCTATGTGCTAGTAGACCGGACATTATGCTTAGTGTATGCATGTGTGCTAGATATCAATCTGACCCCAAGGAATGTCACCTTGTGGCCGTTAAGCGAATTCTTAGGTATTTAGTTTCTACGCCTTGCTTCGGGATCTAGTATCCAAAGGGGTCTACCTTTGACTTGATTGGATATTCAGACTCCGATTATGTCAGGTGCAAGGTTGATAGGAAGAGCACATCGGGGACGTGCTAATTTTTAGGAAGGTCCCTGGTGTCCTGGAGTTTAAAGAAACTGACATATGTTGCCCTATCCACCGCTGAGGCTGAGTATGTTGCCGCAAGACAGTGTTGTGCGCAACTACTTTGGATGAGGCAAACCCTCTAGGACTTTGGCTACAATCTGAGCAAAGTCCCACTCCTATGTGACAATGAGAGTGCAATCCGCATGGTGGATAATCCTGTTGAACACAGCCACACTAAGCACATAGACATCCGACATCAGACCACCAGCAAAAGGGAAATATCGAGGTGTACCATATTAGCACCGAGAACCAGCTAGCCGATATATTCACTAAGCCTTTAGATGAGAAAAGGTTTTTTAGGTTGCGTAGTGAGCTAAATGTCTTCGATTCGCGTAACTTGGATTGAACTATAGCATACATGTGTTCTATGCCTTTGATCATGTTACTTTGTGCATTTCAATCAATTATTGTGCTCAAGTTGTACAAGTGATCCCCGAACCTCACAAGTCCATATGCGAATGATGCACATATTAAGAGGGAGTTGTGCTACAACTTGACCCTTTGGGACTAACCTGTTTGTTTGAGTACACTTGATGTAGTCTCAAAGGTGCATTGAAAGGGAAACGTGAACTTGGACGATGAAAAGACTTCCACTGTACTCCGGTATTAGTGTACTTACTTCTAAGTTCATACTTGCAATCTCATTGCCTTTTTGCTCTTAATTGACATTTTTGGTGAGGCAATGGGGTTATAGGGCCAAAAACTGGTCCCGTTTTGGTGCTTAATGCCAAAGGGAGAGAAATTAAGGCCAAAGCAACTGGATCAGCCAACCACTTGAGAATTTTGAAAATAGTAGAGTTAGAATTTGTGATTTGTCTAAAATACTCTTATTGCAAAATTTGGTCTCTTATGGGGGAGAAGTTTGATTATGGGAAAAAGGGGGAGTTTTTGGCACTTGATCAATTTTTTCTCTTGGAATATCTCTCTTTGTGCCCAAACAAGTGTGTTTGACTTAGAGATAGGAAAATGAATTTGATTTGCAAAAACAAACCAAGTGGTGGCAAAGAGCGATCCAAATATGCCAAATCATAAGCAAAAATAATTTTGTCTTCAACTGCATTGATGTTGCACTCTTTTTGTTGCTTTTTGATGTGTAGACATAAATCACCAAAAAGGGGAGATTGAAAGGAAAATGTGCCCTTGGGCCATTTCTATAATTGTTTTGGTGATTAAGTGTCCAACACAAATGTTTCGAACTCCTATGGACTAAATCAAGCAAAGGTGCAAATCAAAGACAAGGTATGTTTCTAGACTTAGTGAATTGTTTTTGAGTACTAACATGGTTATCCAGCTCGGCCTGGCACACCGGACTGTCCGGTAGTGCACCGGACAGTGTCCGGTGCCCCAGGCAAGCCTCCGGTGAAGTAGCCGGTCTCGAGAAGCAACGCAGGCGTACGACTATAATTCACCGGACTGTCCGGTAGTGCACCGGACAGTGTCCGGTGCCCCAGGCAAGCCTCCGGTGAAGTAGCCGGTCTCGGGAAGCAACGCAGGCGTACGACTATAATTCACCGGACTGTCCGGTGGTGCACCGGACTGTCTGGTGAGTCATCCGCGGCAAACTCGTCGCTCTTGGTAAAAGGAACGGAGCGACGTGGCTATAATTCACCGGACTGTCCAGTGGTGCACCGGACTATCCGGTGAGCCAACGGTCGCCATCGCCAACGATCGGCCGCGCAATCTATGGGCGACACGTGGACTGCTCCAACGGTCAGCTGGTGCACCAGACTGTCTGGTATGCACCGGACAATGTCTGGTGCGCTAATCAGCCCAAGGAGCAACGGTCGGATGTGCCTGATTTGGAAGGAGATCGCGCACCAGACACTCTACAAGACCTGTCTGGTGGCGCACTGGACAGTCCGGTGCGCCACTCGACAGAAGGCAAGGATAGCCTTCCTTGTTGATCTCCAACGGCTCCTAGCTACCTTGGGCTATAAAAGGGACCCCTAGGCGCATGGAGTAGTATACCAAGCACTCTCTAAGCATACTAAAACATCCAGACTCCGCTCCCACGCTTTTGATTCATCGTGTTAGTGATTTGAGCTTCATTCGAATTGTGAACTCCCTGTGTTGTCCTTTGAGCTCAAGTCTTCACTTGTGTGCGTGGTTGTGCTGCGTATTTGAGTCTTGTGTGTGTTGCTCTCCTAACTTCACTCTCATGCTTTCTTTGTGATCTCTATTGTAAGGGCGAGAGTCTCCAACTTGTGGAGATTCCTCGCAAATGGGAAGAGTACTCTAAGATAAAACACCATGGTATTCAAGTTGATCATTGGATCGCTTGAAAGGGGTTGAGTGCAACCCTCATCCATTGGGACGCCACAACGTGGAAGTAGGCAAGTGTTACTTGGCTGAACCATGGGATAAAAATCGCGTGTCTCATGTGTTGCTTCTTGTGATTGCTTTGTTCGCATGAGCATGTTACATAGCCACTTGATTACTCTAACTTCTTAACAATCAAGTTTGTGGCTATTTAGTGTTTAATTTTACAGGATCACCTATTCACCCCCTCTAGGTTCTCTCAATATGCCTCAACAATTATCAAACAGAGACCATGCAGGGTTTCATGATGCAACATGCATGAGCCATACATGAGTTGAGCGGTGTCCAATATCGTCTTGCGTCATGCACTAGGGATGGTTAATTTTGATCTAGCTACAAGAAACAGATGAGGTAATGAACCAAATGCATCGAATAGCAGCCATCCACTACGTATCTGTCGTCCATGCTTTGCATCGAAAGGCCATCAACCATCTCTATCTCGTTCCCAACTGGCCTAGCTCTAGCGAAACATTACACGCTCAGCTTCAAATGGAGCTACAATAAAATACTCGCCAAGGACCCATCGCAAGCGCGTGACGGCCTGTAGCTCCTCACTCCTGAGGAAGCACTTCTCCTAGCCCCTAGCAATGACTTATGGTGCTTCGTCTCTCTTCTCCGCCACAGCGCTCGTGACGATGGCGCTCATCATGCTCATCGGCGACGGTAGCACTATGTGCCACATCGTGCGGCATCTTGCTCAACCCCCCTCGCTCTTGTCATGCCGAAGCCCCCAATCGTGCCCATGGCCACCCTTCCACTGATGCTTGCCATACCGACGGTTCCCGCGGTGGGCACCGTACCACAGATCCATGTGGTGCCGAACACCCCGCCGTTGCCCCCTATGCCAGCTGCAGTACCCACCGTCGTGCCAAAAGTGACGCTGCCGCCAATACCCGTCGTTGTGTCGAAGGTTGGCGCCTTGCCGCCAATGCCCATCGTCGTGCCTAAGGTTGGTGACTTGCCGCGTGATGCCCTTCGTGTGGCCCGTGCCTAACCGTCGATGTCCTCCATCCCGACAACGTCAGTCTCCATTAGGTCCCACGAACGCGACACAAATTTGGTGGATAGGCCTGTGAAGATGCATGTGGAGTCAGTGAGCCAGAAAATCAGATGTACGTAAGTGCGTACCTTGGAGGACGTAGGCGAGTCAGAGTAACTGGAGAGCATTAGGCCACCGGTGGTGAGCAGATCCACCATCACTATCACTCAAGGGGCCACAGTACGACTTTTTGTAGCTAGGTTGGTGGACGAATTAGGATGAGTAAAACGGCTCCACCCCACAGCTGCTGAAACCACTTTCCTCGTGTTTCTATGCATGGAAGACGCGACGTGTGTGGGTCTGCTGAAACCGCTTTCTCGACCCCTACAGAGCGACATGCATGGGTTGTTGGGCTCCTGCCACGGTGCATTTGGCGTGGGCCCACTTGACATGCCGGTCGTTGCTATGAACGGATGACATGGCGTGCATGGGTTTGTGTCATTGTATGGGTGACTGAAGTGCTTGTGCGTCGTGCGGGGCGCGGATTCGTTGAGGACGGGGAGCAGATAGACGAATTGGATTAGATACGATCGATGTGAAGATAATGTGTCTTGTGGACCATTTTAAACAATATAATGGGTTATTTGTAAAAATATGATGCGAGACGGCCATCGAAACTAGTGTTTTAATATAGTAGAGAAAATTGAAATGTAATCGTATTTAGAGTCCCTTTGGTTGAGTCGTGGATTCCTAGAAATCTAATTTTAGCTGCCAGTTGTGGGAAAGCTATTGTGAGCTGGCAGTTGAGGGAAAGCTGAAAGCTATTTGGCTGAAACAGCTATGAACTATAGATTTTATAAAGATTGTTTGCCACGTCTATGTGATTATGTAAGACTGTTTATATGATAATTGGTTGAATGGGCACATATTCAACCATTTTAAGAGAATTTCTCCTAATTTTCAACATTCATAAAAATACAAAATGATTCATGTAATTAGTATAAAAAATAAGGACCATACAAAAGTCATCACATATCATATGGTGCACGTCATGACTGCACCACGAACGTAAGTATGCTATCACGAATGTCATTCATGGTAAGCTCATTATCCTCCTCTGGAATATCATCTCTTTAGGACTTGTTAGGTTATTTTCAATCCATACGGATTGGAGGGGATTGGTATGGATTAAGAGAGATTTTAACTTACTAAGGATTGAAACCCCCTCAATCCATATGGATTAGGGTAGAACCGAACAAGCCCTTAGGATTTTTGTAGTAAATCTGAGTAGGGAAGTTGAACCAAACGGAACCTTGGAATGTTTAGTGTCTCAGAATAAATTTCTACTCTAATAGTTAGGTTTTAAATAATACTATTTAGAAAATAAATCGTGTTATTAAAAATTAAATGGTTAGAGATTAAAAGAAAACAAGGATAGAGCTTCAGTATATATAGTACTATATTTAGTACCTGTGAGATCGAGTTCTACAATCGTTTGATAAATTTTATAAAATAGAACCGTTGTTGAAAAAATATTTTATGGTTATGAGCCCTATATTTATAATAGAGCCACGTTTAGAGTCTCTCTTAGAAATGCTCTCATAGGACCCAAATAACCCAAGTTTAAGTACATCTTGAATAAATTAAGTTGTAGTTTACATTAAGTTTAGTTTCAAAAATCTATGATACCAATTTAGTTTATTTTAAACTATATTGTCTTTATAATAAACTCATTCGCAGGATGCTGACAGGGTCGCGGCCCCTAAAAAAGAAAATTTGTTTGTTGCCATATGTCTATGGCCAAAATAAGAGTTAATTTATAATAATGCATATGTGTTAATTGTTATGATTAGTGACTATTGTATAGTGTATATATACACATATCTTATTTATTAACATTATATATATATATATATTAAGTCCTGGTCTTCCAATAAGTAGAGGAAGCCTAGGCCAGACACTAGGCTAGACCGCTAGGGTTCATTTTTTGACGCTCCATCCTAACGCACGAGCGACAGCGGCGGTTCCTTGAGGCACGAGCGACGACAACCGCCCTAGATTCCCACGTAGCGACGACAGCGGCCTGAGAGGAGCGAGCGGTGACGGCGACCCCGTAGGTGCGAGTGTTGGCCGTGGCTCGAGGAGACACAAGCGAGCGACGCACGTGCCCCTCACTCGTCGACGACGGTTACTCGAGGCACGAGCGGCGACGACGGCTCCAAAGGCGCGCCAGCGACGACGGTGGCCCAGAGGAGCGAGCGTCGGGCGCGACCAAAGGCTTGTGCGGCGACGGCTCCGCACGCGCGCACGGCAGTGATGCCCCATCCGGCAATCGCGCGAGGCACCGCCATCTCCGACAGCAGTGGCCACGCGAGGCACGGGCTGCGAGGGTCGGCGATCTATACTACAGTTTGAGCATTCTTCGGTGACCAACTCCTCTTGATTCGGTGGTCTTGGTGGCATCCTCCGACGACGACCTCCTCCAATCTGTTGTTTATATTGACAACAACTAAACCACGTCATGTGGACTTTAGCAAATCAATGATCAAAGAAGAGCACATTGAGGTACTTACTCGGTTTGGTTATACTAACAATGTTGAATGGGTCCGACTAGGGGGCGATGACTTAGTGCCGAAGCCTAAGGAGGACGAAGTTGTTGTTTTTTGAAGCTTCCTAAAAGTCGGTCTTAGATTTCCTTTGCACAAGGTGGTAGTCGCTGTTTTGAAGAGATTTAATATATATCTTCATCAACTTACTCTGAATGCCATAGTGCGACTAGGAGTTTTTATTTGGGCCGTGTGGAGCCAAGGCGTTGAGCCTGATGCCGAAGCGTTTTGTGAGGCATTTTGCCAAATTCGCGAATTACACTTTCAGACGAAGGCAACTAGGGGCCTTCACAACAACTTCAGGTGTTATAACTTTTCCTATCGAAGGAACGTCTTGTTTACGACTCTTGTATACCGAAGCAAATGGCTAAATGAGTGGGCAAAAGAGTGGATTTACATGAAGAATGACTTGAAAGAGTGGGCTAATATAAAATGGATTATTCAGACACCTATTTATGCATGCTTCAGATATAAAAACTAATTTGTTATATCAATTTCAAAGCTCAAGCTGCTATAGTTGTTTTCAATGTTGTTTGTACACATATTGGGACAATGGATTTTGTTTAAGAATATTTGGCTTTTAAAACATGGCCACTAAGGGCTGAGTGGGAGATGCCGGAGATGTCTAAGCAGGATGTTTTGGACGCGGAGCCTTGACTAGTCAGACTTTGCTATAAGTATAAGTTCGAAAATGAATTTGGGGAGCCTTGTGATGAGTGGTTAGATTCTGTTGAAGCAAAATATAATGAGATTCTTAGAAATTATAGAAAGCCAGAGGTCGAAGCTTTGCATCGGGCTTCCACAACACGAAAGAAACACTAACTAGACCGTGTTTTTTAGGCTATTGGCTTCTTTTATCCTAACTACTGTCGTGCGATTCATGAGACAAAAAGAGGAAGAAAAAGAAGGTGACAATGAAGCACAACAAAATTTCGAAGATAAAACCTGGGGCAACACCTTCTCAAGCCTCATAGTAGATTCCAGTATGGTGAACTTTTGAAATATGTTATTCTAACTTAATACTATTGTGTTGACTTTTGTTATTTTTAACTTTTTCTAGTTGTGCCCAAAGCTCGGACGCCGCCCACGGCTGAGGAAATTCTCTTGGTTGGTACAACTTCAGAGGCCTAAGAAACTACTGCTTCGCAGGCCCAAGAAACAAAAATCGAGGATGCCATTGCTCTGATGGCTCAAAGAGTTACTCCTCTGGAATCGCTCTCAAATGGCGAATAACAAGACGAGGAACATATAGCTCTAGTAATGAGCTCATTCTTTGATGTCGATGAAGACAACTCCATGGATAAGGATACTGCTAGCATAACCTTGGCGACAAAAGATGTTATGTTGCCTGATGTAGATGTGGCAATACTAGGGATCCCAAAGGTTCAACTAATGCCTGCAGTAGTAATGCCTTTGGCAATCATAATGGCTGAGGAGGAAATTGGTTCTTCAAAGCTTGTGATGGCAGAGGATAAGGGCAAAGGACCCGCAAGAATCGAAGAGACCAAGAAGGCTATTGAAGATGACACGCCTCTTGGTGAGGGGCCTTTTGATCAAGAGTTGAGAGGCTGAAGATATAGAGTTCATCAAGCTGTTGGGAAGACCATGGGTGCAAAGCAGCTAGCTAAAGCTATTGGCTTTGCAAAACAACTTGGGTACCCTTCGGGGTTGATGATCTTCGAGGGAGGGCCAAATGATTACTTATATTGCTTATATTGCTGCCCGAACAATCTAGAAGCCAAAGTATGCCGCTACATGGCGAACAATATAGGTTTTCTGAAGCTGGAGGCCATGTTATCAACTATATCCTCCAAAGATTTCTTAGACTATCTCACCTATACTCATCTAAAGGTAATGTTTGCATTGATTTTCTCTTCTATACTTTGGATTGAATTATTACAAAACTAAGTTGCCTTTTGTTTTTAATTTTTATAGGGCCTCTTTTTGAGCAAAGCCCTAAGGAATAAGAAAAATGTGGAGGGCGAAGCTCCCCAAAGGGAAATTGTGAAGCTTAAATATGAAGTATCCAAGCTTCGGTATGACTGTGGAGGGAAGGAGAAATCCTTTAAAATCATGGAAAAAGACTTCATTGAGAGTTAAACTGAAGTTCAGGCTCTATCTGAAGAGAGAAACAAACTCAAGGAATCACTGGAAAACAAAACATCCAAGTTTGAAGCTTTGAATGTGGAGAAAGACAAACACATTGCAATGCTCGAAGCTAAATTAAGCCAAGCAAAAGTTGAGTTCGAAGCAGAAACTACTAAAATAAGACAAGCGTCCTCTGAAGCATATGTTGACTTGAATCTGGCTCAAGTAAAAATGGTGGATCTTGCCGAAGAAATGAATCATGTGAGGCAGCTGAACGAAAATTATTGAATCTTGATGAAAAATTGCTATACTCTAGGCAACAGATGTTGCAATGAATTAAGAAAACCTTCTCCTCTGCTAGAGCAAAGTCTCGGGCAATTTTTTTGCAGATGGTGATTTAGAAGGGATGATGTGTTGGATCCTTAGCGAAACTCGCGTGTATAAAGGTGTTCTCTCAACTCGAGAAGACTACTGTGCATGGATAGACGCCCGAAGCACTGCTTCAGTTATGGTGAAGGCTAGATGCCATCATGTGAAAGCCTACTCCGAACCTGACTTCTAAGTTTATGCAGACAAAGTCGAAAGATGGATTATCGAAGCTTCGGAGTGGGGAAATTTTTTTATCTAATGTATGGACGAAAGGTGGAAAGGAAATCAATATTGAAGAGTCAATGAATAACAAAGAGAATGTTTGTTCTTAGTTACCTTCATCTTCTCTTGTGTGAAGCACACACACTTTTTAATATTCAACCCTTTTTGCATACTCAAAAAGCGACTGAAAAGCCTGTAGAAATTAGGAAGGGATTGGAGCCGAAGGGAGTCAAAGGTAACTTCTTTTTGTTGCTTTTTCCGGAACTACTTTACGCACATGTTGATAATTTTCTTCTAACTTTTACTGGGAAGTTTATACTTTGCAAGTAATAACTGAAGTTAAACACACTGAAGCCGAAGCTGAAGCAACTGTCATCGAGGCCGAAGCAATAATCGCGAGGGCTGTAAAGAGGGCCGCATATAACATAGTTTTGAATATATGCAAACAAATTTATGGCGAAGTGATGCATGGTTGATAAACATTTGGTAAAACCTTTTATTGTAATATTTGCGATGCAAAGAGCATAAACACTCAAAACTCTTTAGCACTCTTGCTATAATTTAACTTACTTTTACCTTGATTTGCTAATTTGCATTTCATTAGAGATACAACTTTGTTCGTTCCCTTAGGAACGACTTTGGCGTTTTCCGCTGTTGCATAGGTGATTGCATAGGAGCTTTGCATTCCATTAGGAACAACTTCGGAGATTTTTCACCATTACTTAGATGACAGAATTGAGCTCTGCATTCCTTTAGGAACGACTTCAGAGCATTTTCACCGTTACTTAGGTGACAGAATCGAGCTCTGCATTTCCCTAGGAACGACTTTGGAGATTTTTCACCGTTACTTAGGTGACAGAATCGATCTCTGCATTCACTTAGGAACAACTTTGGAGCTTTTTCACTGTTACTTAGGTGATAGAATCAAGCTCTGCATTCCCTTAGGAACGACTTTGAAGCCTCTTCACCGTTACTTACATGAGATGAAATAGCTGAGGGTGGCTAGACTCCTTGTCATTCACTCGACCCCCTTAAGGTTATGAATCAGTCCCATGCTTTTATGGTGGTAATTTTCTCGGGGTTGGCCTTGATACTATGTTCGAAGATAAGAAAAACGTAGCAACAAGCCCCCTATGACCCCAAAGACACACTTTTTGGGGTTAAGCTTGATGTAGTTTGCCTTTAGCCTATCAAAGGCCTTCTTAAGGCCAGCCACCAAACCTACATCTATTTGGTCTTAACCACGATGTTGCTAATGTATGCCTCCATGATCTCGTCGATGAGGTCGCTGAAGCACTTGACCATACATTATTGGGATGTGGCCCTGGCGTTTTTAGACCAAAGGGCATAGTGACAAAGTAGTATGAACCGAACGGGGTTATGAAGGAAGTCATGGGCCGGTTGGACTCCATCGCGATCTGCTGGTTATCAGAGTATGCGTCCAGAAAGCTCAACACCCCGCACCCAGAGGTGGAGTCGACTACTTGGCCTATTCGTGCAGTAGGAACAAGTCTTTTGGGCATGCTTTGTTTAAGTTTGTGGAATTGATGCACATGCGCCACTTCCCATTATTTTTCCTTGCCAACACTGGGTTGGCTAGCCACCCAAGGTGGTACACTTCCTTGATAAAACCAATCGTCAAGAGCTTTCCTATCTTCTATCGATGGCCTTACGCTTCTTCTCGTCAAAGCAACATAGTCACTACTTGACAGGCTTGGACCCAGTTTAATCCACAAGGAGTGCTCGATGACTTACCTCCCAACATGTCCGAGGGTTTCCATGAGGATATGTCTTTCTCCATGCGAAGGAAGTCGACGAGCACGTCTTCCTATTTGGGGGACGATACGACACTAATGTGTACTGTCTTATCATTGATGCCACTGGGGTCCATGGATATCTCCTTCATATCTTCGATCGGTTCAAAAGTCCCTACGATTTTCTTGGCATCGGGGGTGAAAGGGAAGTGGGAAATTAAGCCATTTCTGTAAGTTTTGGTGATTGAATGACCAACACAACTTCTTGGACTAACTGATTTGCTAAGTGTATGATCACATGTTCACTCAAGTGCAATTTGAAGGATTCAAGTCTGAATAGCTCAAACATGGCCAGGAAGTGCAACATTTTGAAAAAGGGTAAAATAGTGAGGTTTCAACCTTTGAACATTTTCATACACTTATTAGAATTTTTTTAGCACTTTGGTTTGCTCTCTAACTCAGTTTCTAGCAAAAAGTGCCTTTTGGACTTGTGTATGAGTTGAAACAGGAAATCTACAAGGGAGATGAGCTAAAGGTATAAACCTATAACTTAGGAAAGTCAAACTTACTCCAAACATGTTTGCCGAAGTCATAGAATAGCTTTCAAGACTAGCCAATACGAATTGGAGAAGATTTGCTCAAAAGAGCTAAGCCTCAGCTGTTCTGGGGTTCAGTGGACCGGTCTGATGGTGCACCAGACTGTGTATCTAGGGAGCCTCTCAGAAGGCTTTGGGGGCCTGGCGCATCGGACACTAGGTCTGTGAAAGGGAAATGGGAAAGATTGCCATTTCTACCTGTTTTGGTGATTGAATTTCCAACACAACATCGTGTAATAACTTGTTTGCTATGTGTATGACTATAGGTTCACTCAGATGCAGTTTAAAGGATTTTAAGTCCAAATGAGCTCGAAAGAGACCTAGAAATGCAACTGTGTGCAAAAAGGGTAAAACTGTGAGGATTGAACCTCTAGATAAGTTGCATATGCCTATTACAATGTTTCTAGTACTTGTGTTTATGCTCTAACTCATTCTCTAGAGAAAAGTGCATTTTGGACTTAGTTTGAGCCACAACTCAAATACTTGATAAAATATGAGAAAGAGTTAAGTTTGCTAGACTTAGTTCAATTTGTTTTACTCTAACAATGTTTGTCTAAGTTGTAGGGAAGCTCACAAGAAAGGACAAATTAAACTGAAGAAGTCGAGCTCAAAAGAGCTTAACTTGGGTTGGTCTAGACTCATTGGACTGATCTGGTGGTGCACCGGATTGGGTTCACACGGAGCCCAACTTGGTCTGCGGAGGCTTGGTGCCCCAAACTATCAACAATAGCGGTCAGGAGCACCTTTGGTGCTGCATTGGACCGCGTGGTAATGGCTACTTCGGCGCCCAACAACTACTTCAACAGAAGGCAAACACATGGAGGTCTGGTGGCTATTCGTACCAGTCCGGTGCCATCCCGGTTTGGAAGTGCCAAGTTAGGATGCCGGAGAAGTCGTCCCTGTTCCTGGTTCGTTGGGCTCCGGATTAGTCTGGTGCGCCAGCCAAGAGCAGAAATTCTGCAGCTTTTGGAGGCAAGTCTAACGACCATTTGGTCACATGTGGCTATAAAAGGACCTCCATTTCGACCTCTACAAAATACCAAGACACTCAAGAGCATACACATCACTCCTACACATTTGACAGCCACATTGAAGTGATTCAAGCGCCCTGTTCTGCGAGATAGTGTTGTGCTGCTGCTGCGCGCTTGTACTCGTGTTCTTTTAGTGTTGTTCTTGTGTTTGTGCTCTTGTGTGTGTGTTCTTCTCCTCTCTATTGTTGTTACTTTGGAGTTGTAACTCCCATCAATCTTTTGTACGGCTGCAAGAGACTCCAACCTATGGAGATCCTTATGAGGAAAATTATATTGATATAAGGAAGACCGTGGCACTCAAGTTGATCATTGGATCACTTGAGAGGGGTTGAGTGCAACCCTTGTCCATCGGACACCACAACATGGAGTATGCATGCATTTGAGGCTTGACCGAACCATGGGAAAAATCATCGTGTCTTATGTGCTTATCCTTTTTGTGTTTGATTCTTTCTCTATACTCTATAGTTATTCATTTGTGATTTTGATCAAGTTAATTATGCATACTTGTGAGAGCAATCAAGTGCAAGAACCACTCCTCTTTATCACTTTGACTTGATCCAGTTTTGCGGTAATACTTAATTTGGATGAATTTTTTGTTTAAGTTGTGTTATTTCAGGATCACATATTCACCCCCCTCTAGGCGACTATCAGTTCGATGCACCTGACCCACCATACAGAAACTATTCACCTTCAGAAATTTTGGCTAAAAATCCACTGGACCTTCTACAGTGACGGTCCATGGTGCACCAAACCTCGCGGTAACGACTACTTTATGCACGTAACGACTACTTCAACGATCGGCTAACACATGACGGTTCTATGGTGGACCAAACTGGTTCCATGCTAGCCCAAGATGGAAGGGCCCAATCAAGATTCTGGAGGGACCTGCTTTTGTTCCTAGTCTGATGCGCCTGCATAGTGCAAAATTCTAGCAACTTCCTCAATGGCTATTTGGGGGCTTGGGGATATAAATAAGCCCCCATTTCGACACCCTCTCTACACCAAGTCACTCAAGAGCTAGCACATCACTCCTACGTATTAGAGAAACACACCGTAGTGATCCAAGCACATATTCTTGTGAGATAGCATTGTGTTGCTGCTTGCGCTTGTGTTCTTATTTGTTTGGTGTTGTTCTTGTGCTCTTGCATGCATTCTACTTCTCTCTTGCTGTTCTTGGAGTTGTTGCTCCCATAAACTTGTGTATGACTACAAGAGATTCCGATCTGTGGATATCCTTGTGAGAAGAAAGTATAAGAAAGATCTATGGCCCTAAGTTGATCATTAGATCACTTGAGAAGGGTTGAGTGCACCCTCATCCTTTGGGACATCACAATGTGGAGTAGGCAAGCATTTGAGGCTTGACTGAACCACGATAAAAATTATTGTGTCTTGTGTGCTTGATCTCTTGAGATTTGCTCTTCCTCCCATATTCTAAGTTCTTGATCTTCACTTGAGTTATTGCTCTAGTTATAATTCTGCAATCTAAGAGAGTAATCAAGTGCAAGAACTCTGTTCCTTCTCTCTCTATTTTGATATGTATCTTGTGCTAACATCTCATTTCGATCAAGTTTGCTTTTTAAGTTGTGATTTTTAGGCGTCACCTATTCACTCCCTGTCGGGGACCATAATTAGGGGTACCCTCAAGGCGCCTAATTCTCAGCTGGTAACCCCCATCAGCATAAAGCTGCAAAGGCCTGATGGGTTTGATTAAGTCAGGGATCAGTCCATACGAGCGACTTGATCGCGCCTCGCCCGAGCCTAGCCTCGAGCAAGGGCAGCCGACCCTGAGGTGTTTCCGTCTCGCCCGAGGCCCCCTTTTTTACGGCAGACGCATCTCCGGCTCGCCCGAGGCCTTGCCTTCGTTGAGAAGCAACCCTGACTAAATCATCACACCAACCAACCAAGTCACTGGGGCGTTTAACGCAAAGAGTGAGACCGACGGGCGACCAGGCTTTGCCAGAGGTGCCATAGGAGGCTCCGCCCGACCCAGGGCTCGGACTCGGGCTAAGGCCCCGGAAGACGGCGAACTCCGCTCCGCCCGACCCAGGGCTCGGACTCGGGCTAAGGCCCCGGAAGACGACGAACTCCGCTCCGCCCGACCCAGGGCTCGGACTCGGGCTAAGGCCCCAGAAGACGGCGAACTCCGCTCCGCCCGACCCAGGGCTCGGACTCGGGCTAAGGCCCCGGAAGACGGCGAACTCCGCTCCGCCCGACCCAGGGCTCGGACTCGGGCTAAGGCCCCGGAAGACGACGAACTCCGCTCCGCCCGACCCAGGGCTCGGACTCGGGCTAAGGCCCCGGAAGACGGCGAACTCCGCTCCGCCCGACCCAGGGCTCGGACTCGGGCTAAGGCCCCGGAAGACGACGAACTCCGCTTCGCCCGACCCAGGGCTCGGACTCCGCCCTGGCCTCTGCCGAACAACCTCTGCCTCGCCCGACCCAGGAGCTCAGGTTCGGCCTCGGCCATGCAGGACAGACTCGACCTCGACTTCGGAGGAGCCTCCACGTCGCCCGACCTAGGACACAAGTCCGCCACGTCAACAGGAAGCGTCATCATCACCCTGCCCTGAGCCGACTCGGGTCGCAGAGGACAAGACCGGCGTCCCATCTGGCCAGCTCCGCCAGATAGGCAATGATAGCGCCCCACTAGACCCATGACGACGGCGGCTCTCGGCTCCCTTACGGAAGCAGGGAGACGTCAGCAAGAGCACAGCTGTTCCAACAGCTGTCCCTCCATCAGGCTCCGTTTCTCCTCCGACAGCCACGACGCCACACCGGCTGGGTGCCAAGATCTCTCCGGCTGCCACCTTGGCATGTACTTAGGGCACTAGCTCCCCCCCGCTAGACACGTAGCACCTTGCTACACCCCCATTTTGTACACCTGGATCCTCTCCTTACGCCTATAAAAGGAAGGACCAGGGCCTTCTTAGAGAAGGTTGGCCTCGCGGGAACGAGGGCAGGGGCAGGCGCTCTCTTGGGGCCGCTCGCTCCCCTCACCCGCACGGACGCTTGTAACCCCCTACTGCAAGCGCACCCGACCTGGGCGCGGGACGAACACGAAAGGCCGCGGGATCTTCGTCTCCCTCGTCACGACCCGGCTCCGGCCACCGACCTCGCTCTCTTCCCCCCTTCGCGCTCGCCCACGCGCTCGACCCATCTGGGCTGGGGCACGCGGCACACTCACTCGTCGGCTCGGGGACCCCCCGGTCTCGAAACGCCGACAGTTGGCGCGCCAGGTAGGGGCCTGCTGCGTGTTGACGAGCAGTTTCCCGTCAAGCTCCAGATGGGCAGTCTCCAACGACCTCTCCAACCCGGGACGGTGCTCCGTTTCGGGAGCCTCGAGTTCATGTCTCTCGACAGCGGCTACGACATGGTACTCCTTCCACCGCCGCGCGACGACGACAATGGTGGCGGACAGTCCGCCCGCCGGCGGCGGAATCGACGACGTCTTTCCCGCGTGGGGGAAGGACAACTTTCGAGCTCGCCCCATCCTCTCCCTCGCCATCGCAGAAGGAGGAGGCGGGGCAACCAGGGCCGAGCGGGAGGCTGCGCTCCGACGGCTGTCGAGCAAATCGACATCCCCAGTGCCCCAACGGAGGACACGCTAAGCATCACCCTCGCGTTCGAGGCGAAGGCGAGCGCCATCCCCCCGCAACGCGTCGACTCCGAGCAGGTGGACGACGCCAGCACGCTCACGAAGGGCCTGCAGGACGTCGCCCTCGTACCCAAGACGACGGCGCGATCAGCCCTCGACGTGACTTCGTCGCTCCTCGTCGACAAAAAGGTACCGACTGCTCCCCATCTTTCGTCATTTCGACTCGACCTCAACCCGCCTAGCGACCTCGCTTTGGCGGACACTCACGTTGAGGCGAGTGCAACCCCTCTGGGGTTTCGTGTGCGGTCGCCCTGGGACCGATTGACGGGCGTCTCGACCTACGGGCCCTCTGGGTCCGAGGAAGATGACGATCCCACCATCCTCTGGGATTTCTCTGGATCTGGCAACCCCAGTGCCATGCGGGACTTCATGACCGCATGTGACTACTGCCTCTCCGACTGTTCCGACGGCAGCCGCAGCCTTGACGATAAGGACTGCGGCCCGAGCCGCGAATGTTTCCACGTTGAGCTAGGGGATCCCTCCAGAGGCAGCCGTCTCGGCATGCCGGAGGATGGCGATCTCCCTAGGCCGGCGCCTCGCGCCGACATCCCGCGGGAGCTAGCTGTGGTCCCCGTTCCGGTGGGGGGTCACGACCCACAGCTCGAGCAAGTCCGCGGGGCGCAGGCCGGGCTCGACGAGGGAGCAGGAGCGCTCGAGGCAATCCGCCGGGACGCCGGGCAGGTATGGGCAAGCCAGCCCCCGGCCGGAGAAATACGTCACCTGCCCCAGGGTCTCCAGCACCGCATCGCCAACGAGGCCAGGGACAGGCCGCCACCCGCATCCGGCGGAACCGGTCAGGACCTGGCAGCCGCGGTGATGCTCCTCCGCGCGATGCCGGAGTCATCAACCACCGAGGGTCGGCGAATCCAGGGAGAGCTCAGGCATCTCCTGGAAGGCGCTGCGGCCCGGCGGGCCGAAAGCTCTGCCTCCCGAAGGCAGGGGTATCCCTCAGAACCTCGTGCCGCGACTTCCCGACTCATGCGGGAAGCCTCGGTCTACACCGGGCGCACGCGCAATGCCGCGCCTGCGGCCCCGGGTCACCTCGGCGACGAGCACCCTCATCGCGACCGTCGGGCACGCCTCGACGAAAGGGTGCGCTGAGGCTATCACCCCAGGCGTGGGGGACGCTACGACAGCGGGGAGGATCGGAGTCCCTCGCCCGAACCACCCGGTCCGCAGGTCTTCAGCCGAGCCATTCGGCGGGCGCCGTTTCCGCCCCGATTCCGACCCCCGACTACTATCACAAAGTACTCGGGGGAAACGAGACCGGAATTGTGGCTCGCGGACTACCGCCTGGCCTGTCAACTGGGTGGAACGGACGACGACAACCTCATTATCCGCAACCTCCCCCTGTTCCTCTCCGACACTGCTCGCGCCTGGTTGGAGCACCTGCCTCCGGGGCAGATTTCCAACTGGGAGGATCTGGTCCAAGCTTTCGCCGGTAACTTCCAGGGCACGTACGTGCGCCCCGGGAATTCCTGGGACCTCCGAAGCTGCCGGCAACAGCCGGGAGAGTCTCTTCGGGACTACATCCGGCGATTCTCGAAGCAGCGCACCGAGCTGCCCAACATCATCGACTCCGATGTCATCGGCGCGTTCCTTGCCGGCACCACCTGCCGTGACCTAGTGAGCAAGTTGGGTCGCAAGACCCCCACCAGGGCGAGCGAGCTGATGGACATCGCCACCAAGTTCGCCTCCGGCCAGGAGGCGGTCGAGGCCATCTTCCGAAAGGACAAGCAGCCCCAGGGCCGCCCGTCGGAAGATGCTCCCGAGGCGTCTACTCCGCGCGGCGCCAAGAAGAAAGGCAGGAGGAAGTCGCAAGCGAAACGCGACGCTCCCGACGCAGACCTTGTCGCCGCCGCCGAGCATAAGAACCCTCGGAAGCCCCCCGGAGGTGCTAACCTCTTCGACAAGGCACTCAAGGAGACGTGCCCCTACCATCAGGGGCCCGTCAAGCACACCCTCGAAGAGTGCGTCATGCTTCGGCGCCACTTCCACCGGGCCGGGCCACCCGCAGAGGGTGGCAGGGCCCGCGACGACGACAAAAGGGAAGATCACCAAGCAGGAGAGTTCCCCGAGGTCCGCGACTGCTTCATGATTTGCGGAGGGCATGCGGCGAATGCCTCGGCTCGGCATCGTAAGCAAGAGCGTCGGGAGGTCTGCTCGGTGAAGGTGGCGACACCAGTTTACCTAAACTGGTCCGACAAGCCCATCACCTTCGACCGGGACGACCACCCCGACCACGTGCCGAGCCCGGGGAAGTACCCGCTCGTCGTCGACCCCGTCATCGGCGACGTCAGGCTCACCAAGGTCCTGATGGATGGGGCAACTGCCTCATTATCATCTACGCCGAGACCCTCAGGCTCCTGCGCGTCGATCTGTCATCCGTCCGAGCAGGCGCTGCGCCCTTCCACGAGATCATTCCTGGGAAGCGCGTCCAGCCCCTCGGACAGCTCGACCTTCCTGTCTGCTTCGGAACGCCCTCCAACTTCCAAAGGGAGACTTTGACGTTCGAGGTGGTCGGGTTCTGAGGAACTTACCACGCGGTGCTGGGAAGGCCATGCTACGCGAAGTTCATGGCCATCCCCAACTACACCTACCTGAAGCTCAAGATGCCGGGCCCCAACGGGGTCATCACCGTTGGCCCCACGTACAAACACGCGTTCGAATGCGATGTGGAGTGCGTGGAGTACGCTGAGGCCCTCGCCGAGTCCGAGGCCCTCATCGCCGACCTGGAAAGCCTCTCCCGAGAGGTGCCGGACGTGAAGCGACATGCCGGCAACTTCGAGCCGGCGGAGACGGTTAAGGCCGTCCCTCTCGACCCCAGTGGCGACACCTCCAAGCAGATCCGGATCGGTTCCGGGCTCGACCCCAAATAGGAAGCAGTGCTCGTCGACTTTCTCCGCGCAAACGCCGACGTCTTTGCGTGGAGTCCCTCGGACATGCCCGGCATACTGAGGGATGTCGCCGAGCACTCGCTGGATATTCGGGCCGGAGCCCGACCGGTCAGACAGCCTCTGCGCCGATTCGACGAGGAAAGGCGCAGGGTGATAGGCGAGGAGATCCACAAGCTGATGGCAGCAGGGTTCATCAAAGAGGTATTCCATCCCGAATGGCTTGCCAACCCTGTGCTTGTGAGGAAGAAAGGGGGGAAATGGCGGATGTGTGTAGACTACACTGGTCTCAACAAAGCATGTCCGAAGGTCCCCTACCCTCTACCTCGCATCGATCAAATCGTGGACTCCACTGCAGGGTGCGAAACCCTGTCTTTCCTTGATGCCTACTCAGGGTATCATCAAATCAAGATGAAAGAATCCGACCAGCTCGCGACTTCTTTCATCACGCCCTTCGGCATGTACTGTTATGTCACCATGCCGTTCGGTTTGAGGAACGCGGGTGCAACCTACCAGCGGTGCATGAACCATGTGTTCGGCGAGCACATTGGTCGCACGGTCGAGGCCTACGTCGATGACATCGTAGTCAAGACAAGGAAAGCCTCCGACCTTCTCTCCGACCTTGAAGTGACATTCCGGTGTCTCAAGGCGAAGGGCGTCAAGCTCAATCCCGAGAAGTGCGTCTTCGGGGTGCCCCGAGGCATGCTCCTGGGATTCATCGTCTCCGAGCGGGGCATCGAAGCCAACCCGGAGAAAATCGCTGCCATCACCGGCATGGGGCCCATCAAGGACTTAAAAGGCGTACAGAGGGTCATGGGATGTCTCGCGGCTTTGAGCCGTTTCATCTCGCGCCTCGGCGAAAGAGGCTTGCCCCTGTACCGTCTCTTAAGAAAGGCCGAATGCTTCACTTGGACACCCGAGGCCGAGGAAGCTCTCGGGAACCTGAAGGCGCTCCTCACCCAGGCGCCCATCTTGATACCCCCGGCTGATGGAGAAGCCCTCTTGGTCTACGTCGCCGCTACCACTCAGGTGGTTAGTGCCGCGATCGTGGTCGAAAGGCAAGAAGAGGGGCATGCATTGCCCGTTCAGAGGCCGGTTTACTTCATCAGCGAGGTGCTGTCCGAAACCAAGATCCGCTACCCACAAGTTCAGAAGCTGCTGTATGCAGTGATCCTGACAAGGCGAAAGTTGCGGCATTACTTCGAGTCTCATCCGGTAACTGTGGTGTCATCCTTCCCCCTGGGGGAGATCATCCAGTGCCGAGAGGCCTCGGGACGAATCGCGAAGTGGGCGGTGGAAATTATGGGCGAGACAATCTCATTCGCCCCTCGGAAGGCCATCAAGTCCCAGGTACTGGCGGACTTCGTAGCCGAATGGGTCGACACACAGTTGCCGACGGCTCCGATCCAACCGGAGCTCTGGACCATGTTTTTCGACGGGTCGCTAATGAAGACGGGAGCCGGCGCGGGTCTGCTCTTCGTCTCGCCCCTCGGGAAACACCTGCGCTACGTGCTGTGCCTTCATTTCCCGGCGTCCAACAATGTGGCTGAGTACGAAGCTCTGATCAACGGATTGCGGATCGCCATCGAGCTAGGGGTCCGGCGCCTCGACGCTCGCGGCGACTCGCAACTCGTCATCGACCAGGTCATGAAAAACTCCCACTGCCGCGACCCGAAGATGGAGGCCTATTATGATGAGGTTCGACGCCTAGAAGACAAGTTCTACGGGCTCGAGCTTAACCACATCGCCCGGCGCTACAACGAGACTGCGGACGAGCTGGCAAAGATAGCCTCGGGGCGAACGACGGTTCCCCCGGACGTCTTCTCCCGGGATCTGCACCAACCCTCCGTCAGGATCGGCGACACGTCCGAGCCCGAGGCGCCCTCGGCCCCGTCCGAGGTGGCCTCGGCCCAGCCCGAGCCATCCTCGGCTCAGCCCGAGGAGCCCTCGGCCCCTGAGGGCGAAGCACTGCGCGTCGAGGAGGAGCGGAGCGGGGTCACGCCAGATCAGGATTGGCAGACCCCGTACTTGCAATATCTCCGCCAAGGAGAACTGCCCCTCGACCGAGTCGAGGCTCGGCGGGTAGCGCGACGCGCCAAGTCGTTCGTCTTGCTGGGCGATGAGAAGGAGCTCTACCACCGTAGCCCCTCGGGCATCCTCCAGCGGTGCATCTCCATCGCCGAAGGTCAGGAACTCCTGCAGGAAATACACTCGGGGGCTTGCGGCCATCATGCAGCACCTCGAACCCTCGTCGGGAACGCTTTCCGCCAAGGCTTCTACTGGCCGACGGCGGTGGCTGACGCCACTAGAATTGTCCGCGCCTACGAAGGGTGCCAATTCTATGCGAAGCAGACCCACCTGCCCGCTCAGGCTCTGCAGACGATACCCATCACCTGGCCCTTCGCTGTGTGGGGTCTGGACCTCGTTGGCCCTCTGCAGAAGGCGCCCGGGGGCTACACGCACCTGCTGGTCGCCGTCGACAAATTCTCCAAGTGGATCGAGGTCCGACCCCTGAACAGCATCAGGTCCGAGCAGGCGGTGGCGTTCTTCACCAACATCATCCATCGCTTCGGGGTCCCGAACTCCATCATCACCGACAATGGCACCCAGTTCACTGGCAAAAAATTCTTGGATTTTTGCGAGGATCACAATATCCGGGTGGACTGGGCCGCCGTAGCTCATCCCATGTCAAATGGGCAAGTAGAGCGCGCCAATGGCATGATCCTACAAGGACTCAAGCCTCGGATTTACAACGACCTCAACAAATTCGGCAAGCGGTGGATGAAGGAACTCCCCTCGGTAGTCTGGAGCCTGAGGACGACGCCGAGCCGAGCCACGGGTTTCACGCCATTCTTCCTGGTCTACGGGGCCGAGGCCGTCTTGCCCACGGACCTGGAATATGGCTCCCCGAGGACGAGGGCCTACGATGACGAAAGCAACCAAGCTAGCCGAGAAGACTCGCTGGACCAGCTGGACGAGGCTCGAGACAGGGCCTTACTACACTCGGCGCGGTATCAGCAGTCCCTGCGACGCTACCACGCCCGAGGGGTCCGACCCCGAGACCTCCAGGTGGGCGACCTGGTGCTTCGGCTGCGGCAAGACGCCCGAGGGAGGCACAAGCTCACGCCCCCCTGGGAGGGGCCATTCGTCATCGCCAAAGTTCTGAAGCCTGGAACGTACAAGCTGGCCAACAGTCAAGGCGAGGTCTACGGCAACGCTTGGAACATCCAACAGCTACGTCGCTTCTACCCTTAAGATGTTTCCAAGTTGTTCATATACCTCGCACCCACGCAAAGTTTAGTCAACAAGGAAGGGTCGGCCTCGCCTCGGCAAGGCCCGACCCTCCCTCGGGGGCTAAAAGGGGGGAAACCCCCTCTGTGTCAAAATTTTCCTCGAACAGAAAATCTCTTTTACCAGAACATCTTTCGTGCTTTTTGACTACTTCGAAAAGTGGGTCCTGGAAACGATGGGGTACACGTAAGCAGTCAAGGCTGACCGAGCCGAGGGACTCCTACGCCTCCGGGATACGGATACCTCACTCATCACCTTCTGCGATAAGTAACTCGCGTTCGGATAAGGTGACTCCGCGGATCGAACAAGTCTCTACGTTCGGAAGCCCTTCTGTCGAAGCGATTCTTCGAGCCTTCTCGACCGAGTCAGTGACAGGGCCTCATGGACGGGTGAAAGTACGCGTAAGCGGCGAGGCCGACCGAGCCGAGGGACTCCCACGCCTCCGGGATACGGATACCTCACTCATCACCTTCCGCGAGAAGCAACTCTCGCTCGCACTAACATCCCTGTTACCGACAAAAGTCCAGATACTCGAAACAAGAGGAAAAAAGACGCAGCTTAACACACGACAAGGGTGTGTATTTTGGCCTCAACGGTCGCACAAAGCACACACTACAAGACAAGCTGATCCTGCAGGCTCGGGTCACGCTGGAAGGGAGCGGCGACACCCTCGGCATCGACGGCACCTTCGGCGAGGCCCGACCTAGCCTCGGACGGCGACGCGGTCCGAGGGCCTCCGCTCCGAAGAACGACGTCATCACCACGCCCGAGCGGTCGCTGTCAGGAACTTCTCCGGATCCGGCCCGAGCGGGCGGCTCGGCCGGCCACCTCCGGGGCCTCGGCCGACCACCTTCCGAGGGCGCCAGCCCGGTCCGAAGCCTCGGCTAATCAACTCCGACGTCGATCCTGCCAACGGACGACTCGGCTAGGCTCCAGCCAAACAGGTTCTATTTTCGAGCCAACTCCGCCTCTGCTCATGCTGATATCGCTACCCCCGGCCTCGGCTCATCGAAGAGCGGCCGAGGGGTCTCTTTAACCAAGCTAGAGGAGCCTCGGACAACAGGTCCGACCGAGCCAAGGGACTCCTACGCCTCCGGGATACGGATACCTCACTCGTCACCTTGACACGGGGCGACTCATGCTTGGTGAAGCGGTTCGGACAATCAGCGGACAAGTCTTAGTGCTCGCAAATGAGGAAAAAACACGGCTCTGTGCCGGTGTTACATACATGTTCAGGCCCCGAAAGCCAAAATGAACAAAAAACCCGGCACTCGAAGTGCCATTACAGACGGAACTCCGGTTCCGTCCCCGTAGGTACGGACAACCTCCCCGCCAGAGAAGCCCGTGGAGCGGCGAGCTCTGGGCGAATCACCAGCAAACGCGGGACGCCCTTAAGCACCCCGGCAGATCCTCGCAGCCGTCCTCGCCGCGAATGCGAGGAGGAAGGCGGAATGTTGCATCCTAGCTGGGAAGCAGCAGTTCGCCTTCCCCGGCATGGTTGGAGGATGTCTCCGCCGTGGGGCTGAAGGGCGATTGCCACCACCAGAAGCTGGAGGATGAGGTGGTCCGCCAACCCGTGCAGGAGGTGGAGCCCCGGCTCGCCTCGTTCCCCGCCCCGGCGAGGATGACGAACACCCTCAACACTGAGGGCGAGGCCGGGACCACAACCCGGTTTGCCTTTCCCCCTCCGGGAGCTGGAGGTCACCACCTTGGGTGATCACCAGCGGAGGGGAGCAACCGGGCTGTATGATGAAAATCCTTGAAGCCGAACAATGGCTGAAAGGTACCAACCCCCACGGAGTTGAGTTCCTCCAACGATGGGGCGAAAAGACGGCGGTTTCCCCCATCCGGGGGCTTGAAAGGTGGAGGGACACAATGCATAAGGGAGGAAGAAGACATGGTCACCTTACGAAGGGGGACGCCCTCCTTTTAAAGGCAACTCCCCCTGCTTGCGCCCCCAACCGTCACGGGCTGAGTCTTCTCCAACACGCCTCCAAAAGCCCTCCCCCGCGGCGCGGGGGCTGGGACCCACAAGTCATGGAGACCGGCTCCAAGCAGAAGAAGCCGAACCGCCGCGCGCGGCGCGCGCAACCACCCAGCGGTTACAAGTAACCCTCCGCTTTTGCCCAGACCAGCGGGCGAAAGGGGCGGGCAGCCATGCGGGCGGCATGCAACCGCGCCAAGTGGACGCGCCTCTCCGACTCCTGACAGGCCAGCACGGAGGCCCAAGCCCACGCGTCGCGCAATCGGCGCGCCGGATGCTGCATGCAAGCCGCTGTACCACTTGCGCCACCACCGCGCCTCCTCGATTGCGGAACCAATACCGCGACTCGAGGCGACCCAGCGCGCGACCTAGCAGCGCCAGCCTGACGCAGCGGTCAAACGCGGTCAAAAGTGGGCCGGCAGTAATGACGGTGGCAGGCGCGCAAGAGCAGCGGTCACGCCATCGACCAAGCTCATGTCCCATCCGGAGGCGGCGAGAGAACCCCCTCTCACGGTGTGAAGACGACGCGCCCGTGACCCGTACCTCGAACGGCTCGCGCACGCGCAACGGCAGCCTCGCCAACTACTCGCCCCGGCGCATTAACTCCGCGGCTGGACAGGCGACGTTTCTGGCAGGAGCAGCTGGCGATGTTTCGCCTTCACCAAAACGACCACACCAAAAAAGGTACGCCACGTCGCTCAGTTTCGTATCCTTTTTTCCCTTTTTTCTCTTTCTCTATCTCTTGCAACAGGGACCGGGAAAGAGGATACCCCCAAAGGGATCCTTCCCCGTGAAGGAACTAGGCTCCGAGCCTCCTTACTGATCAGGGGTTCGAAGGCTGGCCCCCCGAAGGGTTCAACAGCCGCCTCAGATCGCGTGGGCCCGACACCCACTACTGGTCAGGGGTTCGAAGGTCGGCCTCCCGAAAGGTTCCACGACCGCCTCAGGCTACTCGGGCTCCGCGCCCATTACTGATCAGGGGTTCGAAGGCTGGCCCTCCGAAGGGTTCACAGTCGCCTCAGACACCGAGCGAGGGATGACCAGGGGTACGTTCGATACATAACCAAGGCTCAGGCTGCGCTCCCGAGGTACCCTAGGACATTTCCGAGACCAGCGGGAACGATCCTGTAATGGAATCCCATCGGAGGGAGGCAACGAGCCCTCGGACCCCGTCGCCAGGGGACCGGGTCCGGCAGGTCACCCGCAGGTACTTTTGGGCGTGCCTCCGGGCCCCTAGCCGACCCCCAACGAACGGGGCACGGACGTCCACTCGGATTACCCGATTGCAGCTCACCGGAGACACCATGTTCGGTGCCCATCGAGGGTAACATGGCGCTCTCCCCCCTCCTCCTTGCGGAAAGGCGACGTAGGGGCGTATGTAAAAAAGCCGAGTCTGTCCCTGATCGTCCTCTCGCCCTGTGCGGAGGCTCGGGGGCTGCTCTCGCAAATCCGGCTCCGGCCGAACCGTTGACAGCGTCAACATACCAGCCCGAGAACTTGGGCCCCGACAGTGCACCCGGGCTATGGCCTGTTCGCATGAGGGAACCGCCAGACCAGCCGAAGCATTACGCGAGGCATTAAGACCTCGAAGGAGTGAAACCACTCCTCCGAGGCCTCGGGGGCTACACCCGGCGGGTGCGCTCGCGCGCACCCACCGGAACAAAGTACAACCGAGAAAGGCTGGTCCCCTTGCAAAACATGCGACGAAAGCCTCCAAGCGAGTGCTAACACTCCCTTCGAGGCTCGGGGGCTACTGTCGGGGACCATAATTAGGGATACCCTCAAGGCGCCTAATTCTCAGCTGGTAACCCCCATCAGCATAAAGCTGCAAAGGCCTGATGGGTTTGATTAAGTCAGGGATCAGTCCATACGAGCAACTTGATCGCGCCTCGCCCGAGCCTAGCCTCGGGCAAGGGCAGCCGACCCTGAGGTGTTTCCGTCTCGCCCGAGGCCCCCTTTTTTACGGCAGACGCATCTCCGGCTCGCCCGAGGCCTTGCCTTCGTTGAGAAGCAACCCTGACTAAATCATCACACCAACCAACCAAGTCACTGGGGCGTTTAACGCAAAGAGTGAGACCGACGGGCGACCAGGCTTTGCCAGAGGTGCCATAGGAGGCTCCGCCCGACCCAGGGCTCGGACTCGGGCTAAGGCCCCGGAAGACGGCGAACTCCGCTCCGCCCGACCCAGGGCTCGGACTCGGGCTAAGGCCCCGGAAGACGGCGAACTCCGCTCCGCCCGACCCAGGGCTCGGACTCGGGCTAAGGCCCCGGAAGACGGCGAACTCCGCTCCGCCCGACCCAGGGCTCGGACTCGGGCTAAGGCCCCGGAAGACGGCGAACTCCGCTCCGCCCGACCCAGGGCTCGGACTCGGGCTAAGGCCCCGGAAGACGACGAACTCCGCTCCGCCCGACCCAGGGCTCGGACTCGGGCTAAGGCCCCGGAAGACGGCGAACTCCGCTCCGCCCGACCCAGGGCTCGGACTCGGGCTAAGGCCCCGGAAGACGACGAACTCCGCTTCGCCCGACCCAGGGCTCGGACTCCGCCCTGGCCTCTGCCGAACAACCTCCGCCTCGCCCGACCCAGGAGCTCAGGTTCGGCCTCGGCCATGCAGGACAGACTCGACCTCGACTTCGGAGGAGCCTCCACGTCGCCCGACCTAGGACACAAGTCCGCCACGTCAACAGGAAGCGTCATCATCACCCTGCCCTGAGCCGACTCGGGTCGCAGAGGACAAGACCGGCGTCCCATCTGGCCAGCTCCGCCAGATAGGCAATGATAGCGCCCCACTAGACCCATGACGACGGCGGCTCTCGGCTCCCTTACGGAAGCAGGGAGACGTCAGCAAGAGCACAGCTGTTCCAACAGCTGTCCCTCCATCAGGCTCCGTTTCTCCTCCGACAGCCACGACGCCACACCAGCTGGGTGCCAAGATCTCTCCGGCTGCCACCTTGGCATGTACTTAGGGCACTAGCTCCCCCCTGCTAGACACGTAGCACCTTGCTACACCCCCATTTTGTACACCTGGATCCTCTCCTTACGCCTATAAAAGGAAGGACCAGGGCCTTCTTAGAGAAGGTTGGCCTCGCGGGAACGAGGGCAGGGGCAGGCGCTCTCTTGGGGCCGCTCGCTCCCCTCACCCGCGCGGACGCTTGTAACCCCCTACTGCAAGCGCACCCGACCTGGGCGCGGGACGAACACGAAAGGCCGCGGGATCTCCGTCTCCCTCGTCACGACCTGGCTCCGGCCACCGACCTCGCTCTCTTCCCCCCTTCGCGCTCGCCCACGCGCTCGACCCATCTGGGCTGGGGCACGCGGCACACTCACTCGTCGGCTCGGGGACCCCCCGGTCTCGAAACGCCGACACTCCCTATAGTTGACTATTAGGGGCCTCATCGTTGATGGTCTAACGTGATGTTCTCCTCCAGTAACGTCATTGCTGCGTGCTGGCCGGTCTTAGTCCCATGCCACCGTGACATGGAGTCTTTGGCTTGGTACTGGGCAGCTAGTCCAAGTAGCCCTTGTATCTCCCATTGCATTCAACACTCGTTCGACGTGCTAGGTTCTGGAAGTTTTTCAAGGAGTACGGGCGTGACCATGGTGTTTTGGCTTGCTTGGAGAAAATATGGCGGCCCACCATCGTCTTTCATAATCTGCCTATGGGCTTCCCATGCTAGGGGTCATGTGCACCTAGCACTTTGTTGTGGATGTGTCAAGCGGCGTTGTGACATACCTAGCCCGTCTTTCGAGAGGCATCAACAATCTCGGGCCTGATTTTGATAGGCTCGTGGCGTTCGTTCCTGTGCTCGAGCGAGGTGCAATGGGGAGGATGCCACCACAAGCATTGTTACACTTGTTGGAGTTCTTTCCGTACCGCCATGCTTTGAGCTTCAGGGGGTCGGTCATGAAGCACTCCTGCATGGGATCATATCTTGCCTCACTGGACGGGGTGCTAACGCTGTAGCTAGAATCAAACATAAGGGTATTATACACCAAATACCTGATGGGGTCAACCATTCCCACGAAATTGATGCTGTTAGGCCCTGTATGGTCTCTCCTTGGGTCACGATCCTGCAAGGAGTCGAGTCAAAGACCCTGAGGGTCTCTGCGATGATTTCGAGGCCTTCCATCGAGGATGTCAGGCAACAAGGCCCTAAACAGCTCCCCTTCATTGTTGATAACTAAGTCGAGGCTTCTAAAGCAAATGGTTGCTTCGGGAGCCCATTCGATGTCGTGGCTGGCCATCTGGAGTCTAAAAATGTGTGAAAAAAGTGCAAAGGCCCCTACCTGGCGTGCCAACTGTCGGTGTTTTCAACTAGCACCAATGAGTAAATTTGTGTATGTGCATTTAGACCCGGATGGTGTGCTCAGTGGGCGCAATGGTTATATTGGTTCGAGCAAAATGTCCTTACTCCATTCTGAAAGGGAAATGTGCCCTTGGGCCATTTCTAAGTATTTTGGTGATTGAGTGCCAACACAAGTGCTTAAGTGTTAATCTATGCCAATTGATGGATAAAGTGCAAATCAAGAGTAAAGGTATGTTTCTAAGACTTAGTACATTGTTTTGGAGACTAATGTATTGTGTCTAAGTGCTAGAAACAGGAAAAGACCAATTTGGAAAAGACTTGGCTAAGCAGCCAAGACTCTGCGCAGTCTGGGTGCACCGGACAGTGTCCGGTGCGCCAGGCTGGCGACTGTCAACTAGCTGCTCTCGGGAAGCGATCAACAGCGTATGACTATAAATCACCGGACTGTCTGGTGGTGCACCGGACTATCCGGTGAGCCATTCACAGGCGAAGTCGTCGCTCTCGGGAAGCGATTAACGGCGTACGGCTATAAATCACCGGACTGTCCGGTGGTGCACCGGACTGTCCGGTGAGCCAACGGTCAGCCGGGCCAACGGTCGGTCGCGTAACCCGCGCGCGACGCATGGCCGAGCCAACGGTCAGAAGGGGGCACCGGACTGTCCGGTGTGCACCGGACAGTGTCCGGTGCACCAACGGCTCTGGATCTTCAACGGTCGGTTGCGCCACAGAAGGAAAGAAATCCACACCGGACAGTGTCCGGTGGTGCACCGGACTGTCCGGTGCGCCAGGCGACAGAAGGCAAGAATTGCCTTCCTGGAATGCTCTCAACGGCTCCTAGCTGCCTTGGGGCTATAAAAGGGACCCCTAGGCGCATGGAGGAGTACACCAAGCATTCTCTAAGCATTCCTAAGCACCAAGACTCCAATTCCGCGTATTCGATTCTTTGTGATAGCAACTAGAGCTCCATTTGAGTATAGAACTCTTTGAGTTGTGTTGAGAGCTCGTGTTGTGACTTGTGTGCGTGTTGTTGTTCTGATTTTGTGTCTTGTGTGCGTTGCTCATCCCATCCTTACTTCTGTGCTTCTTTGTGATAATCAAAGTGTAAGGGCGAGAGGCTCCAAGTTGTGGAGATTCCTCGCAAGCGGGATATAGTAAAGTGAAAGCAAAACACCGTGGTATTCAAGTGGGTCTTTGGACCGCTTGAAAGGGGTTGAGTGCAACCCTCGTTCGTTGGGACGCCACAACGTGGAGTAGGCAAGTATTGGACTTAGCCGAACCATGGGATAAACCACTGTGCCATCCCTGTGTTGGTCTTCTTGTGGTTATCGTGTTGTGCAAGAACTCCTCTCTAGCCACTTGGCGTTATTGTGCTAACTCCTAATCAAGTTTTGTGGCATTAAGTTTCAAGTTTTCATAGGATCACCTATTCACCCCCCCTCTAGGTTCTCTCAATTGGTATCAGAGCCGTTCTCTTCACATAAGGGTCTAATCGCCCGAAGAGATGGATCCTAAGGGCAAGGGGATGGTGGTCAATGATAAGGAGAAGGAGTCCTTCGTCAACGAGCTGAAAGATGACGAGCCTAATGACTCGGGCTCGAGCCACAAAAGAAAAGACGGGAAGAAGAAGAAAACAAGGCGCATCAAGGAGATAGTCTACTACGACAGCGACCAATCTTCCTCTTCCCAAAAGGACGACAACGACTATGAGAAAAAGAAGACGATTAATTCAAACTTCTCTTTTGATTATTCTCGTATTCCGCATAGTTCAAATGCACATTTGCTTTCCATTCCTCTTAGAAAACCTCCACACTTTGATGGGGAGGACTACGGATTTTGGAGTCACAAAATGCGTAGTCACTTGTTCTCTCTCCATCCAAGTATATGGGAGATAGTAGAAAATGGAATGCAATTTGATAGCACGGATAGTCCTTTGTTTATCAATGAACAGATTCATAAAAATGCACAAGCTACTACTGTGTTGTTAGCCTCATTGTGCAGGGATGAGTACCATAAGGTGAGTGGCTTGGATAACGCCAAGCAGATATGGGACACCCTCAGGATCTCTCATGAGGGAAATGTCGTCACCATGCTCACCAAGATGGAGTTGGTGGAAGGCGAACTTGGGAGATTTGCAATGATCAGGGGGAGGAGCCAACCCAAACATACAACAGGCTCAAGACCCTCGTCTACAAAATAAGGAGCTATGGAAGCACGCGATGGACGGACCACGACGTCGTCCGCCTAATGCTAAGGTCTTTCACTGTCCTTGATCCACATCTTGTAAACAATATTCATGAGAATCCTAGGTACACCAAGATGTCGCCCGAAGAAATACTTGGAAAGTTCGTAAGCGGGCGGATGATGATCAAGGAGGCAAGATACGTCGATGAGGCGTTGAATGGTCCAATTCATGAGCCTCAAGCCATTGCTCTCAAGGCAACGAGTAGCAAGGAGGCACAACCTAGCAAGGTGGCGCAAGTTGAGGTGGCGGGGCTAAATGAGGAAGAGATGGCCCTCATCATCAAGCGCTTCAAGACGACGCTAAAGGGCCGCAAGGAGCATCCCAAAAAGAATAAGACGAAGGGAAAGCGCTCCTGCTTCAAGTGCGGTAAGATTGGTCATTTTATCGCTAATTGTCCCGATAATGATAGTGACCAGGAACAAGATAAGAAGAGGGAAAAGAAGAAGGCTTACAAGAAGGCTAAGGGCGAGGCACATCTTGACAAGGAGTGGGACTCGGATTGCTCGTCGTCCGACTCCGACAACGAAGGACTCGCCGCATCAGCCTTCAACAAATCATCCCTCTTCCCCAACGAGCGTCACACATGCCTCATGGCGAAGGAGAAGAAGGTATGTACTCGAAAGTCTACTTATGCTTCTTCTAGTGATGATGAATCTAGTGATGATGAAATAGATTACTCTAGCTTGTTTAAGGGCTTAGAGAGAACTAAAATTGATAAGATTAATGAATTGATTGATGCTTTGAATGATAAGAATAGATTGTTAGAAAAACAAGAGGATCTTTTGTATGAAGAACATGATAAATTTGTAGAGGCACAAAAATCTCTTGCTTTAGAGGTTAAAAGGAATGAAATGCTTTCTTGTGAACTATCTACTTGCCATGAGACAATTTCTAGTTTAAAAAGTGTTAATGATGATTTAAATACTAAACTAGAAGTAGCAAATAGATCCAACTCCTGTGTAGAACATGTTGTGATTTGCAATAGGTGTAAAGATTTTAATGTCGATGCTTGTAGTGAACACCTAGTTTCTATTGCAAAGTTAAATGATGAAGTGGCTAGTCTTAATGCCCAACTTAAGACTAGCAAGAGTGAATTTGACAAACTAAAATTTGCAAGGGATGCCTACACTATTGGTAGACACCCCTCAATTAAGGATGGGCTTGGCTTTAAGAAGGAAGCCAAGAACTTAACAAGTCATAAGGCTCCCATCTCCACTAAGGAGAAAGGGAAGGCCCCTATGGCTAATAGTGCTCAAAAGAATCATGCATTTATTTATGATAGGAAATTTTCTAGAAATGTTCATCATGATAGGAGTTGTAATGCTTATGATTCAAATGCAATGTTTGCTTCAAGTTCTTCCTATGTGCATGGTAGAGATATGCCTAGGAGAAATGTCATTCATCATATGCCTAGGAGAAATGTTGCTCATGTTCCTAGGAAAGTAAACAATGAACCTTCTACAATTTATCATGCTTGCAATGCTTCCTTTGCAATTTGTAGAAAGGATAGAAAGGTGATTGCTAGGAAATTAGGGGCAAAATGCAAGGGAGATAAAACTTGCATTTGGGTCCCTAAGGATATTGTCACTAACCTTGTAGGACCCAACAAGAGTTGGGTACCTAAGACCCAAGCCTAAATTTGCCTTGCAGGTTTATGCATCCGGGGGATCAAGCTGGATTATCGACAGCGAATGCACAAACCACATGACGGGGGAGAATGTAATACCCAAATTTGTATACAAAGGGTATTGAGGATCTCCTCATTTTGTGCCTTAATTGCATCATCAAAAGAGCATACATAAAATCAAGGATGATTAAATTAAACCAATAATGCTAAAATAAAAGAAAGTGCATTTTATTGGAGTTTTTATGTTTGTGCACTAAATAAAAGTAAAAAGGATAATAACAATAAGTTAATAAATATTAAAAGTGGAGTTAAAACCCTAGAGTTGAAGGTGGGATTTTATAAATAAGGAAGAGAGAAAAGGTGATATAAATAATATAAATAGTTATATTTCTAAAATTGGGATTTTAGATTTCACAATATCATTTGAGAATAAATTCGACACTAATTTGGATTCAAAATTTTAATTGGATTTCAAAATGGAGAAAGAGAAGTGTAAAAGAAAAGAATAAAACAAAACTCACCTAGTTGGGCCTGAGCAACCGAATTTGGCCCACTTCTGTTTTTCTCCCGCGCAGCCCACTCAATCCCACGCCCTGCGCTCGCGCCTGCTTTGTCGCTGACCGGCGGGACCCACATGGTGGTCTCTGCCCCTCGCGCCCGCTTCTCTCGTCTCCACTGACTTGCGGGGCCGCGATGTCGGATGCTCCTTCCCCCGCGCGCGGACTCCGTCCGCCCACCTCGTCAACAAGCTCGCCGTGGCCGTTGGCGGGTCCTGCGCGTCATCCGCTCTGACCGGTGGCCAAGTGCCGCAACCACCCAGCCGAATCCACTGGAACTTCTTCCGCGCGTCGTACGTGGGCCGCATGGGTGGGATCTCCTCCCAGCTCCCAAACATGGCGGACTCCAACAAACTCCGCCGATCCCCTGGCCGGGTCCGGGGTTTCGACCATATAAACCGATCCCGCGACCCCCCTTCGACTATTGCCTCACCTCCTTTGATATGCCTGCGCAACAAGAAAGACCGGACACCACCGGCGACAAAGAAGGAAGAGCGCAGTGAGAGAGAAGATGCCGCCGTGGGAGATTCTCGCCTTGGCTGCCGGTCCGCCGTCGGGGCCTCCAAACTCCCTGGGGATGTTCGCTGGTGCCCTCTGGGACCTTGCGTGGCATCGGCGAGCCGGTTGCGTTCGGAGCACTGCTCCAAACTACTCATCGGAGCATGGCGGCATGGTGGAATCACCCCTCAACGTGGTCAGGACTCCCATCGCTGCCATACGAGGTAAGAAGACCTTCATCGAGTTCGCCATCACCCCCTCTAGGTTTAGCACCGACCAATTTTAGGTTAGGGGCGTCTGGGCATCGGATTGCGCGTCCGCCGGCGAAGCTCCGCCGTGGCGCGAAGGGCGCCACCGTGACCCGGTGCGAAGTTGGGAGAAGATCTCCTGGCCGTTGGATTGGGATCGTCGGATCGGTACGATGAGGGGTGATGGCGTGATCATCCACCGTCCGATGCGGATCTGGCGCTCGGGACTCAATCCGTTCATTTTAAATCTGATACGTCCATCGCGGATCGGGTGGTCAGGATTTGATACCGGTTCGGGTTGATCGGATTTAATCTGGGACGTCTGTTTCTAATCTGACGGCCCATATCAACAGATACCCCTTCGCGGTGTAACATTTTCTAAAGAGCCCCCGTATTATTTAATAATCAACCCGCCGTCCCTCGCTACTGTACTCTGAGTCTCGGGTTTCTTGCGCTGAGGCCCCTGACTTTTCCAGGATTTGGCGCGCAGTCCAGATAACAGAGAAACTAGATAATTAATATTAGAAATTGATTTTTAGTATAAAAATAAATCTTAAAACTTGTATAATTCATATTTAATTCATTTTAACTCCAAATTGAGTCATTCCAGTTGCAATAATTTTATTTTAATATTGTATATCAACTAGTAACACTGTTTAGCCATGAAACTTGAAGCAAAATTGTTCATTTGAATTACTCTGTTCTAGGTGCTTAATAACTTCAGAAATTCATAACTAAATAACTATAACTCCAAATTTAGTGATTCTTGTTCCTACGATCTCGTAGCAACGCGTAGGTTATTATTATTCAGTTTGTACTTATGTTTGGTGTAATGTTAATTTTGCCTATACAATGTTTGTTTGTATTGCTACGACTAGAACGAGGTTACGAGTCCTCTGAAGATCATCCTGGTACCTGGAATCTCAAGTCCCAGGCAAGTTGTGCCCTTGATCACTTCTTTTTACCCACTCATGTTCTAATTAATCATAATGATCTGCATAGGTTAATTTTGATGGGACCCAATAGGTTACCCTAGTTTGACTATCTTTATACCTTGTTCACCACTGAATCTTTGGGTAGTACTTGCTATCGCTTTATGTGGTTTTGGGTATAGAGATACACATTACTTTTCATGATTATACTTTTATTGTCAGTTGTTATTTACTGTTCATGTTAAGATCATTATGTTAATTGGAACATGGAGAACCACCCGGGAAAACAGTGCTACCACAAGGGAGGAATGGGACCCCTTGGCTGATTAATTAGGAAAGCTAGTGGAAGACTACCTTACCCGAAAGGGGCAAGGGCAGTAGGGGAGTGGTCAGTGTAGGGAGGCCCTCGGGAGGATTTTGCTGCGATGGCGGTCCTGCAAGGGATTCCTGCATTGGAACTTCCTATAAACTGTAGCGGGTTTTCGGAAGCTAGTGGAACTTTGTAAAGGCCTCGTAGTGGATCCCTAGCCATTCACCTCGGTAGTGTCTAAGGGCCTTGCAAACCCTGGCGACATGGGATACACGACTTGTGGGTAAAGATGCGCAACCTCTGTAGAGTGTAAAACTAGTATACTAGCCGTGCTCACGGTCAAGAGCGGCTCGGACCCTCACATGATTAAATTATGGAACTTAAACTCAATTTGTCATATGCATTGCATCGCAGGTGATGTTGTTACTTCTGTTCTACTATTTAATTGGGTTGGTATTTATTTATACTTAGTAATTGCTAATAAAATTTTGACCAACTTTAAAAGCAATGCTCAGCTTCAACCATCCTCTTTGGTAAGCCTTACACTTCACATGAGCTCCCACCTTTGGCGAGTTCATACACATTATTCCCCACAACTTGTTGAGCGATGAACGTATGTGAGCTCACTCTTGCTGTCTCACACCCCCCCCACAGGTCAAGAACAGGTACTGCAGGATGAGGCGCTTGGAGGATGCTGCGATGTGTTCGTGAGAGATCTAGGTCGTCGTCTCCCAGTCAACTTTGGGTTGCTGGACCGTTGTCTCCTTATAATGTAATTATTTATTTTGTATAGAACTCCTGTTATATATAAAGATGTGACATTCGATCCTGTGCCACTATACATCATATGTGTGAGACTTGGTCCCAGCACACCTGGTGATTATGTTCGCGCCCGGGTTTTGGACCCCTAAAATCCGGGTGTGACAGAGAAGAAGATGTTCACCTCCTACGTCAAGAACAAAGATTCCCAAGACTCAATCATATTCGGTGACGGGAATCAAGGCAAGGTGAAAGGGTTAGGAAAAATAGCTATTTCATCCGAGCACTCCATTTCCAATGTGTTTTTAGTTGAGTCGCTTGGATATAACTTGTTGTCTGTGAGTCAGCTTTGTAATATGGGATATAACTGCTTATTCACAAATGTAGATGTGTCTGTCTTTAGAAGGAGTGATGGTTCATTAGCTTTTAAGGGTGTATTAGACGGCAAACTCTATTTAGTTGATTTTGCAAAAGAGGAGGCCGGTCTAGATGCATGCTTAATTGCTAAGACTAGCATGGGCTGGTTGTGGCATCGCCGCTTAGCACATGTGGGGATGAAGAACCTTCACAAACTTCTAAAGGGAGAACATGTGATGTCACACCCGTTTCCCAAGGGCAGAGCCGGGTGCATAGCATATGTGTGCCAGGATCTATTTCCACACATATGTTGACGTCACAAGTGTAATATATCAAAAGAATAATGCATAAAAGCGTAAATAACGATTATATTAACATATTACACTTTGAACAGACATAATGTCTTAACCTTTATTCATCAAAGTACAGCGAAACAGGGACATCCATCCACAGGAAGATGATCGGGGGTATCACTAGACTAGCATCCATGGAGCTCAGCATCATAACTTCATCTGCAAACTTCTGATCAAAATTAAGCAAGGGTGAGCTCACTTATGGTCGGGGCTCAGCAAGTGGGGGAAAAACTAATGCAAGTCTAACAAGGTGAGGCTGAGGTTGAGCAGTAAGCATTTTAGTTGGTCAACATTTTATTAACAACACCTGTCTTACTAATAAGTGTGAATCCCAAGTATTCCCATTAAGCAAAGGTACAAGAGTATTTCAAAAACACTTAAGTGAAACCACTTAAGCAAACCATTGGTAGATCATCGGATCTCGATTTATTTCCATCTTCAAGTTCAATTATCATGTGAGGAGTCCAGGCTACTAATAACCGTGAGCACGGCTGATATATCAGTTTTACACTCTGCAGAGGTGGCGCATCTTTACCCATGAGTCGCAATTCACTTCTTGCCCGGGTTAGCTAGACCCGTATTCACTTTCGAGGTGAATGGCCAGGGTTTCACTACGAGGCTTCTCCCTAGAGTCCTCATTACGTAGATGCTGGAAATGGTCAAACTGCATAAGGCACACCTACCGTAACCAACTTATAGTCCAGACCACAGGGTAAAGCTTTGGGAACTATGCCCGTATCCAATCTGCCTGAGCCGGTACTATAAGCGCTTGCCAGATGCCCCCGTTCCGGTCGACCACGACCAACACCCAACATAAGACTTTCCTAGTTATTTAGCCAAGACCAGAGCCATGATAGTTCTCATGGTAGCACTGTTTTCCCGGGTGGTCACTCCATGTTCCAATTAATATGCAATAATCTTGTTTAACCATCGAGTTAACAACAATAATGTAAACTTACCATTTTGGAACATTAATATCATAAGCGGGAGTGACTGCATAAAGTTAAGTTGTAGCAATAGCATAGCTACGAAGGTAAAGTATAATTCCCAGGTTTGATCAAGGAATAAGGTTGAAAAGGTTATCTAAATAGGTAACCCGTCAAATTATGCATATATATCCGAAAGAATAAACTTTATTAAATGTATTGTTTGGGATCAAACAGAGTATGCAGAGGGAGAAGTCCACTTGCCTTGCTTATAGAAAACTTGATGTTCTTCCACAGAATATATCTTGATTCTCAATTACTGGATCAATCTCTAAACATCACATAACAAACATGAAGAACAAACACCACTCAATAACATACCACATTCACCATACGTAAAGCTAAAAGAGAGCCTAACGAAAAGAGCGTTCGCTTTTCAAATACGTCGCAAGTCATGGTTATAATAAGAGGGTATTCTAAAAAAATGTGTGATCTATACTTTATAAAACAAGACATGAGCTTAAAATGTCTTAATTAAACTATACAAATATTAGGTTCACTAATTTAATCTTTTATAAAACGTCATACGCGATACGTCTAAGATAAAGGATTTATAAGTCGATAAAACACGTTATAACGATATAAAACCTTTTTAACTTTTTAGAAAAGATATATCTTATATATCTAAGGTTAATGGGTTATGAACTACATTAATAATTTATGAAGCATTATGGAACATATAATAAAACATTTATTTGAAAGGACCTTAAGATATAAGCCTAAACAAGTTTTATGTGAAAAGATCATTAAACCAAATAATATCTTTATACTTTTATTAAGAATACACATGGCTTAAATAGATTTTATGTGAGAGATAATGAAACAATTAATTATCTCCACTTTTACAAAGTCTATGTTATTATCAATAAAGGTATATTTATAATCAATACATAAACTAACAATTCAATTATAACAATAACATGAGCACTAATTCCTTTATTTTATCCTTTAGTAAAAGCTAAGTGATTCGTATATAAGGTGGATTAAATTCTATGAAATCATTAATCATGTCATAAATCTAGTTAAGAACAAATTGACTATATGTTTAATTAATAGAAGATAATTGATCTATTGTATAAACAAATGATATAATTCATTAGAAAGAAATTATGTATAAACTATCGTTTTAGTTTATAAAAGCAATGACCCTTGTTATCTTTTAATTAAGAAATTGAAAATAATCTATTAATTGGACATATGTTTATCTTCTATTTTTATTTAAGAAGAAATGATATTCCTTCTTCAGAATCAATCATGAGCATTCAAAAATCATCCCAAAGGCAAATAAATAACGAACACTTAAGAGAAAATTAATTACCATAAATATCATTATTAAACTAACTGTATTATTTTTATTTAATGATTTTCCTAGTGTCACATGTGATAGGTCTAACAAATGTTACTTTCGAAAAAGATAGACCTTGTGCAACTTGTCAAGCAGACAAACAGGTGGGAAGCTCTCATCATACAAAAAATGTGATGACCACATCAAGACCTTTGGAGTTGCTTCATATGGACCTCTTCGGACCCGTCGCCTATCTAAGCATAGGAGGAAGTAAGTATGGTCTTGTTATAGTTGATGATTTTTCCCGCTTCACTTGGGTATTCTTTTTGCAGAATAAATCTGAAACCTAAGGGACCCTCAAGTGCTTCCTAAGGAGAGCTCAAAATGAGTTTGAGCTCAAGGTGAAGAAGATAAGGAGCGACAACGGGTCTGAGTTCAAGAACCTTCAAGTGGAGGAGTACCTTGAGGAGGAAGGGATCAAGCACGAGTTCTCCGCTCCCTACACACCACAGCAAAACGGTGTGGTAGAGAGGAAGAACATGACGCTCATCGACATGGCGAGGACGATGCTTGGAGAATTCAAGACGCCCAAGCGGTTTTGGTCGGAAGCTGTGAACACGGCTTGCCACGCCATAAACTGAGTCTACCTTCATCGCCTCCTCAAGAAGACGTCGTACGAACTCCTAACCGGTAACAAACCCAATGTGTCATACTTTCGTGTATTTGGGAGCAAATGTTATATTCTAGTGAAGAAAGGTAGAAGTTCTAAGTTTGCTCCCAAAGCTGTAGAAGGGTTTTTGTTAGGTTATGACTCAAATACAAAGGCGTATAGGGTCTTCAACAAATCATCGGGTTTGATTGAAGTCTCTAGCGATGTTGTATTTGATGAGACTAATGGCTCTCCAAGAGAGCAAGTTGTTGATCTTGATGATGTAGATGAAGAAGACGTTCCAACGGTCGCAATACGCACCATGGCGATTGGAGACGTGCGGCCACAGGAACAAAAGGAGCAAGATCAACCTTCTTCCTCAACAAGGGTGCATCTCCCAACTCAAGACGATGAACAGGTTCATCAAGAGGAGGCATGTGATCAAGGGGGAGCACAAGACGATCATGTAATGGAGGAAGAAGCACAACCGGCACCTCCAGCTCAAGTTCGAGCGACGATTCAAAGGAATCATCCTGTCGACCAGATTTTGGGTGATATTAGCAAGGGAGTAACTACTCGCTCTAGATTGGTTAATTTTTGTGAGCATTACTCTTTTGTCTCTTCTATTGAACCTTTCAGGGTAGAAGAGGCCTTGCTAGATCCGGACTGGGTGTTGGCCATGCAGGAAGAGCTCAATAACTTCAAGAGAAATGAAGTTTGGACACTGGTGCCTCGTCCCAAGCAAAACGTTGTGGGAACCAAGTGGGTGTTTCGCAACAAACAAGACGAGCACGGAGTGGTGACAAGGAACAAGGCTCGACTTGTGGCAAAAGGTTATGCCCAAGTCGCAGGTTTGGACTTTGAGGAGACTTTCGCTCCTGTGGCTAGGCTAGAGTATATTCGTATTTTGCTAGCATATGCCGCTCACCATTCTTTCAGGTTGTTCCAAATGGATGTGAAGAGCGCTTTCCTCAATGGGCCAATCAAGGAGGAGGTGTACGTGGAGCAACCCCCTGGCTTCGAGGATGAACGGTACCCCGACCACGTATGTAAGCTCTCTAAGGCGCTCTATGGAATTAAGCAAGCCCCAAGAGCATGGTATGAATGCCTTAGAGACTTTTTAATTGCTAATGCTTTCAAGGTTGGGAAAGCCGATCCGACTTTATTCACTAAGACTTGTGATGGTGATTTATTTGTGTGCCAAATTTATGTCGATGACATAATATTTGGTTCTACTAACCAAAAGTCTTGTGAAGAGTTTAGCAGGGTGATGACTCAAAAGTTTGAGATGTCGATGATGGGCGAGTTGAACTACTTCCTTGGGTTCCAAGTGAAGCAACTCAAGGACGGAACCTTCATCTCCCAAACGAAGTACACGCAAGACTTGCTAAAGCGGTTTGGGATGAAGGACGCCAAGCCCGCAAAGACTCCAATGGGAATCGACGGACATGTCGACCTCAACAAAGGAGGTAAGTCCGTTGATCAAAAAGCATACCGGTCCATGATAGGTTCCTTGCTTTATTTATGTGCTAGTAGACTGGATATTATGCTTAGTGTATGCATGTGTGCTAGATTTCAATCTGATCCAAGGGAGTGTCACTTAGTGGCCGTGAAGCGAATTCTTAGATATTTAGTCGCTACGCCTTGCTTCGGGATCTGGTATCCAAAGGGGTCTACCTTTGACTTAATTGGATATTCAGACTCCGATTATGCTGGATGTAAGGTCGATAGGAAGAGTACATCAGGGACGTGCCAATTCCTAGGAAGGTCCCTGGTGTTGTGGAGTTCTAAGAAACAAACCTCCGTTGCCCTATCCACCGCTGAGGCTGAGTACGTTACCACAGGACAGTGTTGCGCGCAACTACTTTGGATGAGGCAAACCCTCCAGGACTTTGGCTACAATCTGAGCAAAGTCCCACTCCTATGTGATAATGAGAGTGCTATCCGCATGGCGGATAATCTTGTTGAACACACCCGCAAAAAGCACATTGACATCCGGCATCACTTTTTGAGAGACCACCAGCAAAAGGGAGATATCGAAGTGTTTTATATTAGCACCGAGAACCAGCTAGCCGATATCTTTACCAAGCCTCTAGATGAGAAGACCTTTTGCAGGCTGCGTAGTGAGCTAAATGTCTTAGATTCGCGGAACTTGGATTGATGTGTAGCATACATGTGTATTATGCCTTGATCATGTTCCTTATGCATTTTGTTGTTTATTTATGGTGCTCAAGTTGTACAAACACTCCCCGGACCTCAAAAGTCCATGTGTGAGTGATGCACATATTTAGGGGGAGATGTGCTACAACTTGACCCTTTGAGACTAACCGTGTGCTTGAGTTTGCTTGATTTAGTCTCAAAGGTGGATTGGAAGGGAAAGGTGCACTTGGACCATGCAAGACTTCCACTGCACTCCGATGAGAGGGTAACTTATTCCAAGTTCATCTTCATGCTCTTATTGCCTTTTTTACTCTTAATTGAAGATTTTGGTGAGGCAATGGGGTTCTAGGGCCAAGATTGATCCCGTTTTGGTGCTTGATGCCAAAGGGGGAGAAAATAAGGCCAAAGCAATAAATGGATCAGCTACCACTTGAGAATTTTGAAAATAGTAGAATAGAGCTTTTGGTTTGTCAAAACTCTCTTGTTGTCTCTTTTGTCAAAAGTTGGTCTCTTGTGGGGAGAATAGTTGATTATGGGAAAAAGAGGGAGTTTTTGAAATCTTTGATCAATTTCTCTTGGAACAACTCTCTTTATGTCTCAACAAGTGTGTTTGACTTAGAGATAGGAAATTGAGGTTGATTTGCAAAAACAAAACCAAGTGGTGGCAAAGAATGATCCAAATATGCCAAATTTGAATCAAAACAAATTTGTGTTCTCATTTGCATTGATGTTGCACTTCTTTAGTTGCTTTTTGTTGTGTTGGCATTAAATCACCAAAAAGGGGGAGATTGAAAGGGAAATGTGCCCTTGGGCCATTTCTAAGTATTTTGGTGATTGAGTGCCAACACAAGTGCTTAAGTGTTAATCTATGCCAATTGATGGACAAAGTGCAAATCAAGAGTAAAGGTATGTTTCTAAGACTTAGTACATTGTTTTGGAGACTAATGTATTGTGTCTAAGTGCTAGAAATAGGAAAAGACCAATTTGGAAAAGACTTGGCTAAGCAGCCAAGACTCTACGCAGTCTGGGTGCACCGGACAGTGTCCGGTGCGCCAGGCTGGCAACTGCCAACTAGCTGCTCTCGGGAAGCGATCAACGGCGTACGGCTATAAATCACCGGACTGTCCGGTGAGCCATTCACAGGCAAAGTCATCGCTCTCGGGAAGCGATTAACAGCGTACGACTATAAATCACCGGACTGTCCGGTGGTGCACCGGACTGTCCGGTGAGCCAACGGTCAGCCGGGCCAACGGTCGCCCGCGTAACCCGCGTGCGACGCGTGGCCGAGCCAACGGTCAGAAGGGGGCACCGGACTGTCCGGTGTGCACCGGACAGTGTCCGGTGCGCCAACGGCTCTGAATCTTCAACGGTCGGCTGCGCCACAGAAGGAAAGAAATCCGCACCGGACAGTGTCCGGTGGTGCACCGGACTGTCTGGTGCGCCAGGCGACAGAAGGCAAGAATTGCCTTCTTGGAATGCTCTCAACGGCTCCTAGCTGCCTTGGGGCTATAAAAGGGACCCCTAGGCGCATGGAGGAGTACACCAAGCATTCTCTAAGCATTCCTAAGCACCAAGACTCCAATTCCGCGCATTCGATTCTTTGTGATAGCAACTAGAGCTCCATTTGAGTAGAGAACTCTTTGAGTTGTGTTGAGAGCTCGTGTTGTGACTTGTGTGCATGTTGTTGCTCTGATTTTGTGTCTTGTGTGTGTTGCTCATTCCATCCTTACTTCTGTGCTTCTTTGTGATAATCAAAGTGTAAGGGCGAGAGGCTCCAAGTTGTGGAGATTCCTCGCAAGCGGGATATAGTAAAGTGAAAGCAAAACACCGTGGTATTCAAGTGGGTCTTTGGACCGCTTGAAAGGGGTTGAGTGCAACCCTCGTCCGTTGGGACGCCACAACGTGGAGTAGGCAAGTATTGGACTTGGCCGAACCACGGGATAAACCACTGTGCCATCTCTGTGTTGATCTTCTTGTGGTTATCGTGTTGTGCAAGATCTCCTCTCTAGCCACTTGGCGTTATTGTGCTAACTCCTAATCAAGTTTTGTGGCATTAAGTTTCAAGTTTTCACAGGATCACCTATTCACCCCCCCTCTAGGTGCTCTCACATTCTTCAGTTGCTCACGCTACCGACACCTGATTGCTCATAGTAGGGGTTACAAGCGGGCGAGAGAGGGAGAGCTCCCAAGTCTCTATGTATTGTGTCTTCCTTTTCAGAGGTTCCTTTTTTTATTGTCCTATCTAATGAGGTCGACCCCTACTTTTATAGACCAAGAAGGGGGTTTACAGATGGCTTCTCCTGGAAGGGATCATAACATAAACAAGGTTTCTACCCCTGGTGAAAACTTGCCATGCATTGATATCCTTCCCTGTGTAGGTCTTATTCCGTATCACTGAGACTGTCGGGACATGATTCGATTCGTGCTAGCAAGGGCAGTCCAGACACCATCATTACTAATTTTTGTCTACTTCTCTTGCGTCAACCTTCTGCCTTCGTAGCCTGTCTGCTAGCCTTCCTTGTCATTGTGCAGGGTCATAGGGCATCAGGGGACTTAATCCTAGTACCTATAGATCATGAGTGGGACTTAGGCAAACCTTATAGCCTGGCACGAAACCATGCGAGCACAGGTGTAGTGTGACCTGCCTCTTGGTGTGGCTCGTCATATTTCTACATTTATTGCATGGACACCTAATATTATCTATTTGTGACAAAGCAGCTGCATGGTCCAGAAATATTTGCGTCTTGGCAAACCATTCACTAGTGTGACACCCACCCTTCTTGAAACCTTCATACATCCAATCACGTCTATCACCCATTATTGCGGCTGTGTACGAGTAAAGAGTGTGTGTGAGACAATCACGTTTCTACACGTCACACACATATATACATACATATATACATCTATAGGTAAGTAGTAAAACTATATATATACATAAATAATTATATATACACATAAATAACATCAAATTAATCAATATCGAAACATTCATACATCCTAATATTATAAGTTAAATCTAATCAATAAATAACATCAAATTTAACAATTCAATAGTATAAGTTAAATCTACTATAAGAATACAATAAATAATTACCTAACATGAAGCCACACATGTGATATTAAATTAACTATAATCACACTCTAATCACATGTGTTATTAAATTAATACTAATCACATGAAAGTTAACTCCCGTCGGCCATAAAAAACCGACGAAAATAAACATGTACACACATAATTAACATTCACAATCCAATGCATTAACATGTACACACATAATTAACTCACGTGGGTGTCGTAGTTGGTTCGGAGATGCGGTCGGGGGCGGAGGCGGCGCTTGGACGCGGCGGCGGCGCTCGAGGAGGCAGCGACGACGCTCCGAGAGGCGGCAGCGGCACTTGTGGGCGCGATGGGAGGCCCGGCGGCGATGTGGGCGGTGTGGGGCACGGCGGAGACAAGCGAGGGCGGGCACAGTGGCGGCGGACGGGCGGGCGCGTGGTGGGGAGGGGCGTCCGGACGCGCGCGCGGCGGGGACGGGCGGCCGGGCGAGCGGCGGCGGCGGCGACTGGCGCGCGGCGCCGAGGACGGGCGGCGGCGGCGCTGCGCGTGGCGTGGACGGGCGGGCGCGGCCGGGATGGCACGCCGGCGGGGAGGGGCGGCGGCGCGGTGGCGGCGCGGTGGCGGTGGCGGCGGCTAGGGCAGAGAGACAAGCGGCGGCGCGGCCAGGAAGAAAGGCAGCGAATGAGCCCGCGCGGGTTCGCCCGCGTGCTCATAAAAGGCTAATCCCCGTCGGCTTGCGATATGGCCGACGGGAGTTAAGTAATCCCCGTCGGCCTCTGTTCTGGCTGACGGGAGTTAAGTTAACTCCCGTCGGCCTACGCTCTGGCCGACGGGGGTTACATTATGTCCGTCGGCTACGGTCTGGCCGACGGGAGTTACATTATCCCCGTCGGTTTTTTCCCTGGCCGACGGGAATTATTGTGGCCGACGGGAATCATTAGAATTCCTGTAGTGCTAGGACCTGTAGATCATGAGTGGAAAGATGACTGATACTATTCGTGTTGCGTCCGCCGACTAGCATAGTTAATGAGGTTTACACATGGTCGATGGCATGGCCCGTCAGATGGACGTTCAAGTCCCACTCGAGTGGGTTATGTCCAATTCGATCACCTCATTCTGCCCTCATCAGCCTCGCCCGACCCTTGGGCTCGACGTGGGGGTCGTCTTGCAGGCATGGTGGATTCTCGATTGACCCATGGTAGACGGACCCTGGTGCTTATCCATCCACTGATCCGTGGCCATTAGGGGCCTTAGGGATCTGAACCCCATCACCACCCAAAACCCGACGGGTTTGGGTGAGGATTTGGAATTGCACCCGTAGGTGAGATCATGGGCGTGTTTAGGTAGACTTCACAGGTGCGATCGCGAGAGGGTTTTTGCTCCACCCAACCCAAACCCTACCCATTGTCATCCCTAAGACCGAACACAAGTCTATATTGACTATATCATATACCATAAGCTACTAGAGTACAAGGTTCAAGCTGAACAAATCACCAAGAGGAGCAAGAACTAGTAGCCAATAGCAGTCGTAGTTGTAGAAAACGTAGCGTATTGGTGCAACGGCTATAATTTTTTTTGCAAGACAAGAATCTCATATGCATTCCTCCATCATGGCCTTGTATCTTTTTGGGGACTCCATATGGTAGGACTACTCACCAAGACATGAAGGAGTTTCAAATTCATCTCCATCGCCATTGATATGTTCATGAAGTGGATAGAGTACAAGGCACTAATCAAGTTCAATTAGGATCCTAAGGGTTCCCACATAGTGCCGACTTGTCAAGGATATGGGCTGACCCATGGATTGCTAGAAAGACGTGAAACAAGGTGGTGTGGCTTCCATGACAAGAGAACTGACCTAGTCGGCTAAAGGAAGAATAATATTTGTAATAAGATTATGACTCTTCTACCTTTGTAAGACTTAGTTTGTGTAAGACTTAGTGTAAGAATAATATTTGTAATAGGTTTTTGTGCAAGACTTAGTTTCTTGTAATTTTCACCACCCTTCTTTTTAATATTAGTGTCATATGAGCAAAAATGTATATGTACCGTATTGTTATGAAAAAATATCCTAACCATAATAGCTTTGGGACTATAACGTCCTTTGACAGAACTAAGAGTATATTTAGTTTGCTGTCTAATTTGTCATACTTTGCCTAACTTTTCTGTCTAAGGTTAATTCTTCAATTCGAATGACTACTTTAGGCAAAGTGTGACGTAGTTGGTCCCGAACTTTACATCTCTAGCTGATAGTGTACATCATAGAGTGTGTTTGATTATCATCCTCCAATAAATTATCATCCATGTACATCTCTAGCTGATAGTCATCCTCCAATAAATTATCATCCATGTACATCTCTAGCTGATAGTGTGTTTGATTGCAACGATGGGATGAAACAATTCCTTATATAAGGTTGTTTGTTCAGGGTCAGTGGTTGTGATAGAACTATCCCAATGCTATTCTCAGCTGTCCCTCACGATTGGACGAACCAGAAGAGGCCTCGGATGACGACTGTCCCGGCTGTCCTAATTTTGCAACCAAACACACCCAAGTTATCTGCCTATTAATCTAAAAGTACAAGGAACGTATGAGCTAGAATGACACAACTCAAGGCTGCAAGTTTCATGGCGCCCATTACCTCGCATTATTTGTAGCAAAAAGTCACATTCTTGCTTTCTTCGCTGTGTTCCGGTCACATCCATCAGAACGTTGCTCCATGTCAGCATAACAGAAACTAGACAGTCCATGCTTGTCACTATGCAAATTTGAGTTGGCAGTCGGCAAATTATATAGAGAGGATTTGGCTCCTATATGAGGTGACGTATTTAGTGGACTAACTTTATTTTTAATACTAACATTATTTACGAGCTTGTGATCAATAAGATGATGTACCTTATTCCACGAACCGAACACCTCTTTAACAAAATATTACCGTAGTCATTTAATCCTCCGCAAAGCGTACTGCACGAAAGGCAACATCAAGAGCTTTGTTGGCCTGGTATTATCATCGTGGATGTCCCTCACTTATTACCTCTCTAATTGAATGGTATAGTTACAGTGCGATTGGAAATTGCATGAAACTATGAAAGTAAACATCTAAATCAGTGCCTGTTTAGCACGGTATCTCTTTCAAATGCTTTTCCAAGAGTTAGAACATGTACAACCTCATTTAGTATGGTGTCTTTTAAGATGGCTTTAATGGGCTAAATGAAAAAAAAATATTATCTTCGTTTTTCTAGGGCATCTAGTACAGCGAAAACTCTATGTTTGGTTCTAAATACTTTAATTGAGTTTGTAAAGATCAAATCACTTTTATCAAAGTGCTTTTTATTGCTCAAGGCATTTCTTTTCAACCGAGGAACCATCCAGCAGATGAAGTAACATGAAACTCCAGGCTCAGCCTTACAAGCAATACAATCCAGACTCAGCGATACGAGCAACCAAACTCCCTCTTAAGGCTGGCTCCAACAACGGATAGCTATATTGTCCAGCCATTTTTCTGTTTACCTACCCTCTGCATTTTACATGGCCAGCTATAGACGTCTAGTTTGCAACAAGGAAGCCAAATTGGCTGTGACCGCTGGCCCATTTGCTTTCGCGCCAAATCACCGAAGCATCCTGCTCGTCGATTTCTTCACAGGTCCCAGCTGACGGAAATGCCTGGCGTGTCAATGCCAACCAATTTGGCTCTTCTCTCTTCTCCCATATATTTTGCCTGACCAGGATAGCTACCTTATTGGAGGCGCTACAGTACCAGTTAAGCAGCTAAACTATCTTTGCCTGGTCTGATAGCTAGCCTACTAGAGCCAGCCTTAGAGCAACTGCATGCATGTACCATGCCTGTACCTGCACCTGGGATCACCCTGGATGACGTAGCATGTGCGGACGTGTGGAGGAGCATGTGTTTGCCAGGAGTAATGATCAGCTCAAGGTCAAGTGTACAAATCTGAGCAGCTGTACTAATGTCCCGTCTGGTTCTATTAATCCTAGGACTAAAGTTTAGTTCAGAGACTAAATTTTAGTCCCTACTATATTTAGTTGTAGGAACTAAACAAATTCTAAATACATTAAATACAACACATAAAAACCAAAATATCCCTTTTTTTTGTTTGACACCAGTTTTCTAGGAAGGGTAATTGGAGTAAATATTGCCCTTTAGTCCCTTTTAGCACCCATGTGAGGGACTAGAGACTAAAGTCAATTAGTCCCTACTTTAGTCCTTCCGTTTAGCAAAATAAAGACTAAACGAGACTAAAACCACAGACTAAAGGTTAGTACCTATAACTAAAGGACTAAAGTTTAGTTCAGAGACTAAATTTTAGTCTCTACTATGTTTAGTTGTAGGAACTAAACAAATTCTAAATACATTAAATACAACACATAAAAACCAAAATATCCCTTTTTTTTTGTTTGACACCAGTTTTCTAGGAAGGGTAATTGGAGTAAATATTGCCCTTTAGTCCCTTTTAGCACCCATGTGAGGGACTAGAGACTAAAGTCAATTAGTCCCTACTTTAGTCCTTCCGTTTAGCAAAATAAAGACTAAACGAGACTAAAACCACAGACTAAAGGTTAGTACCTATAACTAAAAGACTAAAGTTTAGTTCAGAGACTAAATTTTAGTCCCTACTATGTTTAGTTGTAGGAACTAAACAAATTCTAAATACATTAAATACAACACATAAAAACCAAAATATCCCTTTTTTTGTTTGACACCAGTTTTCTAGGAAGGGTAATTGGAGTAAATATTGCCCTTTAGTCCCTTTTAGCACCCATGTGAGGGACTAGAGACTAAAGTCAATTAGTCCCTACTTTAGTCCTTCCGTTTAGCAAAATAAAGACTAAACGAGACTAAAACCACAGACTAAAGGTTAGTACCTATAACTAAACGGGGCCTAACATTCGTTGACTGAGGATGAAATGATGAAACAATATGGTTTTGGAGCTTTACTTTCCTCGAGAATAAAATTCTGGATTCGTTACTGTGACGTGTCTGCATAGGGTTTGCATTATTTCTAGCTGTAAGTATTGGTTAGCGATAGTGCTTGTTAATTAGTTAGCTTATCCCACCCAAAGTACCGCATAGTATGCATATAGTACATAATTCTGTCACTTCTATGTGTATAATCCACATATATTGCTGCTTTTATATGTCTAAAACAATAACCTTTTAACTATATAAACACATCGCTCAAAAACTCGGGCGGAGCACAAGCAATTTACTAGTTTCAACTTAAGACAATTTAAAATCTTTATATTTTAGATGCAGAGGTAAGTTAAGAGATATGGAAGTGGGGCATTACTGCATTAGTAACTCAGAGACCTATATGACATGCGATGCAAGTTTTGGGACTTGAAGTAGAATGCAGTACTACTTTGACAAGAATCAGGTTTGATCACATGCCTTCCCACTGGTAAAAATGGAAACTGTTCACATCTGCATACTAACTCAGTCTCAATCATCACCAACACAAAAGCATCATCATTACCATTGAGTGAAAACTACAGGTCGTCTCGTACATTTGTGGCAGCCAATTTGACGCACCCTCCATTCGTTGCCAGAGAAAGCTGGAAATCTCCACTCGTAACCCTCGACAGGTTCTCCTTTTTGCGGTTGAGGGGAGAAAAAACTCCTTATTAACTATACATCGGAGAGAGTGGTGGTCACGTGACGAGATCGTCGACTTCCGAGTTAAACACAAAGCTAGGGAATGTTGTTGTTATGTCCCTGAATTATTGACCAAGGTAAACCGTTAGCAGGTATTTTTGTTGCTTCAAATCAAAGTTCATGCAAAGCACAAAGCAGAAATTTTATGTTGGCCAATTCTGGTTCAGATAAATGTAACACACTATGATAGTACATTGAATCTCTAAACAGCTGATTCAAGAGGCAGCAGCACATAGAAAGTTGATATGTTTTTTTGTAAGTTTCGTATTTCAGCCTTCTGGTGACAGAAAAGTAACTGCAGATCAAGTAAACATTCTGAACTCCTGGCAAATAAATTGTGCAAGTAGCAGCGATCAGTGTTCTTAAGGCGCCTAGGCGAGCAAGCAAACACTCCGAGCGCCTTAGCGCCTAGGCGGGCAAGGCGCCAAGGTTTAGCCGAGCGCCTGGACGCCTAGGCGATGCCTTAAAAACCCTGGCAGCGATCCTCAGTTATTTTAGATATTTCATTTTTGCTGGCAGAGGCATCAGTTAGGATTTAAAATGATATCATTCACTTATTTAGGTATGAGATAAAGATATATATACTTCTGAATTTCTATTTTCTACCATATTTGCTGAAGCCTGTAATCTCTATAAAATGATTCTATATTTCTATTTTGTACATTCTTACTTGAGGTATGGCAGAGTCATTATCTTCATCAAGGAAGGATTTCTTGTGACAAAATTCTCCCACTCTGTTCTATCTATTTTTCCATCCTGATTTGCATCAGCATCTGAAAATGTCTGTCATCATTCACATAACTTGCTGTAAGTCTTAATTCCAGTATTAGGCCACAGGAACAATTTATGACTAAAGTAACCATTTGATTTCTGATGAAATGTTTAAAAGAACCTTATCCAGGATTGTCTCAATGATCTCATCAGATAGCCTCATTTCTGATTCTCCTAGGAGAGCAATTAACATCTGCTTAACCTGCACCAGTAGGATTACACAAGTTTTAGCTAGCCAAGAAAGGACAAAAAGCTTTCCTAAGATCAGCAGTAAATGATCGTGAATCGTTTTCCCTTAGTTCATCAGTAAATAATCGTCTATGCCACTGACCAATCAACCAAACATCAACAATGAACTTCTTTACAGCTATTTTACTAATTTTCGTGTAGAAACTATATGTTCGGAAAATATAAGCAGAAGGGTCCAGAAAATCACCTCCTTTCGTTCAATAAACCCTGTGCCATCCATATCGTATAGCTTGAACGAGACTGTCAGGTAGTTCAAACTTTTTAGAAAGATGAGATAAAAATCATAATGAAATGAAATGAAAAAGATAAAAACCTACAATCGACTTTTTCTTCCATTGGGATATTTGGATGAAACACATTTAGAGCTCGGACAAAGTCACCAAAATCAATGACACCCCTTTTCTTGACATCGAAAAGGTCAAATATCTGCAAGGCCAGTTTCATGTCAATTTAACTGATGGCAATAGTGCATAAAGCAAAATACAATAGTGATGAAATTCAAATGAGTATAGTTGCCAAGCAGATGCATACCCGATTGGCGAAAAGATTTTCTTTCCTCTGATTCTTAAATAGTGCTAGCTGGAATTCTTCCTACGCAATATAAAATGACAGCGAAGATTAATCACTCTTAGGTTGTTATGTCCAAAAAAAATTTAGTTCTCAATGGCATAAAGTGATATTCTGCATGACTTAGCATGACAGTTAAAAAACTTTACATAACATGGTGTTTGAAATAAATATAGAACCAAAATACACTTCCTCTAGTTATGCAGTTCAAATTTAGCTTATCCAAAATATGAATGGCACATGATACAATAGCTTATTTTTTAACAGGTATTTCGTCGTCGTACGCCCATAACCTTAGACGGCACCTCACTCAATATTGATATATTACTTATGAGTATTTCAAAGAGGTATTTTCTTGTTGTGCACCTGTAAACTGAAAAGGCACCTCACTCCAATCAAGACAGATAACTTATGAGTATGTTTCGATTATTGCATCTTTGATTGAAAAAATGTAGAATTGTGAGATAATTTGATATATAAAGTAGAGCACTTGATAAATCATTGGGTTGTATTGTAAAGAAGGAACACTTGGCAAGGAACAACCATGAGCAGAACGAAAACAAACATTTGAACGTAAATCTTGGTGCCTACAAGCTAAAACTAGAAAAAGTACATAAAAATGGAATTGCAGCATAATTTCAGAAGCTGAAGAGATTAAAAATACAAGTTGTAGGAACCAGTTTCACTTTCCAGTCTTACAATCAGCAAGGAGAGATAACGATGACATGGCTACTGAGCATATTTGACGTTCATACCCAAAGCTGGCAATATGATAAGGAATACAGAGGCGATCAATAGAATATACCTTGTTGATCAGGCCATCATCAATCACCGAACCACTTATGCTCTTGAACAGCTCGAATAGAGCCTCAACCTCACTAACGCTGACTACAGAAGCAAAACAAAAGCACGTACTTAGCTAGATCTAGTGAGGGAAATTTAGAAATTACAGAAAACGCAAGAATCATGCAGCTTGCATCCAGTGCTCCTACACAGATATCTATCCTAGTACACTACACCATATCTAGACGAAACATGTGGCATCTCCAATCCCATTCCAACAACGGCAATCATTGAAAACTAAATAAGAAAAAAAAAAGAACTCACGCGAGTAGCTCGTATGCGTATGGCAAGGAATGGGATTGGCGAACTCACAGGCGGTCTGGGAGGCGAGGTGCACGGGGTCCTCGTAGCCAGGGTGTTGCCGCTTCGCCGTGGAATGGAAGCACCCCATCGCCGCGGCGGGGCGTTTCCTAGAGCCGACCCAACCACTCAAACCAATCAATCTGCTAGCCCAGCCGCCCGCGCTTCCGCCTAGAAATGGCCGCCCCGCTCGCAGCTGTCTTCGCCGCGGAGCCGCGGCCCCGGAGGAGGCGAGGGAGTGAGGAGCACGAGGGCAGCGGCGGCAAGTGGATCTGGGCCGTCGAGGCGGGGTCGGATGACGGAGACCGGGGGTTTCGGCTGCAGCCTGGGTTCTTCTGGCGAGGCGAGGCGAGGCCGCCGTCCGGGCGGGCGAGCGGGGGAAAAGGAGGCGATGCGACGAGACGCGGTGGCGATTGGTTGGACGAAGCGGGGTGCGGAACGGACCTGAAGCCGGGGGTCGCAGACTGGTCGCGCTCGCGCCCACCACGCGTCGGAGCGGGGCCGAACCGACCCAGACGAGGCGGGGAGCTGAGCTCCTGGCCCCGCTGCGCTACCCGGAGGCTGGGGCTGCCGCCCTTCCCCCGTTCGGCCTTGGGGTCGGGTCAGCCTCTGCCACGCGGGCGCATGTGCGCGTCCCCTTAGACGCTTCTTCTACTGGAAAAGGGCCAAAACGTGCAGCGAAAAAGGAGCCGAGACGAAGCCGCCCGACGGCAGAAGGATTCGGACGTGACAACGCACCGTGCGGCTATTCCCAGCCTCGCGCGTCGCTCGCCATACCCAGAATTATGGCTGAAAACGATAGGAGACGTATAAAACATAATGATATGTTTGTTCAGTTGGTTAGGTAAGTATGGACGTGAGTTTAAAGCACAAACACAGTTCAAATTTTCTTTTATGCACAATTTTAGTTTTTTACGTCGCTTAAAGTTATTTTTGGTTCAATTTTCTAAACCAGATTCTACCAAAGATCCAATATCTTAACCAAACGAGTACAACAATAAAATATATTTCTAAAAATCTACATATGTCTCTAATTCAATTTAGAAACAACTTGTACCCAGATTTTCTATATTGTTGCCATCCATGTTACCAAACTATCATGTTTTTACAGAATTTATAGTTAATAGTTGTTTCAACCATACATATTTTAGCTTTTTTATAACTATCGACCGTGGAATGTATCATCAGTTATATAATCGATAGTCTGTTAAGGGTGTGTTTGTTTGACTTTTCTGAACCAAATTTACTACAAAAAATCTAGAATCTCAACCGAACAAGTACAACAAAACAATATATTCCTAAAAATCTATATATTCTTCTAGTTCAATTCAGAATCACCTTCTACACAGATTTCATGGATTGTTGTCATCCATGTTACCAAACTATCATGCTCTTACAGAATCTATAGTTGATAGTTGTTTCAACCATATATATTTTAGCTTTTCCACAGTTGTCAGCTCACAACAACTTTCTCACAACTCAACTAGAATTAGATTTTCAAGAATCTACAACTGAACCAAATAAACCCTAAGTATCACAAACAGATTGAGTATCATGAACAGGTTGCCTAACATAAACCTCTTCTTCGATATATCTGTTTAGAAAAACACTTTAAACATCTATTTGAAGAAGTGCAAAACCCTTTGAAGCGGAAAAGGCTAAAAAGATTCTAATGACTTCTAAACGATCAACAGGAGCAAATGGTTTCTCATAATCTATGTCATCTTTTTTGCTAAAAAGTTTGGGCTACCAACTTAGCTTTGTTATGAACTACCATCCCATCCTCACCTTGCCTATTTTTTTAAAAAACCATTTGGTACCCCATGGGATGGTAGTTTTGTGAGGTGGTATCAAAAACCAAACATGGTTTCTTTCAAAATTTCTAAGCTTCTCATGCATGTCAATAACCCAATTAGAATTAGATAAAGCATATACAACATCCCGAGGCTCAAAAGAAGCAAAAATGTAGAATGAGCAAAGTGGGAGATATGCTGTAACCTAGATCGAGTGACTCGCTCGTAAAGCTCACCAATCATCTATTGAGGTGGATGAGGGCATTGAATGTGTCTTGGTGCCTCTCTCGAGGAAGTCACCCCCTTTAATAGCAGCTTAATTATCTCCAGGCTTTGGCTCAATTAGACTAAGTGGTGGAAGAAGTGACATTCGATCATAAAAGTCGCCTAGAGGGGGTGAATAGGTGAAACCTAAAATTATATCACTTCAAAACAAACCTTAATCCCAATTAATGGTTACAACAAGAGATAGGATAATTGAGTGAAAAGGAAATTCTTCTTGCTTAGTTGCTCTCTAGAATGTGAGGTAATTCTATACATTATAGCAAGGAGCAAATCCATGGCTAAAAATGCTTCGCCATGGTATGAGCTCTAGAACCTAGCCCCAACCATCGACAACCAAAGCTCGCGACCCCACCAAGGATGGTGTCGTCCCTCATCATGTGCCACCCCTCTATGGTGTGGCACCACCCACTGTAGTTCTACGCCTCGTGATGCGTGGTGCTGGTGGGGTCGTGTTGCAACCGCTATAGAGGAGAGAGGTGCTGCTATTAGCGGCAGCGTGGCGCAGTCGCATGCGTGGAAGGGGTAGGTGAAAGAGAAATGGGCTTAATCATTTCCTATAATCGATTTTGGTGTTTGACGTCCATCACAAACCATGTGGACTAACTAGTTTGTCTAGTCATCATTTATCTCAGGTGCATAAAGTTCAACATAAACCAAGAAAGAAGTTAAGTTGGGGGATCAACAAAGTTTGGAGCAAAGACTAGGAATGGTGCTGCCAGTGGCACACCGGATAGTGTCCGGTGCCCAAGCGAACTGACCACTCTCGGGTTTTTCCATGGGATGCTCCGCTATAATTCACCGGACTGTCCGGTGTGCACCGGACAGTGTCCAGTGAGCCAACGGAGCAACGGTAACCCACACCAATGGTCGACTACAAAAGTGAACAGTGCACAGTCAGAAGTCAGAGCAGGAAGTCAGAACGCACCGGACTGTCCGGTGCAACTACAAGACACAAAACTTCAATGGTCAACCGCTCCAAACCCCAACGGCGTGCTGACGTGGCACGCACCGGACAGTGAACAGTGCCTTGTCCGGTGCACCACCGGACTGTCCAGTGCGCCATCGACAACAATGGCTAGAATAGTGGTTGGGGCTATAAATACCCCCAACCACCTTCATTCAAGCTATCCAAGTTTTCTGAACTCAACATTCAATACAAGAGCAAAAGGCTACACTCCAAGACACAATCAATAGATCAAATCCTCTCCAAGCCTCCAAATCAACTCAATTGCTTAGTGACTTGAGAGAGGGTGTTTTATGTTCTGTTGCTCTTGTTGCTTGGATTGCTTTCTCCTTCTCTTTCTAATTCATCTAAGTGCTTTGTAAAGCTAAGCAAGAGACACCTAAGTGTGTGGTGATCCTTGCAGGGTTTTAGTGACCCAAGTGATTAAGGAGAAGCCTCGACTGGTCTAAGTGACTGATTGAGAGAGGGAAAGGGTTGGAATAGACTCAGCCTTTGTGGCCTCCTCAATAGGGACTAGGTTCTTTGGAACCGAACCTCGGTAAACAAATCACTGTGTTCACTTGTTGATCTTCATTTGATTTGTTTCCCCTCTTTCCTCTCTCTAAGAGTTCCCTTGCTCATATTGTTTTGAGTTTGCTCCCGAAGGTTATCTGCATTGATTGAGCAACTCGTGGCAAGGAGAACTATCTTCCATACTCTGATTTAATTCTAACGCTAACCCTGACCTTAGTGTGTGTTTAAAGTTTGTAAATTTCAAGTTTCGCCTATTCACCCCCTCTAGGCGACTTTCAATTGATATTAGAGCCAGTGCTTTATTAAGAGTCTAACAAACTCGAAGTGATGTCTGGCAATCACGCCAAGAGGGAGATTGTCAACGGCGACAAGGCCATAGGCTCGGGAAGGACTCTGTCAAGGGAGTCTGGCGACAAATACAAGGAGGATTCCTTGAAAGGGAAATAGGCTTACACCTTTTCCTAAATAGATTTTGGTGGTTGAATTGCCCAACACAAATAATTGGACTAACTAGTTTGCTCTAGTCTATAAGTTTTACAGGTGCCAAAGGTTCACAATAGACCAATAAAAAGACCAAGAAAGGGTTCAAACAAAGAGAGCTTAAGAAATCCTAAAGGCACCCTGGTCTGGCGCACCGGACTGTCCGGTGCACCAGGGAACTCGACGCTGAACTCCTCACCTTCGGGAAAATCAGAGGGCGCTCCGCTATAATTCACCGGACCGTCCGGTGAGGCATCGGACAGTGTCCGGTGTGCCAGCGGAGCAACGACTACTTCAAGCGCAACAGTCGACTGCAATGCATTTAATGCGCGCCTGCGCGCGCAGAGGTCAGAGCACGCGTAGTTGGCGCACCGGACAGTCTATAGGACCTGTCCGGTGCACCACCGAACAGCCCAGAGGCCCCACAAGTCAGAGCTCCAACGGTCGAACCCCAACGGCTGGCTGACGTGGCTGGCGCACCGGACTGTCCGGTGCGCCATGCGACAGCAGACTTCCAATGGCCACATTTTGGTGGTTGGGGCTATAAATACCCCAACCACCCCACATTCAATGGCATCCAAGTTTCCAACATTCTACACATTACAAGAGCTATAGCATTCAATACAAGACACACCAAAGAGATCAAACCCTCTCCCAAGTCTCTAGTTCAATTCCAATTAATAGTGACTAGTAAGAGAGTGACTTGTGTTCATTTGAGCTCTTGCGCTTGGATTGCTTCTTTTCTTTCTCATTCTTTCTTGAGATTCACTCACTTGTAACCGAGGCAAGAGACACCAATTGTGTGGTGGTCCTTGCGGGGACTTTGTGTCCCGTGTGATTGAGAAGAGAAGCTCACTCGGTCTAAGTGACCGGTTGAGAGAGGGAAAGGGTTGAAAGAGACCCGGTCTTTGTGACCACCTCAACGGGGAGTAGGTTTGAAAGAACCGAACCTCGGTAAAACAAATCCTTGTGTCTCACTCTTCATTTGCTTGCGATTTGTTTTCTACCCTCTCTCTCGGACTCGTTTATATTTCTAACGCTAACCCGGCTTGTAGTTGTGATTAACTTTGTAAATTTCAGTTTCGCCCTATTCACCCCCCTCTAGGCGACTTTCAATTGGTATCGGAGCCCGGTGCTTCATTAGAGCCTAACCGCTCGAAGTGATGTCGGGAGATCACGCCAAGAAGGAGATGGGGACCGGCGAGAAGCCCATTACAAGCCACGGGAAGGCTCCATCGGGAGAGTCCCGCAACAAAGGGAAGGGGAAGAAGAAGGAATCCCCTTCACACAAGTCGCATCGGAGTGGCGATAAGAAAAAGAAGATGAGGAAGGTGGTCTACTACGAGACCGACTCTTCATCACCATCGACCTCCGGCTCCGACGCGCCGTCCGTAACCTCTAAGCGCCAAGAGCGCAAGAAGTATAGTAAGATCCCCCTACGCTACCCTCGCATTCCTAGACATACTCCATTACTTTCCGTTCCATTAGGCAAGCCGCCAACCTTTGACGGTGAAGATTATGCTAGGTGGAGTGATTTGATGAAATATCACCTAACCTCACTCCACAAAAGTATATGGGATGTTGTTGAGTTTGGAGTACAGGTACCTTCCGTAGGGGATAAGGATTACGATGAGGACGAGGTGGCCCAAATCGAGCACTTCAACTCTCAAGCCACCACTATACTCCTCCAATCTCTAAGCCGTGAGGAGTATAACAAGGTGCAAGGATTAAAGAACGCCAAAGAGGTTTGGGACGTGCTCAAAACCGCACACGAAGGAGATGAGGTGACCAAGATCACCAAGCGGGAAACGATCGAGGGGGAGCTCGGTCGCTTCATGCTTCACCAAGGGGAGGATCCGCAAGCTATGTACAACCGCTTGAAGACCTTGGTGAACCAAGTGCGCAACCTCGGGAGCACAAAATGGGATGACCATGAGATGGTCAAGGTTATTCTTAGATCCCTCGTTTTTCTTAACCCTATGCAAGTTCAATTAATTCGAGGTGATCCTAGATACAAGCTAATGTCTCCCGAGGAGGTTATAGGAAAATTTGTGAGCTTTGAGCTAATGATTAAAGGCTCAAAGAAGATCATCGAGCAAGGCACCTCCTCCACGCCCAAGGCACAACCCGTCGCATTCAAGGCAACGGAGGAGAAGAAGGAAGAGTCTACACCAAGTAGGCTCCCCATCGACGCCTCAAAGCTCGACAATGAGGAGATGGCTTTAATCATCAAAAGCTTTCGACAAATCCTCAAGCAAAGGAGGGGGAAGGACTACAAACCCCGCTCCAAGAAGGTTTGCTACAAGTGTGGTAAGCCCGGTCACTTTATTGCCAAATGTCCTATTTCTAGTGACAGTGACAGGGGCGACGACAAGAAGGGGAGAAGAAAGGAAAAGAAGAGGTACCACAAGAAGAAGGGCGGCGATGCCCATGTGTGCCGCGAGTGGGACTCCGACGAGAGCTCCACCGACTCCTCCTCCGACGAGGACACCGCCAACATCGCCGTTGTCGGGGACCATAATTAGGGGTACCCTCAAGGCTCCTAATTCTCAGCTGGTAACCCCCATCAGCATGAAGCTGCAAAGGCCTGATGGGTGCGATTAAGTCAGGGATCAGTCCATTCGAGGGACACGATCACGCCTCACCCGAGCCTAGCCTCGAACAAGGGCAGCCGACCCCGGAGGATTTCCGTCTCGCCCGAGGCCCCCCTTTTTTAGCGGCGAACATATTCCCGGCTCGCCCGAGGCCCTGCCTTCGCTAAGAAGCAACCCTGACCAAATCGCCGCACCGACCGACCAAGCCGCAGGAGCATTTAATGCAAAGGTGGCCTGACACCCTTATCCTGGCACGCACCCCCCGCCGGCAGAGCCGAAGTGACCGCCGTCACTTCGCCGCTCCGCTGACCGGCCTGACGAAAGGACAGCGCCGCCTACGCCACACCGACTACAGTGCCACTGGACAGAGTAAGACTGACAAGCGGTCAGGCCCTGCCGGAGGCACCATAGGAAGCTCCGCTTCGCCCGACCCAGGGCTCGGACTCGGGCTAAGTCCCGGAAGACGGCGAACTCCGCTCCGCCCGACCCAGGGCTCGGACTCGGGCTAAGTCCCGGAAGACGGCGAACTCCGCCCGACCCAGGGCTCGGACTCGGGCTAAGTCCCGGAAGACGGCGAACTCCGCCCGACCCAGGGCTCGGACTCGGGCTAAGTCCCGGAAGACGGCGAACTCCGCCCGACCCAGGGCTCGGACTCGGGCTAAGTCCCGGAAGACGGCGAACTCCGCTCCGCCCGACCCAGGGCTCGGACTCGGGCTAAGTCCCCGAAGACGACGATCTCCGCCTTGCCCGACCCAGGGCTCGGACTCGGGCTAAGTCCCAGAAGACGATGATCTCCACCTCGCCCGACCCAGGGCTTGGACTTGGGCTCGGCCCCAGAAGACGACGATCTCCGCCTCGCCCGACCCGGGGGCTCGGACTCAACCTCGGCTTCGGAGGAGCTTCCACATCGCCCAACCTAGGGCGTAGACCAGCCACGTCGACAGGAGGCGCCATCATCACCCTACCCCGAGCTGACTCGGGCCGCAGGGAACAAGACCGGCGTCCCATCTGGCTCGCGCCGCCAGATAGGCAATGATGGCGCCCTGCATGCTCTGTGACGACGGCGGCTCTCCGCCCCCTTACGGAAGCAAGAGGACGTCAGCAAGGGCTCAACCGCTCCGACAGCTGTCCCTCCGCCAAGCTCCATCGCTCCTTCGACGGCCACGACATCACACCAGCTGGGTGCCAAGATCTCTCCGGCTGCCACAACGGCATGTACCTAGGGCGCTAGCTCACCTCCGCTAGACACGTAGCACCCTGCTACACCCCCCATTGTACACCTGGATCCTCTCCTTACGTCTATAAAAGGGAGGACCAGGGCCCTCTTAGAGAGGGTTGGCCGCGCGGGGACGAGGACGAGAACAGGCGCTCGCCTGGAGCCGCTCGCTCCCTCTCCCGCGTGGACGCTTGTAACCCCCTACTGCAAGCGCACCCGACCTGGGCGCGAGACGAACACGAAGGCCGCGGGATTCCCACCTCTCTCACGCTGGTCTCCGGCCGCCTCGCTCTCCCCCCTTCGCGCTCGCCCTCGCGCTCGACCCATCTGGGCTGGGGCACGCGACGACATTCACTCGTCGGCCCAGGGACCCCCCGGTCTCGGAACGCCGACAGTTGGCGCGCCAGGTAGGGGCCTGCTGCGTGTTGACGAACAAGCTTCCCGTCAAGCTCCAGATGGGCAGTCTCCAGCAACCTCTCCAACCCGGGACGGTGCTCCGTTTCGGGAGTCTTGAGTTCATGTCCCTCGACGGCAGCTACGACATGATACTCCTTCCACCGCCGTGCGACAACAATAGTGGCGGCCGACAACCCGCCTGCCGGCGGCGGAATCGGCGACGTCTTCCCCGCATGGTGGAAGAGCAACCTTCGAGCTCACCCCGTCCTCTCCCCCGTCGACGGAGGAGGAGGAGGGGCAACCAAGGCCAAGCAGGAGACAGCGCCTCGTCGGCTGTCGAGCGAGTCGACGGTCCCGGCACCCCAACGGGGGGCGCACCAGGCGTCGACCTCGCGTTTGAGACGAAGGCGAGCGCCATCTCCCCGCGACACGCCAATCCCGAGCAAGCGGACGACGCCAGCACGCTCGCGAAAAGCTTGCTGGATGTCACCCTTGTACCTGAGACGACGGCGTAGTCAGTCCCCGACGCGACCTTATCGCCGCCCGTCGACCAAAAGGTACCGATCGATTCCCATCCCGCGTCTTTTGGGTTCAGCCTCAACCCGTCTAGCGACTTCGCTTTGGCGGGCGCTCTCGTAGAGGCAAATCCAGACCCTCTGGGGTTTCGTGTGCGGTCACCTTGGGACCGGCTGACGGACGTCTCGACCTACGGGCCCTCTGGGTTTGAGGAAGACGGCGAACCCAGCATCTGTTGGGATTTCTCTGGACTTGGTAACCCCAGTGCCATGCGAGACTTCATGACCGCATGCGACTACTGCCTTTCTGACTGTTCCGATGGTGGCCGAAGCCTCGGCGACGAGGATCGCGGCCCAAGTCGCGAATGCTTCCACGTCGATCTAGGGGGTCCCCCCGAAGGCAGCCATCTTGGCATGCCGGAGGACGGTGACCTCCCTAGGCCGGTGTCTCGCGTTGACATCCCACGGGAGCTAGCTGTGGTCCCCGTTCAGGCGGGGGGTCATGACCCACAGCTCGAGCAAATCCGCGGGGTGTAGGCCAGGCTCGACGAGGGAGCAGGAGCACTGGAGCCGATCCGTCGGGACGTCGGGCAGGCATGGGCGGGCCAACCTCCGGCCGGAGAAATACGTCATCTACCCCAGGGCTTCCAGCACCGCATCGCCGACGACGTCAGGCTCAGGCCACCACCCGCGTCCAGTGGGGTCGGCCAGAACCTGGCGGCAGCAGCAATGCTTCTTCGCGCGATGCCAGAGCCATCAACCACCGAGGGGCGGCGAATCCAGGGAGAACTCAAGAATCTCCTGGAAGGCGCCGCGGTCCGACGGGCCGAGAGCTCTGCCTCCCGAAGGCAGGGGTACCCCTCGGAACCTCATGCCGCGACTTCCCGATTCATGCGGGAAGCCTCGGTCTACACCGGGCGCACGCGCAACACCGCGCCTGCGGCCCCGGGTCGCCTCGGCAATGAGCACCACCACCGCGACCGACGGGCCCACCTCGACGAGAGGGTGCGCCGAGGCTACCACCCCAGGCGTGGGGGACGCTACGACAGCGGGGAGGATCGAAGTCCCTCGCCCGAACCACCCGGTCCGCAAGCCTTCAGCCGAGCCATCCGACGGGCGCCGTTCCCGACCCGGTTCCGACCCCCGGCTACTATCACGAAGTATTCGGGGGAGACGAGACCGGAACTGTGGCTCGCGGACTACCGTCTGGCCTACCAGCTAGGTGGAACGGATGATGACAACCTCATCATCCGCAACCTCCCCCTGTTCCTCTCCGACTCCGCTCACGCCTGGTTGGAGCACCTGCCTCCGGGGCAGATCTCCAACTGGGACGACCTAGTCCAAGCTTTCGCCGGCAATTTCCAGGGCACGTATGTGCGCCCCGGGAATTCCTGGGACCTCCGAAGCTGCCGACAGCAGCCGAGAGAGTCTCTCCGAGACTACATCCGGCGATTCTCGAAGCAGCGCACCGAGCTATCCAACATCACCGACTCGGAAGTCATCGGCGCGTTCCTCGCTGGCACCACCTGCCGCGACCTGGTGAGCAAGCTGGGCCGCAAGACCCCAACCAGGGCGAGCGAGCTGATGGACATCGCCACCAAGTTCGCCTCCGGCCAGGAGACGGTCGAGGCTATCTTCCTAAAGGACAAGCAGCCCCAGGGCTGCCCATCGGAAGGTACTCCCGTGGCGTCAACTCAGCGCGGCGCCAAGAAGAAGGGCAAGAAGAAGTCGCAAGCGAAACGCGACGCCGCCGACACGGACCTTGTCGCCACCGCCGAGTACAAGAACCCTCGGAAGCCCCCCGGAGGTGCCAACCTCTTCGACAAGATGCTCAAGGAGCCGTGCCCCTATCACCAGGGACCGGTCAAGCACACCCTTGAGGAGTGCGTCATGCTTCGGCGCCACTTCCACAGGGCCGGGCCACCCGCGGAGGGTGGCAAGGCCCGCGACGATGACAAGAAGGAAGATCACCAAGCAGGAGAGTTCCCCGAGGTCCGCGACTGCTTCATGATCTATGGTGGGCAAGCGGCGAACGCCTCGGCTCGGCACCGCAAGCAAGAGCGCTGGGAGGTCTGCTCGGTCAAGGTGGCGGCGCCAGTCTATCTAGACTGGTCCGACAAGCCCATCACCTTCGACTGAGACGATCACCCCGACCATGTGTCGAGCCCGGGGAAATACCCGCTCGTCGTCGACCCCGTCATCGACGACGTCAGGCTCACCAAGGTCCTCATGGACGGAGGCAACAGCCTCAACATCATCTACGCCAAGACCCTCGGGCTCCTGCGTGTTGATTTGTCCTCTGTCCGGGCAGGCGCTGCGCCCTTCCATGGGATCATCCCCGGGAAGCGCGTCCAACCCCTCGGACAGCTCGACCTTCCCGTCTGCTTCGGAACACCCTCCAACTTCCGAAGGGAGACCCTGACGTTCGAGGTGGTCGGGTTCCGAGGGACCTACCACGCGGTACTGGGGAGGCCATGCTACGCGAAGTTCATGGCCGTCCCCAACTACACCTACCTGAAGCTCAAGATGTCGGGCCCCAACGGGGTCATCACCGTCGGCCCTACGTACAAACACGCGTTCGAATGCGACGTGGAGTGCGTGGAGTACGCCGAGGCCCTCGCCGAGTCCGAGGCCCTCCTCGCCGACCTAGAGAGCCTCTCTAAGGAGGCGCCAGACGTGAAGCGTCACGCCGGCAACTTCGAGCCAGCGGAGACGGTTAAGTCCGTCCCCCTCGACCCCAACGGCGACACCTCCAAGCAGATCCGGATCGGCTCCGGGTTCGATCCCAAATAGGAAGCAGTGCTCGTCGACTTTCTCCGCGCGAACGCCGACGTCTTCGCGTGGAGTCCCTCGGACATGCCCGGCGTACCGAGGGATGTTGCCGAGCACTCGCTGGACATCCGAGCCGGAGCCCGACCCGTCAAGCAGCCGCTGCGCCGATTCGACGAGGAGAAGCGTAGAGCTATAGGCGAGGAGATTCACAAGCTAATGGCGGCAGGGTTCATCAAAGAGGTATTCCATCCCGAATGGCTTGCCAACCCTGTGCTTGTGAGAAAGAAAGGGGGGAAATGGCGGATGTGTGTAGACTACATTGGTCTCAATAAAGCATGTCCGAAGGTTCCCTACCCTCTGCCTCGCATCGACCAGATCGTGGATTCCACTGCTGGGTGCGAAACCCTGTCTTTCCTCGATGCCTACTCGGGGTATCATCAAATCAAGATGAAAGAGTCCGACCAGCTCGCGACTTCTTTCATCACACCCTTCGGCATGTACTGCTATGTCACCATGCCGTTCGGTTTGAGGAATGCGGGCGCGACGTACCAGCGGTGCATGAACCATGTGTTCGGCGAACACATTGGCCGCACGGTCGAGGCCTACGTCGATGACGTCATAGTCAAGACGAGGAAAGCCTTCGACCTCCTTTCCGACCTTGAAACGACATTCCGATGTCTCAAGGCAAAAGGCGTCAAGCTCAATCCCGAAAAGTGTGTCTTTGGGGTGCCCCGAGGCATGCTCTTGGGGTTCATCGTCTCCGAGCGGGGCATCGAAGCCAACCCGGAAAAAATCGCAGCCATTACCAGCATGGGGCCCATCAAGGACTTGAAAGGCGTACAGAGGGTCATGGGATGCCTCGCGGCTCTGAGCCGTTTCATCTCACGCCTCGGCGAAAGAGGTCTACCTCTGTACCGCCTCTTAAGGAAGGCCGAGTGCTTCACTTGGACCCCTGAGGCCGAGGAAGCCCTCGGGAACCTGAAGGTGCTCCTCACAAAGGCGCCTATCTTGGTGCCCCCAGCTGCCAGAGAAGCCCTCCTGGTCTACGTCGCCGCGACCACCCAGGTGGTTAGCGCCGCGATTGTGGTCGAGAGGCAAGAAGAGGGGCATGCACTGCCCGTTCAGAGGCCAGTCTACTTCGTCAGCAAGGTATTGTCCGAAACCAAGATCCGCTACCCACAAGTCCAGAAGCTGCTGTACGCGGTGATCCTAACGTGACGGAAGCTACGACACTAGTTCGAGTCTCATCCGGTAACTGTGGTGTCATCCTTCCCCCTGGGGGAGATCATCCAGTGCCGAGAGGCCTCGGGTAGGATTGCAAAGTGGGCGGTGGAGATCATGGGCGAGACAATCTCGTTCGCTCCTCGGAAAGCCATTAAGTCCCAGGTCTTGGCGGACTTCGTGGCTGAATGGGTCGACACCCAGCTACCGACGGCTCCGATCCAACCGGAGCTCTAGACCATGTTCTTCGACGGGTCGCTGATGAAGACAGGAGCCGGCGCAGGCCTACTCTTCATCTCACCCCTCGGAAAGCATCTACGCTACGTGCTACGCCTCCACTTCCCGGCGTCCAACAATGTGGCCGAATATGAGGCCCTGGTCAACGGGTTGCGGATCGCCATCGAGCTAGGGGTCCGACGCCTCGATGCTCGTGGTGACTCGCGGCTCGTCATCGACCAAGTCATGAAGAACTCCCATTGCCGCGACCCGAAGATGGAGGCCTACTGCGATGAGGTTCGGCGCCTGGAAGACAAGTTCTACGGGCTCGAGCTCAACCACATCGCTCGGCGCTATAACGAGACTGCGGACGAGCTGGCTAAAATAGCCTCGGGGCGAACAACGGTTCCCCCAGACATCTTCTCCCGAGACCTGCATCAACCTTCCGTCAAGATCGACGACACGTCCGAGCCCGAGGTACCCTTGGCCCAGTCCGAGGCGCCCACGGCTCAACCCGAGGCGCCCTCGGCTCAGTCCGAGGCACCCTCAGCTCGACCCGAGGCGCCCTCGGTTCAGTCCGAGGTACCCTCGGCCCCCGAGGGTGAGGCACTGCGCGTCGAGGAGGAGCAAAGCGGGGTCACGCCTAATCAAAACTGGCAGACCCCGTACCTGCAATATCTCCACCGAGGAGAGCTGCCCCTCGACCGAGCCGAGGCTCGGCGGGTGGCGCGGCGCGCCAAGTTGTTCGTCTTGCTGGGAGATGAGAAGGAGCTCTACCACCGCAGCCCCTCAGGCATCCTCCAGCGATGCATCTCCATCGCCGAAGGTCAGGAACTCCTGCGAGAGATACACTCGGGGGCTTGCGGCCATCACGCAGCGCCTCAAGCCCTTGTCCGGAACGCTTTCCGGCAAGGCTTCTACTGGCCGACGGCGGTGGCCGACGCTACCAGAATCGTCCGCACCTGCGAAGGGTGCCAATTCTACGCGAGGCAGACCCATCTGCCCGCTCAGGCTCTACAGACGATACCCATCATCTGGCCTTTTGCGGTGTGGGGTCTGGACCTCGTCGGCCCCTTGCAGAAGGCACCCGGGGGCTACACGCACCTGCTGGTCGCCATCGACAAATTCTCCAAGTGGATCGAGGTCCGACCCCTGAACAGCATCAGGTCCGAGCAGGCGGTGGCGTTCTTCACCAACATCATCCATCGCTTCGAGGTCCCGAACTCCATCATTACCGACAACGGCACCCAGTTCACCGGCAGAAAGTTCCTGGACTTCTGCGAGGATCACCACATCCGGGTGGACTGGGCCGCCGTGGCTCATCCCATGACGAATGGGCAGGTGGAGCGTGCCAACGGCATGATTCTACAAGGGCTCAAGCCTCGGATCTACAACGACCTCAACAAGTTCGGCAAGCGATGGATGAAGGAACTCCCCTCGGTGGTCTGGAGTCTGAGGACAACGCCGAGCCGAGCCACGGGCTTCACGCTGTTCTTTCTAGTCTATGGGGCCGAAGCCATCTTGCCCACGGACTTAGAATATGGCTCCCCGAGGACGAGGGCCTACACCGACCAAAGCAACCAAGTCAGCCGAGAAAACTCGCTGGACCAGCTGGAGGAGGCTCGGGACCAGGCCTTGCTACACTCGGCGCGGTACCAGCAGTCCCTGCGACGCTACCACGCCCGAGGGGTCTGGTCCCGAGACCTCCAGGTGGGCGACCTGGTGCTTCGGCTGCGACAAGATGCCCGAGGGCGGCACAAGCTCGCACCTCCCTGGGAGGGGCCATTCGTCATCGCCAAGGTTCTGAAGCCCGGAACATACAAGCTGGCCAACAGCCAAGGCGAGGTCTACGACAACGCCTGGAACATCCAACAGCTACGTCGCTTCTACCCTTAAGATGTTTTCAAGTTGATCATATACCTCGCACCCACGCAAAGTTTAGTCATCAAGGAAGGGTCGGCCTCGCCTCGGCAAAGCCCGACCCTCCCTCGGGGGCTAAAAGGGGGGAACCCCCTCTGCGTCGAAATTTTCCTCGAAAAAAGATCTTTTCTGCCAGAATGTCTTTCGCGCTTTTTGGCTACTTCGAAAGTGGATCCTGAAAACGACGGAGTACACGTAAGCAGCCAAGGCTGACCGAGCCGAGGGACTCCTACGCCTCCGGGATACGGATACCTCACTCATCACCTTCTGCGATAAGTAACTCACGTTCGGATAAGTGATTCTGCGGACCAAACAAGTCTTCACGCTCGAAAGCTCTTCTGCCGAAGCGATCCTCCGAGCCTTCTCGACTGCGTCGGTGACAGAGCCCCATGGACGGGTAAGAGTGTGCGTAAGCGGCAAGGTCGACCGAGCCGAGGGACTCCTATGCCTCCGGGATACGGATACCTCACTCATCACCTTCCGCGAGAAGCAACTCTTGCTCGCACAAACATTTCTGTTACCAACAAAAAAGTCCAGATACTCGAAATAAAAGGAAAAGAGACGCAGCTTTACAACACGGCGAGGGTGTGTTTAGGCCTCGGCGGCCGCAGGAAACACACGCTACAAGACAATCCGATCCTGCAGGCTCGCATCTTGACGGCTGAAGGGAGCAGCAGCACCCTTGGCATCGACGACACCTTCGGCGAGGGCCGACCTAGCCTCGGACGGCGACACGGTCCGAGGATCTCCACTCTGGAGGACGACGTGTAACACCCGGATTTTAGGGGTCCAAAACCCGGGCGTAAACATAATCACCAGGTGTGCTGGGACCAAGTCTCACACATATGATGAATCATGGCACAGGATCGAATGTCACATCTTTATATATAACAGGAGTTCTATACAAAATAAATAATTACATTATAAGGAGACAACGGTCCAGCAACCCAAAGTTGACTGGGAGACGACGGCCTAGACCTCTCACGAACACTTCACAGCATCCTCCATGCGCCTCATCCTGCGGTACCTGTTCTTGACCTGTGGGGTGTGTGAGACAGCAAGAGTGAGCTCACACACGTTCATCGCTCAACAAGTTGTGGGGAATAATGTGCATGAACTTGCCAAAGATGGGAGCTCAGGTGAAGTGTAAGGCTTACCAAAGAAGATGGTTAGAGCTGAGCATTGCTTTTAAAGTTGGTCAAAATTTTATTAGCAGTTACTAAGTATAAGTAAGTACCAGCCCAATTAAATAGTAGAACAAAAGTAACAATATCACCTGCGATGCAATGCATATGACAAATTGAATTTAGTTCCATAATTTAATCATGTGAGTGTCCGAGCTGCTCATGACCGTGAGCACGGCTAGTATACCAGTTTTACACTCTGCAGAGGTTGCGCATCTTTACCCACAAGTCGTGTATCCCATGTCGCCAGGGTTTGCAAGGCCCTTAGACACTACCGAGGTGAATGGCTAGGGATCCACTACGAGGCCTTTACAAAGTTCCACTAGCTTCCGAAAAACCCGCTACAGTTTATAGGAAGTTCCAATGCAGGAATCCCTTGCAGGACCGCCATCGCAGCAAAATCCTCCCGAGGGCCTCCCTACACTGACCACTCCCCTACTGCCCTTGCCCCTTTCGGGTAAGGTAGTCTTCCACTAGCTTTCCTAATTAATCAGCCAAGGGGTCCCATTCCTCCCTTGTGGTAGCACTGTTTTCCCGGGTGGTTCTCCATGTTCCAATTAACATAATGATCTTATCATGAACAGTAAATAACAACTGATAACAAAAGTATAATCATGAATAGTGTATCTCCATACCCAAAACCACATATAGCACTAGCAAGTACTACCCAGAAAGTTCAGTGGTAAACAAGGTATAAAGATAGACAAACTAGGGTAACCTATTGGGTCCCATCAAAATTAACCTATGCAGATCATTATGATTAATTAGAACATGAGTAGGTAAAAAGAAGTGATCAAGGGCACAACTTGCCTGGGCCTTGAGAATCCAGGTACCAGGATGATCTTCAGGTGACTCGTGACCTCACTGCTAGTCGTAGTAATACAAACAAACAGTGTAGGCAAAATTTAACATCACACCAAACAAGTAAACAAAATACATAATAATAATCTACACATTAAAATAAGATTCTAGGAACAGGAATCATTAATTTTGGAGTTATAGATTTTAAGTTATGGATTTTCTAATGTTTTATGTGTTTAATACAAGATTAAGTATTAGATAAATTTAAATGAGCCTTTCATGCCAAAACAGAGGCACAAAATGATGAAGAATATTATTACAAAATTTTAGAAACTGGAATGGTTCAATTTGGAGCTAAAATAAATTTTCTATGAATTATCTAAGTTCTAGCAATTATTTTCATATTAAAAATCTGTTTTCTATTTTATTTATTCAATTTAAACGAGTTCTGGACTGGGCCTCAATTTCGCAAAAGGTCAGGGTTTATTGTGTAAGATTCCCTATGACTCAGCAAACCCTCCCGAGGGGACGGCGGGTTGATTTGTTTAAAACAGGGGGTCTCTTTAGCAAAAAGGCCATCACGAAGGGGTATCAAGGGTTTCTGGCCGCACGATCTGATTTGGACGCTCGAGATTAGGCCTGGATCGCGGCGAACCGGTACGCTGCGCGATCCGCTGGATCCAGATCTGACGCCCCTGGTTTAATGAAGCCCAGAGCGATGACCGCCATCCGATCCCGATCGGACGGACCAGATTCAAAACGCGAAGGGGTAAGCCAGGATCTAATCCAGGCCGTTCCCCTCCGATCCAACGGCTGCAAGGATTCTTCCCCAACCCGACAGGCGACGGTGGCGCCGCCCACCAACCGCGGCGGAGCCATCGCCGGAGCTCAGCGATTCCGGGTTCCGGTGCCCTATTGCGAGGTCTGAAACGCGCTAAGCGATCCTACGGACGCAACGAAGCTGTCGGGGAACTCACCAGAGGTAGGGGCGACGAAGCGGGGGCGGTCTACGTCGGAGGCGGCTCCGCGGCGGAGGATGGACTCCGACGAGCAATTCCGGGCTGGCCGAAACGTAATGCGCCCAGACGAAGTCGGGGACGTGATCTGCGGGACTTGATGAAGCCCCAGTAGCCAAGCCGAGGCCGGAGCGACGGTCTGAGCGCTAGTCTGCGGGCTGCCCGGATTTTTGCGGCCAAGGCAAACGTCGGCGAGGAATTGCAGGTACCCCGGTCACCCACGTGCCCCGCAATCACCACCGGAACGAACCAGGGGCATGGGCGAAGCCCTCTGTTCGCACGCGAGGCCCCAATTTGGCGTCGAGCACCACCGGCGATGGTGAGGTCGTCAATCCGCCCGCTCGGTCACCACGGATTCAGGCTCCCTCCCTCCTCTCAGTTCGATCTAGATGGGTTCTCGGCTTCGAAGCAAGGCAGGGTCGGTGGGAGCATTTTTATACTCCCCGGGTCCGAAGCCACCCGAGGATTCCGGCGAGGTCGCACCGGCCACCCGCGTTACTCGCGGCGATTTCTGTTACGAGCTCGCGGTAGGGAAGGGGTGAAGGAACTGACGACTGGGTCCCACCGGGCGGTGACCGAATGAACGCGCGTGCGCGAGGGATGGTCTGACGTGGGTGGCCCGCCCGTAAGTGACTAGCGCGCGAGGGAGAGGCTGGCCAGTGGGCCCATGGTGTCGGCGCGCGCGCGAGCAGTGAAGACTGGGCCGCGCGGGCTGGATTGTGGAGATGGGCCGAATTCCAGGTAGCCGGCCCAGTTAGGTATAGTATTCCTTTCCTTTTTCTTTTATTTCCTTTTTTCTTTTTTTTTGATTCATTTTCTTTTCATTTGAATCACTAATTTGAATTTGAACCCTGTTATGAACTTCACTTTTGAGTCAAATGTACCAACTCAGATCTGTACAAGAATAATATATATATTATAATTATTTTTATTCACATAGTAATGTCTTCCTTCTCTTCTCTCTTTCACTTCTACATAATATTTCCAAAACCCTAAAGTGCAACTTTGGGTTATCTTCAAATTCTCAATATATTTTATTATTATTTTAAATGCACATACAATTAAAACTCCATCATGAGTGCCAAATATGGTTCTATTTATTATTTTATTCACTTAAGCAAATGCTTTTAAATAGGGAGATGAGTCTTCAAATGTTATGAGAGTTCTAAAGAGAGAGAAAAAGAAAAAAAACTCTAATGCAAGATCTTTGAAAAGTTTTTACTATATTCTCAAAATGAGATTTAGGGTGTTACAAATCCTACCCCCCTTAAAAATAATCTCGTCCTCGAGATTTGTAAGAAAAGGGATGTATATCCATATTGTTCTCGGAACATATGCACAAACAAAGGAATCTCGGCATGAGGCATAATTCTTTAACAAAACATAGGGTCAATAGACCTTATTATTCCTTCCAAAATAATATCATATCATCTACTAACTAAAGTAACATCTAGATCTTACAAATCATCATAATTTATATCTATGTAGCTTGGTGGAGATGGTGGTGGTGGAGGTTGTTGTTGTTGTTGTCTCTCCAACCGTGCTTGCCTTATTTCTTGACGGACCTGACGTATTTCCTCGCGTTGTTGTCTTATCTGGTTTTGCATCTCGGTCACCAGGTCTGTTAATTGTTGTATTACCAGTCTTTGGGCAGCAACCACTTGTTCGGTTTCAATAGGTGGAGGATTTGGAGAATTCATTTCTGTTTGCTGTTGCGTGATAATCTTTCCTTTCCTGGTATTGACCATGAAAGTTAGAAGCATGTGGCAATAGTTTTTGCAAATGACCATATTTAATAAGTAGAATGAATAGGCTAGTAGCTGGTTATAATCTGAAGGTTTCTTTAGTAGGGTTTAATTTTTGTTTTATGTCCAGATTGGGGTAACCGATCATATAAGGTGAATATCCGAGGGTAAGATAGAATCTGTCAAGATAAGAGATATATATGGGTGAGAGAGACTACAAGATGTAGGTTACAAGTTTGTTTTAGGTGGGGGTTGATAGACTATGCAATCCATCATTACTCTATTGGTTGGGTTGTTATGTAACTTGTTATATAGGTCAAGTTGTTGGGTATGGCCGAGTTGATCTAGGTCACCAATTTAGGCTTAAGTGAATTTTGGAGTATAGCCTTATCCTTTGTATCAGCATTAAGTAACTCAATCCAGCTTAGATCATATTGGATTAGATAGAATCCAGATTAGGTTGGTATGACTAGATTAAACTAGTTAAGATTAGCTAGATCTACCAGGGTAGGATAAATATTATTAGGATATGTTAGAATCTTTTAAGATAGGATGGATTATATGATATAGGTAGGCCATTGTTCAAGGATGAGTTGGTATAAGACATTAATTTAGGTTAAGATATATTTGTAGAGACAGTGTCTAACCTATATCACCAACTTAACTAACTTGTTAATAACTCACTTTAGATTGGGTCACATTTAGATTAGATAGAATCTGGATTAGGTTGGATATAACTAGATTAGACTAGATAATATCTAATTACTTTGGATTAGATCTTGGTTGTTACTAGGGTGGGGTAAATATGCTTATTAGGACAAGATGAATCCATAAGGATAAGGTAGAAGCTTTTGAGGTCAGTTAGGTCTATTAGGATAAGGTAAAAATCTTTTCAAGACAAGATGAATCTATTAAGGTAAGAGAGGGTCTTTTAAGATAAGATGGATCTATTAAACTTGCTATATGTTTAATGGGGGATTATCTATGTTGTCTATTTTATAAATATTCTCCCTTATGTCTAGGTGTAAATATAGATGCAATTATGGACATTACTCCACAACCCATCGCACTCAATCAAAGATCCAAATCAAACAAGTGTCATAAGAACAAACATTCAAATACATAGACACTTATAAAAATAGTTTTGTTTTTGTTCCTGAGAGTAGGTCACCTATTCCTAAAGGTCACTTTAGGCACAGGATTTCAAAGTGTGAAATCCACATTTGTCTTTAGAAAGAAAAGGTAAGAATAATCAGAGTAAAGCGGAAATAGATGAGAAAAGATTAAGAAAAGTTTAGATAGGAATCAGAGTAGCAAAGGTAAGTAGACAATGGTTGTCTAGCTCTATCTAGGTTTCGTCCTACAGTCAACATTCCTCTGATACCACTTCTGTAACACCCGGATTTTAGGGGTCCAAAACCCGGGCGTAAACATAATCACCAGGTGTGCTGGGACCAAGTCTCACACATATGATGAATCATGGCACAGGATCGAATGTCACATCTTTATATATAACAGGAGTTCTATACAAAATAAATAATTACATTATAAGGAGACAACGGTCCAGCAACCCAAAGTTGACTGGGAGACGACGGCCTAGACCTCTCACGAACACTTCACAGCATCCTCCATGCGCCTCATCCTGCGGTACCTGTTCTTGACCTGTGGGGTGTGTGAGACAGCAAGAGTGAGCTCACACACGTTCATCGCTCAACAAGTTGTGGGGAATAATGTGCATGAACTTGCCAAAGATGGGAGCTCAGGTGAAGTGTAAGGCTTACCAAAGAAGATGGTTAGAGCTGAGCATTGCTTTTAAAGTTGGTCAAAATTTTATTAGCAGTTACTAAGTATAAGTAAGTACCAGCCCAATTAAATAGTAGAACAAAAGTAACAATATCACCTGCGATGCAATGCATATGACAAATTGAATTTAGTTCCATAATTTAATCATGTGAGTGTCCGAGCTGCTCATGACCGTGAGCACGGCTAGTATACCAGTTTTACACTCTGCAGAGGTTGCGCATCTTTACCCACAAGTCGTGTATCCCATGTCGCCAGGGTTTGCAAGGCCCTTAGACACTACCGAGGTGAATGGCTAGGGATCCACTACGAGGCCTTTACAAAGTTCCACTAGCTTCCGAAAAACCCGCTACAGTTTATAGGAAGTTCCAATGCAGGAATCCCTTGCAGGACCGCCATCGCAGCAAAATCCTCCCGAGGGCCTCCCTACACTGACCACTCCCCTACTGCCCTTGCCCCTTTCGGGTAAGGTAGTCTTCCACTAGCTTTCCTAATTAATCAGCCAAGGGGTCCCATTCCTCCCTTGTGGTAGCACTGTTTTCCCGGGTGGTTCTCCATGTTCCAATTAACATAATGATCTTATCATGAACAGTAAATAACAACTGATAACAAAAGTATAATCATGAATAGTGTATCTCCATACCCAAAACCACATATAGCACTAGCAAGTACTACCCAGAAAGTTCAGTGGTAAACAAGGTATAAAGATAGACAAACTAGGGTAACCTATTGGGTCCCATCAAAATTAACCTATGCAGATCATTATGATTAATTAGAACATGAGTAGGTAAAAAGAAGTGATCAAGGGCACAACTTGCCTGGGCCTTGAGAATCCAGGTACCAGGATGATCTTCAGGTGACTCGTGACCTCACTGCTAGTCGTAGTAATACAAACAAACAGTGTAGGCAAAATTTAACATCACACCAAACAAGTAAACAAAATACATAATAATAATCTACACATTAAAATAAGATTCTAGGAACAGGAATCATTAATTTTGGAGTTATAGATTTTAAGTTATGGATTTTCTAATGTTTTATGTGTTTAATACAAGATTAAGTATTAGATAAATTTAAATGAGCCTTTCATGCCAAAACAGAGGCACAAAATGATGAAGAATATTATTACAAAATTTTAGAAACTGGAATGGTTCAATTTGGAGCTAAAATAAATTTTCTATGAATTATCTAAGTTCTAGCAATTATTTTCATATTAAAAATCTGTTTTCTATTTTATTTATTCAATTTAAACGAGTTCTGGACTGGGCCTCAATTTCGCAAAAGGTCAGGGTTTATTGTGTAAGATTCCCTATGACTCAGCAAACCCTCCCGAGGGGACGGCAGGTTGATTTGTTTAAAACAGGGGGTCTCTTTAGCAAAAAGGCCATCACGAAGGGGTATCAAGGGTTTCTGGCCGCACGATCTGATTTGGACGCTCGAGATTAGGCCTGGATCGCGGCGAACCGGTACGCTGCGCGATCCGCTGGATCCAGATCTGACGCCCCTGGTTTAATGAAGCCCAGAGCGATGACCGCCATCCGATCCCGATCGGACGGACCAGATTCAAAACGCGAAGGGGTAAGCCAGGATCTAATCCAGGCCGTTCCCCTCCGATCCAACGGCTGCAAGGATTCTTCCCCAACCCGACAGGCGACGGTGGCGCCGCCCACCAACCGCGGCGGAGCCATCGCCGGAGCTCAGCGATTCCGGGTTCCGGTGCCCTATTGCGAGGTCTGAAACGCGCTAAGCGATCCTACGGACGCAACGAAGCTGTCGGGGAACTCACCAGAGGTAGGGGCGACGAAGCGGGGGCGGTCTACGTCGGAGGCGGCTCCGCGGCGGAGGATGGACTCCGACGAGCAATTCCGGGCTGGCCGGAACGTAATGCGCCCAGACGAAGTCGGGGACGTGATCTGCGGGACTTGATGAAGCCCCAGTAGCCAAGCCGAGGCCGGAGCGACGGTCTGAGCGCTAGTCTGCGGGCTGCCCGGATTTTTGCGGCCAAGGCAAACGTCGGCGAGGAATTGCAGGTACCCCGGTCACCCACGTGCCCCGCAATCACCACCGGAACGAACCAGGGGCATGGGCGAAGCCCTCTGTTCGCACGCGAGGCCCCAATTTGGCGTCGAGCACCACCGGCGATGGTGAGGTCGTCAATCCGCCCGCTCGGTCACCACGGATTCAGGCTCCCTCCCTCCTCTCAGTTCGATCTAGATGGGTTCTCGGCTTCGAAGCAAGGCAGGGTCGGTGGGAGCATTTTTATACTCCCCGGGTCCGAAGCCACCCGAGGATTCCGGCGAGGTCGCACCGGCCACCCGCGTTACTCGCGGCGATTTCTGTTACGAGCTCGCGGTAGGGAAGGGGTGAAGGAACTGACGACTGGGTCCCACCGGGCGGTGACCGAATGAACGCGCGTGCGCGAGGGATGGTCTGACGTGGGTGGCCCGCCCGTAAGTGACTAGCGCGCGAGGGAGAGGCTGGCCAGTGGGCCCATGGTGTCGGCGCGCGCGCGAGCAGTGAAGACTGGGCCGCGCGGGCTGGATTGTGGAGATGGGCCGAATTCCAGGTAGCCGGCCCAGTTAGGTATAGTATTCCTTTCCTTTTTCTTTTATTTCCTTTTTTCTTTTTTTTTGATTCATTTTCTTTTCATTTGAATCACTAATTTGAATTTGAACCCTGTTATGAACTTCACTTTTGAGTCAAATGTACCAACTCAGATCTGTACAAGAATAATATATATATTATAATTATTTTTATTCACATAGTAATGTCTTCCTTCTCTTCTCTCTTTCACTTCTACATAATATTTCCAAAACCCTAAAGTGCAACTTTGGGTTATCTTCAAATTCTCAATATATTTTATTATTATTTTAAATGCACATACAATTAAAACTCCATCATGAGTGCCAAATATGGTTCTATTTATTATTTTATTCACTTAAGCAAATGCTTTTAAATAGGGAGATGAGTCTTCAAATGTTATGAGAGTTCTAAAGAGAGAGAAAAAGAAAAAAAACTCTAATGCAAGATCTTTGAAAAGTTTTTACTATATTCTCAAAATGAGATTTAGGGTGTTACAAATCCTACCCCCCTTAAAAATAATCTCGTCCTCGAGATTTGTAAGAAAAGGGATGTATATCCATATTGTTCTCGGAACATATGCACAAACAAAGGAATCTCGGCATGAGGCATAATTCTTTAACAAAACATAGGGTCAATAGACCTTATTATTCCTTCCAAAATAATATCATATCATCTACTAACTAAAGTAACATCTAGATCTTACAAATCATCATAATTTATATCTATGTAGCTTGGTGGAGATGGTGGTGGTGGAGGTTGTTGTTGTTGTTGTCTCTCCAACCGTGCTTGCCTTATTTCTTGACGGACCTGACGTATTTCCTCGCGTTGTTGTCTTATCTGGTTTTGCATCTCGGTCACCAGGTCTGTTAATTGTTGTATTACCAGTCTTTGGGCAGCAACCACTTGTTCGGTTTCAATAGGTGGAGGATTTGGAGAATTCATTTCTGTTTGCTGTTGCGTGATAATCTTTCCTTTCCTGGTATTGACCATGAAAGTTAGAAGCATGTGGCAATAGTTTTTGCAAATGACCATATTTAATAAGTAGAATGAATAGGCTAGTAGCTGGTTATAATCTGAAGGTTTCTTTAGTAGGGTTTAATTTTTGTTTTATGTCCAGATTGGGGTAACTGATCATATAAGGTGAATATCCGAGGGTAAGATAGAATCTGTCAAGATAAGAGATATATATGGGTGAGAGAGACTACAAGATGTAGGTTACAAGTTTGTTTTAGGTGGGGGTTGATAGACTATGCAATCCATCATTACTCTATTGGTTGGGTTGTTATGTAACTTGTTATATAGGTCAAGTTGTTGGGTATGGCCGAGTTGATCTAGGTCACCAATTTAGGCTTAAGTGAATTTTGGAGTATAGCCTTATCCTTTGTATCAGCATTAAGTAACTCAATCCAGCTTAGATCATATTGGATTAGATAGAATCCAGATTAGGTTGGTATGACTAGATTAAACTAGTTAAGATTAGCTAGATCTACCAGGGTAGGATAAATATTATTAGGATATGTTAGAATCTTTTAAGATAGGATGGATTATATGATATAGGTAGGCCATTGTTCAAGGATGAGTTGGTATAAGACATTAATTTAGGTTAAGATATATTTGTAGAGACAGTGTCTAACCTATATCACCAACTTAACTAACTTGTTAATAACTCACTTTAGATTGGGTCACATTTAGATTAGATAGAATCTGGATTAGGTTGGATATAACTAGATTAGACTAGATAATATCTAATTACTTTGGATTAGATCTTGGTTGTTACTAGGGTGGGGTAAATATGCTTATTAGGACAAGATGAATCCATAAGGATAAGGTAGAAGCTTTTGAGGTCAGTTAGGTCTATTAGGATAAGGTAAAAATCTTTTCAAGACAAGATGAATCTATTAAGGTAAGAGAGGGTCTTTTAAGATAAGATGGATCTATTAAACTTGCTATATGTTTAATGGGGGATTATCTATGTTGTCTATTTTATAAATATTCTCCCTTATGTCTAGGTGTAAATATAGATGCAATTATGGACATTACTCCACAACCCATCGCACTCAATCAAAGATCCAAATCAAACAAGTGTCATAAGAACAAACATTCAAATACATAGACACTTATAAAAATAGTTTTGTTTTTGTTCCTGAGAGTAGGTCACCTATTCCTAAAGGTCACTTTAGGCACAGGATTTCAAAGTGTGAAATCCACATTTGTCTTTAGAAAGAAAAGGTAAGAATAATCAGAGTAAAGCGGAAATAGATGAGAAAAGATTAAGAAAAGTTTAGATAGGAATCAGAGTAGCAAAGGTAAGTAGACAATGGTTGTCTAGCTCTATCTAGGTTTCGTCCTACAGTCAACATTCCTCTGATACCACTTCTGTAACACCCGGATTTTAGGGGTCCAAAACCCGGGCGTAAACATAATCACCAGGTGTGCTGGGACCAAGTCTCACACATATGATGAATCATGGCACAGGATCGAATGTCACATCTTTATATATAACAGGAGTTCTATACAAAATAAATAATTACATTATAAGGAGACAACGGTCCAGCAACCCAAAGTTGACTGGGAGACGACGGCCTAGACCTCTCACGAACACTTCACAGCATCCTCCATGCGCCTCATCCTGCGGTACCTGTTCTTGACCTGTGGGGTGTGTGAGACAGCAAGAGTGAGCTCACACACGTTCATCGCTCAACAAGTTGTGGGGAATAATGTGCATGAACTTGCCAAAGATGGGAGCTCACGTGAAGTGTAAGGCTTACCAAAGAAGATGGTTAGAGCTGAGCATTGCTTTTAAAGTTGGTCAAAATTTTATTAGCAGTTACTAAGTATAAGTAAGTACCAGCCCAATTAAATAGTAGAACAAAAGTAACAATATCACCTGCGATGCAATGCATATGACAAATTGAATTTAGTTCCATAATTTAATCATGTGAGTGTCCGAGCTGCTCATGACCGTGAGCACGGCTAGTATACCAGTTTTACACTCTGCAGAGGTTGCGCATCTTTACCCACAAGTCGTGTATCCCATGTCGCCAGGGTTTGCAAGGCCCTTAGACACTACCGAGGTGAATGGCTAGGGATCCACTACGAGGCCTTTACAAAGTTCCACTAGCTTCCGAAAAACCCGCTACAGTTTATAGGAAGTTCCAATGCAGGAATCCCTTGCAGGACCGCCATCGCAGCAAAATCCTCCCGAGGGCCTCCCTACACTGACCACTCCCCTACTGCCCTTGCCCCTTTCGGGTAAGGTAGTCTTCCACTAGCTTTCCTAATTAATCAGCCAAGGGGTCCCATTCCTCCCTTGTGGTAGCACTGTTTTCCCGGGTGGTTCTCCATGTTCCAATTAACATAATGATCTTATCATGAACAGTAAATAACAACTGATAACAAAAGTATAATCATGAATAGTGTATCTCCATACCCAAAACCACATATAGCACTAGCAAGTACTACCCAGAAAGTTCAGTGGTAAACAAGTGTAGCATCCCAAAAATTCAAATCCTGAAATTTTCTCAAACTCCCTCTAAATTCAAAATGAATTTCAAATTTCATTTCAAAATGTTTGTTTGCGAGTTGATATCAGCAAATAAAATATAGTGGTCTATATTCTCTCCAAAATCCTCCTCAAAATATTCTACAAATATTTCCTCAGTGACCCCCCTCAAATTCGTTCCAGAAATACTGCCCAGATATTTCCCACTGATCCCCTCTGATTCTTTCCAGAAATACTGCCCAAATATTCCACAGATAATCCTCCAAGCATTTTCCTCCTGAGAAATACCTTCAGAATCATTTTTCAAGACCCTACAAATATTTTCTTCATAACTTTCCTCATGCTCATACGTATACGTATGCCTCCAGTGTCATACGGTGAGCTCTACAAGCAAATCTCACTTATACAAGACAAATACATGCTAACCTCCCACTAATCATCTCATCCTCCCACTAATCCTCTCATCCCTCCCACTAATCCTCTCATCCCTCCCCCTAATCCCCCCACCATGGCTATAAATAGAGGGGCAAGGGCCTCCTCTCATCCCACCCCAAGCCATTTCATGGCAACTCTCTCCCCCCCCACACACACACACCCACTCCATGTTCCACACAAGCACACACTAGCACAAGGATCGTTCGATCGTTCTTCGATCGTTCGTCCCCTGTTCTTAGTTTGTTCGTTCGTTCGTCCGATCGTTCGATCGTTCGTCCGATCGTTCATGGTTCGTTCGTCCGTTCGTCCGATCGTTCGATCGTTCGTCCGTTCGTTCGTCCAAATAATCTTTTTCCTACCGTTATGCTGCCGAAATTCCGATCGTTCGTTCGTTCGATCATTCGATCGTTCGTCCGTTCGTTCATAGTTCCTATTCATCGTTCATCGTTCGTTCATAGTCCCTATTCATCGTTCTTCCAGATAATCTTTGTCCTGCCGTTATGCTGCCGAAATTCTGATCGTTCGTTCGTTCGATCATTCGATCGTTCATCGTTCGTTCATAGTCCCTATTCATCGTTCATCGTTCGTTCATAGTCCCTATTCATCGTTCTTCCAGATAATCTTTGTCCTGCCGTTATGCTGCCGAAATTCCGATCGTTCGTTCGTCTGATCATTCGATCGTTCGTCCGTTCGTTCGTCCAAATAATCTTTTTCCTGCCGTTATGCTGCCGAAATTCCGATCGTTCGTTCGTCCGATCATTCGATCGTTCGTCCGTTCGTTCATAGTTCCTATTCATCGTTCATCATTCGTTCATATGAACTATTCACTATCACTATTCACCATTACTATTCACCATTACTATTCATCGTTACTATTCACATACACTATTCATCATCGTTACTATTTATCATTACTATTCATCATCGTTACTATTCATCGATGATATCTATAATTACTTTTCCATCGCCACTATTCATCGTTACTATTCATCGATTAGCCGATCACCCCAAATTTCAACTACTCATACATCATGCTGTCCAGTCCACCTAAGACCAGCCAGACCCATATTCCAGTCATACGAACTCCGGTGACTGTGATTTTCCTTCCAGTAGGGAACTTCCCATCTGGTCACCCATCCCAGGTTTCTCCGAGTTGAGCACACTTAACTTTGAGATTTCTTCGAACCAGGCTTCCAAACTCAGATTCCAATAATTCTTGTTTCTAAATTCTTATCAAACTATTCCCTATCCAACCATGTCATCCCTTAAGCCTGGTCCATATTCTAGAAGACTCCCAAAATACTCTCGTCCCATATTCTGCCTATAACTCTCATGTTCATACTAAGTCAGACGATTCATTCGTCACTATTCTCACCTACAGTGAACTTCACTGTGCTACACCACATACACCCAGCTATAAATACACCCAGCTACCCTCTCCCTCTCCACACACACTCAACACCCTCAGCCAAGGCAAACACCCCACCCACTCAGTTACTCCGCTCTGCCGGCTACACGCATAGTGTCGCTTTGCCTCCAGTCCACCCTCCTGGTAAGCACCTCCGCTCCACCACCAGTAATATCACAACACCACATGACATAGATTCTACTCAAGACTCTACCCATCCATATATCGCTTTTCTGACCACTATACTAAATATTTGTTGGTATACTTGCTGGTTTGTATGTTTGCTTGTTCATGTTGCATAGTTATCGGAGCGTTCGTGCCATCTCGTGGAGGCCAGATCTGCAAGTCTATGCCAGGCGGTGGAGCCAGAAGCCAGTTCCGCGAGCTCTCCTTCCCCCTTCGCCGAATAAGCACGGCAAGCTCACTGGATCCCTTTGATGCATAAATTACCTATGATTTTTCAACCACAACCCTTAGCCTGTTATTTTATGCATGATATGATTTTGAGACAAGTTATTATGGCCACCCAGCCGCTTGCCGCAATCAATCCCTGATATATATGTTCCAAATGATTTGAGAACAGGTGTGAGTTTTCAAAAGAAAATGCTTTTCAAAATGTGTGTGATGAAGGGTTTTCACCCTTATCACCTTGTGAGTGGGATAATCAGGGACTCCCTGGTTTAGGGGAGGGCCTAAGGTGTTGGCTCAGCTGGTTTAGGCGTGAGCAGAAGGATTGTCCCCTCATATAAGGACCGGTTTGTCATCTTCACTACCTGTACTCTTTAATAGTACAACCACTCGAGACTGTGTGGGCAGTCACTCAATCTGAACTCGTACGGTCCAACCCCAGGGTTATGAAGGCTGGGGAGCACCGGGAGGATAAGGAGGGGGAAAGTTTTGTCCGGTTTGGGCATGGCGGTGGCCTGACTCCTTCCGGTATAACCGTTAAGGTTAGGACGTGCGGGGAAAGAAAGAGATTCGGATTCGGATCTCATTGATCATGAGATCGCAGAGCCGGACTAGTGGGTAAAGTGTACACCTCTGCGCAGAGTTTGAAAACCTATTCGAATAGTCTGTGTCCACAGGAATGGACGAGTCTGGTATGGTATGGCAATTAATGTTTTGTTTTCCAAAAAAAAGGGGTGCGTTTGAGAAAAGTGGTTTTTAAAGGTTCGGCGGTTGAGCCGTGAGCTATGGTGGACGGGAAGTCCAGTAGCGGTTTTTGAAAAGGAAAACCAGTGGGAAACTGCTGAGATGCCTGGATGGTTTAGTCCAGGGGATTTTGTTATAATACTGAAAAACTTCCTGCTCCTTTTGGAGAGGATGCGCTTTGCAAAATACAAAATGTTTTTCAAAACAACACTGCATAAAATATTGTCGTTTCTGGAAAGTATCCTAAGCTCCATATATTCCATGCATTATATCTGATTTCCCCATTCCGCGGGTGAAGGTGGGCTGCTGAGTACGTTTGTACTCACCCTTGCTTATTTGTTGTTTTTCAGAAAAAGGAGATCGGGTAAGAGTTACGACTGTTCCCAACCTTGCCTGTGGCTGTTGGACCGCTGAATTGCTTCACTGCGTATATCGGGCTGCTTCAGCCCCACTCTGATGATATGTCCCGAGTTGTGGACCAACTCTTAAAGTTGTTCGCCACCTGTATAGGTTTGTCTTGTTTAAGCAGATCTGGAATCATCTGATGTATAAATGTGTTTACTAGCCTCCTGGGACTAGTAATTGTATCACATTTGAGTCCCAGAGGATCGGGACGCTTCAGGTGGTATCAGAGCTGTTAGGTTGGCCGCAGGACGTAACCCTTAGCCTGATCAAAAGTTTTTGAGTCAAAACTATTTTCTTAAAAAAAATTCTTGCTCTCATCCCTTCATTTCAAAAATGTTTTCCCCCTTTCCTTCTCTCAGAAGTCAGATGGAGGTTCAGTGCCAAACCAGCTTCTGCCAGAATGAAGATGGTTTCCCCAAGTTGCTGAGAGCATGCACAGTCCGCCTCGGAATCAGGAGCCAGCCAGAGTATGATGGTCGTGAATTCATCGAGCATGGCACAGAGAAGTGTGTCGTGACTGTATACATTGGATCCAGTCCGCACCATGTGGAATGGAGTGTCACTACTGCTGGGCACAGATTCAAAGACACCTGCCAAGTCGTCGCTCGCAAGGCATTGAGGGCTCTGTGTCAGATCTATGAAGAAGAAGTGGCCGACACCCCGCTCAGATTCTTTCCGCCCTTTCAGAGAGACCGTCCAGTTTGGATGGCCAGGATGCGTGCATTGGAAGAGCAGCAGCTGCTTGAGGACGACCCAACAGTCGTGTACCTCACTGCATACCTGCTCACCCTGGATGCCCAGTATGATTTCTTGGCCCGGCACCACCGTCAGATGATTGCCCGAGCAGAAGATGCAGAGAAGCTCAACCGTAAGCTCCATGTGGATCTCACCACAGCTCAAGCCCGTGTAGCTGCCTTAGAAAGTCGTGAAGTCATTGCTGTTGAAGCCCTGAAGCAAGCCAAGGATGAGCATGTCCAGAAGCTGATGGAGGCCTACTTGGTAACCCATAACCAACGTAGAGCCCTGCGGATCCAAGAGCCCGCTCCATCCAACCCAGTTCAACCCAGGAGAGCTGAAGATCCCCAGATTCTTCAAGGTCACCCGGTCTCTATCAGAGGAGAGAAGAAGGCTTGGGAACTCCCGGAAGGAACCATAGTCTTGGAAGGAATTCCAGTCTCCCCTAAGGCTATGGATAAACAAGAGCACCCTGAATCCTCCCAAGATCCCCCGCCAGAGTTGTTTGAGCCCCTCACCATGAAGAAGATTCTAGCACCGTCCCTTGAGGTCAAGGAAGAAGCTGCAAGCACCCCGCCAGCACCGCCTCCCTCAGAGGAGCTACAAGAGCCAGTCCAGCTTGAAGAAGAGTTCGACCACGTCTTGCCATCTCAGTCGCCGCCAGAAGAAGTTATCAACATCAGCTCCCTGTTGACCCATCCAGGAGATATCTCAGATTGAAGTTGTGCGTCAGCCTTGCCAGAAGAGAAGCTGCCAGACCTGAGTTAGTTATACCCAGTCCTCTGCGTGCATTGGGTAGTGAAGTTTTTCTTCACTTTGGCTAGAGCCCTGCATGTATGAGAGGTAATCGTGTAGACTCGTGTTTTGCAAAACTCTAGTTGTGTGGCCCCCTAGGGCATTTCAAAATGAATTTCGCTTGATGTTTTCTCCCCTTTTGAGTGCATATGTGATGCTTTAACGTTAGTGCTCATAAGTTGCATTTAGCATAGTTCTCAATTCAGGAGCCAAGCAATAGTAGTTATGCTTAGCCCCCGAATCTGAGTAGCCCGTGCTTTGGAAAAACTCTATTCTTCCCTTATTCAAAACATTTGATTTGTTTGTGCTTATCATTGCTGAGCTAGTGTGTTTTCTTTTCGTTTTTCTTAAAAAGGTTTTCTCTAAAAACATAGATCACAAATTAGATCCAATCCTCACCTTATTCTTCCATTCTCATCTTAACCCATCTCAAGAGAAAAGTGCCTTACCCAAGAAGATACCGGGAAGCTTACCCTTGAAGCCTGGAACAAGCTATAGAAGAAACCAGTCCAGCCGCTCAGTCAAAAGGACCGACCATGAGAATCAAAGCACTGCCCCTGAGTCAAAGTAAACAGAAAAAGAGGACAGAAGGAGTTATTACCATACAGAGAGGCAAAGATTCTTGGAACCAGAGACCACAAACATCAGGGTCATTGACTCCACCACTCACCCGTGCCCCCAGCACGCGTGTCCCATCTCCAACAACCGCCCCACGCCCCCCTTTGCAGCGCACTACCGCCGCCCACGCCACCTTTGCAGCGCACCCACCGCCACCATCATCGCCGGCAACACCAGACCCCCCTTCCCCTTATCGCACCCGCTGCCGCGTAGCACCTACTCCATCACCACCACTCTGCAACCGGACACCCCCGCTCGCCTATAAATCCCCCCCACCAGCTCCCTCAACTCCCATCCCAAGCAAAGCACACACACCAGATAAAATACCCTCTGCCAAATCGCAAGCAACTCCATTTTCCACTCCCTTGCCCCTAAGATCACAATGCTTGGTAATTCTTGGGTTGAAGACTGTTATATATGGTTCAACATCTTTGGTTTCCTCCTCTGTATGATGGTAATACTCTTTGATAGAATCCTCCAGTGGGAAGAGCAAAGAGAAAGAAAGGAGCAGTGAAAAGAGAAAAAAAGATAGCGAAGAGAAGATAAGAAGAAGGTTCTCCCAAAATCAACCCTGTGTCAGTCATCTCTCCGTAGCCTGCTCAAGCAGCAACAACAGAAGAAGGCCCCGTAACACCCTTGTTATGAGGTACTTCAAGGAGTTCAAATCCCCAAGATTCAAGAGATCTACCCTCATTCTTTTTAAGTGGGGTAGTATTCCAGTAAGGTTCCTGCTATGGAGAAAAAGAAGAAGGCCTTAGTAAGCTTGTGGAGGACCAGATCATCGAAGCTTATAAGTTTCTGGATGAGAAGTGGTTACCCAAGTTTTGTTGATGAAGCACCAGAAGACCAATCAAGGAAGGAATCCATGTGGGAGTTCGCAAGAGAAAGGTTTGCGTGTTGGCATCGATGCTTCCTCAATAAGCTAGCTGCCAAGCGAAAGCTGAAGCCTGAAGATGATCTTTGAGTAGCCAGAATCAGCATTTGCAATTAGCAACCGGATGCTCCTCAAAGGCCGGATTTTGTTGAAGTTCCATCTCCTCGAAGAGTTGCAAAGTGAAGATATGTAGCTGAAGTAAAGCTATACCCATAACCCTTCTAAGCCAAATCTCGAGGACGAGATTCCTTTTAAGTGGGGTAGATTTGTAGCATCCCAAAAATTCAAATCCTGAAATTTTCTCAAACTCCCTCTAAATTCAAAATGAATTTCAAATTTCATTTCAAAATGTTTGTTTGTGAGTTGATATCAGCAAATAAAATATAGTGGTCTATATTCTCTCCAAAATCCTCCTCAAAATATTCTACAAATATTTCCTCAGTGACCCCCCTCAAATTCGTTCCAGAAATACTGCCCAGATATTTCCCACTGATCCCCTCTGATTCTTTCCAGAAATACTGCCCAAATATTCCACAGATAATCCTCCAAGCATTTTCCTCCTGAGAAATACCTTCAGAATCATTTTTCAAGACCCTACAAATATTTTCTTCATAACTTTCCTCATGCTCATACGTATACGTATGCCTCCAGTGTCATACGGTGAGCTCTACAAGCAAATCTCACTTATACAAGACAAATACATGCTAACCTCCCACTAATCATCTCATCCTCCCACTAATCCTCTCATCCCTCCCACTAATCCTCTCATCCCTCCCCCTAATCCCCCCACCATGGCTATAAATAGAGGGGCAAGGGCCTCCTCTCATCCCACCCCAAGCCATTTCATGGCAACTCTCTCCCCCCCCCACACACACACCCACTCCATGTTCCACACAAGCACACACTAGCACAAGGATCGTTCGATCGTTCTTCGATCGTTCGTCCCCTGTTCTTAGTTTGTTCGTTCGTTCGTCCGATCGTTCGATCGTTCGTCCGATCGTTCATGGTTCGTTCGTCCGTTCGTCCGATCGTTCGATCGTTCGTCCGTTCGTTCGTCCAAATAATCTTTTTCCTACCGTTATGCTGCCGAAATTCCGATCGTTCGTTCGTTCGATCATTCGATCGTTCGTCCGTTCGTTCATAGTTCCTATTCATCGTTCATCGTTCGTTCATAGTCCCTATTCATCGTTCTTCCAGATAATCTTTGTCCTGCCGTTATGCTGCCGAAATTCTGATCGTTCGTTCGTTCGATCATTCGATCGTTCATCGTTCGTTCATAGTCCCTATTCATCGTTCATCGTTCGTTCATAGTCCCTATTCATCGTTCTTCCAGATAATCTTTGTCCTGCCGTTATGCTGCCGAAATTCCGATCGTTCGTTCGTCTGATCATTCGATCGTTCGTCCGTTCGTTCGTCCAAATAATCTTTTTCCTGCCGTTATGCTGCCGAAATTCCGATCGTTCGTTCGTCCGATCATTCGATCGTTCGTCCGTTCGTTCATAGTTCCTATTCATCGTTCATCATTCGTTCATATGAACTATTCACTATCACTATTCACCATTACTATTCACCATTACTATTCATCGTTACTATTCACATACACTATTCATCATCGTTACTATTTATCATTACTATTCATCATCGTTACTATTCATCGATGATATCTATAATTACTTTTCCATCACCACTATTCATCGTTACTATTCATCGATTAGCCGATCACCCCAAATTTCAACTACTCATACATCATGCTGTCCAGTCCACCTAAGACCAGCCAGACCCATATTCCAGTCATACGAACTCCGGTGACTGTGATTTTCCTTCCAGTAGGGAACTTCCCATCTGGTCACCCATCCCAGGTTTCTCCTAGTTGAGCACACTTAACTTTGAGATTCCTTCGAACCAGGCTTCCAAACTCAGATTCCAATAATTCTTGTTTCTAAATTCTTATCAAACTATTCCCTATCCAACCATGTCATCCCTTAAGCCTGGTCCATATTCTAGAAGACTCCCAAAATACTCTCGTCCCATATTCTGCCTATAACTCTCATGTTCATACTAAGTCAGACGATTCATTCGTCACTATTCTCACCTACAGTGAACTTCACTGTGCTACACCACATACACCCAGCTATAAATACACCCAGCTACCCTCTCCCTCTCCACACACACTCAACACCCTCAGCCAAGGCAAACACCCCACCCACTCAGTTACTCCGCTCTGCCGGCTACACGCATAGTGTCGCTTTGCCTCCAGTCCACCCTCCTGGTAAGCACCTCCGCTCCACCACCAGTAATATCACAACACCACATGACATAGATTCTACTCAAGACTCTACCCATCCATATATCGCTTTTCTGACCACTATACTAAATATTTGTTGGTATACTTGCTGGTTTGTATGTTTGCTTGTTCATGTTGCATAGTTATCGGAGCGTTCGTGCCATCTCGTGGAGGCCAGATCTGCAAGTCTATGCCAGGCGGTGGAGCCAGAAGCCAGTTCCGCGAGCTCTCCTTCCCCCTTCGCCGAATAAGCACGGCAAGCTCACTGGATCCCTTTGATGCATAAATTACCTATGATTTTTCAACCACAACCCTTAGCCTGTTATTTTATGCATGATATGATTTTGAGACAAGTTATTATGGCCACCCAGCCGCTTGCCGCAATCAATCCCTGATATATATGTTCCAAATGATTTGAGAACAGGTGTGAGTTTTCAAAAGAAAATGCTTTTCAAAATGTGTGTGATGAAGGGTTTTCACCCTTATCACCTTGTGAGTGGGATAATCAGGGACTCCCTGGTTTAGGGGAGGGCCTAAGGTGTTGGCTCAGCTGGTTTAGGCGTGAGCAGAAGGATTGTCCCCTCATATAAGGACCGGTTTGTCATCTTCACTACCTGTACTCTTTAATAGTACAACCACTCGAGACTGTGTGGGCAGTCACTCAATCTGAACTCGTACGGTCCAACCCCAGGGTTATGAAGGCTGGGGAGCACCGGGAGGATAAGGAGGGGGAAAGTTTTGTCCGGTTTGGGCATGGCGGTGGCCTGACTCCTTCCGGTATAACCGTTAAGGTTAGGACGTGCGGGGAAAGAAAGAGATTCGGATTCGGATCTCATTGATCATGAGATCGCAGAGCCGGACTAGTGGGTAAAGTGTACACCTCTGCGCAGAGTTTGAAAACCTATTCGAATAGTCTGTGTCCACAGGAATGGACGAGTCTGGTATGGTATGGCAATTAATGTTTTGTTTTCCAAAAAAAAGGGGTGCGTTTGAGAAAAGTGGTTTTTAAAGGTTCGGCGGTTGAGCCGTGAGCTATGGTGGACGGGAAGTCCAGTAGCGGTTTTTGAAAAGGAAAACCAGTGGGAAACTGCTGAGATGCCTGGATGGTTTAGTCCAGGGGATTTTGTTATAATACTGAAAAACTTCCTGCTCCTTTTGGAGAGGATGCGCTTTGCAAAATACAAAATGTTTTTCAAAACAACACTGCATAAAATATTGTCGTTTCTGGAAAGTATCCTAAGCTCCATATATTCCATGCATTATATCTGATTTCCCCATTCCGCGGGTGAAGGTGGGCTGCTGAGTACGTTTGTACTCACCCTTGCTTATTTGTTGTTTTTCAGAAAAAGGAGATCGGGTAAGAGTTACGACTGTTCCCAACCTTGCCTGTGGCTGTTGGACCGCTGAATTGCTTCACTACGTATATCGGGCTGCTTCAGCCCCACTCTGATGATATGTCCCGAGTTGTGGACCAACTCTTAAAGTTGTTCGCCACCTGTATAGGTTTGTCTTGTTTAAGCAGATCTGGAATCATCTGATGTATAAATGTGTTTACTAGCCTCCTGGGACTAGTAATTGTATCACATTTGAGTCCCAGAGGATCGGGACGCTTCAACAAGGTATAAAGATAGACAAACTAGGGTAACCTATTGGGTCCCATCAAAATTAACCTATGCAGATCATTATGATTAATTAGAACATGAGTAGGTAAAAAGAAGTGATCAAGGGCACAACTTGCCTGGGCCTTGAGAATCCAGGTACCAGGATGATCTTCAGGTGACTCGTGACCTCACTGCTAGTCGTAGTAATACAAACAAACAGTGTAGGCAAAATTTAACATCACACCAAACAAGTAAACAAAATACATAATAATAATCTACACATTAAAATAAGATTCTAGGAACAGGAATCATTAATTTTGGAGTTATAGATTTTAAGTTATGGATTTTCTAATGTTTTATGTGTTTAATACAAGATTAAGTATTAGATAAATTTAAATGAGCCTTTCATGCCAAAACAGAGGCAAAAAATGATGAAGAATATTATTACAAAATTTTAGAAACTGGAATGGTTCAATTTGGAGCTAAAATAAATTTTCTATGAATTATCTAAGTTCTAGCAATTATTTTCATATTAAAAATCTGTTTTCTATTTTATTTATTCAATTTAAACGAGTTCTGGACTGGGCCTCAATTTCGCAAAAGGTCAGGGTTTATTGTGTAAGATTCCCTATGACTCAGCAAACCCTCCCGAGGGGACGGCGGGTTGATTTGTTTAAAACAGGGGGTCTCTTTAGCAAAAAGGCCATCACGAAGGGGTATCAAGGGTTTCTGGCCGCACGATCTGATTTGGACGCTCGAGATTAGGCCTGGATCGCGGCGAACCGGTACGCTGCGCGATCCGCTGGATCCAGATCCGACGCCCCTGGTTTAATGAAGCCCAGAGCGATGACCGCCATCCGATCCCGATCGGACGGACCAGATTCAAAACGCGAAGGGGTAAGCCAGGATCTAATCCAGGCCGTTCCCCTCCGATCCAACGGCTGCAAGGATTCTTCCCCAACCCGACAGGCGACGGTGGCGCCGCCCACCAACCGCGGCGGAGCCATCGCCGGAGCTCAGCGATTCCGGGTTCCGGTGCCCTATTGCGAGGTCTGAAACGCGCTAAGCGATCCTACGGACGCAACGAAGCTGTCGGGGAACTCACCAGAGGTAGGGGCGACGAAGCGGGGGCGGTCTACGTCGGAGGCGGCTCCGCGGCGGAGGATGGACTCCGACGAGCAATTCCGGGCTGGCCGGAACGTAATGCGCCCAGACGAAGTCGGGGACGTGATCTGCGGGACTTGATGAAGCCCCAGTAGCCAAGCCGAGGCCGGAGCGACGGTCTGAGCGCTAGTCTGCGGGCTGCCCGGATTTTTGCGGCCAAGGCAAACGTCGGCGAGGAATTGCAGGTACCCCGGTCACCCACGTGCCCCGCAATCACCACCGGAACGAACCAGGGGCATGGGCGAAGCCCTCTGTTCGCACGCGAGGCCCCAATTTGGCGTCGAGCACCACCGGCGATGGTGAGGTCGTCAATCCGCCCGCTCGGTCACCACGGATTCAGGCTCCCTCCCTCCTCTCAGTTCGATCTAGATGGGTTCTCGGCTTCGAAGCAAGGCAGGGTCGGTGGGAGCATTTTTATACTCCCCGGGTCCGAAGCCACCCGAGGATTCCGGCGAGGTCGCACCGGCCACCCGCGTTACTCGCGGCGATTTCTGTTACGAGCTCGCGGTAGGGAAGGGGTGAAGGAACTGACGACTGGGTCCCACCGGGCGGTGACCGAATGAACGCGCGTGCGCGAGGGATGGTCTGACGTGGGTGGCCCGCCCGTAAGTGACTAGCGCGCGAGGGAGAGGCTGGCCAGTGGGCCCATGGTGTCGGCGCGCGCGCGAGCAGTGAAGACTGGGCCGCGCGGGCTGGATTGTGGAGATGGGCCGAATTCCAGGTAGCCGGCCCAGTTAGGTATAGTATTCCTTTCCTTTTTCTTTTATTTCCTTTTTTCTTTTTTTTTTGATTCATTTTCTTTTCATTTGAATCACTAATTTGAATTTGAACCCTGTTATGAACTTCACTTTTGAGTCAAATGTACCAACTCAGATCTGTACAAGAATAATATATATATTATAATTATTTTTATTCACATAGTAATGTCTTCCTTCTCTTCTCTCTTTCACTTCTACATAATATTTCCAAAACCCTAAAGTGCAACTTTGGGTTATCTTCAAATTCTCAATATATTTTATTATTATTTTAAATGCACATACAATTAAAACTCCATCATGAGTGCCAAATATGGTTCTATTTATTATTTTATTCACTTAAGCAAATGCTTTTAAATAGGGAGATGAGTCTTCAAATGTTATGAGAGTTCTAAAGAGAGAGAAAAAGAAAAAAAACTCTAATGCAAGATCTTTGAAAAGTTTTTACTATATTCTCAAAATGAGATTTAGGGTGTTACACGACGTCATCACCACGCCCGGGCCATCGCCGCTAGGGTCTTCTCCGGGAATCCGGCCTGAGCAGGCGGCTCGGCCGGTCGCCCCGGGGCCTCGGCCAGTTACCTTCCAAGGACATCAATCCGGCCCGAGCAGGCGGCTCGGTCAGTCACCCCGGGGCCTCGGCCAGCTGCCCTCCGAGGACGTTAGCCCGACCCGAGGCCTCGGCTGGTCAATTCCGGCGTCGGTCCCGCCGACGGACGACCCGGCCAGGCTCCGGCCAACCAGGTTTCCTTTTCAAGCCAACTCTGCCTCTGCCCATGTTGACGCCGCTACCCCTGGCCTCGGCTCATCGAAGAGCGGCCGAGGGGTTCCTTTAACTAAGTTAGAGAAGCCTCGGACAACAAGGCCGACTGAGCCGAGGAACTCCTACGCCTCCGGGATACGGATACCTCACTCGTCACCTGTACACGGGGCAACTCACGCTTGGTGAAGCGGTTCAGACAACCAACAGGCGAGTTTCAGTGCTCGGAAAGGAGGAAAATACACGGCTCCGTGCCGAAACTACATACATGTTCAGGCCCCGACAGCCACAATGAACAAAAACACTGGCACTCAAGGTGCCATTACAAACGGAACTCCGGTTCCGCCTCTGCAGGTACGAACAACCCCACTCGACGGGGGAGAGGCCTGCGGAGCAACAGAGGATCGACGAACGGCTTGTCGTCGCCCGCCCCAGCCGTGGCGACGATGACGACTTCTGTCCCGAGGGGCCGAACAGCAGTAGCGATGACCTCAAGGCGGATGCTGCTGCCAGGAGGCCCCCGCCCGTGCCCAAACTCGAGAGGCAAGGACGGGCAGAAGGCCGTAGAGTTGGAGGTCGGTCCGCGGGTGGCGCCGACAAACTCGTCGGCGGCGGAACCTCTTCCAGCTGCCGTGGCGGGAGGCGGCACCGGGAGCGGCTCCGAAGCCGCTCGGCCCAGCAAGCCGGGCACGGTGCAGCTGTTAGCGCCACGGACGACTCCCGCCCTTCCCCCCGATCACTGAGGGAAGGAGCGGGCCACTACCCACGCAGGGGCCGACCCCAACTCGACACACTCCCCTCCCCAGCGCTAGTGATGAAAATCCTTGAGGCTGAGGGAGGGGCGGAGGCCGCAGCCCAGCTCGCTTTCCCCCACCATCAAACTGGAGGTCACCGTCTTGGGTGACCCCTGTGGAGGGGTGCAGCCGGGCTGCATGATGAAAATCCTTGAAGCCGAACGATGGCTGAAAGGTACCAACTCCCGCGGAGTTGCGTTCCCCCAACGACGAGGCGGAAAGACGGCGGATCTCCCCCATCCGGGGGCCTGGAAGGTGGAAAGACACGATGCATAAGGGAGCGTGAAGACATGGTCGCCCTCCAAAGGGGTCACCCTCCTTTTAAGGATGGTTCTCCCTACTCGCGCCCCCAGCCGTCACGGGCTGAGTCTTCTCCAACACACTCCAAGGTCCTCCCCTCCGTCACGGGCTGGGTCCCACACGTCATGCAAGCCAACTTAGGGCAGAAGAAGCCAAACCGCCGCGCGCGGTGCACACAACCGCCCAGCGGTTACAAGCGACCCTCCACTTTTGCCCAGACCAACGGGCGAAAGGGTGGGCAGCCATGCAGGCGGCATGCAACCGCGCCAAGTGGGCGTGCTCCTCCGACTCCCAACACGCCCGGCATAGAGGCCCAGGCCCACGCGTCGTGCAACCGGTGCGCCGTTTGCTACGTGTGAGTAACTGCATCGCCACCCGCGCCACCACCGCACCTCCTCGACTGCGGAACCAATACCGCGACTCGAGACGACCCGACGCGCGACCCAGCAGCACCAGCCTGGCGTGATGGTCAACACGGCCAGAAGTGGGCTGGCAGTAATGGCGGTGGCAGGCGAGCAGGCGCAGCGGTCGCGTCGTCAGCCAAGCTTACGTCCCATCCGGGGGCAGCGAGAGAACCCTCTCCCACGGCGTGAAGACGACGCGCCCGTGATCCGTTCCTCGAACGGCTCGCGCACGCGCAACGGTCGCCTCTCCAACCACTCGCCCCGTCACATTAACTCCACGACGGGACACGCGGCGCCTCTGGCAGGAGAAGCAGGCGACGCTTCCCCTTCACCAAAATGAACGCGTCCAAAAAGGTACGCCGCGTCGTTCGATTTCGTATCCTTTTCCATTTTTCCTCTTTCTCTCTCTTGCAACAGGGACCGGGAAAGGGGATACCCCGAAAAGGATCCTTCCCCGAGAAGGAACCAGGCTCCGAGCCCCCCTACTGATCAGAGGTTCGAAGGCTGGCCCCCGGAAGGGTTCAACAGCCGCTTCAGATCGCGTGGGCCCTACACCCACTACTGGTCAGGGGTTCGAAGGCCGGCCCCTCGAAAGGGTTCAACGACCGCCTCAGGCTGCTCGGGCTCCGCGCCCAATACTGATCAGGGGTTCGAAGGCTGGCCCCCGAAGGGTTCACAGCCGCCTCAGACGCCGAGCGAGGGATGACCATGGGTACGTTCGATACATAACCAAGGCTCAGGCTGCGCTCCCGAGGTACCCTAGGACATTTTCGAGACCGGCGGGAACGATCTTGTAACAGAATCCCACCAGAGGGAGGCATCGAGCCCTCGGACCCCGTCGCCAGGGGACCGGGTCTGGCAGATCACCCGCAGGTACTTTTGGGCGTGCCTCTGGGCCCCTAGCCGACCCCTAACGAACGAGGCACGGACGTCCACTCGGATTACCCGCTTGCAGCTCGTCGGAGACACCATGTTCGACGCCCATCGAGGGCAACATGGCGCTTTCCCCCCTCCTCCTTGCGGAAAGGCGACGCAGGGGCGTATGTAAAAAAGCCGAGTCTACCCCTGACCGCCCTCTCGCTCTGTGCAGAGGCTCGGGGGCTGCTCTCGCAAACCCGGCTCCGGCCGAACCGTTGACAGCGTCAACATACCGGCCCGAGAACTTGGGACCCGACCGTACACCTAGGCTACGGCCAGTTCGCATGAGGGAACGACCAGACCAGCTGAAGCACTACGTGAGGTAGTAAGACCTCGAAGGAGTGAAACCACTCCTCCGAGGCCTCGGGGGCTACACCCGGCGGGTGCGCTCGCGCGCACCCACCGGAACAAAACGCAACTGAGAAAGACTGGTCCCCTTGCAAAAAGGTGCGACGAAAGCCTCCAAGCGAGTGCAAACACTCCCTTGGAGGCTCGGGGGCTACTGTCGGGGACCATAATTAGGGGTACCCTCAAGGCTCCTAATTCTCAGCTGGTAACCCCCATCAGCATGAAGCTGCAAAGGCCTGATGGGTGCGATTAAGTCAGGGATCAGTCCATTCGAGGGACACGATCACGCCTCACCCGAGCCTAGCCTCGGACAAGGGCAGCCGACCCCGGAGGATTTCCGTCTCGCCCGAGGCCCCCCTTTTTTAGCGGCGAACATATTCCCGGCTCGCCCGAGGCCCTGCCTTCGCTAAGAAGCAACCCTGACCAAATCGCCGCACCGACCGACCAAGTCGCAGGAGCATTTAATGCAAAGGTGGCCTGACACCCTTATCCTGGCACGCACCCCCCGCCGGCAGAGCCGAAGTGACCGCCATCACTTCGCCGCTCCGCTGACCGGCCTGACGAAAGGACAGCGCCGCCTACGCCACACCGACTACAGTGCCACTGGACAGAGTAAGACTGACAAGCGGTCAGGCCCTGCCGGAGGCACCATAGGAAGCTCCGCTTCGCCCGACCCAGGGCTCGAACTTGGTCTAAGTCCCGGAAGACAGCGAACTCCGCTCCGCCCGACCCAGGGCTCGGACTCAGGCTAAGTCCCGGAAGACGGCAAACTCCGCTCCGCCCGACCCAGGGCTCGGACTCGGGCTAAGTCCCGGAAGACGGCGAACTCCGCCCGACCCAGGGCTCGGACTCGGGCTAAGTCCCGGAAGACGGCGAACTCCGCCCAACCCAGGGCTCGGACTCGGCTAAGTCCCAGAAGACGGCGAACTCCGCTCCGCCCGACCCAGGGCTCGGACTCGGGCTAAGTCCCAGAAGACGACGATCTCCGCCTCGCCCGACCCAGGGCTCGGACTCGGGCTAAGTCCCAGAAGACGACGATCTCCGCCTCGCCCGACCCAGGGCTCGGACTTAGGCTCGGCCCCAGAAGACGACGATCTCCGCCTCGCCCGACCCGGGGGCTCGGACTCAACCTCGGCTTCGGAGGAGCTTCCACATCGCCCAACCTAGGGCGTAGACTAGCCACGTCGACAGGAGGCGCCATCATCACCCTACCCCGAGCTGACTCGGGCCGCAGGGAACAAGACCGGCGTCCCATCTGGCTCGCGCCGCCAGATAGGCAATGATGGCGCCCCGCATGCTCTGTGACGACGGCGGCTCTCCGCCCCCTTACGGAAGCAAGAGGACGTCAGCAAGGGCTCAACCGCTCCGACAGCTGTCCCTCCGCCAAGCTCCATCGCTCCTTCGACGACCACGACATCACACCAGCTGGGTGCCAAGATCTCTCCGGCTGCCACAACGGCATGTACCTAGGGCGCTAGCTCACCTCCGCTAGACACGTAGCACCCTGCTACACCCCCCATTGTACACCTGGATCCTCTCCTTACGTCTATAAAAGGGAGGACCAGGGCCCTCTTAGAGAGGGTTGGCCGCGTGGGGACGAGGACGAGAACAGGCGCTCGCCTGGAGCCGCTCGCTCCCTCTCCCGCGTGGACGCTTGTAACCCCCTACTGCAAGCGCACCCGACCTGGGCGCGAGACGAACACGAAGGCCGCGGGATTCCCACCTCTCTCACGCCTGTCTCCGGCCGCCTCGCTCTCCCCCCTTCGCGCTCGCCCTCGCGCTCGACCCATCTGGGCTGGGGCACGCGGCGACATTCACTCGTCGGCCCAGGGACCCCCCGGTCTCGGAACGCCGACAGCCGTCAACAAGGGACTTCTCTTCCCCAACATCGGCCACAAGTGCCTCATGGCAAAGGACGGCAAAAGGAAGAAGGTTAAATCTAAATCCTCGACTAAATATGCATCCTCTAGTGATGAAGACAATTCTAGTAATGAGGAGGATAATTTGTTTACCCTTTTTGCCAACCTTAACATGGAACAAAAAGAGAAGCTAAATGAATTGATTAGCGCCATTCATGATAAGGATGAACTCTTGGATAGCCAAGAGGACTTCCTAATTAAGGAAAATAAGAAACATGTTAAGGTTAAGAATGCTTATGCTCTAGAAAGGGAAAAATGTGAAAAATTATCTAGTGAGCTAAGCAATTGCCATGATGTTATTGCCAACCTTAGAAATGAAAATGCTAGATTAATTGCTAAGGTTGATTCAAATGTTTTTGATGATTCATATGCAAATCTTAGAAATGATCATGCTATTTCTATTGCTAAGATTGAAAAATTAAATGCCTCTCTTGCTAGCCTTAGAGTTGAAAATGAAAAATTGATTGCTAAGGCTAAAGAGTTAGATGTTTGCAATGCTTCCATTTCCGATCTTAGAAGTGAAAATGATATTTTACATGCTAAGATTGTTGAACTAAAAACTTGCAAACCCTCTACATCTACCATTGAGCATGTTTCTATTTGCACTAGATGTAGAGATGTTGACATTGATGCTATTCATGATCATATGGCTTTAATTAAACAACAAAATGATCATATAGCAAAATTAGATGCTAAAATTGCCGAGCATGAACTAGAAAATGAAAATTTAAATTTGCTCGTAGTATGCTTTATAGTGGGAGACGCCTGGCATCAAGGACGGCATTGGCTTCCAAAAGTGAGACAATGTCAAACTTAATGCCCCTCCTAAAAAATTATCTAACTTTGTTAAGGGCAAGGCTCCCATGCCTCAGGATAACGAGGGTTACATTTTGTACCCTACCGGTTATCCCGACCACAAAATTAGGAGAATTCACTCTAGGAAGTCTCACTCTGGCCCTAATCATGCTTTTATGTATAAGGGTGAGACATCTAGCTCTAGGCAATCAACCCGTGCTAAATTGCCTAAGAGGAAAGCTCCTATTGCATCAAATGATCACAATGTTTCATTTAAAACTTTTGATGCATCTTATGTTTTGACTAACAAATCTGGCAAAGTAGTTGCCAAGTATGTTGGGAGCAAACACAAGGGACCAAAACTTGTGTTTGGGTACCCAAAGTTCTTGTATCTAATGTCAAAGGACCCAAAACTGTTTGGGTACCTAAAATCAAGAACTAAACTTGTTTTGTAGGTTTATGCATCCGGGGGCTCAAGTTGGATCATCGATAGCGGGTGCACAAACCATATGACAGGGGAGAAGAAGATGTTCTCCTCCTACGAGAAAAACCAAGATCCCCAACGAGCTATCACATTCGGGGATGGAAATCAAGGTTTGGTCAAAGGATTGGGTAAAATTGCTATATCACCTGACCATTCTATTTCCAATGTTTTTCTTGTAGATTCTTTAGATTACAATTTGCTTTCCGTTTCTCAACTATGCAAAATGGGCTACAACTGTCTTTTTACAGATACAGGTGTTACTGTCTTTAGAAGAAGTGATGATTCAGTAGCATTTAGGGGAGTGTTAGAGGGTCAGCTATACTTAGTTGATTTCAATAGAGCTGAACTCGACACTTGCTTAATTGCTAAGACTAACATGGGCTGGCTCTGGCATCGTCGACTAGCACATGTTGGGATGAAGAATCTTCACAAGCTTCTAAAGGGAGAACACATTTTAGGACTAACCAATGTTCACTTTGAGAAAGACAGGATTTGTAGCACATGCCAAGCAGGAAAGCAAGTTGGCGCTCATTATCCACATAAGAACATCTTGACGACTGACAGGCCACTCGAGCTCCTCCACATGGACCTATTCGGCCCGATCGCTTACATAAGCATCGGCGGGAGTAAGTACTGTCTTGTTATTGTGGATGACTATTCTCGCTTCACTTGGGTATTCTTTTTACAGGAAAAATCTCAAACCCAAGAGACCTTAAAGGGATTCTTGAGACGGGCTCAAAATAAGTTCGGCTTAAGGATCAAGAAAATTAGAAGCGATAATGGGACGGAGTTCAAGAATTCGCAAATCGAAGGCTTCCTTGAGGAGGAGGGCATCAAGCATGAGTTCTCTTCTCCCTACACACCACAACAAAATGGTGTAGTGGAGAGGAAGAATAGAACTCTATTGGACATGGCAAGAACCATGCTTGATGAGTACAAGACTTCGGATCGGTTTTGGGCCGAGGCAGTCAACACCGCGTGCTACGCCATCAACCGGTTGTATCTACACCGAATCCTCAAGAAGACATCTTACGAACTCCTCACCGGTAAAAAGCCCAATGTTTCATATTTTAGAGTCTTTGGTAGCAAATGTTTTATACTTGTTAAAAGAGGTAGAAAGTCCAAATTTGCTCCTAAGGCTGTAGAAGGCTTTTTACTAGGATATGATTCAAACACAAGGGCATATAGAGTCTTTAACAAGTCCACTGGACTAGTTGAAGTTTCTTGTGACATTGTGTTTGATGAGACTAACGGCTCTCAAGTAGAGCAAGTTGATCTTGATGAATTAGATGATGAAGAGGCTTCGTGCATCGCGCTAAGGAACATGTCCATTGGGGATGTGTGTCCTAAGGAATTCGAAGAGCCCATTCAAGCACAAGATCAACCATCCTCCTCCATGCAAGCATCTCCACCAACTCAAGATGAGGATGAAGCTCAATATGATGAAGAAGAAGATCAAGAAGATGAGCCACCTCAAGGCGACGACAAAGATCAAGGGGGAGATGCAAATGATCAAGACAAGGAGGATGAGCAAGTTCCAAGACCGCCACACCCAAGAGTCCACCAAGCAATCCAACGAGATCACCCCATGAACACCATCCTCGGTGACATTCATAAGGAGGTAACCACTAGATGTCGTGTTGCACATTTTTGTGAGCATTACTCTTTTGTTTCCTCTATTGAGCCACATAGGGTAGAGGAAGCTCTTCAAGATTCGGATTGGGTGATGGCGATGCAAGAGGAGCTCAACAACTTCACGAGGAATGAGGTATGGCATTTAGTTCCACGTCCTAACCAAAATGTTGTAGGAACCAAGTGGGTCTTCCGCAACAAACAAGACGAGCATTGTGTGGTGACAAGGAACAAAGCCCGACTTGTGGCCAAGGGATTTTCACAAGTCGAAGGTTTGGATTTCGGTGAAACCTATGCACCCGTAGCTAGGCTTGAGTCAATTTGTATATTACTTGCCTATGCTACTTACCATGGCTTCAAGCTTTACCAAATGGACGTGAAAAGTGCCTTCCTCAATGGACCAATCAAGGAAGAGGTCTATGTTGAGCAACCTCCCGGCTTTGAAGACAGTGAGTTCCCTAACCATGTTTATAGACTCTCTAAGGCGCTTTATGGGCTCAAGCAAGCCCCAAGGGCATGGTATGAATGCCTAAGAGATTTTCTTATTGCTAATGGATTCAAAGTCGGAAAGGCCGATCCTACTTTATTTACTAAAACACTTGCAAATGATTTGTTTGTATGCCAAATTTATGTTGATGATATTATATTTGGGTCTACTAACGAATCTACATGTGAGGAATTTAGTAGGATCATGACACAGAAATTCGAGATGTCAATGATGGGGGAGTTGAAGTATTTTCTAGGATTCCGAGTCAAGCAACTCTAAGAGGGCACCTTCATTAGCCAAACGAAATACATTCAAGACATTCTAACCAAGTTTGGGATGAAGGACGCCAAGCCCATCAAGACACCCATGGGAACAAATGGCATCTCGACTTCGACACGGGAGGTAAATCCGTAGATCAAAAGGTATACCAGTCGATGATAGGTTCTTTACTCTATTTATGTGCTTCACAACCGGACATTATGCTTTCCGTATGCATGTGTGCAAGATTCCAAGCCGATCCTAAGGAAGCTCACCTTAGGGCCATAAAACGAATCTTGAGATATTTAGTTTATACTCCTAAGTTTGGCCTTTGGTACCCAGGGGATCCACATTCGATTTATTTGGTTATTCCGATGCCGATTGGGTAGGGTGCAAAATTAATAGAAAGAGCACATCGGGGACTTGCCAGTTCTTGGGAAGATCTCTGGTGTCTTGGGCTTCAAAGAAACAAAATTCTGTGGCTCTTTCAACCGCCGAAGCCGAGTATATTGCTGCAGGCCATTGTTGCGCGCAATTGCTTTGGATGAGGCAAACTCTTAGGGACTATGGTTATAAATTGACCAAAGTTCCTCTTCTATGTGATAATGAGAGTGCAATCTGCATGGCGGATAATCCCGTTGAACATAGCCGCACTAAACACATAGCCATTCGGTATCATTTTTAAGGGATCACCAACAAAAGGGGGATATCGAGATTGCATATATTAACACCAAAGAACAATTAGCCGATATCTTTACCAAGCCATTAGATGAACAAACATTTACCAGACTTAGGCATGAACTAAATATTCTTGATTCTAGGAATTTTTATTGATGTTTTGCACACATAGCTCATATATATACCTTTGATCATCTCTTTCATGTGCTATGACTAATGTGTTCTTTCAAGTCCATTTCATGCTAAGTCATAGATTGAAAGGGAAAAGGAGTCTTCGGCGAAGACAAGGCTTCCACTCCGCTCCATCGATACATTCATCCTTCGCCGTCGCTCCGCACAACTCTCCAACTTTGGTATAATCTTCACTCCTTTATTTTTTGTCCAAAGGGGGAGAGAGTAGTTTTAGAAGGGCTTATATTTCACTCAAATATCCGTTTTTGGTGATTCATGCCAAAGGGGGAGAGATTATTAGCCCAAAGCAAAAGGACCGCACCACCACCAATTTCAAAAATATAGTCTTTTATTTGATATGGAGTCTATTAATTGGTGAAGTTTTTTTTTCAATTGGTATCTTATTTTGATACAATTTCAAATTTGTATACCCTCTTCAAAATTAATATCTAAAACCCGCTTGAACACTAAGAGGAGGTTTTCATTAAGGGGGAGTTTTGTTTAGTCAAAAGAAAAGCATTTGAAACAGGGGGAGAAATTTTCAAAACTTGAAAATGCTTCTCAAAATCTTATTCATTTACCTTTGACTATTTGCAAAAGAGCTTTGAAAAGAATTTCCAAAACATTTTGCAAAACAAAACATGTGGTGCAAGCGTGGTCCAAAATGTTAATAAGAAGAAAAGACATCCATGCGCATCTAGTAAGTAATATTTATTGGTTTCATTCCAAGCAACCTTTGCACTTACATTATGCAAACTAGTTCAATTCTGCACTTCTATATTTGCTTTGGTTTGTGTTGGCATCAATCACCAAAAAGGGGGAGATTGAAAGGGAAATAGGCTTACACCTTTTCCTAAATAGATTTTGGTGGTTGAATTGCCCAACACAAATAATTGGACTAACTAGTTTGCTCTAGTCTATAAGTTTTACAGGTGCCAAAGGTTCACAATAGACCAATAAAAAGACCAAGAAAGGGTTCAAACAAAGAGAGCTTAAGAAATCCCAAAGGCACCCTGGTCTGGCGCACCGGACTGTCCGGTGCACCAGGGAACTCGACGCTGAACTCCTCACCTTCGGGAAAATCAGAGGGCGCTCCGCTATAATTCACCGGACCGTCCGGTGAGGCACCGGACAGTGTCTGGTGGCACACTGGACTGTCTAGTGTGCCAGCGGAGCAACGGCTATGTCGGCGTTCTGAGACCGGGGGGGTCCCTGGGCCGACGAGTGAATGTCGCCGCGTGCCCCAGCCCAGATGGGTCGAGCGCGAGGGCGAGCGCGAAGGGGGGAGAGCGAGGCGGCCGGAGACCGACGTGAGAGAGGTGGGAATCCCGCGGCCTTCGTGTTCGTCTCGCGCCCAGGTCGGGTGCGCTTGCAGTAGGGGGTTACAAGCGTCCACGCGGGAGAGGGAGCGAGCGGCTCCAGGCGAGCGCCTGTTCTCGTCCTCGTCCCCGCGCGGCCAACCCTCTCTAAGAGGGCCCTGGTCCTCCCTTTTATAGACGTAAGGAGAGGATCCAGGTGTACAATGGGGGGTGTAGCAGGGTGCTACGTGTCTAGCGGAGGTGAGCTAGCGCCCTAGGTACATGCCGTTGTGGCAGCCGGAGAGATCTTGGCACCCAGCTGGTGTGATGTCGTGGCCGTCGAAGGAGCGATGGAGCTTGGCGGAGGGACAGCTGTCGGAGCGGTTGAGCCCTTGCTGACGTCCTCTTGCTTCCGTAAGGGGGCAGAGAGCCGCCGTCGTCAAAGAGCATGCGGGGCGCCATCATTGCCTATCTGGCGGCGCGAGCTAGATGGGACGCCGGTCTTGTTCCCTGCGGCCCGAGTCAGCTCGGGGTAGGGTGATGATGGCGCCTCCTGTCGACGTGGCTGGTCTACGCCCTAGGTTGGGCGATGTGGAAGCTCCTCCGAAGCCGAGGTTGAGTCCGAGCCCCCGGGTCGGGCGAGGCGGAGATCGTCGTCTTCTGGGGCCGAGCCCAAGTCCGAGCCCTGGGTCGGGCGAGGCGGAGATCGTCGTCTTCTGGGACTTAGCCCGAGTCCGAGCCCTGGGTCGGGCGAGGCGGAGATCGTCGTCTTCTGGGACTTAGCCCAAGTCCGAGCCCTGGGTCGGGCGGAGCGGAGTTCGCCGTCTTCCGGGACTTAGCCCGAGTCCGAGCCCTGGGTCGGGCGGAGTTCGCCGTCTTCCGGGACTTAGCCCGAGTCCGAGCCCTGGGTCGGGCGGAGTTCGCCGTCTTCCGGGACTTAGCCCGAGTCCGAGCCCTGGGTCGGGCGGAGCGGAGTTCGCCGTCTTCCAGGACTTAGCCCGAGTCCGAGCCCTGGGTCGGGCGAAGCGGAGCTTCCTATGGTGCCTCCGGCAGGGCCAAACCGCTTGTCAGTCTTACTCTGTCCAGTGGCACTGTAGTCGGTGTGGCGTAGGCGGCGCTGTCCTTTCGTCAGGCCGGTCAGCGGAGCGGCGAAGTGACGGCGGTCACTTCGGCTCTGCCGGCGGGGGGTGCGTGCCAGGATAAGGGTGTCAGGCCACCTTTGCATTAAATGCTCCTGCGACTTGGTCGGTCGGTGCGGCGATTTGGTCAGGGTTGCTTCTTAGCGAAGGCAGGGCCTCGGGCGAGCCGGGAATATGTTCGCCGCTAAAAAAGGGGGGCCTCGGGCGAGACGGAAATCCTCCGGGGTCGGCTGCCCTTGTCCGAGGCTAGGCTCGGGTGAGGCGTGATCGTGTCCCTCGAATGGACTGATCCCTGACTTAATCGCACCCATCAGGCCTTTGCAGCTTCATGCTGATGGGGGTTACCAGCTGAGAATTAGGAGCCTTGAGGGTACCCCTAATTATGGTCCTCGACAGGCTACTTCAAGCGCAACGGTCTAAGTGACCGTTTGAGAGAGGGAAAGGGTTGAAAGAGACCCGATCTTTGTGACCACCTCAACGGGGAGTAGGTTTGAAAGAACCGAACCTCGGTAAAACAAATCCTTGTGTCTCACTCTTCATTTGCTTGCGATTTGTTTTCCACTCTCTCTCTCAGAATCGTTTATATTTCTAACACTAACCCGGCTTGTAGTTGTGATTAACTTTATAAATTTCAGTTTCGCCCTATTCACCCCCCCTCTAGGCGACTTTCAATCCTCTTCCTCTATTAAGTCACATAGGAAGGGTGACAAGAAGAAAAAGAAATGAAGAAGGTGGTCTACTACGACTCTACGAGATCGACTCTTCATCACCTTCCACATCCGGCGTCGAGTCTACAACTTCAAAGCGCCACGAGCGTAAGAAGTATAGTAAGATGCCTCTTTGCTATCATCGCATTCCAAAACGTGCTCCTCTACTTTCGGTACCCCTAAGCAAACCACCATATTTTGATGGTGAAGATTATTGTATGTGGAGTGATAAAATGAGGCACCATCTAACCTCACTCCATGAAAGCATATGGGATATTGTTGAGTTTGGAGCGCAGGCACCACAGGTGGGCGACGAGGACTACGACTCAGACGAGGCCGCCCAAATTAGGCATTTTAATTCCCAAGCAACTTCTATACTCCTCGCTTCCTTGCATCGAGAGGAGTCTAATAAGGTGCAAGGATTGAAAAATGCCAAAGAAATTTGGAACATCCTCAAAACAGCGCACGAAGGGGATGAGGTGACCAAGATCATCAAGCGCGAGATGATCAAGGGAGAACTCGATCAATTCATCCTCAACAAAGGAGAAGAGCCACAAGCAATGTACAACCGGCTTAAAACGATGGTCAACCAAGTGCGAAACCTTGGGAGCACCACGTGGGATGACCATGAAATGGTCAGGTTATTCTTAGATCTCTTGTTTTTCGTAATCCCACTCAAGTGCAATTAATCCGTGGAGACCCTAGATATAAATAGATGTCTCTCGAGTAAGTAATTGGCAAGTTTGTGAGCTTTGAACTTATGATCAAAGACTCCAAACACATTGTCAACTTGGAGCAATGCGCCACCTCCACACCTGAGGTGCAACCCGTTGTATTCAAAGCAACAGAAGAGAAGAAGGAAGAGTCTACACCAAGTAGACTCCTAATCGACGCCTCCAAGCTTGACAACGAGGAGATGGCTCTTATCATTAAGAGCTTTCGACAAATCCTCAAACAAAGGAAGGGGAAGGACTACAAACCCCGTTCCAAGAGGGTGTGCTATAGGTGTTGTTGGGGGCTTGTTCTCAAATGCTAAGAGTTAAGAACAAGGCAACATAGAAAATGTTAAGTGTTAAAGTCCTTCGTCCTCCACAACATTATATCCCTTCAGGATATAAAGAATTTCGGACGAAGGTTACGAAGGACGTACCTTCGTGAGCATAATAACGAGGGACGAAGTATTCATATAAATCATGGGGTATAAAATAAACATTTAAATGTTATCATAGAATCATTTCCATTTTTATTATCATGAACGAATATAAATGACTTCAAATTATAAATGTACCTTCGGTCCTGAAGAAGGCGAAAATACAAGTGTGATGCGAAGGCAAATGACAGGTTCGCGTGAACAGTACAGGGGTACTGTTCATCTATTTATAGACACAGGACGCAGCCTGTGACGAATTACAATTATGCCCCTTACAAAAGTTTACAACATTGACTCAGACCTCTATGGATAAAAAGGTCATTCTATCACTATGTCGGTTTGTAATGCCGAAGCTCCATGAAAAGGGACCTTCGGCCATCTCCTGAGGACAACTTCAGCCGAAGCCGCTTCTTCGTGTAAGACCTTCGGCGCACCGAAGCATGGCCCCAACAGTAGCCCCTTTCGCGGTGCTAGATCGTTTTTCATAACGAGCTTGATCCGTGAAAAATGCCTCTTAAGCTTCGGGAAGCCGAAGGTCCAAAAAACACCTTCCCTGAGCTCGTTGCCGAGAAACGATTCAATTCCCGAGTTCGTGTCGGTCCCACCTTGCAGAGTTACTGTTTGATCTTTGCGGTCCACTGCGCAGCGAGTACAAGTGACTGCCCGCCTGGTGTAAAAATCCTGCCGCTTTGCCTTCTTACCTGCAGCACTATATAAACAGACGAGTAGGTGTGAAGTTACCACAGCATTCATTGCTATTTGCACTGTTTTGCTGCCAAAATTTTTAACTACAGCCGAAGCTTGATTCTCAGAATCGAACGAAGGTCCACCTCGAAGTCTGCTTCGTCAGAAAGAAGAGCTTCGGGAGAAAAGGAAAAAGAAAAAAGTATATAACTTTCCCGAACTCAGAATCAAATGGCCAGAGTGCGATCTACTGCCAGAGTTGAACGTGAAGGAGACGAAGCCGAAGGTTCGAATACTGTGCCCATCTCTGAAGCAATGCAGCGTTCCGGACTGGTGATTGCGGAAGAAATGCCCGCTGCTGAAGCAGGCCCGACAGCTGCCGAAGGAGAAGAGAACATTGAAGAAACTGACTCCGAAGATGACTACCGCATTGCCATGCCCAGCAAGCCCAGCCACCTAGACTTCGGAAAGTCGACTGTTTCAAAGGCTGATCTCGCCAAGATGGTGAAGGCAGGTTATTTCAGTGAAAATCAGAAGAAGCTACTTCGCTTCGGGGGAGAAGAAACTACCCCGAAGCCAGAGAAGGACGAGATTGTCATTTTCAAGAGCTTTTTAAAGGCTGGGCTGAGATTCCCTCTTCATGGAATTATTGCAGATGTACTGAAAAAGTTTGGTATTTACTTTCATCAATTGACTCCTAACGCTATCGTTAGGCTTAATGTTTATATCTGGGCCCTCCGAAGCCAAGCAGTGGAGCCATTTGCCGACAGTTTCTGTCGAGTTCATGAGTTACATTACCAAACAAAGGCCAGAAAAGATGGGCTACATGATAACTTCGGTTGCTACAATTTTGCCTACCGGAAGACAACAAAGTGTCCTGTTATCAGCTACCGAAGCAAATGGCCAGCAGGCTGGAAATCTGAGTGGTTTTATGTGAAAGTTGACGAAGACGAAGAAAAATTGGTACAAAGCCCTCTTGATTTAATCTTCGGAGAAACAAGGCCGCGATGCCACATAAAATTGGAGGGTCCCACCTGGGCTGCACTGGGTGAGTTTGAAATTATTTCAGAGCATATCGGTACCAGGGATCTGGTTCAAGAATTCTTGGCGTTCAGAGTCTTCCCTACTCTGAAAGAATGGGAAATGCCAAAGCTAGAGGGGGAGAAGAAGAAGGGGGAACTTGTCCGGCTTCCTTATCACTTCAAATTCAAGAAATACTTTAAGAAGCCATGCCAAGAGTGGCTGGACACAGTTGAGGTGATGTGTAATGAAATTCTTGGGAATTATTCCAAAAAAGAAGATCAACTGATGACAGCAGCCTTCGGCACCCGTCCGAAGCGAAGACTGAACCGAGTGCTTGATGCCCTGGGCTTCGAGTACCCTGACTATGAACGGCTGAACAAGGGTGCTGAGGGCCAAAAAAGAAAAAGAGTGGCCGAAACTTTGAACAAGGATGAAGAAAAACCAGCAAAAGAGAAGAAAATTCCCAAGAAGAGAAAAATATCAACTCCAAAGCGAAAACTATCCGATGAAGAGGGGTCCCCCGCACCACCTTCTACCAGCGACGTGGAGGAAATTTTAAAGGTAATGACTGAACCCGTGCCCACGAAGCTAAGTCCATTAGGGCCTCAACTGACGAAGCTTTTTCGAAAGGTGGAAGAGCCGGAACAAACGAAGATAACCAAACCAAAGCGGCAAAGAATTATTGCAGTGACCGAAGTTATCGACAAGACGCCGCCGAGGGCGTCAATTCAGAAAACACCAGCTGTTAAGGGCACAACAAATGTTGAAGTCGCACCTTCGGAGGTCGCGGCTACCGAAGCCGCTACAGCCGAAGATGTGAACTTAGAAACTACCATTGAGGACATCAACAAAATTTTGCAAGACATGGCTGCAGAAGAAGCTGCCACCGCTGCTGAAGAAACCATGGCCACAGTGCCTGGGAAGGGGAAAGAAATAGCCGAAGACACTTCGGACGACGAAGCCTACACATTTCAAAATTTAATTGGACAAAAACTGTCGAAGGCCGAAATAGAAGAGCTTAAGGAATATGCCAAATCTTGCGGATACAAGCCAGGAGCTCTTCTATTTGGAGGCATTGATGATGAAAAATTGGGCTGCATTCGTGATTAGGCTGGGGCTAAGGTCATCGGTACTCTATCAAAGAGTATCGGTTTTCCGAAGCTAGAAACAGATATCAGCCGCTACCGACGACAACATATCGTCGGCAGCTTATTTTATTCCAATTTCAAGGTAAACAACCTTTTCACTGGCTTTTATTGCTTTTAATAATGAAAATGTTACTAACGAAAGTTGTTTCTATGCAGAGCATGCTACTGAGCAAAGCTCTGAAGATGCAACAAGATCTAGAGGATAAGAAACACGAAGCTATAATTGAAAATCTAGAGAGCAAGATAAAAGAGCAGTCAGCCATTATTGAAAAGAAAGACTTTGAACTCCAGTCAACTGAAGGCTTGCTGGCAGAGACTGAAGCTAAAGTATCAGAATTGAATTCGAAGCTTATCTGCCAATCAAAACAATTTGAACAGGAGAAGCTAGAGCTTAATTCGAAACTTGAAGCCGAAGTCCAGACCAACTCAGACTTGAAGAAATCATTAACAAGCCTTCAAGACAAGTGCTTGAAATTTAGCAATAACTGTATTGAACAATTAAAAAAGATCTTTTATTCAGTTGGAGCCAGCAGCGGGAAGTTTAACCCTTCAGCTGAAAATTTACCAAAAGCCTTCGATCATATTGAAGCTGAAATTGAAGAACTTGACGAAGTTATAGCCGGGCACGGTGACTTCTGTGCCTGGGTAGCTTCTCGAGGCACCGCTGCAGCGTTCCTGAAAACCGGCTGTGAGCATGGAAAAGTCGTCAACAGGCCGAACTTCACTCTCTCTCCATCCATTTTAGATGATATTCCTGACCTTGCCCGAAGCATCTCAAATAGATTTATAAAAATGATATGGACAAAAGGCGGGCGAGAGAAAGCTGGAGACGAAGCTCGAAGTCATCTTGAACCAGTAAGAAATCATACTTTGTACTTACCTTCTCCTTCACACTTGATTTTTACTCACGATACCTTGATTCATGTAGGATGACGAAGCTGAAGATGATACTTAAAGAATACGCCGCCGAAGCGGAAACCTGACGAAGATTAGTAGGAGTAGACTAGAAAAAACTCAGGAGAATTTGTAACGACTTTTTGTAAATACAATTAAACTGTTCTCAAGGAACTTTGTACATACCTTGCAATATATTCTTACCCTTCTATTGAGGCGCTTTGATGTGGACGAAATTAATATTTTGAGCCGAAGGCGAAAAAACACCTTCCCTTCTTTTCGTACACAATGAAGCATAAAAGACCAGTTCTTTTTGCCGAGGCTTTTCTTTTTTGTACACAACAAAGCATAAAAGACCACTTCTTCTTTTTGCCGAAGCTTTTCTTTTTTGTACACAACGAAGCATAAAAGACCACTTCTTCTTTTTGCCGAAGCAACCACTTAGGAACACAAATGCTATGAATGAATGCTTATGAATGCAAATGCTATGATGTAATGTAATGTGCGAATGAATGTCCAAAGCATATGTCCGAAGCCACACTCTCAGCCATTATTTCCTTAGAAACAACCACACATCAGCTCTGCATTCCCTTGGGAACGACTTTGGAGCTTCTTCGCCTTTTACTTAGACGGTATAAGCTCTGCATTCCCTTAGGAACGTCTTTGGAGCTTCTTCGCCTTTTACTTAGGCGGTATAAGCTCTGCATTCCCTTAGGAACGTCTTTGGAGCTTCTTCGCCTTTTACTTTCGGCGGAATCAGCGTTGACTTTTCGCTGTGAGCTCTGCATCCCCTTAGGGACGTCTTTGGAGCTTCTTCACCTTTTCAGTTTCGGCACTCGATGGTGCGTTCTCAGTTTTTACATTTACATTTTTTGGGGGATTTTGCTCTTATAAAACTAAAAAGGAAATTACACATGATGGCCCCATTAAAAACCTTTCTCCCCCTTTAGAAAGGAAAAGGGTGCCATGAAAAAAGAAAAGAAAAACATAAAAAGTTACATCAAGTTATACATAATATCGCCGAAGCTCATCCGCATTCCAAGATCTTGGAATTTCGTTGCCATCCATGTCCTTCAATCTGTACGAACCAGGCCTTGACGAAGATACTACTAAGAAAGGTCCTTCCCATTTCAACTGTAGCTTGCCCACTGTGTCTGGGTTGGCTACTCTCCGAAGCACCAAGTGACCCGGCTCAATATTTTTTAACCGGACCTTTCTATCTCGCCACTTGACTGTTTCAGCTTGATATTTATTGATATTCTCCACGGCCTGAAGCCTGATCCCCTCTAAAGCATCTTTTTCCACAAGGCAAGCATCTTCGAGACCTGATTCTGCCGAAGCTACTACTCTTATTGACCCAGCTTTAGCTTCTTCCGGAGTTATTGCTTCGTCACCGAATAATAATTTGAATGGGGTAAAACCTGTAGACCTTGATGTTGTTGTATTGTGGCTCCACACCACTTTGATTAACTGATCTGGCCACTTTCCCCTGGGTTGATTGAAGATTAACTTCATTATTCCTGTCATTATAATGCCGTTGGCCCTTTCAACGAGCCCATTTGACTCCGGATGCCTGACTGATGCAAAATGGATCTTCGTTCCAATTTGATCACAGAAATTTCTGAAAGCTTCGGAGTCGAACTGCGTTCCATTATCTACAGTGATTGCCTTCGGTACCCCGAAGCGACAGACAATATTCTGCCAGAAAAACTTTTGGACAGTAGCCGAAGTTATTGTGGCTAATGGCTTCGCCTCAATCCATTTAGAAAAATACTCCACAGCAACTATAACATATTTTAGATTCCCTTGGGCCGGTGGTAATGGACCCAACAAGTCAAGGCCCCACCTTTGCAATGGCCAGATGGGTTGTATCAGCTGTGTCAAAGACGAAGGTTGCTTTTGATCTCTTGCACATTTCTGACAACCTTCGCACTTTTGAACTAACTCCGCTGCATCCGAAGCTGCCTTCGGCCAATAAAACCCTTGGCGGAAGACTTTTCCAAGCAACGGCCTAGATCCAATATGGGACCCACACAGGCCTGCATGTATTTCTTTCATCAACTCTATACCTTCGGTTCTAGATAAGCACTTGAGCAGCGGAGCGCAAACTCCATGCTTGTATAACTCCCCTTCTATCATGACATACGGACGAGCTCTTGCCTCTATCCTTTTATTATAAGCTTCGTCATCTGATAGGAAGTTACCCTGAAGGTAAGAGATGATTTCAGTTCTCCAATCTTCGCTGTAAACAGGAGATATGTTGAGGACTGCTCTTTCAAGAAGCTCCACTGAAGGTGCCTTTATTGTTTCGAAGAACACATCCGAAGGTAACGGCAGCCCCTGTGCTGCAGACTTGGCTAACAAATCAGCATGCTCATTTTGTCCTCGAGGGATATTCTTGACAGAAAACCCTTCGAAGGAGGCTTCGATCCTTCGGACCGTGTCTAGATATTTTTCAAGCTTCGGATCTTTAGCCTTGCAACTTTTGTCAACATGACCCGAAACAACCTGGGAATCAGTTTTAAGAATCGCCCTTCTGATTCCCATTGCCTTTAATTTCCGAAGGCCCAGAAGCAGGGCTTCGTACTCAGTAATATTGTTTGTACAGCTGAAATCAAGTCTTGCTGCATAACAAGTTTTGACCTTGGATGGTGAGACCAACACAGCGGCTGCACCTGCTCCGAAGGTTCCCCAAGAGCCATCACAAAAGGCTGTCCACACTTCGGCATCTTTATTTGCTTCTTCATCCTGAGCCCCTGGCGTCCAGTCGGCAATGAAATCTGCCAATGCTTGAGACTGGATCGAGGATCTATGCACATAATCAATGTAAAATTCATTGAGCTCTGCAGCCCATTTTCCAATCCGTCCAGTAGCTTCTCTATTTCTCATTATATCCTTCAACGGCTGCGAAGAAGGAACAATGATATTGTATGCCTGAAAATAATGCCGAAGCTTCCTGGATGCCATTAAAACGGCATACAATACCTTCTCCAGCTCTGTATAATTTTTCTTTGATACACTAAGGACTTCAGATACAAAATATACTGGAACCTGCTTCTTGACTTGTCCATCAAGCTTCTCCTGGACAAGTGCTGCACTTACTGCCGAGTGCGAAGCTGCTACATATAACAACAAAGGAGCCCCTGGCGTTGGTGGAGTTAATGTTGTTAGATCTATCAAGTATTGCTTCAGCTCTTCGAAGGCTTTTTGTTGACTTGGGCCCCATTGAAAGACTTCAGCTGACTTCAGCACCTCGAAGAAGGGTAAATTTCTTTCTGCTGATCTGGATATGAATCTGTTGAGAGATGCCAGCCTTCCTGTCAATCTTTGGGCCCCCTTTCTTGTGGTTGGTGGCTCCATTCGAAGTATAGCTTCGATTTTATTTGGATTAGCTTCGATTCCCTTTGTTGAAACCAAGCATCCAAGAAATTTCCCCTTCTTTACCCCGAAGACACATTTTTCTGGATTCAGCTTCAAACCAGCTTGCCTGAAACTGGCGAAGGTCTCCTGCAAATCAGCAATATGATTTTCCTGCTTCGTGCTTTTTACAATAATGTCATCGACATAAGTCAACACATTTCTGCCAATCTGAGACTGGAGGACCTTCGCAGTCATTCTGCTGAAACTTCCTCCAGCATTTTTGAGCCCCTCAGGCATCCGAAGATAGCAATATGTGCCACTTGGAGTTATGAAGCTAGTCTTCGGCTCATCTTCCTTCTTCATCCAGATTTGATGATAGCCTGAGTAGCAGTCCAGGAGACTCATGAGTTTTGAAGAAGCTGCTGCATCGACTAAAGAGTCTATCCTTGGCAGCGGGAATTCGTCCTTCGGACAAGCCTTGTTGAGATCTGTGAAATCGATACACATTCTCCACTTGCCATTGGCCTTCTTCACCATAACAGTGTTAGCTAGCCACTCTGGATACTTTACTTCTCTGATAACTCCTGCACTGAGGAGTCTTTTTACTTCATTGCGAGCCCCTTCGGCCTTGTCATCCGACATCTTCCGAAGCCTCTGCTTTCGGGGTCTGAAGGATGGGTCAACATTAAGCGAATGTTCAATAACATCGCGATTTACGCCACAGAGATCATTAGCTGACCATGCAAAAACATCTTTGTTGTTGAATAAAAACCTTATCAAGGTTTTCTCCTGGTCTTCAGATAATTGCGAACCCAACAGCACCTTCTGCTCTGCTATGTCCTCACACAATAACATGGGCTTCGGCTGATCCGCTGAAGCTGCCTTCTCCCTCCTGAATTTGTACTGTTCACAAGCTTCAGCTCCATCTATGTTATGGATTGCTTTGGAGTCAGTCCAGCTTCCTTCGGCCCTTCTAGCAGCTTCCTGGCTTCCATGAATAGTAATAGGCCCTTGGTCCGAAGGTATCTTCATGCAGAGATAAGCTGGGTGAAGAATTGCTTCGAAGGCATTAAGAGTACCACGGCCAATGATAGCATTGTAAGGATACTCCATGTCAACAATATCAAACACAATTTGCTCAGTCCTTGTGTTGTTAACAAATCCGAAGGTTACCGGCATGGCAATCTTCCCAAGTGCTACAATCTGCCGCCCTCCGAAGCCACAAAGAGGGTGCGTAGCATCATGAATCTTGTCTTCGGGCTCTTGCATTTGTCTGAAGGCTTTAGCAAATATAATATCAGCTGCACTGCCTGTATCAACTAAGACATTGTGGACCAAAAATCCTTTGATCACGCAAGAGATAACCATGGCATCATTGTGAGGATAATCCTTAAGCTGAAGGTCTTCCTGAGAGAAAGTAATTGGAATGTGGGACCATTTTGACTTGATGAAGGGTCCCTGCACTCCAACATGCTGCACCCTTCTCTGAGCCTCCTTCTTCTGCTTCTTGTTAGCCGGCTCTGAGCAAGAACCGCCTGTTATCGGGAGCACCAGCTTCGAAGCCAAAGCAGCTCCAGCTTGATTGTTGAACGAAGCCATCAGCTCAGAAAAGTGGAAGTGAGTTCACCGGAGGTGGGCGCCAATGTTGGGGGCTTGTTCTCAAATGCTAAGAGTTAAGAACAAGGCAACATAGAAAATGTTAAGTGTTAAAGTCCTTCGTCCTCCACAACATTATATCCCTTCAGGATATAAAGAATTTCGGACGAAGGTTACGAAGGACGTACCTTCGTGAGCATAATAACGAGGGACGAAGTATTCATATAAATCATGGGGTATAAAATAAACATTTAAATGTTATCATAGAATCATTTCCATTTTTATTATCATGAACGAATATAAATGACTTCAAATTATAAATGTACCTTCGGTCCTGAAGAAGGCGAAAATACAAGTGTGATGCGAAGGCAAATGACAGGTTCGCGTGAACAGTACAGGGGTACTGTTCATCTATTTATAGACACAGGACGCAGCCTGTGACGAATTACAATTATGCCCCTTACAAAAGTTTACAACATTGACTCAGACCTCTATGGATAAAAAGGTCATTCTATCACTATGTCGGTTTGTAATGCCGAAGCTCCATGAAAAGGGACCTTCGGCCATCTCCTGAGGACAACTTCAGCCGAAGCCGCTTCTTCGTGTAAGACCTTCGGCGCACCGAAGCATGGCCCCAACAGGTGTGGTAAGTCCGGTCACTTTATAGCTAAATGTCCATATACAAGTGACAGTGACAGGGACGACAACAAGAAGGGGAATAAAAAGATGGAGAAAAAAGATATTACAAGAAGAAGGGTGACGAGGCACACATAGGGCGGGAATGGGACCCCGACGAAAGCTCCACCGACTCCTCCTACGACGAGGATGCCGCCAACATCGCTGTCAACAAGGGACTCCTCTTCCCCAACGTCAGCCACAAGTGCATAATGGCTAAGGAAGGCAAGAAGAAGAAGGTACATACTAGAGACACCCCCAAATACACTACTTCCGATGATGAGGGTAGCTCTAGTGATGATAATGATGACTTAACTTCTCTTTTTGCTAACCTTACTAAGGATCAAAAGAAGAAAATAAATGAATTGATAGAATCCATTAACGAGAAGGATGATCTCTTGGAATGCCAAGAGGACTTGCTTGTTAAGGAAAATAAGAAATTTGTTAAATTGAAAAATGCTTATGCTCTAGAGGTAGAAAATGTGAGAATTTGTCTAAAGAGCTTAACATTTGCAATGATTCAATTTCTTGTCTTAAAATTGAGAATGATAATTTAATTGCTAAGATTGAAGAATTGAATGTTTGCAGGCCATCTACATCTACGGTTGAACATGTCGCTATTTGCACTAGATGTAGTGATATTGATGTTGATGCTATGAATGATCACATTGCTATGATTAAGGAACAAAATGATCACATAACTAAGTTAAATGCTAAAATTGCGGAGCATGAGCTAGAAAATAAAAAATTTAAATTTGCTCGTAGCATTCTTTATAATGGGAGACGCCCTGGCATTAAGGATGACATTGGCTTCCAATAAGGGAGCCAAAGCAACACCAAACTTAATGCCCCCAAGAATAGATTGTCTAATTTTGTTAAGAGTAAGGCTCCCATGGTTTAGGATAGGGAGGGTTATATTTTATATCCTGAGAACTATCCTGAGCATAAATTAGGAGAATTCATGCTAGAAAACCTCATAATGTTTCTCATCATGCTTTCATGTATAGGAGTGAGGCTTCCAGTTCTAGGCATTCAACTCATATCAAAATGACTAAAAAGAAAATTTTGAATGCATCAAATGAGCATGACATTTCATTTAAGACTTTTGATGCTTCTTATGTGCTAACTAACAAATCAGGCAAAGTAGTTGCCAAATATGTTGGGGGCAAACACAAGAGTCCCAAGACTTGTGTTTGGGTACCCAAGGTGCTTGTTTCTAATGTCAAAGAACCCAAGACCGTTTGAGTACCTAAGAACAAGGCCTAAATTTGTTTTGTAGGTTTATGCATCCGGTGGATCAAGTTGGATAATCGATAGTGGATGCACAAACCACATGACAGGGGCGAAAAGAATGTTCTCCTCATATGAGAAAAATTAAGATCCCCAAAGAACTATTACATTCGGGGATGGAAATCAAGGTTTGGTCAAAGGATTGGGTAAAATTGCTATATCTCCTAACCATTCTATTTCCAATATTTTTCTTTTAGATTCTTTAGACTACAATTTTCTTTCTGTCTCTTAATTATGCAAAATGGGCTACAACTGTCTTTTCACTGATGTTGGTGTCACTGTCTTTAGAAGAAGTGATGATTCAATAGCATTTAAGAGAGTGTTAGATGGTCAGCTATATTTAGTTGACTTTAATGATAACAATGCTGGAATAGACACTTGGTTAATTGCTAAGACTAATATGGGTTGGCTCTAGCATCGCTGACTTGCCCATGTTGGAATGAAGAATCTTCACAAGCTTCTAAAGGGAGAGCACATTTTAGGACTAACAAATGTTCATTTTGAGAAAGACAGGATTTGTAGCGCATGTCAAGCAGGAAAGCAAGTTGGAGTCCATCATCCACACAAGAACATCATGACAACCGACAGCCCGCTTGAGCTACTCCACATGGATCTATTTGGCCCGATCGCTTATATAGTATCGGCGGGAGTAAGTAATGTCTTGTTATTGTGGATGATTATTCTCGCTTCACTTGGGTATTCTTTTTGCAGAAAAAATCTCAAACCCAAGAGACCTTAAAGCGATGACGGGCTCAAAATGAGTTTGGATTGAGAATCAAGAAGATTAGAAGCGATAATGGAACGGAGTTCAAAAACTCTCAAATAGAAGGATTTCTTGAGGAGGGCATCAAGCATGAGTTCTCTTCTCCCTACACACCACAACAAAATGGTGTAGTGGAGAGAAAAATAGAACTCTTTTGGATATGGCAAGGACCATGCTTGATGAGTACAAGACACCGGACCGGTTTTAGGCGGAGGCAATTAACACCGCCTGCTACTCCATCAACCGTCTATATCTACATCAAATCTTCAAGAAAACATCATATGAACTCCTTACCGATAAAAATCCCAATGTTTATTACTTTAGGTTTTTTGGGAGCAAATGCTTTATTCTTATTAAGAGAGGTAGAAATTCCAAATTTGCTCCTAAAGCAGTAGAAGGCTTTTTACTTGGTTATGACTCAAACACAAGGGCACATAGAGTCTTCAACAAGTCCACTGGATTAGTTGAAGTTTCTTATGACATTGTGTTTTATGAGACTAATGGCTCCCAAGTGAAGCAAGTTGATCTTGATGAACTAGATGATGAAGAGGCTCCATGCGTTGCGCTAAGGAACATGTCAATTGGGGATGTGTGCCCAAGAGAATCCGAAGAGCCTCCACAAGCACAAGATCAACCATCATCTTCCATACAAGCATCTCCACCAACTCAAGATGAGGATGAGGCTCAAGAAGAAGAGGATGAAGATCAATACGATGGGCCACCTTAAGAGGAGGACATTGATCAAGGGAGAGATGAAGATAATGGTGACAAGGAAGATGATCAAGAGATTTGGGATCAAAGACCGCTACACCCAAGAGTCCACCAAGCAATTCAAAGAGATCACCCCGTCAACTCCATACTTGGTGACATTCACAAGGGGGTAACCACTAGATCTCGAGTTGCTCACTTTTGTGAACATTACTCTTTTGTGTCCTCTATTGAGCCATACAGGGTGGAGGATGCACTAAGAGATCCAGATTTGCCTTACTCATAGACCTCAAATTGGTATAAACTTTCACTCATATCCATTATTTTCCAAAGGAGGAGAAAATAGACCCCCAAAAGGGGAGAATTTCATGGCCTCTCAAGTTTCTTCATTTTTGGCGATTAATGCCAAAGGGGGAGAAAGTATTAGGCCCAAAGCAAAAGGACTGCACCACTAGTTTCAAATTGGTATTTGGTTTCAAAATTAGTATTTGCTTCAAAAATGGAAATCATTTCAAAAACCCTCTTGACAGCTAAGGGGAGAACTTTTTCAGGTGGAGCTTTTGTTTAGCCAAAGGAAAAGCATTTGAAACAGGGGGATAATGTTCAAATTCTTGAAAATGTTTTTTGAAATCATATTCTCATACCATTGGCTATTTGCAAAAGAATTTGAAAAGACTTTTCCAAATGATTTGGAAAATAAGCTAAGTGGTGCATAAGTGGTCTAAAATGTTATAACAGAAGAAAGCAATCACATTTACTTAGACATATGTAGAAATTCTTTCAATTGGTTTAACTCAAAGTAACTTATGCACATCTATCAAAATTGCAAATTGGTTACATTTATCACATTATATTTGCTTTGGTTTGTGTTGGCATCAATCACCAAAAAGGGTAGATTGAAAGAGAAATGGGCTTAATCATTTCCTATAATCGATTTTGGTGTTTGATGTCCATCATAAACCACGTTGTTGATCACTTGTTCTCAAATGCTGTAAGTCAAGAACAAGGCAACACAATTGTTAATTATAACAGACCTTCGTCTTCCGAAGTATTATCTCCTTATGGATATAATACTCATCAGATGAAGGTCGAGAAGGACATAACTTCATCATTTTTTATATAGATAAGAGTGCAAAAGGATGTGAACAATAATTGTATCTCATTGATTCATACATATTTGTATTTCATAAAACATGTATGAATATTAACAGTATTAACGTTACAATGATACCATCGGCTTGCTCGAAGGTGAAGATGCGAGAGAGTGATTACAATCCAGTGTGAACAATACGGTGCTACTGTTCATGTATTTATAGGCACGGGACGCAGCCCGAGTAAAAGTACATTTATGTCCTTGACATCCATCTACAATTATAATACAAAACATTAAGGACTAAATAGTCTTTATCCTTTTTTGGTCACTGTTGTATTTGGTCTTCATCATCAACCCGAGCCATAGTCCCTTGACTATAGCTTCGTCGCCCATTTTTGTTACCTTCGGGTTACACCTCTATTCTTGTTACAGAAGAAGATCCCTATTCCGAAGTTGAAGCCTCCTGTAATAATCTATGTCATGCTGAAGACATATGGTTAGTTACGTTTTTGAGGACCTTCGGAGGAGGAAGGCCCCCAATAGTAGCCCCTCGCAGTATGGATTTGTTTCTTTGTAATAAATTTAGACTGCGACGTGAACGAAGGCCTTTAGCCAAAGATCCAAAAAACACCTTCCCTTCGCTAGAATAGCGAATGACACTGACCTTCGGGACCCACCAAACTGTGTGGCCCTAGACATATAAATAGGAGCTTGCATTGTAAGCGTTTCTTGTGCCATTTCAGTTGCTTGCATTACGCTCATTTTTTTAAAATTTTCTTGCTTTGTCGAGTTTAATTGGATTTCAAGCAACGACATTTCAACAACCATCGACTTAATGGCTGATGAGAAGAAGATTGTTGATCCGGCGCTGTCTGAGTTTTATGAAGCCATGGAGAAACTAACGCAGAGAAGATTGCAAACGAGATGCTGGCTGGGATATCTGAGAACTCCAGCGATAGTGAAAGTTTCGATATAGAAAGGGGGAATGAAGATACCGAAGATCGGCCCTAGAGACCAAGCCATGTTGTCTTCGGAAAATCAATTATTAAGCAAGGGCAGATTGATGCGATGAGGGGGAGGTATTTTCGTGATATCTCAATTGTGAGAGCTAGAAGGGAGAATAATGTCCCTCTGCTCGAAGCTGATGAAGTGGTAGCTTTTAGAAGCTTCATGAAGGCAGGGCTTCGGTTCCCTCTAGATAAATTGCTGGTCAAAGTCCTGAGGATCTTCAAAATTTACCTTCATCAACTCACTCCTGAAGCTATCATCAAGGTGGGGATCTTTATATGGGCCATGAGGAGCCAGGGACTGAAGCCAAATGCAAAATGTTTCTGCAACATCCATGAGCTGTCTTACGAGATGAAGGCTACCGAAAAAGAGCAATATCACAACAACTTTGGTTGTTATAGCTTCATGCCTCGCTCTGAGGCGAGCTACCCAGTTCCCACATTTCGGAAGAGGTGGCCGGGAGCCTGGATGCAGGAATGGTTCTACGTGAAGAATGACCTGAGTCAAAGGGAATATATCAAGGGGATTATTCAACGTCCTATATGGTCTTGCTTCGGCATTAGGAGACCATCCACTGCCCTTGGGAATGATATACAAGCATGCCAGGCGGCTTTTAATATAGTATGCACTTACATAGGCACAAGGAACTTAGTCCAGGAGCATATTGCTTATAGAGTATGGCCACTTGCAAATGGGTGGGAGATGCCGAAGGAGGCTGCTGCTGGCTCTAGCCAAGGTGGTTTAATCTAACTGAAGTACACCTTCAAATATAGGAGTCAGTTTGATGAGCCAAATGATGACTGGCTGGATGCCATAGAAGCAACCAGTGATGAATTGCTTAGAGCCTACTTGAAGGCTGAAGATGATGCCATGACAACGACCTTCGGGGGTCGAGGCAAAAAGAGGCTGAATAGGGTGTTTGATGTCATTGGATTTGTATATCCAGATTACTGTTATCCTTCGTGAAAGTAAGGAAAGAAAAAAAGACTGCTACTTTGGCGACTTCTAGTGCGCCGAAGTGAAAGAAGGTTAAAGTTTTGACGCACCGGTCCAAGCGTATTGAAACGGCCGAAGTGCCAAAGCTAATTGAAGGGTCTGCTTGTATATCTAAGCGAAGTCGCTCTATGCTTATCGAAGCTAAGACAGGACTGGATGAAGAGCGAAAACTGAAGAAGGCAGCAGAGCAGCTGAAGACCTTGAGTCCACCGCACGAGATGGGATTGCCGAAGGCGTCAAAGATCCCTGCAACAACTCCGAGGAAGAGGAGAATGGCCAGCGTGCTAGACGCTGTCATGGAATCTGTGAAGGCGTCGACTCCTGCTTCTACTGAAATTCCTAGTTCAGAAGGCGAAATTTTAAAGAAATCTAACGAAACTGGCACTGCGCAAGCTGTTTCTGATGCTGGACCCTCAATTTTTGCCGAAACAAGACCTTTGGAGACTGCACCGCTAATCTTGGAAAAAGAAGGTGCCCTGGAGAAGTCCAAGTCTCCTGCTCCTGAAGCACCTGCCGAAGAGTTGGAGTTTATTGTTCGACATGATTCGGTAAACAATTATCGGAGGAGCAGATTGCCGAAACAAGGCAATACGCTAAGGATTTGAAGTATCTGCAAGGATCCTTGGTGTATAGTGGCACTGATGAGGATGATTTTCTCTATTGCCTACTAGACAATAAAGAGATCTATGTCTGCCGGGAAATGATGAAGAACATGGGGTACCTGAAGCTTGAGATCGGCCTATCTGCAATGTCGAAGGATGATCTTGCAGATAGCCTTGCTTATAATAGCTTGAAGGTATATATACTTTTATTGTACAATTAACTATATTTGTAGCTTTTCTTGCTATTGTTATGTTTCATATATTTTTATTATTAGGGCTTGATTCTAAGTAAGGCTTTAAAGGCCCAAAAGGAAGCAAAAGATGAGAGCTGTCAGATAGCTCTTGGGAATCTTCGGTCAGAGGTCATTTCCCTAAGGAATCAAGCTCTCGAGAAGGATAAGATATTATTTTCCTTAGTGGACAGGCTGAAAACCAGCGAGGCCGAACTTAATGCTCAAGCCGAAGCTCGCAAGGCCGAAGTTGAAGATTTGAAGAAGAAGCTTGCAGAGATGAATGAAAAATTTGAAGTTGCAAATGCGAAGCACGAAATAAGCGAAATTAGAAGATTAAGGGCACAAAAGAATGTCGGAGAGCTCTGCGACTCCAAAGAAAGATGCTACGAGATATCCTTGGAATTGGCCAAGGCTCTAAAGAATAGTTTTACAAAGGTAGGGGCCTATTCTTCTGAGCAAAAGTTCATCCGTGGTGACCCTGATGGTGTCGTCGAGTGGATAAGCGGAGATGTCGAAGCTTTTGATGAAATCTTAAGTGATCGAGGAGACTTCTGCGCACAAGGGGTCGCGATGACCTTAGAAAAAGCCGGTTGTGAGCATGTTAAGGCTACAGCTCAGCCAGAGTTTATTTTCTCAGTGGAAGACACTAAGGACCCTTCAGCTGAGGCCTCTTCGGTGGGCGGTAGATTTTAGTCCAATGTGTAGATGAAAGGCGGTCGGGAGATAGCTGATGAAGCAATTATAAAAAAATGAAAAAGAATCTCACGACGCTCAAGAAGAAGCTAAGCGAGCCGAAGAAGCTGCTGAGCACGCGAGGCTCATAGATACTTTTACTAAAATTCAGCTTTGGAGTTTGTTTTCAGCTTCGGCACTAACCAACATATTTTTTATTGTAGCTGAACTTTCACCACCACCGGAGCCGTATAATCCCGTAGCTGACCCGACCATGAAGGAAGCATTAGACATAATAAGGATCGCTAACGAAGCTGTTGACGAAGCCATCGACAGACTACTAAATGAAGCTGCCAAAAAAGTGTTGAAGGAAGATTAATTTTTTGTATGTTAGAAAGTGTAGTGCTTGTATATGGATGTCGTCTTGTGTAAGAAATAAACATCAATTATTTGTATTTACATTATTGTAATATATTTCTTTGCGATGCATGAAACCTTCATATGTACCATTTTGAACCTTTAGCGAAAAAAACGCCTTCCCTTCTTTTCATGTGTCGAGAAGAAGAAGATTCTCATTATGCCATTGCTGACAAAGATTAACTTCGTGTAGGAGTAAATATCTGCCGAAGACATGACTTGTGCTGTAGTATTTCTTTTAATAATCCAATCAATTGTATCAAAAGAGCAACTTTCCTTTGTTGCCCCACACTTTTTTGGTGATGCGAAATGATGTATGATGCGATGCTATGTGGTATGATATGATGGCATAATGCGGAATGTTATTTACGCCGAAAGTAAGAAAGCACACAAATATAGACCCAGACTCTGCATCCCCTTGGTAACGACTTTGGAGTCTCTTCACCTTTTTCTTAGGTGGTATTTTAGCTCTACATCCCCTCAGGAACGACTTTGGAGCTAAGCTTTGCATCCCATTAGGAACGACTTTGGAGCTTCTTCACCTTCAATTTAGGTGGTATTTAAGCTCTGCAATCCCTTAGGAATGACTTTGGAGCTTCTTCACCTTTTACTTAGGCGGTATCTTAGCTCTGCATTCCCTTAGGAATGACTTTGGGCTTCGGAACTTACACTGTGCTCCCTTAGGAACGATTTTGGAGCTTCGAAACTTGGTTTTGTCACACTCGATGGTGTAGCCACAGGTTTATTACATCGAGTTGAAGGTTAAACCTTCCTGTATTATCTTTTGTGAAGGAAATATAAAAGCAAAAAGAGTATAAATAAAACAAATTGGGGCTTTCTTTTGGTGAAAACATTGTGTTATCTTTAGTAGATATGTCTAGATTCAGGAACAATACTGTTAACTGTGCGAGCTTCAGACTGCTCCCGAAGGTCACGTTGTTGTTTAGGCTGAAGATGCCCTTCTGGTTGCTAGTCATGACTTGGGGTAGGTGCCAGTGGTGGGGGTGGTGGTAATTGTGCCCAAGAATCTTGAGAGTGACTTGCTGAAGCAGCAGAAGCCGTAGGTTGTTCACTGCCTACATATTCTAGGATATATGGAGAGTAGCACGAAGCAGTATGGAGGACCTGCTTCGGTTGATTCTGCCGTGCCTCGGCTGCAGCGATTTCCTTTTGCTTTTGGATCGTGACCTGGCACGTCCTTGTTGTGTGACCCTTGTCCTCGCCATAGAAAAGGCAGAACAACTTTTTGGGTTGATTACCGTACCTTCCTCCACTGAAGCTTCTCCCCCCTCTGCCTCTTGGAGCTGGTGGTCTGTAAGGAGTTTACTGCATTCCCGAAGACTGTGAGCTGTGATGACTACTCTGAGCATTGTTGGCCCTTTCATCGCTGGCATTGGAATTGTGGATTGACCTGACATGCCTGGGATGAAGTCTTCCTCAGAAGCCCTTAGTCATTTCAGAAAACCTGTATGCTTCCACCCTTCTTTGGCAGAAATCGTTATCAGCCCGGATGTACTCATCCATCTTCTGAAGGAGTTTCTCCAAGGTCTGTGGTGGCTTCCTTGCAAAATATTAGGCTGTAGGTCCTGGCTGAAGCCCCTTGATCATGGCCTCAATAACAATTTCATTGGGCACTGTAGGCGCTTGAGCTCTCAAACGCAGGAACCTTCGAATGTACGCCTGCAGGTACTCCTCATGGTCTTGTGTGCATTGAAACAGGGCCTGAGCAGTGACTGGCTTTATCGGAAAGCCCTGGAAGCTGGTGACTAGCATGTCCTTCAGCTTCTACAACGACGTAATTGTCCCTGGCCGAAGAGAGGAATACCATGTCTAGGCCACGCTTCTGACTTCCATGACGAAGGACTTTGCCATGACAGCAGCGTTGCCCCCATACGAGGATATTATTGCCTCGTAGCTCATTAGGAATTGTTTTGGATCCAAATGCCCATCATACATGAGTAACTGAGGTGGCTTGTAGGACGATGGACACGGGGAGCTTGCAATTCGACTGTCAGAGGAGAAGCATCATCGAAAGTAAAGTTACCATGATGAAAGTCATCGTACCATTCATCTTCGTTAATTGGGCTTTCTTGACGAAGCTCCCTGTGTTGAGGCCTTCGGTCCTGGTCATATTGAGTGAGATGACGCATCTCCTCAGTTGCTTCGTCAATCTTCTTCTAAAGGTCATCCAGCCGAAGCATTTTTCTCCTTTTTCCTCTGTACTTGCTGGTGATTGCTTCTAAATCCCTAATCTCCTGGTCAAGCTATTCCTCATGGAGTGTCGGGCTAGTGGCCTTTCTCTTTTGGCTCCTAGCCTCTCGCATGGAGAGTGCGTCCTGATTTGTGTCCAGTGGCTGCAGGACAACCCCTAGCACCGTTGCCTTCTTCGGCGGCATGACGAATGTGAATGCTTGCTGAAGGTTGTGGAAGTGTGTTCGCCGGAGGTGGGCGCCAATATTGATCACTTGTTCTCAAATCCTGTAAGTCAAGAACAAGGCAACACGATTGTTAATTATAATAGACCTTTGTCTTCCGAAGTATTATCTCCTCATGGATATAATACTCATCAGACGAAGGTCGAGAAGGACATACCTTCTTCATTTTTTATATAGATAAGAGTGCAAAAGGATGTGAACAATAATTGTATCTCATTGATTCATACATATTTGTATTTCATAAAACATGTATGAATATTAACAGTATTAACGTTACAATGATACCTTCGGCTTGCTCAAAGGTGAAGATGCGAGAGAGTGATTACAATCCAGCTTGAACAGTACGGTGCTAATGTTCATGTATTTATAGGCACAGGACGTAGCCCAAGAAAAAGTACATTTATGTCCTTGACATCCATCTACAATTATAATACGAAACATTAAGGACTAAATAGTCTTTATCCTTTTTTGGTCACTGTTGTATTTGGTATTCGTCATCAACTCGAGCCGAAGTCCCTTAACTATAGCTTCGTCACCCATTTTTGTTACCTTCGGGTTACACCTCTATTCTTGTTACAGAAGAAGATCTCTATTCCGAAGCTGAAGCCTCCTGCAATAATCTATGTCATGCTGAAGACATATGGTTAGTTACGTTTTTAAGGACCTTCGGAGGAGGAAGGCCCCCAACACACGTGGACGAACTAGTTTGTCTAGTCATCATTTATCTCAGGTGCAAAAAGTTCAACATAAACCAAGAAAAAAGTTAAGTTGGGGGATCAACAAAGTTTGGAGCAAAGACTAGGAATGGTGCTGCCAGTGGCGCACCGGACAGTGTCCGGTGCCCCAGGCAGAGCACCAAGCGAACTGGCCACTCCCGGGTTTTTCCAAGGGACGCTCCGCTACAATTCACTGGACAGTCCGGTGTGCATCAAACAGTGTCCGGTGAGCCAACGGAGCAACAGTAACTCACACCAACGGTTGACTGCAAAAGTGAACAGTGCACAGTCAGAAGTCAGAGCAGGAAGTCAGAACGCACAGGACATGTCCGGTGTGCCACCGGACTGTCCAGTGCAACTCCAAGACAAAGAACTTCAACGGTCAACCGCTCCAAACCCCAACGGCGTGCTGACGTGGCACACACCGGACAGTGAACAGTGTCCCGTCTGGTGCACCACCGGACTGTCCGGTGCGCCATCGACAGCAACGGCTAGAATAGTGGTTGAGGCTATAAATACCCCCAACCACCTTCATTCAAGCTATCCAAGTTTTATAAACTCAACATTCAATAAAAGAGCAAAAGGCTACACTCTAAGACACAATCAATAGATCAAATCCTCTCCAAGCCTCCAAATCAACTCAATTGCTTAGTGACTTGAGAGAGGGTGTTTTGTGTTCTTTTGTTGCTCTTGTTGCTTGGATTGCTTTCTCCTTCTCTTTCTAATTCATCTAAGTGCTTCATAAAGCTAAGCAAGAGACACCTAACTGTGTGGTGATCCTTGCAGGGTCTTAGTGACCCAAGTGATTAAGGAGAAGGCTCGACCGGTCTAAGTGACCGATTGAGAGAGGGAAAGGGTTGGAATAGACCCGACCTTTGTGGCCTCCTCAACGGGGACTAGGTTCTTTGGAACTAAACCTTGGTAAACAAATCACCGTGTTCACTTGTTGATCTTCACTTGATTTGTTTCCCCTCTTTCCTCTCTCTAAGAGTTTCCTTGATCATATTGTTTTGAGTTTGCTCACAAAGGTTATCTGCATTGATTGAGCAACTTGTGGCGAGGAGAACTATCTTCCATAGTCCGATTTAATTCTAATGTTAACCCTAGCCTTAGTGCGTGTTTAAAGTTTGTAAATTTCAGGTTTCACCTATTCAGCCCTAGGCGACTTTTAGTAGGTGGCACGCCAAGGTGCACGGTGGGAGGGCAAGACTTTGGGAGCAACACCGCGACATCGGGGAAGTGCATTGGGGTGAATGTGGTCATGCTCATTGCCATGGGAATGAAGACCGTGTCATCTACAAGCTCACAGTCGTACCGCTTCGTGAGTGCCCCTTCTTCCTAGTGCAGTTTGTTCAGGTGCTTCCATGCTCTCCCCCTTCTTAGTTTGTGCTGTGTTGCTGGCTGCTACTGTGCACCCACCGTCCATCCCACCACACTCGAGTTCTTGTGCCTGTGTCTCTCTTACTCGCCTCTGCCCTCATCATCCACATGACCCCGCACGCTTGCATAGTCACTTCATGGATGTGGACAGTCGGGTGGATTCCTATGACTCCTCGTCGACAACCTCGTCCAAGCTCTCGGTAGCATCTTGTAAGGAAAATAGACCCCGACCCATTTGGTTAAGTGATTTTGGTGTTTGTTGATCAGCATAACCTTGTGGACCAATATTTCCTAAGTGTTTGTGTGTTGTAGTTCACAAGATGTGAAGTGGATTGGACTAAGGCATTGAGGAAGCAACACCTCAAAAGAATACATTTGAAGACCATAAGTGAAGATCAACAAGTATCAAGCAAAGTCCAAGACATGAAGAAAAGTGTTGTCACTGGCGGACCATCCGGCTGAGAGCACCGGACTATCCGGTGCACCAGGGAACAGTAGCCCAACGACTAGTTCCTGGTGGCACTGTGGAGGAGAGCCACCAAACTGTCCGGTGTGGCACCGGACTGTCCGGTGCAAGGCTAACTGCGCCAAAGATGACCTGCCAGATCCAACGGCTAGTGGTGCACCGAACATGGCACTGGAGTGTCCGATGCCTACCACCGGACTGTCCGATGTGCCGCAGAGAGCAACAACTTTTCTCCAATGGCTATATTTGAGTTGGTGCCTATATATACTTCACCCAACCGACCATTTGGAGGTGTGGGAGCTCAAGCAACATACCAAGACATATTGTAGACATTTCCAAGTGCTCATACACCCAAGTGCTTAATACAATTACTCGGTGATTAGCGTAGGTGCTTTGCGAAGTGCTTAGGTTAGTTAGACCACTTATGTGATTGCTCTAGGTGAATCCTAGTTAGTTGAGTGAGTTTAGAAAAACCACACAGTCCCTCGGCTCTTGCGCGAGTCGTTGTAATCGTACCTAGTGGGGCGAGAGTCTTGCGAGACTGACAACCGAGCTTGTGCCATGACCGCCATCGTGTACCAGATGGAATGAGGGTCGCGACATTTTAGCTAGAAGCTCGATAGTGGATATGGCGCGGAGCGTGCGAGAGGAGCCAGAAGTGGAGCACCACTTGCGCATGGAGAAGACCTGCACCTCTCTACGGAGTTAGTCGACCCAGGTGCTTGGCCCTCGCGTGGGTTACCCTTTGAGTAGGGGCACCAACGAGGATTAGTCGGGACCTTGCGTGGTTCCAGATACCTCGGTAAAAATACATGTGTCGTCCACAAGAGTTTGCTTTCTCTACTTGCAGTTTACCTTCCACATTTACATTAAGTGCTTAAGTTTCAATCTATCCTTTCTAGTTAGAATATTTAGGATTGGAACTTAGGCTTTATGGTAGAGAAAGCAACACTTAGACAAAACCTAGTTTGCACAATGTAGATTGATTATTTGCATAGGTTTTGTTCTGGGGATTTAATTGTGGTCTAGTTTAGAAAGAAGTTTTTAGAAGTCCTAATTCACCCCCTTCTTAGGTGTCGTCGTTTCCTTTAGCTACAATCTGAGCAAAGTCACCCACCTGTGTGATAACGAAAGTGCAATTAGAATGGGCGATAACTTGTAAGATTGTAACACCCAAATTCACATTTTGATGATTTAGAGAATTCTCCAAAAGATTTGATATAAAATGACTTCTAATATTGATTTCATTCCAATAGATAAATACTAACAATGAGAGTTTGGCATCTAAAACTTAGATCCAAAACTTACAAGTAAAGCTTGGAACAACAAATAAAAGAAAAACATTCAATCTATTTATTATTATCTTTATAAACTTTAAAATTATTTGAATTAAAATAATTTATGATAAAAATATATATTAGCTCGTCCTAAATAAATCAGTAATGAAACTTAGATTATGCATTCAAAGGAGTACCTTACGAAAATAAAATATATGTAGGAGGTTGTTCAAAGGAGTACCTTACGCACCGGACAGTGAACAGTGCCATGTACGATGCTGTTGGAGACTTGTTCTCAAATGCTTCGGATTAAGAACAAGGTAACATAAAAAGTGTTAAATGATAAGGCCCTTCGTCCTTTGAAACATTATTTCCCTTCGGGATATAATGTGTTCCGGGCGAAGGTCACAAACAACATATCTTCGTAAGCACAATAAACTATGACGAAGAACTTACATGCGACATAAAAAGCAATATAAACATTTAAATATTGTCACAACGTCATTTCTATTTTATTATCATATAAAAATAGAAATGACTTCAGATTACAAGTGTACCTTCGGATTGTAGGAAGGCAAAAGTACAAGGATGACGGAAAGCAAATGCCAAGTCAGCGTGAACAGTACGGGAGTACTGTTCATCTATTTATAGGCGTGGGACATAGCCCATGCAAAATTACATTCATGTCCATTACATTTGCTAATGACTTATGGGAATTTATTAAGGCCTGAGTAGTCTTTTCATCTTTAAGTCGGTTCCCCTTTCTGCTATCGCGACGAAGCTTTCTGCGCATAGCTTCGGCTGTGCACCATCCTTCGTACAGCTTGGTAATCAGCTTCGTACAGGTTGGGCTTCGTTCTGACCGTACTCCATGTTCATGATCTGAGTCCGAAGATACCTGTTCATATAATTCACTTGGAAAATATTGTCAAATCATGTTTTTGAGGACCTTCGGAAGACGAAGGCCCCCAACAGTAGCCCCTCGCAATATTAATTTGTTAGTGATAAATTCAGATTGCGATATGGACGAAGGCCTTAAGCCGAAGGTCCGAAAAAACACCTTCCCTTTGCTAGAATAGCAAAAGTCACTGACACCTGGGACCACACAGTTTCCGTCATATCGAGTGTATAAATAGGAGCCCGCCATATTTGATTTGGCACGCTCTCTTTGCCATCTGTTTTTCCTGCTTATAAAACTTTCTGCCCAAAAATATTTGTTTTCTTTCCTAGTTTTAAGCTTCGGAAGCGAGAAGTAGGATCTCCGAAGAGATGTCTGAGGAGAAGAAGGCTGTTGTCGAGATGAAGCTAAGTCTCTCTGAAGAGAAGAACCTGGGCTTTCTTGAGGCAATGTCGAAGACCAATACAGAAAAGATCACCAAAGAGATTTTAGAAGGTTTATCTGAAGATACTGGTGACAGCGACAGTTATGATGTAGAAAGCGGCGGGGGAGAGTCTGAAGATCGACCATGGCGGCCAAGTCATTCGGTTTTCGGGAAAACTACTATTAAGCAGAGTCATATTGACAATATGAGGGGGAGATATTTTCGAGATATATTTATTGTGAGGGCTGATGCTGGAGAAAAGACTTCTCCCACCCCCGAAGAAGATGAGGTCGTGATCTTCCGAAGCTTTCTCAAGGCTGGGCTTCGGTTCCCCCTAAGCAGCTTTGTTGTCGAAGTCCTGAAGACATTTCAAATCTACCTTCATCAGATTACTCCCGAAGCTATCATAAGAATGGGAATCTTTGTCTGGGCTGTGAAAAGCCAAGGTTTAGAACCAAATGCTAAAAGCTTTTGCAAAATTCATGAGTTGGTATATGAGACGAAGCCCTGGGGGAAAGAACAATATCACAACAACTTTGGTTGTTACAGCTTCGGTGCCCGCTCCGGGTCAAGCTGCCCTGTGCCAACCTTTCGGAAGAGGTGGCCCGGGGCCTGGATGACAGAATGGTTCTATGTAAAGAATGACTTGACAGCGCAGGAAGATGTTAAGAGTATCATTATGCGCCCCATCTGGCAACGCTTCGGACTCCGAAAGCCGAAGGTTGAAATGGATGAAGCGGCCGAAGAATGCCAAAGAGCCTTCGGCGTAATCTGCTCTTTTATTGGGATAAGGGATCTGGTCCAAGAGCATATTGCCTTCAGGGTGTGGCCACTTGCAGGAAAGTGGGAAATGCCGAAGGAGACCATCAAAGAGTCTGACGAAGGTGGTCTAGTCAGACTAAAATACACATTCAAATACGGGGATAAGTTTGTTGAACCTGATGACGACTGGTTAAAAAGCATTGAAACATTAAGTGACGAACTGCTTGGGGTATATTCGAAGGCCGAGAACACTGCATTATCGGCGGCCTTCGGAGGCCGAAAGAAGAAGAGGCTCAACCGGGTATTTGATGCAATCGGGTTTGTCTACCCTGACTATCATTATCCGGTGCCGGGCCGCAAAAGAAAAAATACTTCTCCTGCAACAGAAGTTGCCACAAGTGCTTCTAGTGAGCCAGCGCCGCAAAGAAAAAAGATGAAGGTGCTCACCCACCGGGCACGTTTTATTGAGCCGGCCACAGTGCCTGAATTTATCGGTAAAGTCTCCTTGGCTACTGAAAGTACAGAGCCAGCTCCAGTGCCGGAGATCGAAGAAAAAACTGAAGCACCTTCAGCAGAGAAAGCAGAAAAACCGAAAATTGAAGGACCAAAAATATTAGAAATCTTAAGTCCTTCAGCAAGTGTTGAAACAATAAAAAATCAAAAGGGGCCATCGGTAACCCCGAAAAGAAAAAGAATGGTGAACGTGCTAGATGTTTTGGAGACAATTAAGTCTTCAAGCATAACTCCAAAGAAGACTGTAATACCCAATTTGTAATTTGCAAGAGCTAATATCAAAGGGAGAAACAAGTTCACCTTATCTGTGGGAGTTTGAACTTTTTGTGCCATCACATGTGAACACCATATTTTAAAACAGATAATTATAAAATATATGCCACTAAATCATTGCATCATGCTGAGATCCTTATTTTGTGTGCATTTTATGACAATATAATAATAAATATGACAAGAAATATATTAAAATCCAAAGTGGAATTTAAAATCCAAAAGGAATTGTAGAATTTAGAGAAGAGAAGAAAATAAGAATTTTGTGGATAAAGATAAGTAAATAAAAATATATTATTCCTCCACTAGAAGCTTAAATTTGTATACTTGACTCAATGTTGAAGTTCAAATTCAAATTTTAAATTCAAAATAGTTAGGAATAAAATAAAACAGAAAATAAAAGATAAAAGAAAAAGAAAAGGGAAGAAGGCTTACCTGGGCTTCGGAACCTGTTTTCGGCCCACCAAGTAAACACCACCCGCTCGGCCCAGCATCAACGCGGGCGCGCCGACCGGTGGGCCCGGCTCGTCGGCCTCTCGTCCACACACCCGCACGATCGTCTGCTGCTCGGGTCACTGGCTCTGCGGGCCCCGCGCACCAGACCCCGTCGCGCCCGCGTCTCACTGATGGGTGGTCCCGGCTCGTCAGGAGCTCCCTCTCCGTCGTAACTGAACCCGCGAGGTCCTCGCCGCGCAGACCGCGCCCACCTCGCAGGGGGAAGCTCTCCGGGGACCTCGGGGTCGCGTAACCGTCGCGCTCCTGCGCGCCTTAAAGCCTCCGTTCCCATCGCCGGAATCCCTTGACCGCCTCTCCGTTCCCTGGAACGCAAACGCGCCGCCGCCAGGATAGAGCTCAGTCCGCCGCGCGCCAAGACTCGCTAGCCGTCGACTTGCCCTCCGTGTAGCGCGCGGGATTCACCTCCGTGATCTCCTGAAGCCAGCGCAAGGACCACCCGGGATTATCTTCGTCCCTGGGGCATTGAATCGCTCGTCGACGTCGTACCGGATCGAGGAACCGCGCCTTCATGTCGTCGGGATCTTCCTCGCGACAATAGACCGGTATGAAGCCACCTCGATTTCCGCCTACCTCTTCTTGACGTGTAGTACCTAGCCGGTGGGGAAGCCGACCGGTCTAATCACGGCAATTTCTCACCGGAGATCTAACACCGCGGCGGGGCCGCCATTTGCCGTGGCCGGGGCGTTCTACAACCGCATCGTCGGTAAGAAGTTCTCCTCTGTGCTCGCCTCGTCCTCCTCGTCGTGTAGCACCGATCAATTTAGGTCTAGGGGCACTAGTTCGGTAGATGACCGTGCGCCGGTGAAGCTGCCGCCGTGGTGATTGGTATGCGCCGCCGTGGTCGAGCCAGGGAAGAAGATGGTGTGGCCACCGCTAATCGCAAGATGATCGGCCATGGGCGGATCGTGCTGAGAGTAGCCGAGAACCCTAGATCCTTGATTCAATGGTCGTGATCTTCTACCAGCTTATAACATTAGTGGCGAATCTGGGCGGTTGGATCAAGATCCTGCGGCTCTGGGTGAAGCGGCTTTATACACCAGAACGATTTAATCCGAGCCGTAGAGTCTAATCCTACGGTTGATATTTGTAGATACCCCTTCGCATGTATATTTTGTTAAAGAGCCCCCGCAGAATCACGAAAACAACCCGCGGTCCATATTTCTGTACCATGTGTCTCGGTTTTCTTAGCACCGGGGCCCCTGGACTTTCCAGAAATTGAGGCCCAGTCCAGAGGATAATAAAAACTGAGAAATGATTATAAAATTTAGTTTTTAATACAAAAACAATTCTAGAAACTTGTAAAATGCATAGAAAATTCATTCTAGCTCCAAATTGAGCCATTCCAATTTCTAAAATTTTGTAACAATATTATCTATCATTTAGTGTCTCTGTTTTGTCATGAACACTGTTAGAAACTTTATTTATCATTTAATCCTATTTCAAGCACATTAAATCTTAGGAAATTCATAACTTAAAATCTATAACTCCAAAATTAATAATTCCAGTTCCTATGATTTTATTTTAATGTCTAGTTTATTACTGTATATTCTCTTCGCATGTTTGATGTGATGTTAATTTATGCTATGCTATGTATGTATTGTGTTGGTGCGAGTAGACGAGCAAGCCACTGTGGAAACTGTGGTTCAACAAGTAGAGATAGCTGAGCAGGAGCTCATTGCAGGCAAGTTGTGCCCTTGATCACTTCTTTTACCCATTCATGTTCTTATTATTCATAATGATCTGCATAGGATAATTTTGCTGGGACCCAATAGGATGCCCTAGATTTTGACTATCTTTATACCTTGCTTCACCACTGGTTTTACTACTAAAGTTTTGGGTAGTACATGCTATTGCTTTATGTGGATTTGGGTATAGAGATATTCATCACTCATTGTTATACTATTTATTGTTATCTGTTTTATTCTTCCTTGTTCATGTTAAGATCATTATGTTAATGGGAACATGGAGAACCACCCGGGAAAACAGTGCTACCACAAGGGTTTAATGGGACGCCCTTGGCTGATTAACTAGGAAAGCTAGGGGAGGGCTACCTTACCCGAAAGGGGCAAGGGCAGTAGGGGAGAGGTCAGTGTAGGGAGGTCCCTGGTTGATTTTGCTGCGATGGCGGTCAGCCAGGAACCCTGCACTGGATCTTCCTATAAACTGTAGCGGGTAGTCTGAAGCTAGTGGAACTTTGTAAAGGCCTCGTAGTGTTACCCTGCCTCGCCTCCTCGGTAGAGGTGTATGGGATTGGCCATCTCTTGGCAGATGGGTAACATGACTTGTGGGTAAAGATGCGCAACCTCTGCAGAGTGTAAAACTAGTATACTAGCCGTGCTCACGGTCAAGAGCGGCTCGGACACTCACATGATTAAATTATGGAACTTAAACTTAACCTGTCATTTCATTGCATTTGGGATTATTTTATTATTACTTTTACTTATTATTACTATGGTTTGGTATTTACTTACACTTAGTAATTGCTAATAAAATTTTGACCAACTTATAAAAGCAATGCTCAGCTTCAGCCTTTATTTCATTGATCAGCCTTACACTTCATGAACTCCCACCTTTGGTGAGTTCGTGCCACATTATTCCCCACGACTTGTTGAGCTATGAACGTATGTGAGCTCACTCTTGCTGTCTCACACCCCCCCCACAGGAGAAGAGCAGGTGTTTCAGGAGGAGCCTCAAGGCGAGGAGTTGACTTGATCTAGGTGGCGTTTCTCAGTCGACATTGGCGCCGACGATCCTTAGTTCGATTTATGGTTACACTTTTATTTTGTAATAAGTCTTCCGCTATGTAACAATTACTCTGATGTTTTATGACATTTATCTCTATACACTCTGTTATTATATATGTTGTCTTCTTGGCGCATGTATGAGTTGCACCTGGCTTTGTTCCTTAAAGCCGGGTGTTACAGAAGTGGTATCAGAGGAAATGTTGACTGTAGGACGAAACCTAGATAGAAATGGACAAAACCCTTACCTACTTATCTTATTCTGATTCATTCTACACTTACCTTACTCTGGTTCTTTCTATACTTATCTTGATCCTGTCTCACCTTCTACTGTTCTACTCTGATCATTCTTACCTTTTCTACTCTGAGACAAGATGGATTTCGAACCTTGGAATCCCTACCCCTATGACATTCTTAAGAGTTAGAGAACCCAAGACAAAAAAATTAAAGCTATTTTCTTAAAAAAAATGTTGGTTGATTGTGCTGATGCTAAATGCCTGATTTGCTTCTTTGATTGATTGAATAGATGGACATCTTAGCATGTACCAACATAAGGTGTTGAATTAGCTATAGTAGGTGGAATATTAATCTGCTTAGCTAATAAATCCCCCAAAAATAACCTGATTTGTATGTACCTGCCTTGGCTACTATTCTCTTACCATATGTATCTAACTCAGATGGTCAATACCAGGAAAGGAAAGATTATCACGCAACAGCAAACAGAAATGAATCCTCCAAATCCCCCACCTATTGAAACCGAGCAAGTGATCGCAACCCAAAGGCTGGTAATACAGCAATTGACAGACATGGTGACCGAAATGCAAAACCAGATAAGACAAGAACGCGAGGAAATACGTCAGGCCCGTCTGGAGATACATCAAGAAATAAGGCAATCACGGTTGGAGAGACAACGACAACAACCACCATCACCACCACCACCAGCTCCACCAAGCTACATAAACATATACATAAATTACTACTATTTGTAAGATCTACATGTTCCTTTAGTTAGTATTCGGTATGATACTATTTTAGGAGGAATAAAAAGGTCTATTTGACCCCATGTGTTGCTAATAAAATTATGCGTCATGCTGAGATTTTGGTTGAGCATATGTGTTGGACAATATGAGAAAGCCCATGAGAGTAATTACACCTAAAGGGCCTGTTGTGACGAATCAAATGACACGTAGATTGACATTGACCATTATGGGTAGAGAATTTGGAGTTACTGCTATAATATTGGAGCCAAGCAGTATAGACGTGATCCTTGGTATGTCATGGTTAAGAAAGGCAAAGGCAGTATATACACTGTGCTAAGGGAACCGTAGAACTCACCAGTTCCAAAGGACAAAGCTTTGAAGTTGAAGTTGCAGTAACTACCACCATCAGACTAGCGGCATTCTTAGTAGATGAGAAGTTTTTGGGTGACAACATCCGGGTGGTTAAGGATTTTTCGGAATGTCTTTCTAGAAGAGTTACCGGGGATGCCACTAGATGCGGAAGTTGAGTTTGTCATAGATCCCTTACGTGGAACTGCTCCTATTTCCAAACGGCCATATAGGATGTCTGTAGAAGAGTTAAAAGAACTCAAGAAGCACTTAACGGAGTTGCAAGAGGCTGAGTACATTCGTCCGAGTCTCCACCTTGGAGAGCACCAGTTTTGTTTGTAAAGAAGAAAGATGGATTGCAAGGGATGTGCGTGGATTAAAGGTCCCTTAATGATGTCACTGTGAAGAACAAGTTTCTGTTACCCCGCATTAAGGATTTATGTAATCGGATGAGAGGAGCCAGGGCACTCTCGAAGATTGACCTCCGATCAGGATACCATCAGATGAAGATTGGACCATCAGATATTCCTAAGACGGCTTTCTCGACTCGATATGGATTATTTGAGTTCACCGTTATGTCATTTGGACCAACTAATGCACCAACCTATTTTATGGATCTGAAGAATAAGGTGCATGATCTGGACAGATTCGTCGTGGTTTTCATGGACGATATTTTTATTTATTCCAAGAGTGATAGTGATCATGAGGAACATATGTGATTGGTACTACAGAAGCTTTAAGATAATCAACTCTACGCCAAGTACGGTAAATGCGAGTTTTGGATTGGCGAGGTGCCATTTCTTGGACATATCATTTCTAATGGAGGAATATCAGTGGATCCTGCTAAAAGTCAAGGAGATAGTGGTGTGGAGCATACCCACTACGGTTACGGAGGACCGAAGTTTCTTGGGACTTGCAGGATATTATTGGAAATTTATTAAAGGATTTTCTAAGATTGCTAAGCCTATGGCCTCGCTTTTGGGAGAAAGGAAGAGAATTTAAATGGGACGAGAAGTGCCAAGTATATACGGATCATAAGAGTTGGAAGTATATATTCACTAAGAAGGATCTCAACCTTAGGCAACACCGTTGGTTGGAGCTTATTAAGGATTATGATTTGGAAATTCACTATCACCCGGGCAAGGCAAATTTGGTTGTAGATGCCTTGAGTCGAAAGGAGCATGTTCATTCAGCTGTTGTTGCCCAGCTACCCGATGAGATTGATTAGGATTTTAGGAGACTTAACTTGGAGATAGTTGATCATACTGAAGGAGATACTATTGATGTGGAACCTACTTTGGAGCAAGAGATCCGCAAAGGACAAATTGGTGATGCCAAAATACAAGAGATTAAGGATCTGATTACTGAAGGACGAGGTCCAGAATTCACGGAGGATGAGCAAGACACCATATGGTTCAAGGACAGGATAGGTGTTCCTGATATTGAAAGCCTTCATGAGACTATACTGAAGGAAGCCCATGACTCGGATTGTGTCTCTACACGGTGTACCAAGAAGATCATTTTGGATAGAGGATCACATTTTACCTCCAGATTTTGGAAAAGTCTTCATGAGAATATGGTTACGAAGTTGAACATTAGTTCGGCCTGCCATCGTTAGACTGATGGACAAACTGAAAGGACTAATCAAGTATTGGAGGACATGTTGAGAGCTTGTGCCCATCAACACAGTAGTAGTTGGGACAAGAATCTACCTTATGCTGAGTTCTCAGGCCAGTCTGAAGATGTCACAGTTCGAGGCTCTATATGGCAGGAAGTTTAGGACTCCTCTATATTGGAATCAGACTAGAGGAAGACAGTTCTTTGGGCCTGAACTAATTCAAGAAGCAGAAGAACAAGTCCGTATGACCCGTGAGGATTTGAGGGTAGCTCAGACCCAGAGAAAGAGCTACGCTGGTAATAGAAGAAAACCACTGGAGTTTAAGGAGGGTGATCATGTCTATTTGAAGGTGTCACTCCGGGGCATGAGAAGATTTAAAGTCAAAGGAAAGTTGTCCCCGCGCTTTATTGGACCCTTCTTAATCTTAAAGCGAGTGGGAGAGGTTGCATATCAATTCGAGCTACCTGATAATCTAACTGATGTGCATAATGCATTCCATGTGTCTCAATTTAAGAAGTGTCTCCGTGTCCCTGAGGAACAGTTACCAATGGATGAGCTCAGTGTTCAGGGAGATTTAACTTACACGGAGTATCCTATCAAGATTCTTGATACATCGACTCGAGTCACAAGGAATAAGGTTATAAAGTTGTGCAAAGTGCAATGGAGCCATTATGGAGAAGATGAAGCTACTTGGGAAAGAGAAGAAGAGCTTCGCGTAGATTTTCCTTACCTTTTCCCTAGATCTTCCTAAATCTCGAGGACGAGATTATTTTTAAGGGGGGTAGGATTTGTAATACCCAATTTGTAATTTGCAAGAGCTAATATCAAAGGGAGAAACAAGTTCACCTTATCTGTGGGAGTTTGAACTTTTTGTGCCATCACATGTGAACACCATATTTTAAAACAGATAATTATAAAATATATGCCACTAAATCATTGCATCATGCTGAGATCCTTATTTTGTGTGCATTTTATGACAATATAATAATAAATGTGACAAGAAATATATTAAAATCCAAAGTGGAATTTAAAATCCAAAAGGAATTGTAGAATTTAGAGAAGAGAAGAAAATAAGAATTTTGTGGATAAAGATAAGTAAATAAAAATATATTATTCCTCCACTAGAAGCTTAAATTTGTATACTTGACTCAATGTTGAAGTTCAAATTCAAATTTTAAATTCAAAATAGTTAGGAATAAAATAAAACAGAAAATAAAAGATAAAAGAAAAAGAAAAGGGAAGAAGGCTTACCTGGGCTTCGGAACCTGTTTTCGGCCCACCAAGTAAACACCACCCGCTCGGCCCAGCATCAACGCGGGCGCGCCGACCGGTGGGCCCGGCTCGTCGGCCTCTCGTCCACACACCCGCACGATCGTCTGCTGCTCGGGTCACTGGCTCTGCGGGCCCCGCGCACCAGACCCCGTCGCGCCCGCGTCTCACTGATGGGTGGTCCCGGCTCGTCAGGAGCTCCCTCTCCGTCGTAACTGAACCCGCGAGGTCCTCGCCGCGCAGACCGCGCCCACCTCGCAGGGGGAAGCTCTCCGGGGACCTCGGGGTCGCGTAACCGTCGCGCTCTTGCGCGCCTTAAAGCCTCCGTTCCCATCGCTGGAATCCCTTGACCGCCTCTCCGTTCCCTGGAACGCAAACGCGCCGCCGCCAGGATAGAGCTCAGTCCGCCGCGCGCCAAGACTCGCTAGCCGTCGACTTGCCCTCCGTGTAGCGCGCGGGATTCACCTCCGTGATCTCCTGAAGCCAGCGCAAGGACCACCTGGGATTATCTTCGTCCCTGGGGCATTGAATCGCTCGTCGACGTCGTACCGGATCGAGGAACCGCGCCTTCATGTCGTCGGGATCTTCCTCGCGACAATAGACCGGTATGAAGCCACCTCGATTTCCGCCTACCTCTTCTTGACGTGTAGTACCTAGCCGGTGGGGAAGCCGACCGGTCTAATCGCGGCAATTTCTCACCGGAGATCTAACACCGTGGCGGGGCCGCCATTTGCCGTGGCCGGGGCGTTCTACAACCGCATCGTCGGTAAGAAGTTCTCCTCTGTGCTCGCCTCATCCTCCTCATCGTGTAGCACCGATCAATTTAGGTCTAGGGGCACTAGTTCGGTAGATGACCGTGCGCCGGTGAAGCTGCCGCCGTGGTGATTGGTATGCGCCGCCGTGGTCGAGCCAGGGAAGAAGATGGTGTGGCCACCGCTAATCGCAAGATGATCGGCCATGGGCGGATCGTGCTGAGAGTAGCCGAGAACCCTAGATCCTTGATTCAATGGTCGTGATCTTCTACCAGCTTATAACATTAGTGGTGAATCTGGGCGGTTGGATCAAGATCCTGCGGCTCTGGGTGAAGCGGCTTTATACACCAGAACGATTTAATCCGAGCCGTAGAGTCTAATCCTACGGTTGATATTTGTAGATACCCCTTCGCATGTATATTTTGTTAAAGAGCCCCCGCAGAATCACGAAAACAACCCGCGGTCCATATTTCTGTACCATGTGTCTCGGTTTTCTTAGCACCGGGGCCCCTGGACTTTCCAGAAATTGAGGCCCAGTCCAGAGGATAATAAAAACTGAGAAATGATTATAAAATTTAGTTTTTAATACAAAAACAATTCTAGAAACTTGTAAAATGCATAGAAAATTCATTCTAGCTCCAAATTGAGCCATTCCAATTTCTAAAATTTTGTAACAATATTATCTATCATTTAGTGTCTCTGTTTTGTCATGAACACTGTTAGAAACTTTATTTATCATTTAATCCTATTTCAAGCACATTAAATCTTAGGAAATTCATAACTTAAAATCTATAACTCCAAAATTAATAATTCCAGTTCCTATGATTTTATTTTAATGTCTAGTTTATTACTGTATATTCTCTTCGCATGTTTGATGTGATGTTAATTTATGCTATGCTATGTATGTATTGTGTTGGTGCGAGTAGACGAGCAAGCCACTGTGGAAACTGTGGTTCAACAAGTAGAGATAGCTGAGCAGGAGCTCATTGCAGGCAAGTTGTGCCCTTGATCACTTCTTTTACCCATTCATGTTCTTATTATTCATAATGATCTGCATAGGATAATTTTGCTGGGACCCAATAGGATGCCCTAGATTTTGACTATCTTTATACCTTGCTTCACCACTGGTTTTACTACTAAAGTTTTGGGTAGTACATGCTATTGCTTTATGTGGATTTGGGTATAGAGATATTCATCACTCATTGTTATACTATTTATTGTTATCTGTTTTATTCTTCCTTGTTCATGTTAAGATCATTATGTTAATGGGAACATGGAGAACCACCCGGGAAAACAGTGCTACCACAAGGGTTTAATGGGACGCCCTTGGCTGATTAACTAGGAAAGCTAGGGGAGGGCTACCTTACCCGAAAGGGGCAAGGGCAGTAGGGGAGAGGTCAGTGTAGGGAGGTCCCTGGTTGATTTTGCTGCGATGGCGGTCAGCCAGGAACCCTGCACTGGATCTTCCTATAAACTGTAGCGGGTAGTCTGAAGCTAGTGGAACTTTGTAAAGGCCTCGTAGTGTTACCCTGCCTCGCCTCCTCGGTAGAGGTGTATGGGATTGGCCATCTCTTGGCAGATGGGTAACATGACTTGTGGGTAAAGATGCGCAACCTCTGCAGAGTGTAAAACTAGTATACTAGCCGTGCTCACGGTCAAGAGCGGCTCGGACACTCACATGATTAAATTATGGAACTTAAACTTAACCTGTCATTTCATTGCATTTGGGATTATTTTATTATTACTTTTACTTATTATTACTATGGTTTGGTATTTACTTACACTTAGTAATTGCTAATAAAATTTTGACCAACTTATAAAAGCAATGCTCAGCTTCAGCCTTTATTTCATTGATCAGCCTTACACTTCATGAACTCCCACCTTTGGTGAGTTCGTGCCACATTATTCCCCACGACTTGTTGAGCTATGAACGTATGTGAGCTCACTCTTGCTGTCTCACACCCCCCCCACAGGAGAAGAGCAGGTGTTTCAGGAGGAGCCTCAAGGCGAGGAGTTGACTTGATCTAGGTGGCGTTTCTCAGTCGACATTGGCGCCGACGATCCTTAGTTCGATTTATGGTTACACTTTTATTTTGTAATAAGTCTTCCGCTATGTAACAATTACTCTGATGTTTTATGACATTTATCTCTATACACTCTGTTATTATATATGTTGTCTTCTTGGCGCATGTATGAGTTGCACCTGGCTTTGTTCCTTAAAGTCGGGTGTTACAAAGACTGTTGAACTTTCTGAAGTGTCTGCTGAAGCTTTAGATGCTGAAGCTTCGTAGCAACAACCTGAAGTTGAAGCTGGGACTTCAGAGCCCACCAAGGAACAACCCTTGGAAACCGAAGAAAAAATAAAAATGCCAGAGCCAACTTTGGTTGAAGAAATTGACACTGCTGCCCCCGAAGCTCCTTCCACCATATGCGATTACATTGTGCGACATGCTTCGGGGAAGAAATTATCTGAAGAAGAGATTTATGAAGCCAACCACTATGCCAAAGAATTAAAATATCCGAAGGGGGCACTAGTGTTCAATGGGACAAACGAAGATGACTTCCTATACTGTCTCCCTGACAACAAAGAATTATCTGTCTGCCGGGAGATGGCTAGGAGTATGGGGTTTCCGAAGCTTGAAGCTGGATTATGCGCTATGACGAAGGAGGATCTTGCGGATAGCCTTGCATATAATAGTCTGAAGGTGCGAGAATTGGGCATTTTGGAAACTTTATGATTCGAAATCTATTGCTTTATTCTTATACTAACTTTTTACATATAGGGATTAATACTAAGCAACGCGCTAAGAGCGCAAAAGAGTGCCGAAGACGAAAGCTATGAAATTGCCTTCAACAACCTTCGAACAGAGGTTATCAAGCTAAGGAACGAAGCCCTGGAAAAGGACAAGATTCTAGTTACATTAGTGGATAAAGTAAAGGAGAACGAAGCTGCGTCCAAAACCCAAATTGCAGCTCAAAAGCACGAGATTGACGATCTTCGGAAGCAATTGGCCCGGGCGAAAGAAGAACGCATACTTGAAGAAACGAGGCGGGAATGCAGCGACCAATGGGCTAATCATTTGGAAGGAACCGTTGAAGAGCTTCGGTCTTCTAAGAAAAGGTGCTATGAAAAATGCATGGATTGTGTAAAGAAAATAAAAACCAGCTTCGCCAGTGTTGGCGCATTTTCGAGTGAAGAAGATTTTGTGAGAGGTAACCCAGAAGGGCCGATAGAATGGATCTGCCACGAAGCTGAAGCCTTCGAAGAAATTCTAAACAATCGAGGAGACATTTGCGCCTTCTCGGGTGCTAGGGGGATTGCTTCTATACTGGAGAAAAAAGGCTGCGATCATGTTAAGGCTCTTGCACAATCCGAAGCCAGCTTATCTCCTGAAGATGTTAAAGACCCCTCGGCCGAAGCTAGCCAGGCTGGTGGAAAATTTTTTACCGACATCTGGGACAATGGTTGCCGAGAAATGGCCCGAGAAATCATTCAGAAAAGTGAGAAAGGCATTCACGACGCTAGAGAAGTAACTAAGGCCGCTGGCAAAAGCTCAGAGCCCGAAGGGCAATTAGGTATTAGCTAATGGTTTTTATTGCGTCGTAATTTTTGATTTTAAACTTCGTTCACAATTTGTAATAGCAATGTGCCCGTATCATGTTCTCCTTCAGATCCTACTAAAGCGTCTCCGGGCCCTCACCCGAAAGGAGACGAAGAAATTAAAAAGATGGCTGAAGCTATCATGGATGAAGTTGTTAACCGACTCCTGAACGAAGCTGCCGAAGTTGTTTTGAGAGAAGATTAGGCACTTTTGTAAAGAATTCTTGAAATGAAACATGTGTGACATTTTGTAACCCTGTGATATACTTGCTTTTAATGACTCGATTCTTTACGATGCATGAAACTTTACATACGTACCGTTTTTGAGGCTTCGGCGAAAAAACACCTTCCCTTCTTTTCATGCTTCGTGAAGATAGAAAAACTTTTATGCATCACGACAATGATCATAGTGCTCTGATGAAGGATATCCAAGCTTCATGAAAATATTCTCCGAAGCTATATTCCAAAGATCAATATTGTGTCCCCTTGTGACTTAGCATGATTTTTACTTTCTCAAAGTATCCTTCCGAAGGTTGATACCGTGTCCCCTTCTTTTGCCATATGCAACATGATGTATGATGCTTATGCTATGCAAAATGATGTGATGATGTTATGTTATGTAGATGACATTTGTTCCGAAGATACACACATATCCCTGTAAAACACAAAATATTTTTGTACCAGCGCTGACTTTTCGCTGTAAGCTCTGCATTCCCTTAGGAACGACTTTGGAGCTTCTTCGCCTTTTACTTAGGCGGTATCAGCATTGACTTTTTGCTGTAAGCTCTGCATTCCCTTAGGAACGACTTTGGAGCTTCTTCGCCTTTTACTTAGGCGGTATCAGCGTTGACTTTTCGCTGTATGCTCTGCATTCCCTTTGGAACGACTTTGGAGCAGAAAACTTACACTGCGTTCCCTTTGGAACGACTTTTTGTGATTTCAACAAACTTACTCTGCGTTCCTTAGAACGACTTTTTGTTGCTTCGAAGGATTTTTGTTAATTCGAAGGTCCTCCTTGTTATTGTAAATTTTTAAGCTTCAGCAACTTAAGCCTGAGAAAATACATTTTCCTTGGAGCAAGCAAAGAAACTTTTACATGAAAACTAAAAAATGTCCTTTATTACACAGAAAATAGAACTGAATGGAAAAAACTGGTAGGATATTTGTCAATAGATGTGCTTCGACTCTGGCACAGTGCTATTGACTGTGCGAGCTTCGGATTGTTCTCTGAGATCCCTTTGGTGTGGAGCATATTGGCTCCCTTCTGGCTGTTGGCCTTGTTGCAACGGTGGTGGAGGCGGAGGCTGTTGCCAGGAAGCTTGAGGTTGACTCGCCGAAGCAACAGAAACTGCAGGGTGGTTGCCTATGTATTCTGGGATGTAAGGCGGATGGTACGAAGCAGTATGCATGACCTGCTTCGGCTGAGCTTGTTGCGCTGCAGCTTCGGCTATCTCCTTTTGCTTCTGGATGGTAACATGGCACATCCTGGTGGTATGGCCCTTGTTTTCACCACAGAATAAGCAAAATACTCTCCTTGGTTGATCTCCAAACCTTCCGCCGAAGCCCCTGGCGCCTCTGCCTCTTGGAGCTGGTGGCCGGAAGAAACTTTGCTGTTGCCCCGAAGCCTGTGAGGAGCACTGCGGCCTGTTCTGCTGACTCCCCTTATCATCATTTTGAGTAGAGTTGTGGATGGACCTGACGTGCCTCGGATAGAATCTTCCTCCGAAGCCCCTGGTCATTTCAGAAAACCTGAAAGCCTCCTCCCTTCTTTGGCGAAAATCATTGTCGACACGAATATACTCGTCCATCTTCTGGAGCAATTTCTCCAAAGTTTGAGGAGGCTTCCTAGCAAAGTATTGAGCTGAAGGTCCAGGCCGAAGTCCCTTGATCATGGCCTCAATGACAATTTCGTTGGGCACCGTTGGTGCCTGCGCCCTCAAACGCAAGAACCTTCTGACATACGCCTGAAGGTATTCTTCATGATCCTGAGTGCATTGGAACAGGGCCTGAGCAGTGACCGGCTTCGTCTGAAACCCTTGGAAGCTGGTTAACAACATGTCCTTCAGTTTTTGCCATGAAGTGATCGTTCCTGGTTGAAGGGAGGAATACCAGGTTTGAGCAACACTCCTGACAGCCATAACAAAAGACTTTGCCATGACTGCAGCATTGCCACCATACGAAGATACTGTTGCTTCGTAGCTCATCAAAAACTGCTTCGGGTCTGAATGGCCATCGAATATGGGAAGCTGGGGCGGCTTATAGGACGGAGGCCAAGGGGTAGCCTGCAGCTCAGCGGACAAGGGAGAAGCATCATCGAAAACAAAATTTCCATGATGGAAATTGTCATACCAGTCATCTTCGTTGAAGAAACCCTCCTGATGAAGGTCCTTTTGTTGAGGCCTTCGGTTCTGCTCATCGTGAGTAAGATGGCGAACTTCTTCAGAAGCTTCGTCTATCTGCCTTTGCAGTTCAGCTAGCCTGGCCATCTTTTCCTTCTTCCTCTGCACCTGTTGATGAAGCATCTCCATATCTCTGATCTCTTGGTCTAGTTCATCCTCCTGAGGCGTCGGGCTGACAGCCTTCCTCTTCTGGCTTCGGGCCTCCCGAAGAGAGACAGTCTCCTGATTGTGGTCCAGTGGTTGGAGAGCTGCAGTGCCAGCTGCTGAAGCTTTCTTCGGCGCCATAGCGAAGGTTGATGATCGCCGAGGGTGCTCAAAGACTCAAAGAGTGGAAGTGAGTTCACCGGAGGTGGGCGCCAATGTTGGAGACTTGTTCTCAAATGCTTCGGATTAAGAACAAGGCAACATAAAAAGTGTTAAATGATAAGGCCCTTCGTCCTTTGAAACATTATTTCCCTTCGGGATATAATGTGTTCCGGACGAAGGTCACAAACAACATATCTTCGTAAGCACAATAAACTATGATGAAGAACTTACATGCGACATAAAAAGCAATATAAACATTTAAATATTGTCACAACGTCATTTCTATTTTATTATCATATAAAAATAGAAATGACTTCAGATTACAAGTGTACCTTCGGATTGTAGGAAGGCAAAAGTACAAGGATGACGGAAAGCAAATGCCAAGTCAGCGTGAACAGTACGGGAGTACTGTTCATCTATTTATAGGCGTGGGACATAGCCCATGCAAAATTACATTCATGTCCATTACATTTGCTAATGACTTATGGGAATTTATTAAGGCCTGAGTAGTCTTTTCATCTTTAAGTCGGTTCCCCTTTCTGCTATCGCGACGAAGCTTTCTGCGCATAGCTTCGGCTGTGCACCATCCTTCGTACAGCTTGGTAATCAGCTTCGTACAGCTTGGGCTTCGTTCTGACCGTACTCCATGTTCATGATCTGAGTCCGAAGATACCTGTTCATATAATTCACTTGGAAAATATTGTCAAATCATGTTTTTGAGGACCTTCGGAGGACGAAGGCCCCCAACAGATGCACCATCGAACTGTCTAGCGTGCCCATCGACAGCAACGGCTGAAATAGTTGTTGGGGCTATAAATACCCCCCAACCACCATCATTCAAGCCATCCAAGTTTTTAGACCTCCACATTCAATACTAGAGCAAAGACATACTCTCCAAGACATAATCAAAGATCAAATCCTCTCCAAGTTCCAAAAATCAACTCAAGTGCTTAGTGACTTGAGAGAGGGTCATTTGTGTTTATTTTGTTCCTCTTGTTGCTTGGATTGGTTTCTTCTTCTCACTCTGATTCTTTCTAAGTGCTTTGTAAAGCTAGCAAGAGATACCTAATTATGTGGTGATCCTTGTGGGGTCTTAGTGACCTGTGTGATTAAGAAGAAGCACTCAACCGGTATAAGTGACCGATTGAGAGAGGGAAAGGGTTGGAATAGACCTAGCCTTTATGGCCTCCTCAACGGGGAGTAGGTTCCTTGGAACCAAACCTCGGGAAACAAATCTCCGTGTTCAATTATGTTGATCTTCATCACTCGATCTGTTTCTTCCCTTGCCTCTCTCTCTAAAGTTCACTTGCTAATATTGTTTGAGTTGGCTCCCAAAGTTATCCACATTGGTTGAGCAACTCACAGCAAGAGGAACTATCTTCCGCACTCCGAACTCACTACTATTTATTTCTAACCCTAACCCCGGGTAAAGTGCATGTTCAAAGTTCATAAATTTTAGGTTTTGCCTATTCACCCTCCTTTAGGCGACTTTCAATTGGTATTAGAGCCTGGTGCTTCATTAGAGTCTAACAACTCGAAGTGATGTCAGGAGAACACGCCAAGAGGGAGATGGACACCGGCGAAAAGCCCGAAGCCTCGGGAAGAAATAACGAGGAACGAACTCCATCAAAGGAGGCCGACGACAAACACATAGAAGAATCCGCCGACTCCATCAAGTCACATAGGAAGGGTGATAAGAAGAAAAAGAAAATGAAGAAGGCGGTCTACTACGAGACCGACTCTTCATCACCTTCCACATCCGGCGCCGAGTCTACATCTTTGAAGCACCAAGAGCGCAAGAAGTATAGTAAGATGCCTCTACGCTATCCTCGCATTCCAAAACACACAGCTTTACTTTTCGTACCCCTAGGCAAACCACCATATTTTGATGGTGAAGATTATTATATGTGGAGTGATAAAATGAAGCATCATCTAACCACACTCCATGAAAGTATATGGGATATTGTTGAGTTTGGAGCGCAGGCACCACAGGTGGGTGACGAGGACTACGACTCCAATGAGGCCACCCAAATAAGGCACTTTAATTCCCAAGCAACGTCTATACTCCTCGCTTCCTTGTGCCAAGAGGAGTATAACAAGGTGCAAGGGTTGAAAAGTGCCAAAGAAATTTGGGACGTCTTCAAGAAGTCGCATGAAGGGGACAAGGTGACCAAGATCACTAAGCGCGAAACGATCAAAGGAGAGCTCGGTCGATTCGTCCTCAACAAAGGAGAGGAGCCACTAGCGATGTACAACCGACTCAAGACAATGGTCAACCAAGTGCGCAACCTTAGGAGCACGAAGTGGGATGACCATGAAATGGTCAAGGTTATTCTTAGATCTCTTGTTTTTCGTAATCCCACTCAAGTGCAACTAATTCGTGGAGATCCTAGATATAAACAGATGTCTCCCGAGGAAGTAATTGGCAAGTTTGTGAGCTTTGAACTTATGATCAAAGACTCCAAACACATTGTCAATTTGGAGCAAGGCTCCACCTCCACACCCAAGGTGCAACCGGTTGCATTCAAAGCAACAGAAGAAAAGAAGGAAGAGTCTACACCAAGTAGACTCACAATTGACGTCTCCAAGCTCGATAACGAGATGGTTCTTATCATCAAGAGCTTTCGACAAATCCTCAAGCATAGGAAGGGGAAGAACTATAAACCCCCTTCCAAGAGGGTGTGCTATAGGTGTGGTAAGTCTGGTCACTTTATAGCTAAATGTCCATATACAAGTGACAATGACAGGGACGACGACAAGAAAGGGAAGAAGAAGATGGAGAAGAAAATATACTACAACAAGAAGGGTGGTGAGGCGCACATGGGGCGGGAATGGGACTCCAACGAGAGCTCCACTAACTCATCCTCCGACGAGGACGGTGCCAACATCGTCGTCAATAAGGGCCTTCTCTTCCCCAACGTCGGCCACAAATGCCTCATGGCTAAGGACAACAAAAAGAAGGTAAATTCTAGAGATACCCTCAAATATATTACTTCCGATGATGAGGGCAGATCTAGTGATAATGAAGATGGTTTAACTTCTCTTTTTGCAAACCTTACCAAGGATCAAAAGAAAAAGATAAATGAATTGATAAAAACCATTAACGAGAAGGATGATCTCTTGGAATGCCAAGAGGACTTGATCGTTAAGGAAAATAAGAAGTTTGTTAAACTAAAAAATGCTTATGCTCTTGAACTAGAAAATTGTGAAAAATTATCTAAAGAGCTTGATATTTGCAATGATTCAATTTCCTGTCTTAAAACTGAAAATGCTAGTTTAAATGCTAAGATAGAAGAATTGAATGCTTGCAATGTTTCAACATCTACTGTTGAGCATGTCACCATTTGCACTAGATGTAGAGATGTTAGCATTGATGCTATGAATGATCACATTACTATGATTAAAGAACAAAATGATCACATAGCTAAATTAAATGCTAAAATTGCCGAGCATGAGTTAGAAAATGAAAAATTTAAATTTGCTCGAAGCATGCTTTATAATGGGAGACACCCTGACATTAAGGATGAGATTGGCTTCCAACAAGTGAGCCAAAGCAACATCAAGCTTAATGCAACCAAGAATAGACTATCTAATTTTGTTAAGGGTAAGGCTCCCATGGTTCAGGATAGAGAGGGTTATATTTTATATCATGAGAACTATCCTGAGCACAAAATTAAAAAAAATCATGCTAGAAAATCTCATATTGTTTCTCATCATGCTTATATGTATAGTAATGAGGCGTCTAGCTCTAGGCATCCAACTCATATCAAAATGCCTAAAAAGAAGATTGCTAATGCATCAAATGATCATTGCATTTCATTTAAAACTTTTGATGCATCTTTTGTGTGCTTACTAACAAATCAGGCAAAGTAGTTGCCAAATATGTTGTGGGCAAACCCAAGAGTACTAAGACTTGTGTTTGGATACCCAAGGTGCTTATTTCTAATGTGAAAGGACCCAAGACCGTTTGGGTACCTAAGAATTCTCCTCATATGAGAAAATGATGATTCCCAAAGAGCAATCACATTCGAGGATGGAAATCAAGGTTTGGTCAAAGGTTTGGGTAAAATTGCTATATGTCCTGACCATTCCATTTCCAATGTTTTTCTTGTAGATTCTTTAGATTACAACTTGCTTTCTGTTTCTCAATTATGCAAAATGGGTTACAACTGTCTTTTTACTGATATTGGTGTTACTGTCTTTAGAAGAAGTGGTGATTCAATAGCTTTTATGGGAGTGTTAGATGGTCATCTATATTTAGTTGATTTTAATGATAACAATGCTGAACTAGACACTTGCCTAATTGCTAAGACTAATATGGGCTGGCTCTGGCATCGCCGACTTGCTTATGTTGGGATGAAGAATCTTCACAAGCTTCTAAAGGGAGAACACAATTTTGGACTAACAAATGTTCATTTTGAGAAAGACAAGATTTGTAGCACATGTCAAGCAGGGAAGCAAGTTGGTGCTCATGATCCACACAAGAACATGATGATGACCGACAGGCCTCTTGAGTTAGTCCACATGGATCTATTTAGCCCGATCGCTTACATAAGCATCGGCTAGAGTAAGCATTGTCTTGTTATTGTGGATGATTATTCTCACTTCACTTAGGTATTCTTTTTGCAGGAAAAATCTCAAACCCAAGAGACCTTAAAGAGATTCTTGAGACGAGCTCAAAATGAGTTCAGATTGAGAATAAAAAAGATTAGAAGCGACAATGGAATGGAGTTCAAGAACTCTCAAATTGAAGTATTTCTTGAGGAGGAGGTCATCAAGTATGAGTTCTCTTCTCCATACACACCCCAACAAAACGATGTTGTGGAGAGGAAGAATAGAACTCTTTTGGATATGGCAAGATCTATGCTTGATGTGTATAAGACTCCAGATCGGTTTTGGGTGGAGGCGATTAACACCGCTTGCTACTCCATCAACCGACTCTACCTTCACCGAATCCTCAAGAAAATGTCTTATGAACTCCTCACCGGTAAAAAACCCAATGTTTCTTATTTTAGAGTCTTTGGGAGCAAATGCTTTATTCTTATTAAAAGAGGTAGAAATTCTAAACTTGCTCCTAAAATAGTAGAAGCTTTTTACTTGGTTATGACTCAAACACAAGGGCATATAGAGTCTTCAACAAGTCCACTAGATTAGTTGAAGTTTCTTGTGACATTGTGTTTGATAAGACTAATGGCTCCCAAGTGGAGCAAGTTGATCTTGATGAACTAGATGATGAAGAGGCTCCATGCGTCGCGCTAAAGAACATGTCCATTGGGGATGCGTGTCCAAAAGAATCTAAAGAGCCTTCACAAGCACAAGGTCAACCATCATCTTCCATACAAGCATCTCCACCAACTCAAGATGAGGGAATGGCTCAAGAAGAAGAGGATGAAGATCAGGACGATGAGCCACCTCAAGAGGAGGACAATGATTAAGAGGGAGATGAAGATGATCAAGACAAGGAAGTTGATCAAGAAATTCATGATCAAAGACCACCACACCCAAGAGTCCACCAAGCAATTCAAAGAGATCACCCCATTAACTCCATTCTTGGTGACATTTACAAGGGGGTACCACTAGATCTCGAGTTGCTCATTTCTATGAACATTACTCTTTTGTGTCTTCTATTGAGCCATACAGGATAGAGGATGCACTAAGAGATCCGGACTGGGTGGTGGCAATGCAAGAGGAGCTCAACAACTTCACAAGGAATGAGGTATGGCATTTAGTTCCACGCCCTAATCAAAATGTTGTAGGTACCAAGTGGATATTCTGCAACAAATATGATGAGCATGGTGTGGTGACTAGGAACAAAGCCCGACTTGTTGCCAAAGGATATTCACAAGTCGAAGGTTTGGATTTCGATGAAACCTATGCACCAGTAGCTAGGCTCGAGTCAATTTGTATATTACTAGCCTATGCTACTTACCATGGCTTTAAGTTGTATCAAATGGACGTGAAGAGTGCCTTCCTCAATGGCCCTATAAAGGAAGAGGTGTATGTCGAGCAACATCCTGGCTTTAAAGATAGTGAATATTCTTCACATGTTTATAAGCTCTCAAAGGCGCTTTATGGGCTCAAGCAATCCCCAAGAGCATGGTATGAATGCCTGAGAGACTTTCTTATCACTAATGGCTTCAAAGTTTGAAAATGACCCTACTCTCCTCACTAAAACTATTGCTAAAGACTTGTTTATATGCCAAATTTATGTTGATGATATTATATTTGGGTCTACTAACAAGTCACCTTGTGAAGAGTTTAGTAGGATTATGATATAGAAATTCGAGATGTCTATGATGGAGGAGTTAAAGTATTTCCTTGGATTTCAAATCAAGCAACTCCAAGAGGGCACCTTCATCTGCCAAACTAAGTACATTCAAGACATACTCAAGAAGTTTGGAATGAAGAATGCCAAACCCATCAAGACTCCCATGGGAACAAATGGGCATCTCGACCTCGACACGGGAGGTAAATCCGTAGATCAAAAGGTATACCGGTCGATGATAGGATCTTTACTCTATTTATGTGCTTCACGACTGGACATTATGCTCTCTGTATGCATGTGTGCAAGGTTCCAGGCAAATCCTAAGGAAGTTCACCTTAGGGCCGTGAAAACAATCATGAGATATTTAGTTTACACTCCTAGGTTTGGGCTTTGGTACCCTAAGGGATCTATACCTTTGATCTAATTGGGTATTCCGATGCCGATTATGCGGATGTAAAATTGACAGGAAGAGCACATTAGGGACTAATCAGTTTTTGGGAAGATCCATGGTGTCTTGGGCTTCAAAGAAACAGAACTCAGTAGCTCTATTCACTGCCGAAGCCGAGTATATTGTTGTAGGCCATTGTTGTGCACAATTACTCTGGATGAGGCAAACCCTTAGGGATTATGGCTACAAGTTTAGCAAACTCCCTCTCCCATGTGATAATGAGAGTGCAATCCGCATGCGCGGATAATCCCGTTGAACACAGCCGCACTAAGCACATAGACATCCGGTATCACTTTTTGAGAGATCACCAACAAAAGGGGGATATCAAAATTTCTTATGTTAGTACCCACAACCAATTAGCCGATATCTTTTCCAAGCCCCTAGATGAAAAGACTTTTAGCAAGCTTAGGAATGAGCTAAACATCTTAGATTCTCGGAACTTTAATTGAATGCTTGCACACATAGCTCATTTATATTCCTTTGATCATGTCTCTTTCATTTGGTACACATATTTCTTATTCTTCTTATGCCAAAACTAAGACTAATGTGTTTCCAAGTGTATTTTTATCCTTAGGCTTAGATGGGAAGGGAAATGGAGTATCTGGCAAAGACAAGGCCTCTACTACAACTCTGTTGGTATCATCTATCCTTTGCCCTACTCATAAACTTTCACTCACATTCTTTAAAAGAAGGAGAAAATATAAGGCCTCTCAAGTTTCTTCGTTTTTGGCGATTAATGCCAAAGGGGGAGAATTAGAAGGCCCAAAGCAAAAGGACCGCACCACCAACCTATTTTCAAAAAATGTTTCAAAAAGAGGGAGAAATAATTTCAATTGCAAAAACCCTCTTGTCAGCTAAAGGGAGAACTTCTTCAGGGGGAGCTTTTATTTAGCCAAAGAAAAGCATTTGAAATAGGGGAGAATTTTCAAAAACGTGAAAATGCTTTTAGAAATCTTATTCTTATACCTATGGATATTTGCAAAAGAATTTGAAAAGACTTTTTCAAAAGATTTGCAAAAACATGCAAAGTGGTGCAAATGTGGTCCAAAATGTTAAACTAGAAGAAAGCAACCACATATACTTAGAAATACTTTCGAATCGATTCAATTCAAAGTAACTTATGCACATCTATCAAATTGCAAACTAGTTACATTTCTACACATTATATTTGCTTTGGTTTGTGTTGGCATCAATCACCAAAAGGGGAGACTGAAAGGGAAATGGGCTCAACTATTTTCTATAATCGATTTTGGTGTTTGACGTACATCACAAACCACGTGGACTATCTAGTTTGCCTAGTTGTCATTTATCTCAGGTGCATAAAGTTCAACATAAACCAACAAAAAAATGAGTTGGGGAACTCTACAAAGTTCGGAGCAAAAACAAGTATTGGTGCAGCCAGTGGTGCATCGGACACTATCCGGTGCCCAGGCCAAGGCACCTCACGAACTGGCCGCTCTCGAGTTTTCTCAGAGCCACTCCACTATAATTCACCGGATTGTGCAGTGTGCCACTGGACTGTCCAGTGAGCCAACGGAGCAATGGTCAACTTCGCCAACGGTTGACTGCGCTGACGGAGGAACGGTGAACATTGCAGAAGTCGAAAGTCAGAACTGCAAAGTCAGAATGCACCGGACTGTCCGGTGTGCCACCGGACTGTCCGGTGCCGCAAGAGGACAAAAGACTTCAACGGTCAACCGCTCCAAACCCTAATGGTCGGTTGACGCGGCACACACCGGACAGTGAACAGTGCCATGTCCTGTGCACCACCGGACTATCCGGTGTGCCCATCGACAGCAACGACTGGAATAGTTATCGGGGCTATTGAAAGGGAAATAGGCTTAATCATTTCCTATAAGCGATTTTGGTGTTTGACGTCCATCACAAACTATGTGGACTAACTAGTTTTGCCTAGTTGATAATCTCTCAGGTGCATAAGTTCATCTACAACTATTCTAAGTCAACTGTCCGGAATACCGTAGATTATTCCGGACAGGAGAAGCTTTTTGGAAAAACACAGAAGCGTGGACCGTCCGCGACACCAGGGTGAGCCTTAGACAGGAACAATGCAAAAACATTCATTAACACTATGGACCGTCCGATGAAGAAGCGAGCACCGTCCGAGACCAAGTGCGAACCATCCGGCCTCAGGCATGGACCGTCCGATCGTTGTAAAACCAGGAAAACCCGAAGGCGACGGGTTCGGTAAAATGCATTTTTAGCGTCCTCGCGGACCGTCCGGGGTGCACGATCGGACCGTCCGCGACTGTTTTATCTGACGTCTGACGACACATTAAATGCACTATAGTTGTTGATATAGCCGTTACTGCTGACCGTTGCGATTTCAGCCGTTGATGTGCAGGGTCGGACCGTCTGTCCGCGGTCGACAGAAAAGGAGCAACGGCTAGGAAGTGGTTGGAGGCTATAAATACAACCCCAACTACCTCCATTCACTAAATCCAAGCACTTCATTCATTCACATTCAATACAAGAGCTAGCAACCCATTCCAAGGCACATTCAAAGCTTCCAATCTCTCCAAGTTTCCCAATTGAGACAAGTGATCATTAGTGATTAGAAACTTGAAAGAGTGTGATCTGTGTTTCATTTGATTGCTCTTGTTGCTTGGTTTTCTTAATCATGCTTTCTTCATCTCTCTCTAAACTCTCTAAGTAAATCTTGCAAGGGACACCTAATTGTGTGGTGATCCTTGCGGGGTCTTAGTGACCTGTGAGATTGAGAAAAGCACTCGACTGTTCTGAGTGACCGATTGAGAGAGGGAAAGGGTTGGAAGAGACTCAGCCTTTGTGGCCTCCTTAACGGGGACTAGGTTCTTTGGAACCGAACCTCGATAAACAAATCGTCGTGTTCATTTGTGTTAATCTCCACTCGATTTGTTTCCTCTCTCTTCCTCTCTCTAAAAGTTCCCTTGCTTATATAAATTTGAGTTGGCTCCCAAAGTTATCTGCATTGATTGAGCAACTCATAGCAAGGAGAACTATCTTCCGCACTCCGAATTATTTCTAACGCTAATCTCGGTCTTAGTGCGTATTTAAAGTTTGTAAATATTTAGGTTTAGCCTATTCACCCCCCTCTAGGCGACTTTTAGCTATAAATACCCCCAACCACCACCATTCAAGACATCCAAGTTTTCAGTCCTCCACATTCAATACTAGAGCAAAGACATACACTCCAAGACACAATCAAAGATCAAATCCTCTCCAAGTTCCAAAAATCAACTCAAGTGCTTAGTGACTTGAGAGAGGGTCATTTGTATTTCTTTTGTTGCTCTTGTTGCTTGGATTGGTTTCTTCTTCTCACTCTTGTTCTTTCTAAGTGCTTTGTAAAGCTAGCAAGAGACAACTAATTGTGTGGTGATTCTTGTGGGTCTTAGTGACCCGTGTGATTAAGAAGAAGCACTCAACCGGTCTAAGTGATCGATTGAGAGAAGGAAAGGGTTGGAATAGACCCAACCTTTGTGGCCTCCTCAACGGGGAGTAGGTTCCTTGGAACCGAACCTCGAGAAACAAATCACCGTGTTCAATTATGTTGATCTTCATCACTCGATTTGTTTCTTCCCTCTCCTTTGTCTCTAAAGTTCACTTGTTAATATTGTTTGAGTTGGCTCCCAAAGTTATCTGCATTGATTGAGAAACTCACAACAAGAGGAACTATCTTCCGCACTCTGAACTCACTATTATTTATTTCTAACCCTAACTCTGGGTAAAGTGCATGTTCAAAGTTTATAAATTTAAGGAAGCTCAACCAAGGTGGCCACGTCACCTTTTTTATGTTGTCCATTGGATTTCATTTGAATGGATAGCTTTTTCTTTACTTTTTTAAACGTCAAGTTACAATGCCTCTGTCGGCTATGGAAGACTCCAGAAAATAGGTGACACAACATGATAGTGTTAGGCGCATGACATTTTTTATTTATTTATTTTGTCTCGCAATGCAATCGCACATCTATTCAGCAGCTACTATCAGAGAGCGCCCATAATTTCTAGAACTAGGTGACGAAATAAAAATTGACCAACTGAATGCAACAGATGTGTTAGGGCAACCACGCTTCTCTTCTCCTCCTCCCTTTTTCCCACTCATCCCATCCGACGTTCTTCTCAATCTCAGTAGCACGCGTTTGCTACAGCATATGAGAAACATGTGAGGAACCCGCTTTGTCTCCACGTCAGGTCCATCTCCATCGCGAGAACCACTGGTGAGCGAATTGTTCCTGGTGTTCCTGCAGATTTTCCCCTCATTGTTCTGACTTCGATTCGTGCTTATCTAGGAGTCATCGATAACTTTTTGGAGGCATTTGGTGACTACTAATGTGTGGATTGTCCTCCCCACATGTGACCAATATATTGAATGTCTTTTAGAAGCAGTTCTGGCCGATTACTTCTATCTCCAGGTGTATGGTCTCTTGAACTTATTCCCTTGGGGAACAACATGTCAAATTCTAAATATAAATTTTAGTTCTCCATCAAATTTTGTCCTTTGGTTTAGGGAACAACATGTCAATGACGCATATGAAGTCATGGATTTCCCTCCTCGTGTGAACACTTGATTTGATGGATTTTTTATTAGTCAACCACTACTTATATCCAATATTTCGACCATCTGGTCTTTGTAAGAACTTTTCCCTTTTGGAGGGATGTGTCTCTCTCTGAATAGGCATCTCTAATTCTCCACCTGCAAAAACAAGGTTGACTTGTCCCTTGTAGTTCGGGTTGATGATGAGTGATTGTCAACGGGTAGCACTCTGGGGTAGTCAGTGGACTGACCAGAGTGTGAGATTATGCTTGTGCAACCATGTTGGTCGACTTGTGGTGTGCAGCACAGGAACGGTGGTCGATGGCTGAGGTGAAGGTCATGCGGGCTTGTGCTGATGGACCGGGAGCGGTGAAGGGCGAGTGCTGGGTCTTGACTGACGAATCAGAGCAGTCAGGTGACCAACCGTGGTGGCTAACACCTGGGACACGCACTTGTGCGAGGACGTGGTGGAGTGGACCGTGTTACCGGCGTGGTCGAGGACTAGCGGGACATGCGTCTGATCGTGGAGGACGTGCACGAGGTGCGGTGCTCATGACAGGTTTGGTGGTTTGGGCCTCAAAACCACTCAGCGCTACGGATGTCTGGTTTTGCTGAATTTGGGCCTCAAAACTCGGCGGTGGCGGTTCCGGAGGGAACCGGTGGTGGCACGTGGCGTGATCACGGAGGGTGCGTCAAGGCGAAGCAACTCCGTGTGAAGGACGTGGCCATCGGATCAAAAACCTAGGAGTTGGTCCATTTTGCCCCCGGTGGAGTGGATAGGCTCTATGTAAATAGGGGTACTTTAGGAAATGAGAATAACCCTCTATAAGTAGAAGGGGAGGGCTGGTTGGTTCAGCATCCCTTGGCTGCCATTTATTTTGAGAATTCATTCTAGAGCTCCTAATTTTCTCTCTAGGTAGACACCAGTTGAGCCGAGGGTTTCGCAGTGATTTTGTACTTCAACTGTGTTCTTGATTTTAAAGTTTAATCAGAGGAAGGGTCGCCGGTCCGGCCCACAGTGTTCATTGGCTTCAAATCTCAGTTTTGTACCCTTGCTGAAATTTCTGAAGTTTTATAGTTTTGGTTTCTCCTTTTCCCCATTCTTGTGTTGTTGGTGAAAACCCATTGATTCCCTTGAGAGGATTTGGTTTGGGGATTGATTGGTGGTGAGTTGCACTCCTTGGACCACTGCATACACCTAGTTGTTGCAGATTTTGGTCAAGATTTGAGAAAAACTCAATTTGAACTCGTTCTAGAAAACCCCAACAAAACCCTAATTTCTGCTGTATTTTTAAATCTGCGGGTGAGTCACAAGTTGGATTAAGCTCAAATTTTGGGGAGATCTTGGAAACATATTTGCTCAGGTGTGTGTAAAATTTCATATCAATCGGAGTTCGTTTAGTTCAGTTTTGAACTCAAGAACAGAATTTCATACTCCTGAAAACAGCACCTGTTGACAATACTGTATTGGACCGTTTTTTGATTTTTTGGTGTCCGATTTGCGATCCGTTTGCTTTGCTGATCTCATATGAGTATTAAGAACATTTTGTAATCATGAGATCACTCATGTGTTTATGGTTTGAGCACTTGCTTCATCTCAATTGAAGCAAAGTGCTAATTTTCAGTGTTTGGAGACATAAATCCGATTGGCTCCCATTCACCCCCCTCTGGTCGCCTTACCGGTCCTACAATTGGTATCGGAGCCGGTTAAGGATTTCCCTTTCCTAATCGGTTCGAAATCCACGTAGGCGACATGGAACGAGGTGTTGGAAAACCTCCGTTCTTCGATAGGACCAATTACCCGTATTGGAAGATTCGCATGTCTGCGTATCTTCAGAGCATCAGTTACTGGGTTTGGGAAATTTGCCTCGATGCGATTTTCGATGCTACAAGTGACCGGATCACTCCAATTCAAATGGAGTTCCATGATTCGAACAACAAAGCTCGAAACACTTTGTTCTCGTGTCTCTAGCTTGGTGAGTTTGAGCGAGTTGGACATCTGACTACGCCTCATCAGATTTGGTCTACCCTCGAGAGATTCCATGAGGGCAACGATGATGTGAAGACCAGACTGTTTGAGACGTACAGGCGAGAGTACGAGAACTTCACACAGTTGGCTGGAGAGACGATTGATTCCATGTTCTCCAGGTTCCAGTCAATTGTGAACAAGATGCGTGCCAACAAGGCACAGCTACCCTATAGTGATCATGAGAGAGCGCTGAAATTACTACATGCTCTAGATCAGAGGGTTTGGGAGGTGAAGGTCTCGGCGATCATCGAGTCGCCCAACTACGAGACTCTCACCGTGGACGAGCTCTTCAACAAGCTCAAGTCCACAGAGATTGACCACCAGACTCAGGCCAAGATTGAGAACCCTAGTGCACCCACCATGGCCCTGGTCTCTAAAGGTGGTTCTGCTTCTAACTCCTCACCTACTATGTTTGCTCTATCCTCTTTGTTTTCTATTACAGAGGAGCAGGTGGAGAGCCTTGGGGACGAGGAGCTGGCACTTGTGGCCAACCGATTCACGCGGTTCCACAACAACCATATGAATCGGTGGCGTGGCGGGTCCAAGGAAGGATGCTACAACTGTGGCGATCCCGACCACTTCGTGGCCAGCTGCCCCAAGAAGGGCAAATCAGAGTCTGGCCCGCGCGACCATCACTCTGGTCGGCGCAAGGGCAAGTACTCCTCCGGCAAGTACAAGTCCAAGGGAGGATTCAACAAGGAGGCGCTCAAGAAGAAGTACCTTCAGAAGGCAAAGATCAAGGAGTGTGCCTTCCTCGCCTCCCTCAGCGACCTCGACCATGACTCCGATGATGTTATATCTTCCTCGAGCGACGAGGAGACTGAGAGGCAGATCGAGGACAAGCTGAACGGGCTGTGCTTCATCGCCGACACCGCAGGAGGCTTCTGCACCATGGCACTTGGTGAGGACGCGGTCGACACCAGCGACGACAAAGACATCGGCGACGACACTACTTCTGAGGTACTACCTTCCGCCGATGATCTCGCCGCTGAGATAGAAGAGCTGAACACTGCTTTGGCTAGTCAGGATAAGTTGCTTAGGCAGGCTACTCGTGAGAGGAGAGAGTTTAGATCCAAGTACGAGAGCACGCTTAGGGAACTTGAGTCTGCTAGAGCTTCAGTTGAAGTGTCTGACGAGACTGAATGTGATGAGTGCGCTCTACACATGTCGAACATCACCACTTTGCAGACCAAGTACTCCACCTTGCTAGATGAGCGCGACGATTTGAGATCTAGGTCTATCCTATTGGGTGCGTGTACCGTTTGTCCTGGCTTACAGTCTGAGCTAGCAGAGAGAGACGCTAGGATAGCTTTGCTTGAGAAGGCTAGCTCAGTGAGTGCCCCTGCACCTGCGCAGTGTGCACTTTGTGAGGGTTTGCAATCTGCCCTTGAGTCCTGCAGACACGACAAGACAAGAATCGAGGAAGAAAACACATACCTTCGATCTATCTTGAGTTGGGTGTCGTGTAGTGAGCCCCAGTTGGGCATGATGGTCAGTCAGTTCAAGAGGGGAACTAGCAGACCGAGGTTAGTCTTTGCTACTAAGAATGGGAGTGTCGCTTGCTTTGGAAAGGTCGGTGAGTGCAGTGGTTTGACACCTTCAGAGAAACCTTCACCCACTCCCAAGCTTATCAAAACCACCTCTGCTAAGCCTGTCACCCCTGTGAGAGATGGTGTGATTGATGAACCTATGAGAGATCCTCCTCAGAAACAAGTGTGGCTTCCAAAACCTAACCATCTTAGGAACACACTTGACACCTTTCCCGACATCTCTAGTGATCCCCTTCCTAGAGCCCCTCAGTCATCCGAAAAGAAAGCCCCCTTCCACAAACAAAATCCACCCAGGAGAGAGGTGAGGTACCATTGTGAATATTGTGAGAGGGATGGGCATCTAGCTTCTTTTAGCTTTAGGAGGAAGAGAGATGAGCGGCGGGTTTCTGAGTCGAACAAGAAGGACATGAACCATCCTTCTCATGGTGTTCATGTTCAGCCTGTTCAGAGACGTCCTGGGAGGCCTAGAGGTGTTTTGCCTCTTGCCTCTAGGTCTCAGGCAGTTAGACCATGTGGTGGTCGTGCCCGACGGGATGCTGGTCATGTATTATATGGCCAAGGACCATGTGACAGAGGTTTTGGCTCATACTTCCCCAGCGGACCACAATTTTCTTCTTGTGGTGATCTCTTCCCTTTCGGGACCGGGGATGTTTGGTGTTTTCCCTAACACTTTTCAGGGGCAAATGCCACAACACTGGTATTCTTCACAGTTTACTTACCCCAGTGTTGTGCCATTTGCTCACCCCGTGTCTTACTATTGATGCAGGACGGAGGCCTGGAGAACACGTGGCTCATGGATTCCGGTTGTTCGTGCCACATGACCGGAAACTCAAAATGGTTCTCCAGCCTCGACCCCGTGATTGGTAAGGAATACATCACATTCGGGGATAAGTCAAGAGGTAAGGTTGTTTCTCGTGGCACCATTCGGGTGAACGAGAGCTTTATTCTCAAGGATGTTGCTTTGGTCTCGAATCTGCATTTCAATCTGCTTTCAGTTTCGCAACTCCTTGAGGATGACTATGAAGTGCGCTTTAAAAAGGGCTTGTCTCGGGTTTTGGATGCCCGTGGGGATCTTATTTGCTAGATTTCCCCTTTTGGTCGAGTTTTTAGTGCTGATTTTTCACATTCTTCTGGCCCTTCTCGATGTTTGTTGGCAGGATCTTCTTCTTCTCTTTGGAAGTGGCATAGGAGGCTAGGTCACTTGAGCTTTGATCTTTTGTGTCGTTTGAGCTCACTTGACCTCATCCAAGGATTGCCTAAATTAAAATTTGAGAAAGATCTTGTCTGTCACCCTTGTCGTCATGGCAAAATGATTGCCGCTTCCCATTCCCCGGTCACCAAGGTGATGACCTCGCATCCTAGTGAATTGATTCATATGGACACTGTTGGTCCAGCCAGGGTTTGCTCTTTTGGAGAGAAGTGGTATGTTCTTGTGGTTGTCGACGACTTATCTCGCTACTCTTAGGTGTTCTTTATGATGGCGAAGGATGAGGCTTTTACTCATGCTCGAGATTTGATTCTTCGTTTGCAAAATGAGTTTCCTAAAAATGCCATGAGAGCTATACGCAGTGACAATGGCACAGAATTCAAAAATACTCAATTTGCAACCTTTTGTGCTTCTTTGGGACTCGAGCATCAGTTTTCCTCTCCATATGTGCCCCAGCAGAATATTATTGTTGAACGCAAAAATCGGACCCTTGTTGAGATGGCTAGGACGATGCTTGATGAGCATAGGACTCCTAGGCGTTTTTGGGCCGAAGCCATCAACACTGCTTGCCATGTGTCCAATCACATCTTTCTTCGGGCTTTTCTGAACAAAACTCCTTATGAGCTGCGATTTGGACGGCCACCCAAGGTCAGTCATTTCAGGGTATTTGGCTGCAGATGCTTTGTGCTAAAACAGGGTAATCTGGACAAGTTTGAGTCCCAGTCTTCTGATGGGGTTTTTCTGGGTTATGCATTACATTCTCGTGCTTATCGTGTTCTTAACCTAGAGACTAACCGCATTATGGAGACTTGTGAGGTTACATTCGATGAGACTGCACCTTGTCCATCCCCTGTCTTTGAGCCTGCAGGTCTAGATCAGATGGGATAGACCATCTTTATGGAGGAGGAGCACGACGACGCCGATTGGGTTGCTCTCGAGCCAACTCCACCGACCGCCCTAGTCGAGCCTGCTTCCACTACTACGGCTGACGGACCTAACCCCACTTCTTCCACCACTTGGGGTCCGCTCGAGCCAGCTCCTGCTGAGACTGGAGGAGTTGAAGCTGTTGTTGAGGAGGAGGCCACTTCCTCAAGGGAGGCTCCACAGCATATTCAACACCGTCACCCACCTCAGTAGATGATCGGGGAGCTTCATGAGCGAGTCACTCGCTCTAGGTCACATCACATTTCTGATTTTGCCCACTCAGCTTTTGTTGCTACTTTTGAGCCCCGAGATGTTGGACATGCTTTATCTGATCCTAACTGGGTCAATGCTATGCATGAGGAGCTTGAAAATTTTGAAAGAAATCAGGTTTGGTTTTTGGTGCCACCTCCTTCTAACTGCCATCCCATCGGTACAAAATGGGTTTTCAAAAACAAACAAAGTGAGGATGGTTTGGTAGTTAGAAACAAGGCGAGGTTGGTTGCCCAAGGGTATTGTCAAAAAGAGGGAATTGATTATGAGGAGACCTTTGCCCCTGTTGCCCGTTTAGAGGCCATTAGGACCCTTTTAGCCTTTGCTGCTTCAAAGGGTTTTAAGCTTTTTCAAATGGATGTCAAAAGTGCCTTTTTAAATGGGTATATAGAGGAAGAGGTATATGTTAGGCAGTCCCCTGGTTTTGAGAGTTCCAAGTTTCCAAACCACGTTTTTAAACTCCAAAAAGCTTTGTATGGTTTGAAACAAGCCCCTAGAGCCTGGTATGAGCGTTTGAAATCTTTTCTACTTTCTAAGGGTTTTAAAATTGGCTCTGTGGACAAAATTCTTTTTCTCCTCAAGCATAATAATGACACCCTTTTAGTCCAGATTTACGTGGATGATATCATCTTTGGTGGTTCTTCTAATGCTCTTGTGTCTAGATTTTCAGATCTTATGAGCAGGGAATTTGAGATGAGCATGATGGGCGAGCTGAATTTCTTTCTTGGGTTGCAAATCAAGCAAACTCAAGACAGGACCTTTGTACATCAAGGCAAGTATACAAAGAATGTCCTGAAGAAGTTTGACATGGGCGAGGGCAAGCCTCTTTCGACGCCCATGTCCACCTCGACGACACTTGACACTGATGAGGATTGCGAACCCATGGACCAGAAGGAGTACAGGAGCATGATTGGCTCTCTCCTGTACTTGACTGCGACGAGGCCGGACATACACTTTGCAGTATGTTTGTGCGCTCGTTTCCAGGCTTCCCCACGCACATCTCACAGAATGGCTGTGAAATGGATTATGAGGTACCTACGTTTCACTCCCGAGTTTGGTTTATGGTACTCCTCATTGTCCGTTCTGTCCTTGTGCGGTTATTCTGATGCTGATTTTGCGGGTTGCCTTTTGGAGCGCAAGTCTACTTCTGGGACTTGTCAGTTTTTGGGTACTTCGTTGGTTTCATGGTCTTCTCGAAAATAGTCTAGTGTTGCCCTGTCTACCACAGAGGCCGAGTATATTGCTGCTGCTAGCTGTTGTTCGCTGTTACTTAGGATGATGGCTACCTTACAGGACTTTGACTTGGATTTTCATCATGTGCCTCTGCTTTGTGATAGCACGAGTGCCATAAGTGTTGCCAAGAATCCTATGCTACATTCGAGGACCAAACACATTGATGTTCGCTTTCACTTTCTTCGTGATCATTATGAGAAAGGCGACATCGAATTGCGCTATATTGATACCACTCGTCAGCTTGCAGACATTTTGACCAAACCCCTTGATCAAAAAACTTTTGTTCATTTGCGAGGGGAATTGGGTGTTTGTTTCCCTTTTTGATTAGAGGGCTCCCTTTTGTCTTTTCTTCTTATTTTCTGCTTTCATTTTTTTGTTATATCTTCATGTCATATTGAGCTTCACTTGTATAACTGCTAGAATGTGATTCTGTTCCTAGTAGTATGTTCTTTGTGTACGTGATAATGCTATGGCATGCTTAGGCTCTTTTTGCTCATATTGATACAATATTGTTGAGCTAAGTTGTTTTCATAATTGTAAACTTGACTATTACTTGCTCAATCTAAAATTGTTCACCATTAAGAGTGGCACCTAGCATATGTAGGATGTGTTGAAATCCTTTTTGCTATTACTAGTATGCTAGGTGGCTATGTCTCATGCCTTGAGTCATTCACTTGTCTTGATTTATTCATATCATGCTAAAAATTCAAAATCAAGATAAATGATAATTTGAAAGATTGAGATGGGTTTGTATTTGTCACCACATCACTGTATCGAGACTGCTTCCATTTGCACTTTTGGATGAACTTGAGCAGTGTAGTGGATGATCGAAACCGGTGATTTTAGCTTCTGATTGCTTGTTTGCATAGGCTACACCTGGTTGAAAAGTCAGACAAAGACAATGCTTACAACCTCTCGCACTCACATGCTTTTCAATGAAATTTGGAATCCGCTACAAAATCCGATAAATCTTGAAAATTTCAAATGGTATCTATTTTAGATATGTTTCTAGCATGATGAGTGATCACTGTTTGGGGTAGTTCACCTTGTTCACTTGTGACTGGCACTTAGTTGATTTCCTGCTTACTATATGCTTAGTGTTGTCTTTGTGGTGAACATCTCTTTGACATGCTTAAAACTGAATCAAAATACTTACACTTCACATATCTTGTGCATATGCCCAGTTTGAGCATCTGCTAGCACGTGCATTTATTGCTGCACACTTAGCACAACACCACTTAGAGCATTTTTTTACACTCTGGCTGGTATACTCCTGACACTCATGCATTCATACTCTTTGTTGCATTTCTGTATTTTTTTCTCAAGGGAGGTTCTCTTGTCAAGGGGGAGTTTTTCTTTCTACCCATGTCCGTGCTTGATGAGTTCACTTGTCAACAAGGGGGAGATATTTTGAGAATTTTGTTTTCCAGGCTTCCTCTCATTCAAGAGGGCTAGACATGTTATTTGGAGTTATTGCTAGTTGTGTTGAGCCATTTGCCTCTTTCTGGAGGAAGTAGCTTTGATTTTAGCTTTTGTGCTGATCTTATGCTCTGAATTGGTTTTTTTATGCTCTGATAAAGCCTTGTGTGCTCCGATGAGATTTTGGCTTCTGGCTAGTGGTGTTGAACCCTGCTTTTGCGTCTTATTGAGGGCTAGCCTTTTCTTGCTTGGGTGTTGAGCCGCTGCCCATTTCTTTGGGGACAAAGTTTTGCTTACTCTAAATGACTTGTCTGGTTTTTATCTGGCTTATGGTCATTTGAGTAAGTTTCTCTTTTTCTTCCGCTTTCTGTTTAAATATGCTCAAATGGTGGTGTTGACAATGCACTCATAAAGGGGGAGATTGCGAACACAAGGTTGACTTGTCCCTTGTAGTTCGGGTTGATGATGAGTGATTGTCAACGGGTAGCACTCTGGGGTAGTCAGTGGACTGACCAGAGTGTGAGATTATGCTTGTGCAACCATGTTGGTCGACTTATGGTGTGCAGGTGTGGAGCACAGGAACGGTGGTCGATGGCTGAGGTGAAGGTCATGCGGGCTCGTGCTGATGGACCAGGAGCGGTGAAGGGCGAGTGCTGGGTCTTGACTGACGAATCAAAGCAGTCAGGTGACCAACCGTGGTGGCTAACACCTGGGACACACACTTGTGCGAGGACGTGGTGGAGTGGACTGTGTTACCGGCGTGGTAGAAGGGGAGGGCTGGTTGGTTGGTTCAGCATCCCTTGGCTGCCATTTATTTTGAGAATTCATTCTAGAGCTCCTAGTTTTCTCTCTAGGTAGACACCAGTTGAGCCGAGGGTTTCGCAGTGATTTTGTACTTCGACTGTGTTCTTGATTTTGAAGCTTAATCAGAGGAAGGGTCGCCGGTCCGGCCCACAGTGTTCATTGGCTTCAAATCTCAGTTTTGTACCCTTGCTGAAATTTCTGAAGTTTTATAGTTTTGGTTTCTCCTTTTTCCCATTCTTGTGTTGTTGGTGAAAACCCATTGATTCCCTTGAGAGGATTTGGTTTGGGGATTGATTGGTGGTGAGTTGCACTCCTCGGACCACTACATACACCTAGTTGTTGCAGATTTTGGTCGAGATTTGAGAAAAACTCAGTTTGAACTCGTTCTAGAAAACCCCGACAAAACCCCAATTTCTGCTGTATTTTTAAATCTGCGGGTGAGTCACAAGTCGGATTAAGCTCAAATTTTGGGGAGATGTTGGAAACGTATTTGCTCAGGTGTGTGTAAAATTTCATATCAATCGGAGTTCGTTTAGTTCAGTTTTGAACTCAAGAACAGAATTTCGTACTGCTGAAAACAGCACCTGTTGACAATACTGTATTGGACCGTTTTTTTATTTTTTTGGTGTCCGATTTACGATCCGTTTATTTTGCTGATCTCATATGAGTATTAAGAACATTTTGTAATCATGAGATCACTCATGTGTTTATGGTTTGAGCACTTGCTTCATCTCAATTGAAGCAAAGTGCTAATTTTCAGTGTTTGAGACATAAATCCGATTGGCTCCCATTCACCCCCCTCTGGTCGCCTTACCGGTCCTACACCACCGGAGCTGCTCTCTATCATATACCCACCATTTTTACCAGTGTTTACGTCTAAGGGTTTTCGTTTGATTTTTTATGATACTTTTAAGATTCTACCATCGCTCTTGGTTCATTCTCTCGTAAAAGAGTATGTGTGCTCACTAGGTTAATAATTACCAAATACATGTTGAAAATCATTTAAGCATGTGGGTAGTCATATTTTATATTCAATTTATATATAATATTTATGTGCAATTTAAGATCTGAGAAACTAATTTGATTTCGCACGCAGGGCACGCGACATACACTAGTAGGATAGATGCCATAATGGTTGAGCGATGAGGAGGGAGAGGTGAAGCTGAGGAGACATATACCTTCATCAACCTCGAGATAGGCACACATAAATGATCTATTAGTCGGTTCCCTGTGCGTTGCGATGGTTTACAACAATACTCATATAAACTGTCCACCAAAAAAATTCAAGATTTTTTATTGATTGTCTCCGCTCTCCGTATAATATTTTTTAATTTGGCTAACTGATGTTATTATTTATTTCATCCAACATGTCTTGGTACAACACGACCAATGAGCGATTAGAAGCACAACGACTGACTGAATGAATAGAGATTATAAAATGACATATTTCCACCATACAGAGACCAAATAAGAGAGTTTGTGAGCTCATGTTTCTAAAATAAGTCACATGAACTCAAACTTATAAAAAAGATAGATCAAAATACAGAGTGATTGCTAAAGTCAGGATAGAAATTATTAACGTTTAAAACCAACAAATAACCTTTCATTTTACTGTTAGTGTGACAAATCATTGTTGCTCCATCCACTTCAGCAACCTAAAAACTATGGAGTCCATTACACCAATGTGGTCTCAGAAACGACCTAATGTTTGCAAGAGCCAAGAACGTTGTGTCGTGCTTATGTTGTAGCCTCGGCCCGTAGTGCTGGTCTGACCCAACATGATTATATTTTTTATTTACAAAAAATGTATATACATATATATCATTTATATTCAATATTAAAAACATGTGAGCATGGTGTTCTACTTGTTAGATAGTTTTACTTAGTGTCTTCCGCCCTTCTTCCATCAGGGCATGGGTTCGAAGCCCATCTCCTGCACCGTTTTTTAACATTTTACGTTGATTTAATGAAATGGGCTAACGGGCTGGCTCGGCACAGTCCGTTGGCGTCTGGCCCATGCCAGGCTGCTGTTTGGCCATCTATAGGCGTGCAACGGATTAATTTGAAATAGCTGTGAGGAGTTATTTATAAAAAGATGACGCGGGATGACCGTTGAAACTGATGCTTTAAGTATAGTATAGATTTGATTTAGCTGTAGATTTCAGATAATTTGATTCTAGTTGTGAGCTGACAAAGCTGCTGTGAGATGACGATTATAGAAAAACTAAAATTTGATTGGTTGAAATAGTTGTCAACAAAAAAATTTATGAGAATGACAGCTTGTAATATGGATAATAGGAACCTGGAAGAAGATGATTCTAAATTTAATCCAAGAAATTTAAATATTTTCAAGAACTTACTCTACTATTATACTTCTTTAGATTTTAAATTTTTAGCAATGAATCGATCTAGAAAGATGATCCAACCACACGTTACACACCCGAAGTCGGGGGGTAGGGCGTCGGGTGTGTGGGACTGTGAATTGCATCGGGAGGCAGATTGGAGGGCGTTAGGTGGATGGAGGCTGCGACATGTGGAACGTGGCGTGGTTAGAGCAAGAGGCGGGAAGAGGTGGAGGCCGGGTGCGGACAGTTCTGCCAAAGTGTCCTTAGGCGAGTCGTGACTGCGTCTGCTACCCGGGTTTGGCCTCGGATTAGTCGTGACTGTGTCTGCTGCCTGGGCTTGGCCTCGGATGAGTTGTGACTGCCTATCCTGCCCGGGCTTGGCCTCAGACGAGTTGTGATTATGTCTCCCGCCCGAGGATGGCCTCGGGCGAGCCGTGACTGCGTCTCTCGCCAGACTTGGCCTTGGGTGATTCTTGACAGCCTCTCCCGCCCGAGAGTGGTCTCGAGCGAGTCATGACTGTGTATCCCACCGGAGGATGGCCTCGGGCGAGTCGTGATTGCCTGTCTTGCCGGAGGTTGGCCTCGAGCCAATCGTGACTGTCTATCCCGTCTAGGAATGGCCTCGGGCGAGTCATTACTGCCTGTCCCGCTCGCGGATGGCCTCAGGCGAGTTGTGACTGCCTGTCCCACCCGAGGATGGCCACGGGCGAGTCATGACTACGTCTCTCACCCGGGGTTGCCCTCGGGCGAGTCATGACTACCTGTCCCACCCGAGGGTGGCCTTAGGCAATGACTGACTGTCCAGCCAGGGCTTGGCCTCGGTTCAGTCATGACTGTGTCTCCCGCTGGGGGTTGGCCTCGGGTGAGTCGTGACTGCCTGTCTCGCCCCAGAATGGCCTCGGGTGAGTCGTGGCTGCCTGTCCTGCTCAGGCTTGGCCTCGGACGAGTCGTGATTGTATCTCCCACCTGAGGGTGGCCTCAGGTGAGTCATGACTGCCTCTCCCACTCGAGGATGGCCTTGGGAGAGTCGTGACTGCCTCTCCCCCCGAGGATGGCCTCGAGTGAATCATGACTGCCTCTCCCACCCAGGGTTGCCCTCGGGCAAATCATTGTTACCTTTCTCGCCCGGGGTTGCCTCGGGCGAGTCGTTACTGCCAGTACCGCCTGGGGTTGTCCTCGGGTGAGTGGCCCGAGGGTGGCCACGGGAGAGTCGTGGTTGCTTGTCCCACCTAGGCATGGCCTCAGGTGAGTCGTGCCTGTGTCTCCTGCCCAAGAGTGTGCTAGGACAAGTCATGACTGTTTGTCCCATGTAGGCTTGGACTCAAGCGAGTCATCACTGCCTCTCCCACCCGAGAGTGGCCTCGGACAAGTCATGATTGCGTCTCTCACCTAGGCTTGGCCTCAAGCGACTCGTGACTGCCTGTCCCATCTAGGCATGGCCTCGAGCGAGTCATGACTGCATCTCACACCCAAAGGTGGCCTCGAGCGAGTCGTGACTGTGTCTCCTGCCTGGGCTTGGCCTCTGACGAGTCATGATTGTGTCTCCCGCCCGAGGTTGGCCTCGGGCGAGTCGTGACTGCATCTCCCGCCCGGGCTTGGCCTTGGGCGATTCTTGACAGCCTCTCCCACCCGAGAATGGCCTCGAGCGAGTCGTGACTACGTATCCCGCTGGGGGTTGGCCTCGGGCGAGTGGTGACTACCTGTCCTGCCTGAGGATGGCCACGGGCGAGTCATGACTACTCCCACCCGGGGTTGTCCTCGGGTTTAGTCGTGACTGCCTATCCCACCGGAGGATGGCCTCAAGCGAGTCGTGGCTGACTGTCCAGCCAGGGCTTGGTCTCGGGTGAGTCGTGACTGTGTCTCCCATTGGGGGTTGGCTTCTGGCGAGTCATGACTGCCTGTCTTGCTAGAGGATGGCCTCGGGCTAGTCGTGGCTGCCTGTCCTGCCTGGGCTTGTCCTAGGGCGAGTCGTGACTACCTCTCCGACCCAAGGGTAGCCTTGGGCGGACTGCCTATTCTATCTTGGCTTGGCCTCGGGCGAGTTGTAACTTTGTATTCCCATCGGGGTTGCCCTCGGGCGAGTCAAAACTGTGTATCCCACCTAGGGGGTTGGCCTCGGGCGAGTAGTGACTATCTGTCCCGCTCACGGATTACCTCAGGTGAGTCGTTATTGCCTGTCCCGCCTGGGCTTGGCCTCGGACGAGTCGTGACTGTGTCTCCTGCCCGAGAGTGGCCTAGGAAGAGTTGTGGCTACCTGTCCCGTTTTGGCTTTGCCTCGGGCGAGTCATAACTGCCCCCTCCCACTAGGGGTTGGCCTCGGGCGAGTCATTACTACCTCTCCCACCCGATGGTGGTGGTGCACGCGGGGGTGGCGGAGGTAGGCCGATTGTGGGGGCGGCGCGCTCATCTCCTCAAGGAAGCTATCACCGTAGGAGGAGAGGGAGACAAGGAGGCACTACATATTTGTGACATGTCTTTAATTGGATACACCCACAAAACAATTATAAATATTGCATAAAAAATAAAATACATGCAAACAATAACCGTGTAAATTTCAAACTCATATTTACCGTGTCATGGTCTAGGTAAAGTAAAACCCTTCATTCAGCACTACATATTTGTGACATGTCTTTAATTGGATATAGCTCATCTGTTTTAGTTTCAACATCACCGTCTCGCTTTAGAAAGTTGAACTGAAAAGCATTTTCTATGTGGACACGACCTCTAGATCGGCACTTTAGATGATCTTGAGATTTTATTAAATTTATGCAATAGTCTATCACCTACAAGTGTGTAAGTTGTTGTTAAAAATTATAGGGTGGGTAAAAAATATACATACCAGGGTTACCAAATGAAAAACTAAGCATGAATTACCTTATTACCTAGATATCGTAGTTGAGGTTGAAAATAATCCAACATGAGTCAAGTTGGCTAGTGGGTGGGAGCCTAGGTGTTCTACTCAAGGCATTAAGGGTTTGATCCCTGAGATGGTAGCAATTTTTTTGATGCGGGCGGAACAATAACGGACGGGAGAGGACAAATTTTTTTTGATGCGAGCGGAACAATAACGGAATTTTTTTATGCGGACGGAACAATAAGAGCATCTCCAACAATACCTCAAACTAGTGCCTCAAATTGAAATATGGGGCTCTACACAGAAAAAACTACTCGAACAATGTCTCATTTCATAAAATTTTGTCAAAAAACTATAGGGCACCCTCTCAAGTGCCTCAAATATACTACACCGTAGTAGGCTACCCTATAATCTAGATTTGAGGCTTTACTGTTGGAGCGGGGTGTTTTGTTAGTGCCTTAAATTCAATAAAATATACTTATTTTTAAATTATAGAACATTTTTATAGGTCAAGTTGTTGGAGATGCTCTTACGAACTGAAGAGGGCAGAATGGGGTGGCAGACTATCAAGTTTTTTGTATACGACCTTGTTAAGATAGACATAGGTTGGGACACGAGTCACTCGATGCTATGGCTAGTCGATCCTCACGATAATGTAAATATTGTGGTAACCCGTGACTATGCTAAGTTCTCATTGATTAGTACAAGGCGCCTAATGCCAAGTTTATGATTAAAAAATGTATATAATAAGGCCCACAGCATAGGCTACCTGTCACCAAATCCCGCTGAAAAGCGGCGCACAAGGCCAGTACTAAGGCTGTGCGCAGCGGTAAACGCTAGCCATCCCTCTCTCCTTCATGCTGGCTGTAGGGGCATCCCATGGCTGCACCGGTGCCCCTACAGTGCCCGCTACGCGTCGGCCCTATTTTCTCTCCCTCAAGATCTAGTGTGTCACTGTTCATCACCCTAAACACTATGCTGTGGATCCACAAGTAATTGTTAGCAGATAAAAAATTAATAGTTGATATAGAAAATGATATTTTATAGTTATAGTGGGGTATAAGGGAGTATTTAGGGGTAACCGCTGCGGGAGATGGAAAAATAGGGGAAAAAATAAAGGGAAAAAGTGATATAGGGAGAAAAATTTAGGGTAACGGTTGCGGACAGCCTAATAGGCCTAGGCGCTCGCCACCCTAACTGCCGAAGCGACCCCACGCCTAGGGATGGCAACGGGTAAACTATCCACGGATAGTGTCTTCGGACATCCATATCCGTGACTTATATCCGATATCCGAACCCGTACCCGTTACCCGCTATGGATAACAAACAGTATCCACATCCGTTACCCACGGGTAACGGATATCCGCGGATATATCCGTTTGCCCACTACACATACAACATATTTAAATCCAGCAAATTCAAACATGATATCATATTTGTCTAGCAAATTTAAATATGATAAAAACATACAGCCATACAGAACTTGTCCAACAAATAAAATCTGATACATGTATTAAGGCATACAACGAGCAATATAAAATTGTCTAGAAAAATCAAATCTGAATTGTTCAAATTAATAAAATTACAAACACACAAGCCATAAGAATCAACACCAAAGTCCAACTGGTTATCTAGAATCAGCAGCCAACACACAAGATTCTTCTTTCATGTCTTCTTCATTATCTTCAAGGCAAGACCAAAAACTATTGAATCTTCCATCACCAGCATCTAAAATAAAGTTGCATGCACATTAGTATCTATATACTTCAAATATAACATATTGGAAAAATGAAGAAAATTCCACCTTTAAGAGTGTGACGAAGCCAACTTTGACTGCACATCAAAGCTTCCACCATTTTAGGAGTAAGACGACTGCGATGGTCACTTAAAAGCTTGCCACTTGTGGGATGGGAGTATAAGATATTTTAACGGATATTCGAGTATTTGAGTATGGATATTGATTTTTTGTACCCATTTTAAAAATATCCACGGATATCAATCCATAGGTACAAACTCGTACCCAAAACCGTGCCCAACGGATTATTTATCTATGGGTACGTGGATAAATCACATCCATTGCATCCCTACCCACGCCACGCTGGTCCCGTACAATAGCGAATGCGATGCCACTCCAACTCCGATCCGAGCCCACGCACGCAAGCCACCACGCACGCCCTTCAGAGGAACACCGCTGACTCCTCCACGTGTCGCGCATCAGCCCCTCGTCCCGCCGTCCCGCCGCGTCGCGCCGAGCAGCTCCTTGCTCCGCACTCCCGCGCCACGTCACCCCTGTCATCGCCGACCTCGCGTCGCTTGGCCTCCAAGTCCAGGTCCATGTCCAACAGACAAAAAAAAAACCCGCCCCCGGTTCGTCACTTCGTCGCTTTCTCGTCGAGCCGCGACTGCCGACTGCGACCGAGAGAATTCTCTATCCGGTCCCCGTCCGGTTTGGTTAGAGTTCGCACTCGTGATTGGGTTGGTCGCTTGGTTCTTCCCTGCCGGAAGATACCTTTCGTTCGGTGTCGCCAACTCGCCATTCTTGGGAGGTCTTGGTCGGGAGCGGTGCTGATGGAGGGGAGGTACGAGGCGCTGAAGGAGCTGGGGGCCGGCAACTTCGGCGTGGCGAGGCTGGTCAGGGACAAGCGGACCAAGGAGCTGGTCGCCGTCAAGTACATCGAGAGGGGCAAGAAGGTAGGTAGCAGTCTCCCGGCTTGAGCTTTTGTCTCCCCGTTCGTGCTTGGGTTTGGGGATTGCTAGTGCTGCTTCTAAAATTCGGATTTGTCGGGTGTTGGAGGGTCGTTTCATGATAAGAAAAAATGGGAGTTGCAGTCCAGAAAGAGGCTCTGGCTTGAGTCCTGTGTGTTTCTTGGATACTTTCATGAGTCGTGTCTGTCTGTGCAGATTGATGAGAACGTGCAGAGGGAGATCATCAATCACCAGTCGCTCCGGCACCCTAACATCGTACGGTTCAAGGAGGTAATTCGGAAATCTTGGACTCAATAATTCATTGATATCTTTACTGATTGTTTCTGTTGAATTTAATCGTCTCGTAGCACTGGCGCTCCTTTTGAAAGATAATGAAGGATAGCGTACGATGACTAAGGGACTGTTTGGAAGCCCCTAGTTTTTATGAAACTGGTTTATAAAAACTGAGTGGTTCCAAACATACTGATTTTCTGCTGTTAGCTGTTTGCTTGATGCACCACACTTCTAATTTGGAGGTCCAAACAGGAGTTCTAAAAGGTGATAAAAGTGAAGTGTTAAACTTTAGCAACCAATAGCAGCTTAGCTTCTCAAGGCGTGCTAAGTGCTAAGATCCAAACAGGCAAACAGGCCCTTAGTTGTTTTCTGAGTAATATTCCATTGGTCATCGCTACTCCTGTGTCTCTTAATCTCGTTTAGTGTGTGGTTTTTTTCTGTGAGTTGTCTAGTTGATTGGTAGCGCGTGTTTCTCAAAGTTGCAGGCTTGAGAACCCTAAGAAAGGTGTTGCAAGATTCATTGAGCTGGTTTTTAGTTGCTTTTGTTGACTAATTTTTCACCCTTCAGTTGTATGGATTTTAGACATGTTTTTTCTAAAAAAATATGACCAAAAAGGAAGTATGACCCTTGCTGATTTTTTTTTTTAAAACGAACAATTTGTCATCTTGATACTAAATTGTGTTGCAAAGCTCATACTTTGTACTGTGAATCTATTGGTAACAGGTTTGTCTAACACCCACACATCTTGCTATTGTCATGGAATATGCTGCTGGTGGAGAGCTATTTGAGAAAATCTGCTCAGCAGGGCGATTCAGTGAAGATGAGGTTTGTTTTGGCCTTATATTCGTCATATTGTCAGCCTATTTTCTCGCCCCGAACCACGTCAAACTAATGTTGTGTGCTCCCTATGTTGTAAACGCAAACAGTCCAGGTATTTCTTCCAACAGCTGATATCAGGGGTCAGCTACTGCCATTCTATGGTACGGTTTTGCTTCCAAAAGTCAACAAGTCCATGAATAGTGGAGTGTAAGTTTTAATGAGCTAACAAATGAAACACAGGAAATTTGTCACCGTGATCTTAAACTTGAGAACACCCTCCTTGATGGGAGTCCAACACCGCGTGTGAAAATTTGCGACTTTGGTTACTCAAAGGTGTTGTATACGGATACTGCGCCTGCTCTGTTATGCGTCCTAACTTTACCAGCAACTGACTTCTCTTGTGTCGTTGAATCAGTTACAAACTTTGCTAGTGTGCTTTTCAGTCTGCTTTGCTGCATTCCAAACCAAAATCAACAGTTGGAACTCCAGCATACATAGCCCCCGAGGTTCTTTCCAGAAAAGAGTATGATGGAAAGGTGAGTTGGTATTTACTTCACTTCATGCTTGATAATTCTCAGTTCTTTGCTGTATGTATATCTGCTTTTCCCCCCCTGCATCAATCAATGAGATAAAAGGTTCGTGGCAGCGGCACTTAACAAAACTGGAAGTCGTAGTTCCTTCAGTTTTTGTTTGTATCATGTATTTTTAGGACTTGAAGTCGGCATCTTTCAGACAAACATGTTTTGTTTTCTATGTACTGCAGCAGTACTTACTGCAACTCATAAAAAGAAGGCCTTGAAAGTACTGACTACTAGAGTTTGACTCGTGCTGCATATAGAATTAGCATTGCGATTTGTTTCTAATGTTGTGTGGTCACAGTAACTTACCATTTAGGTACCAGTTGGTTTCTTGGCTCGTTTTCACTGAAAATGCTTGCACTGAAGACAAGCATGAATATAGAGCTGTATATCCGTCAAGTGCTGCTTTTAGGCTTCTGATACTTTACATCGGTAGGGTAGATTTTAACACTGCATGTTGTGAGAGAACTCATTCTACTCGTCCAGGTAGCAGACGTTTGGTCCTGTGGTGTCACGCTGTACGTGATGCTCGTGGGATCATATCCATTTGAAGATCCTGAGGATCCAAGGAACTTCCGGAAAACGATCAGCGTAATCATCTCCCTTTCCCTTCTGTTGGTTATCACAGCTTGCTTCAGATGCTTGTTTGGTGATTCTGAAAGCAATTTCAATGTCTCTTGTGCTTGGCAGAGAATTCTTGGCGTGCAATACTCCATCCCGGATTATGTGAGAGTGTCTTCAGACTGCAGACGCCTTCTGTCTCAGATATTCGTTGCCGATCCTTCAAAGGTACTTCCTCTCTCAGTTCAGTAAATCCAAATCCAAGCTGGCCTAATCATCAAAGTTCAGATGCAAATATTTCATATGCTGATTATACTGAGGTGTGGATCCTGCAACCCTGGACAAACAATTTTCAGCGTGATGACTGACAGTGAATTTCTTGTTAAACGTCCTCTACCTGAAACTGAAAGAGGATCACGATCCCGGAGATAAAGCATCACCCGTGGTTCTTGAAGAACCTCCCGAGGGAGATCTCGGAGAGGGAGAAGGCCAACTACAAGGACGCGGATGCCGCCGAGCCGGCGCAGGCCGTGGACGAGATCATGCGGATTGTTGAGGAGGCCAAGACCCCCGGTGACATGTCCAAGGTGGTCGACCCGGCGCTGCTGGCTGAGATGGCAGAGCTGGAGAGCGACGAGGAAGAGGCAGACGCCGATGACACCTACTGATCGCTCCTGCATGCAGCTCAGCAGCTGCTCAGTCATGGTGTCCAGTCCTTTGTGCTGCAGACATGGCGCCGCCGAGCGCCCGAGCTTAACCCGTGCGTGTGCGTGTCCAGTCCTTTGTGCGACATGGCGCCGCCGAGCGCCCGAGCTTAACCCGTGCGTGTGCGTGTGATGACGGATGTTGAATTGCACTCTTTACTCTGTTTGTATAATAAAAGTCTGTACAGCGCTGTACAATTGTAGATTGCCTTGTACAGATGAACTAGCGTGCAGTGATATACTCAGTCCTAAATTCTATGTTCCAAAACGGTTTAAATAATTTTATTTTTTAGAGAGATCAAAATAGTTTTAAGTATGATTAAATTTATATAATAAAATAATACTAATTATGATACCAAATAAGTATCATGGATATTTAAGTATGATTAATTTATAAATAATATTACATTATAATCAGCTACTACAAAAAATTAAAGATAAAATGAAGCGCGGATCATGACAGAAGCCAAAATATATTATATACCTAGTAATTTTGGCACAAATGAAATCATTAGCTCTAGGGGAGTGAGAGTTTAAATTCCTAATCAACTGATATTTTTATACTTTATTAAAATAAAGTCTACCTGATATATATAGAGTCCAACTAGTATAATACACAGGGTCGTCTCTGAGTACTTTGGGCCGCCAGTACAAAATATAAAATTAGATCCTATAACATATAGTGTAGAGATAAAAATAACTTAAATTATGCTCTTTCATATTTGATCTATTCCTTGTCCTCTTATTTTCTCTATTCTAAAGCTAAAAAATTTTAGCTTGTTTTGCAAAACATCAAATAATTCTTGCTATGTTACTAGAAAACTCAAAAAATTGGGCCCCAAAAATTTGGAGACCCTATGCCGTTCGCCCAGTTGCGCTGGACAGTCGACGGGTCTGATAATACATATACGTTGTTGCGACGGCATGACTGTACAACACGTGATTACCCAATGACAAGCAAATGTAATGGGCTCTCCCCATTAAAAAAATTAAAGTGGCCTATGACCATATATTTTATATTAAACTACGGTTACTGTATTTTATCTTAGCCAATAGGCTGTAAAAATATGAGATGAAAATGAGGCTTGCACCTTTTTTACAGCTAACTCGGCTATTTAGCTAGCGAGGTAGTACTATATAAGAGCATTGTATTGTGTGTGGCTTCACGTTGTATTGGGTTCTCACGGCCTATCTAAAAGTAACGGCTCATGTCACTTGACGATATATGACGATGGTAGATCGTATTTTAGATTAGAAAGAAGTATAAAGATTTTTTACAAAAAGTATGATGGTAGAAGTTACAAAAACTAATGCTTTATTATATTAATGTCTAGTTTGGAAGCTTAAGGAGGTGTTTGGTTTGAAAAGTCAATCTATTATAGATGAAATGGTGTATGGTGACCTGGTGAGTCCATTCCATAAATTTAGGCCCCGTTTGGTTTGAGGGACTAAAGATTAGTCAATTCATTTTAGTCCCATTTAGTCTCTAAATTACCAAACGGTAGAATTAAAACTGTGACTAAACTGTTTTAGTCTCTAGTCCCTTAAGAGATGACTAAAAGGGACTAAATCATATAAATTTCACTTTTATCCCTCCTTTATTTCACTTGCACTAATAGCGGAAGAATGCTAAGGAGTATTTTAGTCCTCTTATAATTAACGTAATGTGTTTTAAATAGTTTTAGTTCATAGAACTAAACATGGTAGGGACCTAAACTATAGGAACCAAACGGGGCCTTAGTCTATTCCTTTCTCGCTGGTTCGGTCACCGTAATGTCAAAAGATTCCTCCAGAGCCTATTACAGGGTTATTTATATTCGTTGCCTCTCCCTTTAACAATACGGTAAAGCATACATGTATTAGGTATGCCCACTCCTCTCTCTTGTAATTGGTATTCGGCTTTGGAAGACGCTGGAGCCGAGTCGGAATGTCGTCCTTGAACGCTTCGACCTGCATCTTCAGATGTCCATCACGATTGGTGTCTTCAGCTTGGACCATGCATTCAGCACTGCTGACAACCCCCTCTCCTTTACAATCAGCTTGCCCCCAAGCTAGAGCCTTAGGAAAGCGTTGCTTGATAGCTTCTTCGTTCTCCCAAGTCGACAGAGATGCTGGCCAGTTGGACCACCAGCTGATCAGCAGCCGGGACTCCAACACTTCTTCTGGTACCTGCAACCCAGTAGACAGATCTGGAAAGGAATCAGTGGTCGGCACCTGATTGCCGTTGGCCAATTTCAGTTGTGATACATGAAAGACTAGGTGAATGAATGGAACTTCCCGATGGTAAAGCCAACTCATAGGCCACTGGATTAACTTGCTTGATCACCTCAAAGCCAAAAAACCGAAATGCTAGCTTAGGATTGGCACGATCAGCCAACAAAACATTCTGCACCAACATGTGCTTAGATTTTTTTTCTTACTGAGTTAAATTGGGGCAAATTTGCTCCCTTTTTCTTCTTCAGGGATTTGAAGGTTCTGTCCGCGTGTGCTTAGATATTTCCAGGGTTCCTAGAACACGTGTGCTTAGATATTCCTACGTCGAATACTTCTAAGCTTCTGATTTTTGGGACTTAAAACTTCCTCTTTTTTTGAAGTGGGGTTTTGGATTTTATATGACCGGAAGATGTCTGCACCAACATCTTTGTTTACATGACCGGGACGGCTGTGTTTCGTTTGTGATAGATCTGAGGCATTTCATATGGAAGGGCATTCTTGCAACAACCTCGGCTGGATGCACGCTGCAAAGCCATACAAGCTGTAGAATTCCCGTTAGTGCTGCATCTTAGAAAAACATTCCTGAGTTACTGCAAGATGTTAGATGTAGTCTTGTCTAACTGTATAATATAGTTGATAGAATTGTGGATCCCACTAGGAATGTCGCGCAGGGAATAGGGGTGAGTGGTGGTTGAGCGTGGTCGCAAGGAACGAGGGAAGCGGTTGGACGCCGTGGCCACCGCGCGTGAGAGAGGAAGAAGGTGCTACAGTACTCGCGCTACGGTGTTGCGAGTACTGTTCACATATTTAGAGCTGCAAGCAGAGGAAGAAGGGGTGCCGGCTAGGTCTCCCAGCTCCCCGAAAGAAGTCGGCAACAAATAAGTTGAATCTGTTTATATTCCAGGAGAAACCCCTTACAAGTATTTATAGTTTTAAGAGATCTAATTCTGAAACAGGAAGGACTATAAGCCTTATCCAACTAGAGATCTCATCTAATTTTTTTCCTTATCCAATGATATTAACTAACTCTCCTCTTATCTAGTATCGGTAGCTAACTCTTATCTTATCTAACTAATCTGAAGATCTTATATAGATCCAATCTAATCTGAAATACTAATCCAATCTAATTTGAAATAGTAATCTGATCCAGAGTACTATAGACTAGGCTTATAGCCTTCGCCCCTGTACTACAGCCATAACATCTCTCCCTGCCTGCAAAAACAACTCATCCTCGAGCTAAAAGTTGAGGTAGGGGTGTCGAAAATTCATCCACCCAAATTAGTCCATGCCACAACGTCGTGGTCATGAGGACCTATTGCACCAAAGACGTTGGCAGTATGTCGTCGTCAATGAAGTCGGTCGACTCCAAGTAGAAGAGGCGTTGACAGACGTGGCCACAGATGTATGGTTCATCGCAGTTGTAGGAGTCCTTGGTGCCTGCGTTCTTGTTGTTTAGCCGAAGAGAGACGACCGAACTGGCGAGCAGGACCGTCGGTTTCTACCGGTGCTAGCGCGCTGCCCAGGTACTGGGGCGGCGATTGTTGCTGTGACACGCCCAGCGGGGCTCGGGTTGGAGCAGACTAGCCCTGGCGCGGCAAGGGTTTAGCGCTCCGCGCCATTGGAGCCGGTGGCGACGCAGCTGCACAGGTCTCAAAGGCCGATTGTAGGTCCCGTGGCTCGCGAAGCTCGATGTCGATGCCAATGTGGTTCGGGCCCGCCCACAAACAACTCAGCCTTCTGGGGTCATGAGAGACCGCGGGCATGGCAGAGCACGACATTGAAGCGATCGACGTACTCATGCACGGAAGATTTGAACGATAGACGTGCGAGCTCGGACAGGCGAGTGCCACGAACTGTTGGCCCGAAGCGGAAGGTACACAACTCGCAGAAGCGCTCCCATGAGGGCATGCCCTCATCCTGCTCGAGGGCATAGTACCACATCTATGCAGCGCCGATATGGTGGTAGGAGGCCAGCCATGTGCGATCCGAGGCTAGGGTGCGCTGCCCGCCGGAGAATTGTGCACACTGGTTGAGCCAATTGGGAGGGTCCAGGGCACCGCCGTACGTGAGGAAGTCGAGCTTGTAGAATCATGGAGGCGGCAGGTCAGGGTGTGGCCTGTTGTAGGTAGCGGGTGGCCCAACGCCATAGGGCATGGGTGTACTCCCTAGACGTTGCTGCCAGTCAGGGCCGGGCAAAGGCACGTGCGAGCAGTGCGCTCGCACGGGGCCTCCAAAAATTGAGGGCCCCAAAACTTAGCAGATGTATATATTTAATTTTATGATTTTCTACATATCTTAATATATTTTTCTCTCTACCAGACCGCTGCGCTGAAGCGAAACTACCGAGCGCTGCACTAAAGAATAAATCTTCATAGAATCTTAACATATTTGTCCACGTGAACGAAGTTCTCTAAATTAAAGCTACTAAATCCATATTTGTGTTCTACTATGATAAAAAAGACGTATTATTTAGCCACAATAGCACTCGAGAGTGAAGCTTTGGAGAAGATCGAATATAAGCATATTGTACAAGATTTTCTTTAAAACCCACCAAAAGAACGGTGTTATTCAAATAAAATATAATATTTCTTTAGATATTCTATTGCAATATATATTACTGTAACTTGCAGATTGTTATTACTGATTTTTTATAAAAACATACATTACAATATTTTAGATTTAGCACAGTGCCTCAAATTTCTCTGGCCCGGCCCTGCTGCCAGTTGGAGTGCCCAAGAATAGAGTGTCGTCTACTCCCCCTTAGATCACTTCGATGTAGTTGGGGACGAAGGATGCAATCGGCGTTGGAGATGTCGCCATTGTGAACTGTGGCGCCACCGTCGACGAGAGGTCGTACGACGCGAACGCCGATGGTGATGGTGACATGGAGATGAGATGAAGGGGCAGTCCCGTTGGCGCAGGTGCACTGGGCCCGATCAAAATGGTAGATAGCGCTAGCGCCGGCAGGGGCGGTGCCGCGGTTGCCGGTGGAGAAAGGAGCGGCTGCGTGGTTGCCGGTAGGGCTAGGCATTCGGGTTACTCGAAAAATTCGGGTCAGATAATTTGGGTTTTCTAAAATTCAGGTTTTGAGAACCGCTGTATCCGTGTATGTTTACATGTGTATTTGTATAGCAGCAGCAAAGTAGCAACTGCAGCACATGGCACATCGGCTTGCAGCAGACCAGCAGTAAAACAAAAAAAAATTGAAACTATAGCTCATTAGCTCTTTGGCCTACTCATGCACACGGCTGCTCGGCTGCCCCTGCTATAACTGCCTAACTGGCCATCTGGCAACTGCAAATCGGGATCAAAGCCTCAAACAGACAACAAGCAAAAAGCAACTAAGCAAGGGCGTACTGCGCACGGCAGCTGGAGGCCTGGAGGCTGGAACAGACCGGACCTGCTGGCTGCTGCTCTGCTTAGTGCTTACAAGTTACAACAGAGAACACTAGAACAAACCGGCTGGCTAGTGGCCACTGCCCAGTTTCAGGCAGACAGACCGGCGTTCTGTTTCAGCCCGGTTTCAAACAGTGAAACAGGCAAACAGCAAGCACATATTTTCATAATTCATAGTAGAATGTAGCAATTACTCCCAATAGCAATACAAGCACACAGGGTTAGCTAGCCGGTTAGGATTAGTGGGTTACAAACGTGGGCTGGACTATTGCCTATTTGGGCTGCAGCATGTAAGGAGATTCCTACAACAATTCAGGTAATTTGGTGGAAATCGGGTACCGGGATGAGTGACCCAAATTACCCAAACAAAACAACAGGTTTTGGACTTACTATCCAAATCAGTAATCGGGTAATTCGGATATGGATATATCGGATCTAGTTCGGATTTATGTAACGAGTAACGGGTTTTTTGTCCAGGCCTAGTTGCCGGCGGCGGTAGGATGGGTGTCGTAGACGCCAACAGAAGTGATAGAGCCGACGGAGGTGATGAGGGCGGTGGTTGGGAAGGAAACACCACGCGCGCCATGAAGGCCTCAATGGTCGCCACAGAGTGCGTGAGGGTGGCGGAGTTGGCGTTGATGAAGGTGAGACTGGCATCGAGCTTGATATTGAGGCCCTTTAGGGTTGTCGGTGTCGCGGCCACAGATGGAGACACCGTGAACAGGGTCTGGGGCAGGGAGTGAATCGACGGCAGAAAGTGGCCAAGATGGAGATGTGGAGGTGGTTGGTGGCAGGGTGGTGCTGGGAGGAGCGCCTAACATCTTCGATACTAGGTTGATAGGATTGCGGATCTCAAGGAACAAGGGTAGTGACTAGACACCGTGGCCACCACAAGTAAGAGAGGAAGGTGCTACAGTACTCACGATATAGTGCTGCAAATATTGTTCTCGCATTTAGGGCTGCAAGCAAAGGAGAAAGATGGGGTGGCGGGCTGGCGGCTAGGTCTCCTAGCTCGCTGAGGGAAGATTGTAAGGAAAATGGACCCCGGGCCTTTTGGCTAATTAAGTTTTGGTGTTTGATGAACAACACAATCCGTGAACTAATAAGTTTTCTAGTGTTTGTGTTTGTAGTTCACAGGATGCGAAGAGAATTGGACCAAGGCAATGAGGATGCAACACCTCAAAAGAAGACATAAAAAGATGCATAGGAGTCCAATACTCAAGAACAAAGAAGCCCGAAGAAATCAGGGAAGAAATCTAAGACAAGGGCTGTCAGCCAGCGCCTGGTGGCGCACCGGACATCGGTGTCCGGTGTGCACCGGACTGTCCGGTGAGGTCCCGGACAGTCTGCGCAGAGAGGCCGCAGACAGGCGCTCTCTGGCTGTAGCACCGGACTGTCCGGTGTGCCAACGGGCAGACGGCAACGGTCGAATCCAACGGTCGGATCCAACGGTCGACTGCTACAGGCGCCAACGGTCGGCTGACGTGGCGGCACCGGACATGCTACAGTGCAGTGTCCGGTGTGCACCGGACTGTCCGGTGCACCCGACGACAGAAAGCTGCTGCTTTCTGTCCAACGGCTAGTTGGGGGTGTGGAGGCTATAAATACCACCCCAACCGGCCATTCTCAAGGGTGAGAGCCCAAGCAACATACCAAGGCATATAGTGCACATATCCAAGAGCTCAAACACCCAAGTGCTTAATAGAATCACTCGGTGATTAGCGTAGGTGCTTTGCGAAGTGCTTAGGTTAGTTAGACCGCTTTAGCGCTTGCTCTAGGTGAATCCTAGTTAGTTGAGTGAGTTTTGTAAAACCACACAACCCCTCGGCTCTTGCGCGAGCCGTTGTAATTGTACCGAGTGGGGCGAGAGTCTTGCGAGACCGTGACAACTGTGTTTGTGTCACGGCCGCCACCGTGTACCGGAGGGAACGAGGCCCGCGGCGTTTCGGCCGGAAGCTCGATAGTGGAGACGGCGGGGAGCGTCCGAGAGGAGCCGGAAGCGGAGCACCACTTGCGCGTGGAGAAGGCCCGCGGCTCTCTACGGAGTTACTCGACCGTGGTGCTTGGCCCTCGCGTGGGCTTCCCTTTGCGTAGGGGCACCAACGAGGATTAGTCGGGACCTTGCGTGGTTCCGGATACCTCGGTAAAAATACCGGCGTCATCCACCAGAGTTTGCTTCTCTACTTAGCTCTTTACATTCCGCATTTATATTAAGCATTTAAGTTTCAATCTTGTAGTCATACTTATTTAGTATAGATTGAAACTTAGCCTTTTGCGGTAGAGATAGCAACACTTAGACAAAACCTAGTTTGCACATTCTAGTTTTGATTATTTGCATAGGTTTTGCTCTAGGGATTTAATTGTGGCCTAGTTTAGTAAAAGTTTTAGAAGTCCTAATTCACCCCCCCCTCTTAGGCGTCACCCGTTTCCTACAAGTGGTATCAGAGGCAGGTTTGGCTCATTTGAAACGCTTTAGCTTCACCGCTAAAAGAGCCGACGCTTTTAGAGGAAGGGATGGATACCCATAGGCCACCACACTTTGACGGCACTAACTTCCCATATTATAGTGCTAGAATGGCTTGTTACCTAGAGGCCGTTGATCTAGGTGTTTGGAGAGTCACTCGTGACGGGATGAAACCCCTCAAGAATCCCGAGAAACCCACCACGAGTGAGGAGAAAGAAATTCATTTAAATGCTAGAGCCAAAAATTGCTTGTATGAATCTCTTAGCATGGATATTTTTAATCAAGTATTTACCTTGAAAACTGCTAATGAGATTTGGCTAAAATTGCATGAGCTCCATGACGGCACATCCAATATCCGTGAGCAAAAACATTGCCTAGTCTTAAATGAGTATAATTCTTTTGCCATGAAAGATGATGAGCTTGTTAGAGACATGTATTCTCGGTTGAATCTAATAATCAATGAGCTCAATTCTATTGGCATTAATAAGCTAGGTGATGCGGACATTGTGAGGAAGATTATCTCCCTGCTACCACAACAAAGATATGGGAGCATCATCACCATCCTTCACAACATGGAGGATTTGAGCAACATGACCCCGACCATAGTGATTGGGAAAATCGCGGCCTTTGAGATGTCGCGAAAAATGAGTCGGGGAGAGGAGCCAACTTCCTCAAAACCATATGCTTTTGCATGTGATGAAAGGAAGGGCAAAAAGAAGGCTCCTACTCCAAGTTCCTCAAGTGAAGAAGAGGAAGAAGAAGAAAGTGATGATGATGAAGATAATCAACCATGCACATCATCCTCCGAGGACGAAGAAACAATCCGACGCGTCGGAAAGGTAATGAGGATGATCCGTAAGATTAATCTAATGGGTGTGCCCCTGCAGGTCGAGGATCTTCTCTTTAACATTGACAGGAAAAAGCAAAGGAAGAGAGGATGCTTCGCATGTGGGGAGAAGGGCCACTTCAGGGACAACTGTCCAAAGATGGCCAAACCCAAAAAGGAGAGGAGCAAAGGCAAGGCGCTCACAAGTGTTAGAACTTGGGATGATTCTTCAAGTGAAGATGAACCTCCAAGGACGCGCAGCCACCGGTCCTCGTCACGATCATCACGGTCATCACACAAGTGCCTTATGGCAAGAGGTAACAAAAGCATTCCATCCTCTAGTGATGAAAGTAGTAGTGATGATGAAGGCGAGGGAAAGGCCTCTCTAGAAGAACTTGCGGAAGCCGTTAATTTTTTCCAGGATGTTTGCACTAAGCAAAAGGCTCAACTTAAAACTTTGAAAAATAAGTTGGTTAGCTCTCAAAATGATTACAAAGGTTTGCTAGAAAAATTTGAAACTTTTGCAAACTTAAATAGTGAGCTATCAACTAAAATTGAGCTATTAGAATCTAGTGCTCCATCCACTGCTACCGATGATAGCCTTATTAAAAAGAATGAAAAACTCAAGGCTAAGTTAGCTAGCTCCCAAGAAGCTATTGAAAATTTGCTAGAGAAAATGGAAATTCTTAGCATACACGATAATGAGCTAACTAATAAGCTAGAAAACATTGGTAGCACCCCAGCAGCATCTTTAGTTGAAATACCTGAAATAATTAAGAAAGATGCTTCTACTTCTTGCTTTGATTTAATTGATGATTCTAACCCCTGCAACCAAGTCGTTGTTGAGAATATTGTTGTAGAGACATGTACGGATGAGGTTGCAAAGGAGAATGAACAATTAAAGCAAGAAGTGGCTCGCCTTGGCAAGGCTTTGTATGACAAGAAAGGCAAAGCCAAACAAATCCTACCTCCACAGGATAACACCACTGCGGGAGTGAACAAGCCTATGGAGGGAGAAACTGTGATTTGTAGGCTATGCCACAAGGAAGGCCACAAGTCTTTCCAATGCAAGGCGATGACCGGGGATAAACAAAGGCAAAAGCTCAAGCAAAAGCCATCAAGCAAAATCTCCAACACCTACATCAAAAAGGTGAACAAAAAGGATGCTACACCATATTTGATCAAGAAGAAAAGGAACGGAAAGGTGATAGCAATCAAGGCCAACAAGCAAGCCAACAAAGGAAAGGGGGCCAAACGCATCTGGGTGCCAAAGGAGATAATTTCAAACATGAAAAGCACCAAGAAGGTTTGGATCCCGAAAGGGAAGTGAGTGGACCGAAGGTCTTCGGGAAATTTTGGAGACTTGGCTAAATTGGGATGTATATCATGGGATACATCATATTGGATCAAGTTTATTGCCAAGTGGGGTAGTGAAAATTTTGGACCCAAATTTCCCACCCATGACTAAGGTAACTAGTTTTATTGTATTCTTCATTTTTAGATATGCGTATCTACTTATCTTTTATCTAGTTTACCTTTCTTGCCTAGTATTACATTTGTTATGTACTTTTGTTCAAAATCATGCATACTAGGTAAATCATATGGTAGGATTGCTTGTTTTTAATTCATATGCTTAAGCAAACCTACATGATTTAAAGTGTTTATTTAAGCACGGCACATAGCTTCTATATCACTCCATAGTAAATGATGCATCAATTGAAAACTTTAATTCCTACAAGTTGTATCATTTAACTTATATGTGCCTAAGTTAGGATTATAGATAATTTGCCCCTCTTGATATCAAATCAAAGTGCATGTCTCCTACAAGTATTCAAAACTTGTATGCACACCTTTAGGGGGAGGTTACTCTATAATCTAACACTTTGAGACTAACACCTTTTTAAGTCTATTTCATATGATAGTCTCATTGTAAGGAAAATGAAGTCCCCGGAGAAAGACAACAATCTTCCACTGCAAAATCTCCAAGAACTCTCATGTCTCTCAAGCTCACCATTGACTTTCAATTGGTATCTTTTGAGACTACATTCAGTATCATTTACATGTCTTCTCCAATATTTGATCAGACTATATTTTATATCATATGCTTCCATGTTGCTAAAAATGCATAAGTAGTTAACTCATATTCTGTTACCTATGCATAAGGGAAGTTAGTCTTTTCAAATCTGTCTTGCACCTCTAATTTTCACATGTTTTTTCCTAAATTGAGGATCTCTGTCAGGGGGAGTATTTCTTCATCTCTAATGGGGGAGAAAAACTTCTTTCTAAAGAGAACACTCATTTAGGGGGAGTAATCGTTTGAGGACTCCTTCAAGTGGTATCATTCACTTAGTTTATTTTAAATATCCTTTCGAGTGGTACCATTTGATAGATTCCTTGTTGAGGGCAAGCTTTTATTTACTTCCTATATGCTTTTAATGTCTTCCTTTTCGGTGGTTGATGCCAAAGGGGGAGAAGTTTAGGGACCAAAGCAATGAAAACTATATCAAACACCAAACACCACAATTTTAAAATTTCATATCTTCAAATAAGTTCTACAAGTGGTTTTGGTTATTTGGTCCAAAAATAGGAAGTAAGTGAATTATGGAGTTAGGGGGAGGCTTAAGTCCATAATATCACATTGTGGGGACAATCATGCATCTTAGCAAGTAGATTGCATATTTTCACTCAAATACTTGTATTATTTACTTGCTTTGGTTGTGTTGTCATCAATCACCAAAAAGGGGGAGATTGTAAGGAAAATGGACCCCGGGCCTTTTGGCTAATTAAGTTTTGGTGTTTGATGAACAACACAATCCGTGAACTAATAAGTTTTCTAGTGTTTGTGTTTGTAGTTCACAGGATGCGAAGAGAATTGGACCAAGGCAATGAGGATGCAACACCTCAAAAGAAGACATAAAAAGATGCATAGGAGTCCAATACTCAAGAACAAAGAAGCCCGAAGAAATCAGGGAAGAAATCTAAGACAAGGGCTGTCAGCCAGCGCCTGGTGGCGCACCGGACATCGGTGTCCGGTGTGCACCGGACTGTCCGGTGAGGTCCCGGACAGTCTGCGCAGAGAGGCCGCAGACAGGCGCTCTCTGGCTGTAGCACCGAACTGTCCGGTGTGCACCGGACTGTCCGGTGTGCCAACGGGCAGACGGCAACGGTCGAATCCAACGGTCGGATCCAACGGTCGACTGCTACAGGCGCCAACGGTCGGCTGACGTGGCGGCACCGGACATGCTACAGTGCAGTGTCCGGTGTGCACCGGACTGTCCGGTGCACCCGACGACAGAAAGCTGCTGCTTTCTGTCCAACGACTAGTTGGGGGTGTGGAGGCTATAAATACCACCCCAACCGGCCATTCTCAAGGGTGAGAGCCCAAGCAACATACCAAGGCATATAGTGCACATATCCAAGAGCTCAAACACCCAAGTGCTTAATAGAATCACTCGGTGATTAGCGTAGGTGCTTTGCGAAGTGCTTAGGTTAGTTAGACCGCTTTAGCGCTTGCTCTAGGTGAATCCTAGTTAGTTGAGTGAGTTTTGTAAAACCACACAACCCCTCGGCTCTTGCGCGAGCCGTTGTAATTGTACCGAGTGGGGCGAGAGTCTTGCGAGACCGTGACAACTGTGTTTGTGTCACGGCCGCCACCGTGTACCGGAGGGAACGAGGCCCGCGGCGTTTCGGCCGGAAGCTCGATAGTGGAGACGGCGGGGAGCGTCCGAGAGGAGCCGGAAGCGGAGCACCACTTGCGCGTGGAGAAGGCCCGCGGCTCTCTACGGAGTTACTCGACCGTGGTGCTTGGCCCTCGCGTGGGCTTCCCTTTGCGTAGGGGCACCAACGAGGATTAGTCGGGACCTTGCGTGGTTCCGGATACCTCGGTAAAAATACCGGCGTCATCCACCAGAGTTTGCTTCTCTACTTAGCTCTTTACATTCCGCATTTATATTAAGCATTTAAGTTTCAATCTTGTAGTCATACTTATTTAGTATAGATTGAAACTTAGCCTTTTGCGGTAGAGATAGCAACACTTAGACAAAACCTAGTTTGCACATTCTAGTTTTGATTATTTGCATAGGTTTTGCTCTAGGGATTTAATTGTGGCCTAGTTTAGTAAAAGTTTTAGAAGTCCTAATTCACCCCCCTCTTAGGCGTCACCCGTTTCCTACAAAGATGACAACAAATAATTTGCTTCTACTTAATTTTCAGGAGAAAACCCTTAGAAGTATTTATAGTCATAAGAGATCTAATCCTGAATCAGAAAGGACTATAAGCCTTATCGAACTAGAGATCTCATCTAATTTTGTCCTTATCCAATGACAGTAACAAACTCTCCTCTTATATAGTAACGGTAGCTAATTCTTATCATATCTATCTAATCTAAGGATCTTAGCTATAGATCTAATCTATACTACTTTATTAAGAACCTAATGTGGGTATCTGGTGCTACCATGACTTCACCTTCCACGCTAACACTCGGAGCCCGCCGCACGTACCCCCACGCGCCCTGCCTCGGCGTCTGCCCAACCCCCGATCCCACGCCCAACCCCCGATCCCGCGCGTGCAGCTACCACACCGAGCAAAAATATTGAAAAGCGAGCACTAGAATCCACGTCCTCTACTGCAGAAATTTGGAACTAACCACCGGACCACATATAACTAAGTACCTTAATATTTAGAAATAAATAATAATTATATTTAAATAAATATCTCAATATATATTTATATGATATATAACAACTGTAGCAAAGCAAGCATATGTAACTAGCTAGTCTAATCTGAAATACTAATTCAATCTAATCTGAAATAGTAATCTGATCCGAAGTATAACAAGAGATCTCATCTAATTTTGTCCTTATACAATGACAGTAACTAACTCTCCTCATATCTAGTAACAGTAGCTAACTTTTATCTAACTAATCTGAAGTTCTTATCTATAGATCCAATCTAATTTGAAATAGTAATCTGATCCGGAGTACTATAGACTAGGCTAAATTTAATTTGAAATAGTAATCTGATCGGGAGTGCTACAGACTAGGCTAAATTTAATTTGAAATAGTAATCTGATCGGCAGTACTACAGACTAGGCTTATAGCCTTCGTCTCTGTACTCCAGGCATAACAATAGCATTGCAGTTTACTCACAACACAGGATGAACCTCAGTGAAATAGTAAAGATTCCATATGCTTGCTCACCGAATACCTCGAATGCAGCGTTAAACTAATCTAGCAATTGGACGGTCATAACAAAAGTCTAGCGATCAAACTCAACAATAAATTGACAACGAGTAGATGCCATTTGGACAAGCTGAAGTGTTTCAACATAACAGCAGCAGCTCATCATAAGCTCATAACAGAAGTCGTTCACTGATTAAAACTGAGACCACCTAATTTCTAATTCAAACCTCGCCCTTCCCCCCTTATCCATATCCATATCCATATCCCTACACCTACATCACCATCCATACACAATAGTAAGATTAAATTGCTACTAACACAAAGTTAACAATACTAGCATGAACAGCAGTCAACGCAGAGCGAGGAAGGATGCACACAAGGTTGACAGAGCAGAACTAGAGCAACCGGGCTACATGGATTGATCAGTCCTCTTCCATTGCGGCAGAGGAAGGGGAGACCCTGGCCTTCTTGTGCTGCTGCTGCTTACCCAGGAAGGCCTCGAGGAAGAGCTGCTGGGCGTCGAGCATCGTCTGGGTGCGCTTCATCTCGGACTCCATCCGTTCCTTCTCCATCTGAAGCGACAACTCGAGCCTGCGCTCCTCCATACGAAGGAACCCCTCCCCGACCGACCGCAGTGCGGCAGCCACCTCCGCCATCGCCTCTGACTCGGCGTCGTCCTCGCCGCCGCTCCTCTCCGGCTTCACAGCTGCCGCCGCGGCGGGCTTCGTGCGGCAGGCCTTGGGGATGGTGAAGCGCAGCCCGCTCCCGGCCCCGCCGTTGGAGATGAGCCCGTGCAGGCTCCTGCTCCGCACAGCCTCCTCGGAGGAGGACGGGGAGGACACAGGGGAAGGCGGGGACGCCGGCGGGGCAGGGCCCTTGGTCTTGATCTTGACGATGGCGTTGGGGCTAGGGTCCGGCACGCCGCCGCCGGCGAGGTCGTGGAGGAGCGGGAAGAACGGCCACTTGGGCCCCTTGGACCGCCCCGCGGATCGCGACCGCTCAGCGCGGTATCGCTTTCGAAGCTTCTCGATCTTGTGGCGGCACTGCACGCCGGACTTATGCGTGGCGGTGGGGAACCGACCGCAGCGAGCGGTGACGGCGTTGGCCACGTCGTCCCAGTCAGCCGCGCGCAGGTTGCCCTTCCGCAGCGCCTCCCACCTGTCGCGGTACGCCTCGATGAGCGCGAGGGTCTCCTCGTGCGTCCAGCACGGCGGCGGCAGCCTCCGGCCGGAGCCCCCGCCCCCGAGCCCTATGCCTCTCCCCGAGGAGGCCGCTGCCGCGGCCGCAGCAGCCGCCGCGGCGACGTGCGCGGACAGGGGGGGCAGGTCGGGAGATGAGACGGCGTCGTCCCTGGCCGCATCGGAGGTCGAGGAAGACATGGCCGATCAGCTGCGGCGGCGAAGGGAGGCGGCTAGGGTTTGGTGGTGGTGGTGGTGGTGGTGGAGATGGGGAACGGAGGCGGAGGTGGGGAACCGGTCATATAAGGAGCAGGAGGCGAGGCGGTGCGGTGGTGGGCCGCGGGCATGGGCCGCGCCCGCGGTGAAATGACCGGCTACGGAGGGCATCGCCCACCGGTGCGGCCGCGTGGGCGGGCGGAGCGGTGCGGTGGTTTTGCGGGGTTTGTCGCAGAGCCGCGTACTCGCGGCCGATGGACGAGGCCTGGCCTGAGGGCACGAGCCTGTGAGGAAAGGAGGCGCGATTGAAACGGCACGAGGCCACGGGAGTACGGCGCCGCACCGAGCGGAGCCCGTGCCGTGGTGGGCGCGGCGCGCGAGCGCCCGCCTCCGCTGCTCCGCAGCCGCGCGGCCTGGCCGTGTTGTGCCCGTGTGGCGTGTGGGAACTTGGATGGGGATGGATAATTCAGCGGTTGGGTGGGTGGCGAGTGGCGGCCGCCCTGCCTTTTTCCTCCTCGGTTCCGCGCGGCCTCGACCTGATATTTTCATTCGCGAGATCCAGCCGCACTGCCGCAGGGCGTTGTTCAGTTTGCTGAAGTGCGTGACGGGGCGGCCAAAAGTCAAGAGATGTTTGTTCAAGGACTAAACTGTAGCCTATGTACATCGAATATTTGGAAGTCAAATACGAGTACTAAAAATAGTCTACTTATAAAATTAATTATATAAATAGAAACTAAATAATGATAAAATTCTTTGGGCATAACTAATCTATAATTAGTAAATATTTACAATAGTATCACATGAGTGAATCATGCACTAATTAGTTTTAATAGATTGGTCTTGTTGTTTAGTTTTTATCTGTATAGTCAGTTTTATAATCAAATTGTATTTAATATTTCTAACTAACATTTAAACATGTGACATGGACTAAAATTTAAAAAAGAGAACCAAACAAGGCCTTAATATTCTCAATGGCCTATCTCCTAGGCAAAGTGTATAATTGTTAGCTCTTCATTGTTAATATAGTAACCCTACTTATCTCTCTTATAATTTTTTGGTTCTTATATCTGAGTTGTATATAGGTTTATAACACACTTCTCTCTCCTTCACATGAACATTTAGCCTACTTACAACCTCATATTATACTTGCTCTAAGGTTGTCTCCAAGGGTCACTTGTAAACAACCTCTAATGGTATATAGAGAAGCACAATTCTCCGATAAAAAAACAATCTTCATATGTGTGTGTCTATATATATATATATATATATTGTATATTACGAGTCCTGGTTTTCAATAACTAGAGGAAGCTCAGGTCAGACGGTACAATCCGGTCGAGCTGGACCAGGTCCGGACTGCTATAAAAACACCCACACGCCGTCAGGGATTAGGTTTTAGCGGCGGCGGTGGTTCCCTCGGGCGTGCGAGCGACGGCGATCCTGGGGCTAGCGGCGGTGTCGCCCCGAGGCGGGCGACCGACGGCGGCGCTCCACCAGGAACGAGCGACGGCGACACTCTCGAGGCTGGCGGGCGAGCGGTGACGGCGCTCCCGAAGCGGACTGGCGGCAGCGGCGCACCCTAGGCCCCGTGGCAACGGCGGTTGTGCGAGGCGCAGTAGGCGTTGGTATTTGCGTGGAGTCCCTCAGACAAGCCGAGCATACCGAGGAAAGTCGCCGAGCACTCCTTGGACATCCGAGCCAACTTCAGGCCGGTGATGCAGCACCTGCGTCGATTCAACGAGGAAAAGCGCAGGGGCATCGGGGAGGAGATCCACAAGCTCTTGGCGGTCGGATTCATCAAGGAGGTGTTCCACATCAAAGCCTCGATTAGCAGTTAGAACAAGATGAACAATTATCGGAGTATAAAACTAAGTCCTTTGCTTGCAAAAGTATTGCTTTCAAACAATGCGGAATTAATACAAAGCAACACGAGTAGCTCTTTCTTGCTTGATCTCTCTTTTGTGGCACTTGTGAGGCTTTGATGTGTATAGAAGTGTTGCTCTAGTAGATAGGAGTGAATCCCCAACTCTTGTGTATAGTGTAGATCAATGAATCATGTGAATGGGCTGGTTGGGGTTGAAAGGGAAATGTGCCCTTGGCCATTTCTATAAGTGTTTTGGTGATTAGATGTCCAACACATTTTGATTGAGTCCTTATGTACTAAATAAGTGAGAACCGCAAATCAAAGAACAAGGTATGTTTCTAGACTTAGTAAATTGTTTTTGGGTACTAACATATTTGTCTAAGTGCTAGAGACATAGTCAAGAAAAGAAGAAAGGAGATGGAGAAGAGTTGGCTCTGTACAGCCAAAACCAGCTCGAGCATGGCACACCGGACTGTCTGGTGGTGCAACAGATAGTGTCCGGTGGTGCAGGTGGCTCGACGGTGAACAGGCTACTCTCGGGAATCGACTGGGCAACTTCGCTAAAAATCACTGGACTGTCCGATGGCGCACCAGACTATCCGATGAGTGAGAGCCGCCCACAACCAACAGTCGCCTGCGCGATCAACGGGCGACACGCGGCGAAGCCAACGGTCGAAAGGTTGCACCTGACTGTCCGGCGTGCACCAGACAGTGTCCGGTGCGCCAACAGAACCGCCGGCTCAACGGTCGGATGCGCCAGATAAGGAAGGAGATCGCGCACCAGACTGCTACAGCAGCTGTCCGGTGGTGCACTGGACTATCCGGTGCACCACTCGACAGAAGGCAGGAATTGCCTTCCAAGTTGATCTCCAACGGCTCCTAGCTGCCTTGGGGTTATAAACGGAACCCCTAGGCGCATGGAGCACAACACCAAGCCTTCTCTAAGCATTCTAAGACTCCCAGACTCCGCCTCCACGCATTTGATCGATTGTGTTAGTGATTTGAGCTCCGTCTGAGTTGTGAACTCATTGTGCTTCATTTCGAGCTCAAGTCTTGGCTTGTGTGCGTGTGTGTGCTGCAGATTTGGATCTTGTGTGTGTTGCTCTTCCATCCTTACTCTTGTGTTTCTTTGTGATCTATATTGTAAGGGCGAGAGGCTCCAACTTGTGGAGATTCCTCGCAAACGGCAAGACTACTCAAAAAGAAAAGACTGTGGTATTCAAGTCGATCATTGGATCACTTGAAAGGGGTTGAGTGCAACCCTCGTCCATTGGGACGCCACAACGTGGAAGTAGGCAAGTGTTACTTGGCCGAACCATGGGATAAAAATCGCGTGTCTCTTGTGTTGCTTTTCTCCACTATTGTTTTGTTCACAAGAGATCGCTTCATAACAACTTGATTAACTCACACTAATATTTCTATAATCAAGTTTGTGGCTATTTAGTGTTTGATTTTATAGGATCACCTATTCACCCCCCTCTAGGTGCTCTCAGTGACTTTATAGCCCTCAACCACCCATGTAGCCGTTGACGCGCATCTACTAGAAACTACACTTGGCGGACGGTCCGCGGCTAGGGCCCGGACGGTCCGCGACCCTCCAATGGTCGATTCTGACATATTCAACAGATACGCCTGACAGATCAATGACTATCTGCCTCGGTGACCCACGCGGATAGTTTGCCCTTGGTCTCGGACGGTCTGCACTAGCTCTAGAATTTTGTTTGCTCAACTTGTCACCTTCAGGCTGAACCAGGTCTTCACATGTGGACGGTCCATGAATTATAGCCGGATGGCCTGCACTGTATAGCTAGACGATCCATGATTTAGAGTTTCTGGCCAAAGTCAAAACGGTGTCGCGGACGATCCGCTAGAAGGGCCCGCACGGTCCGCACTCGGCGATTTCAGAACTTGAGTTTGACTTCTCGTTGATCTTTGCACAATCTTCTCAAGTTGCTTTGGCTAAACTTGATAGAGATCTTATGACTTAGACAAACATCTCAAGTGGCTTTCCATCTAGTCTAAGTCATGGATCATGAACATTTTGATTCTTTAACTCATATTTCTTCTTTTGCTCAAACTAGCTCCAAGATAGTGATATGTTGATTTCGAGCTTTCCAACCTTTCTAGAAGTGTTGAATAGGTTCCTAGGGGTATTTAGAACTTATCCAAAGGGTAGAACAATTGGTAGTTCATCTATTCATGTTTTACCCCTATTTGGTTGTATCTGAGCTGATTGCTACTTAGAGACTAAACAACTGAACTTATGAACCTGTGAATCAAAGACTAGGCAAACTAGTTAGCCCGAATGGTTGTGAAGGTCATCAAGCACCAAAATATAAGAAATGGTTTAAGGTCATTTCCCTTTCAAACTCCCTCTTTTTGGTGATTGATGCCAACACAAACCAAAGCAAATATGAAGTATAAATTTGTAATTAGTTTGCAATTGGTTAAGTGTTCATAAGCTACTGAAATGAAAGCAGTTCTAAGTGAATATGAGTGATATTTGCTTGATTACAATTTTGGACCACATTTGCACCACATGTGTTGGTTTTTGCAAACTTGTGATAAAATCTTTTTCAAAGTTATTTGTGTATGGCCTAATGTACAAGAATGAAATTTTAAGAGCATTTCTAAGGTTTAAAGACTCTCCTCTTTTTCAAATGCTTTTTCTTTGGCCATTTCAAAACTCCCCCTGAAGAAGTTCTCCCCTTTGGTATAAAATAATTTAAAACGTTTTTTGAAACTAGGGTGTGGTGCGGTCCTTTTGCTTTGTCCTAATACTTTCTCCCTCTTTGGCATTAAGCACCAAAAATGAAGAAACTTTGAGGCCTTTTCAATAGATATGGAATTGAAGTACATGAGTTTGAGCAAGGGTGGTTGATACCGAACTAATAAGAAGTGGAAGCGCTCCCTTTGCTCAAAATTCCATTTCCCTTTCAATTTGAGACTAAGCACAACATATACTGGAAGAATGGTTAGTCTCAAATATTTAATGTGTAGAGAATTGCTCCCCTAAACTTGTGTATACAAGTGATGAATACTTGTAGATCAATGCACTTTAGGACATGAGAGGTACGAGGATGCAAGTTCTACACATTGAACCTTGGTATAAGCAAAAATATGAATAAAGAGCAAGTACCAACTGAAAGAGATATATTAGAACAAAAGATATGTCAATTAAGCTTTATCATAGTTCTATAATATAGATTGCTCCCCCTAAGTATGTGCCTTGAGAGGAATACATATTTTGGCATGAAATGCCAAATGCACATAATGAGGTCAATGAGAACATATCTATATCGTAGAAATTGTGAAGTGCAATATGTCATAATATAAACATGAGGCTCATGACAGATTGTGCACTTAAGAAAACATGTTATAAACATTTGATGCATTTACCCTTAAGGATTCAAAGGAGCTTAAGGAACCTCCACCTTTGTAACAAAGGTAGCTTATCCTCGTTACAAGGTAAGCTTTAAGCTCTTTGACAAGAATAGTACTTCACCCAGTTTTAACAGAAATGCATCAAAGCAGGAATGAAATTTCGAGAGGTTAAACTAGGTATGAAGTAGGGTTATGCATAGACATGCTTTTTCTTCCTCTTGTATCTTAAAGATATGCAATGTATGTATAAGAGGAAAATCTAGGTACATGTGTAAATGATAGGAAGTAGTTTACCCTTTTTGTACCTTCACATAGAGATGCTCTCTTCATTGTGCTTTGTCCTTAGTCTTGGTTACTTAAGTCCTATGCTCAAGACAATGTATAGAATTATTTTGCACAAGAGAGAATTCTACAACTAGTGATCCTTTTCTCTAAACAAATCATTATTATCACATATCAAGTAGATCATAAATTGCATAAATTTATCCTAAACTCTCTTTTTAACTTGGTGCATATACATGAGAGACATCAATTGATAGTACATGAAGCACTAAGCAACATAAGTATCAATTGAAGCTATTCAATGAACAAATGTATAACAGATGTGATCAAATGATCAACATATGCACTAGTTTATCAAATAAGCTTATAACAGGAGAATCCAGTAATTATGCTACTTTAATAATGAAAGCTACAATCCTTGATAAAAGTGATACTTCTTTACCAAATTGGATTGAGTTGTAGTAGCATACTTCATGAGAAACTTATTCTCATACTTGAGACTACATGAGATTACTAAGAGAAAGTGTTAGTCTCAATATGATCAAGATATAGAAATGGGCTCCCCCTAAAGATATGCATCAAGAATTTGAATGACTTGGTTAGATGCACTCTCCTTTAAAGACAAATAGGGGAATTCATTGAACATCTTGATCAAGGCATATGAAAATTTGCAATAATCAGCTTATGCCTGGTATTCTCAAAATGAAAATGGTTTAGAATACTTACAACCACACCATTGATTAATTTGAAGATCTTACCATCTAAGTAGGTGTTGTTGTTCTTGACGTCTTCTTTTTCATTTAAGTGTCCTCCCTTATAGTTGTCTCGTTTTCCTTTCAAACTTATTGAAAATACTCGAAAAAGAGATATTAGTAGCTCAAGGGAGTATATGATAAATGATGATTTCTTTAGATAAGAGATACAGACAAATCATCATCCACAAGTCACACAGACATGAAGTAAAATTCTTAATATTAGTGCATAGCGTCAGAAAAGAGGAATATGCACCTTTTAACATTCATAATCAATCATATGAAATTTACTTCTTCATATTGATGTTTCTTCACACAGAATTTATTAACATAACTTAGAAGCATATCAATATGAGAACAGATATAGCAAAGGTATGAGTTAGATTCTAATGGACTAGTGCAAACATGAAAGCAAGATTGTATGCACTTTTAGCTGATTTGAGTCAAATAAGGAATCTAATCTTCACATTGGTAGATTATGATAGTTTAGAAGAAATACCAATTGATGGGAACAATTATGATTGGATATTGATAAGGACATGAGTTCCCATACCTTTGCTTTTACCTTTCTTCCTTTAGGTGAAGAGCAACCTTGAGGCTTGTGTCTTTTACTAAATTGAACATGCACTCACTCTCTTGTAGATTTTCATAAATGTGCTCAAGAGAGATATTATTAGTAACACAAGCACTAGTTTCCTTTTTAGCAATCATTTTTGAGTAGGAATGACTGGTAGATTACTAAAACATGGAAACTTCATAACATGAACTAGATTATCCCATGATATTATGCATAGTTTTAACTCATAAAACAAGCATAGTTAATCCCTCAAGATCATGGGAACAAATCTAATTCATAACATGGAGAGCGATTAATGTAGAAGAATCATATCCAATTTAAGTAAGAAGAAATACATCATTGGATTGATTTTCTTTTTATGTTAGATTGCACATTCCATAGAGAAACTCATTCTCTAGATGTGAGTCTACTTAAGCCACTTAGACAAAAGCATTAGTCTCACAATTCTAGTTATAAAGAGAAATTCCCTTTTATAAGTATCCTAAGGATTTGAATTCCTTATAGGACACCTTATTCTTTTAAGAACATGGAATATTTCTTTCTATGTCTAGAACATGGCAATAATAGGATAATTAATGTAAAACATGCCATGAGATATTTAAAAACCCTTCTAGAGCATGTAGATTGCCATAATATAGAAATGATGAATATGCAATCTACCATATGAGAGGAATTTTCTCCAAAGAATGGTGACATAATTTAAAAACATTTTTAAGTGCTTCATTTTTCAATGTGACTACACAAGACACAAGAGAAATGATAATTGAAGATACTTGCACTTAAAGACATAAGTGTTACCATCCTTTGGCTTTCCTCCATGTTGTAGGCTTTGATTTTCCACACAGGATAATCCTTTATTCCCTACAACATCAATATCTTGCTCGAGATGATATGAGTTTTAGATATAATAATTCAAAATAACTTTGGGTCAATCTTAGAGATATAAACATTGTAAGATTGATAGCTTGAGTTAATAAGAATTGAATTAACCCGCTCAAGCACCTCCAAAGCTTCATATCATCTCCTTTCCCCTGTAAAGCTTGTCAAGCATATTTTGGCCCCCGTCTCTTGATGGGTCCATCAAGGTTAGTCAACAAAGATCTAGGAACCCAAATGTCCTTTGTGCTAGCACTAGGTAAACTCATTACCTTTCTAGCACAAGTTGCAATTTTGGGTTTTCTAGTTATATATGAATCAATTGACAAGCTAGGAGCGATATAGTTACCAATGGGACAATCCTTGCATAGATGTCCCTTCTTCTGGCATATGTAGCAAAGGCGATCTTCACGTTTTGAAGGTTTCCTCTTTTCTTGTCTCTTGCTTGCTACATGGTTAGTAAACATTTTCTTTTCTAAAATTATTCCTTTTGTTTTACATAGGGACATGACTTAACCATATGTCCCTTCTTAAAGCATCTAAAACATTTTTATCATCCTTGTTAATAACAAAGCCATTTTCTTTAATGTAGGGACATGACCTAATCAAGTGCCCCTTTTCAAAGCATTCACTACACTTCTTATTTTTCTTAGTATGAAGTGTGGCTTGGTCATTACCTTGGATGTTACCTTGTATGGAGGCATGATTGAGGCTTTTGCCAGAGGTATTGATTTTCTTCTTTTGTTCCTGCCTCTTGACATTCCTCAAGTCCTTGACATTTTCTTCGAGGGGTTTTGTGCATGCTACGGTTGTCCCCATCTAAAGCTTCTTCACCATGTTATCACGGTTATCTTGAGAAGGTTGAGCAATGCACTTCCCTTTCAATTGTGTCAAGCTCGTTCTTAGTCTCTCACTTTCTTCCTTGAGCTCTTAATATGCAACATTATTTATTCCTGGAAATTCAAGATCAAGGAAGGATTTGCATGCTGGTGAGCAACAAGCATTAGCACATGGCAATATAGTTTCAATTTGAACACATGTGCAAGAGTGAGGTTGTTGAGATTTTAAGTTCGCTATTACAACCTCATGAGCAATATTTAACATGATATGATCATCCATAAGATTTTCATGAGAACAAAGAAGCATATCATGTTTATCTTGAAAAGTTAGATTTTCAATTTTTAGCCTTTCTACTTAGTCCTTAAGCAAGGTATTCCTATTTACAAATTGAGTGATACAAAATAAGGAGTTGTCTTGATCAATTGAAATAGTTTCATACCTTTGGACCAAATCAACATGAGAGCACTTTAGCTCCTCATGTTCTTTAGTCAACTCTTCCAAGCTTTGGATTTTTTGTGATGAGGACATCTTCTAGCTTGTGAAGAGCTTTGCTTTGCTCTCTTGCTATTTTTAGAAGTTTGAGCATGACCGTCTTATCTTCTAGGCTTAGATGAGCGTAGAGTTGCATGAAGCTTCTTTCATCCTCCTCATCCTCATTTGTGCTTCTGCTATCATTTTCATTAGCCACACAACATATGTGGTAATCGAAATGAGAAGACAAACCTTTTGGAGAGGTGGATTCATTGTTTGGTCTCCAACGTTCATTTTCTTCTTCTTCCTTCAAAGGGTTAGTTTTACAAGGACTAAAGGAAGTAGAAGCATCATGTGAACTAACATGATTGGACTCATTAAATCTAATTTTAATTCTAGTCCAAATATCATGCACATTGTGAATAGGTTCATCATATCTAATTATGAAGGCATGATAATCTTGTTTGCTAAGAGAATTGCCTAAGATGTTAAAAGCAAGATGATTTAAGCGTAAACATCTTCGATCTTCCTCGGAAGCATTTTTCCTATCATAACTAGAAGGTGTAATACTCTTGTCTAAGATTTGTTCTAGTTGTGGGTCTATGGTCCTGAAAACATTTATCACACTAGTAGACCATGAAGCATAATTAGAACAATCGGAAAGCAATATCTCAAGAGTTACCTCATTGTTCTCCTTCGGTGGTGTCTTCTTGTCCTTTTGAGATTTTCTTGGAACAATCACTTCGAGTTGTTAGACTAAAATGAAGTGCCTACCTTTGATACCAATTGAAAGTCGCCTAGAGGGGGGTGAATAGGCGAAACCTAAAAATTATAACTTTAAACCCAGACTTGATCCCTCGATTAGCGGTTAGAACAAGATGAACAATTATCGGAGTATAAAACTAAGTACTTTGCTTGCAAAAGTATTGCTTTCAAAGAATGCGGAATTAATACAAAGCAACACGAGTAGCTCTTTCTTGCTTGATCTCTCTTTTGTGGCACTTGTGAGGCTTTGATGTGTATAGAAGTGTTGCTCTAGTAGATAGGAGTGAATCCCCAACTCTTGTGTATAGTGTAGATCAATGAATCATGTGAATGAGCTGGTTGGGGTGGCTTTTATAGCCCTCAACTACCCATGTAGCCATTGAGGCGCATCTGCCAGAAACTGCACTTGGCGGACGGTCCGCGGCTAGGGCCCGGACGATCTGCGACCCTCCAACGGTCGATTCTGACATATTCAACGGATACGCCTGATAGATCAACGACTAGATCAACGGCTATCTTCCTTGGTGACACCACACAGATGGTCCACGCTTGGTCTCGGACGGTTCGCGCCAGCTCTAGAATTCTGTTTGCTCAACTTGTCACCTTTGGGCTAAACCAGGTCTTCACATGCGGACGGTCCATGAATTATAGCCGGACAGTCCGCACTGTATAGCTGGACGATCCACGATTTAGAGTTCCTGGCCGAAGTCAAAACGGTGTCGTGGACAGACCGCCAGAAGGGCCCGGACGGTCCGCACTCGGTGATTTCAGAACTTGAGTTTGACTTCTCGTTGATCTTTGCACAATCTTCTCAAGTTGCTTTGGCTAAACTTGAGAGAGATCTTATGACTTAGACAAACATCTCAAGTGGCTTTCCATCTAGTCTAAGTCATGGATCATGAACATTTTGATTCTTTAACTCATATTTCTTCTTTTGCTCAAACTAGCTCCAAGATAGTGATATGTTGATTTCAAGCTTTCCAGCCTTTCTAGAAGTGTTGAATAGGTTCCTCAGGGTATTTAGAACTTATCCAAAGAGTATAACTATTGGTAGTTCATGTTAGAAATATGCCCTAGAGATAATCATAGAGATGAGCATATTTCTTTGTATCCATGATATATATATTGCTTAATTGAATATCCATGGAAGGCACCTTGTATTGATTAGCAATTATGTGAATTGTTTGTGAGATTCTTTACTTATATGGTTATTCTAAATGATGTCCCTAGTCAGAGTCGATGACTAGCATATGTATTAGTTGATGACTGCATTTCACAAGTCATGAACATGGAAATGTTAAACTAATAATGTGGGCGCATGTATGACATGAGGCTGGACCGACCCAACGTGAGATATTGTAATATAGTTCTCTTCTTGCAACATGAATACTGTATCCTTAGACCTGAGATTGTCGCATGTTCTCAAGATGTGAATTGACTTACTTAGGGACTATCAAACGCTATCCCGTAACTGGGTAGTTATAAAGGTAGTTTTGGGTTTGTCAGGAAGCATGCTATGAGGCATGGTCAGTCAAGATGGAATTTGTCCCTCTCTTTGTGAGAGAGATATCTCTGGGCCCCTCGAGTGATTGGATCAAGAAATGCATGGTCGTGCTAGGGTTAAGAGTTAACCATTGAAAGGATTCCAATTCACAGTATCGAGAAAGAGAGGTCAGCTTAGAGCCAGACCAAATATCGTGAGACAAAGGGAACAACATGTACGTAATGTCGCAATGGTTCGTCTGATATGATCTTTACGTACACATAGGAGTTGACATGTCTTGCTAGAGGCCGCTGTCAATTATTGGACCAAGTAAGAGTACTCGGGCTATGTCTATTTGTACGTGAACCTATAGGGTCACACACTTAAGGGGAAGGAAGCCTAATTCGGATTAGATCCGAAATTAGACTGGGCTTTAGGGTTAATGATGGGCCTCGGTGTCAGAAGCCCACCATAACGCCTATGTAATGAGGGGCAGGGGCGCGGTTAAGAGATAACCTAATTCGCCACCTGCAAACCAGCAGCCGCCGCTCGCCTCTCGCCCTCGCCAAGCCGCCGTCGCGAACCTAGCAGTTCGGTACGCGGCGCTTCCTCCCTGTACGTGTGGATACCTCGGAGGTGCTGCATCTGGAGCACTTGGACGAACCGTGCGAGGACGTGAAGGACGCCGGCGACTGCACGGCACTGCTCGACGCGTTCGTCTACATCGAGACGTCTTCCGCTGCTCTGCGCGTCTAGTGGTAATTCCATGACCTATAACCGCAGTAGTTCTTGGTATTATGGGGTTGAAAATTTTGTTTTGCGCTAGTGTAGCATCCCCGTAATCCTACAGTGGTATCAGAACAGGTTCTGCATAGTTTTAGGTCTGGATCTAGGTTCATGAGATGGATCTACTTGATGCACGGTTTGATTAGATCAATTGTTAATAAAGGGTTGAAGTAGATTACATCGGATATGACTGGAGAGATCAGTTCGTCCTTCTCTGTTGTATGCGCGACTTGCCCCTACCGGCTGGAATCACCATTGGGGCTAACTGCGTACACAACCAGCAAATTGACGTAACAGATCAACGTCATGAGTGTAATCTTCTTCGGGTCGAAAGTCTCGGATTTGGGTTGATTTGATCAACTGCATGAGATTTCCAGTGGGACCGCCGTGGCTATCTGCTGAAGTGGCGAACGTATAGAAACGTGTTTGTCTAACCTATTTTTGCAGGACATCTTGTGATCAGTATGGCTATTGTGTATATGATGCATATTAATAAATTATTCATGACCTGCGTGTCGTGACCAGGGCAATACGGCTGGAGCCACATGTATTGTCCAAATTTAATGTAATGACCTGCGTGTCAACATGTGATGATCCAAAGCGTATATGTAATTTGTTTACCAGCATACGTTAGATAGGTCTTGAAGGACTCATCACATGGAGGATGGCATACCTATATCATGGAGATGGAGATCATCGTGATGGACAGATTATTGGAGATGGGGATCACCATGTGACAGCAAGCCATACCGAATCACAACTGTTGTGTGAATGCCATTCTTATTGTTCTACTTGTTTATATTGCATATATGTCCTTGCGTGCGATGTTATAAGTAGGACGATCCCTCATAAATGTTTAAGCTTTAATGCCTCTCCAAACCTTGCACTATCATAAGTCTTGTACAATTGGTGGTGGGTCTATGAAATTAGGGTGCCACCAGTTTTCCTTGACTAGATAGGTTTGTATCGGATACGAACTGCAGAAAAGGTTGGTTAACTTAAACAAAGTCAGCTTAATGATTAAGGACTTTGAGGCATAAGGTTAGGAGCCGAGACATAGAGATGTCACCCAACAACAGGAGTCATATATATGATATGATTAGCAAGGAGTTGCTTACCGATCTACCTTGTCTTCTAGCGGTGATGCTAAAGCTCACTAGTAGACTTGTTAGTTGTGGGTTCTGAATCACTAAGTATCAATCGAGGGATATTGATTTTAGTGGGAGTAGACTATTAAATGTTTAATATGATTTACTCTGTCATGGATATTTTTGTCTTTGTATTTTGCATTATTTTGTTGTAGATAAATGGCACCTAGCACACCAACATTTACTTTGCGATCAATTCTTGAAAAGGATAAGTTAAATGGAACAAACTATACGGATTGGATCCGTAACCTGAGAATTGTTCTCAGGGCTGAAAAAAAGGAAGACGTTCTAGACACCCCACTACCAGAGGATCCTGGTGAAAATGCAACTGCTGCAGCTAAAACCGCTTACAAGAAAGCAATGGATACTAATCTTGAAGTGAGTTGCCTAATGCTTGCTTGCATGGAGCCTGAGCTGCAGATGCAGTTTGAGACAAACCATGAGGTACACGATATGATCGTGGCGCTCAAGGATATGTTCCAGACTCAGGCTAGGACTGAAAGGTTCAATGTGTCCAAAGCCTTTCTGAAATGCAAGCTAGCAGAAGGCGCAGCAGTTGGGCCACACGTAATCAAAATGGTTGGTTACAGTCAGAGGTTGGAGAAGCTAGGCTTCCCAATAAGCCAAGAGTTGGCCACTGACTTCATTTTGGCATCTCTTCCGCCCAGCTATGGAAACTTCATCACGAACTACCATATGCATGGGGCGGAGAGGGGCCTCAATGAACTATGTGGCATGCTGAAAACTGCAGAGGGGGACATAAAGAAAAGCGCTGGCAGCAGCGGCCATGTGATGGCGGTCCAAAACAAACCCAACTTTAAGAAGAAGGGTAAAACTCAAAAGAAGAAGGGCAAGGCAAAGGATACAGTATCCAAGCCAAATCAAAAGCCCAAGGTTGGACCAGCTGCAGATGCAGAGTGCTTTTATTGCAAAGAACTTGGTCACTGGAAAAGGAATTGCAAGCAGTACTTGGCCTCTATTAATGATCGCGGCGGTAAGGGTACAGCCGCAGCAGGTACACTTGCTATGCACATTACAGAAATTTTTCTTGCTGATTCTTATATTAATTCTTGGGTATTTGATACCGGATCGGTTGCCCATATTTGCAATTCGATGCAGGGAATGATAAGAAGTAGAAGCGTGAAAAGAGGAGAAGTTGATTTCTGGGTAGGCAATAATGCAAGAGTTGCTGCGTTGACCGTCGGGACGATGCAACTCCACCTCCCATCAGGATTTATTTTGGAGTTAAATAATTGTTATCTAGTTCCTAGTATGAGTCGAAACATTATGTCTCCTTCATGTTTGATGAAGGATGGTTATTCATTTGCAAGTGAAAACAATGGTTGTGTGATCTCTAAGAATGGCATGTTTGTGGCTTTTGCATCCATTATGAATGGGTTATTCATTTTAAATCTTGATGATGCACCTATCTGTAATATTAGTGCTAAAAGGCCTCGGCCTAATGATTTAAGTCCTACCTACATGTGGCACTGTCGTTTGGGTCATATAAGTGAGAATCGCATGAAGAAGCTTCATTCTGATGGGCTTTTAACTTCGTTTGATTTTGAATCATACGAGACATGTGAAGCTTGCTTACTTGGTAAGATGACCAAGGCGCCCTTCACGGGTTTACCGGAGAGGACGTTAGATTTATTGGAACTCATACATACTGATGTGTGCGGACCAATGAGTACGACAACTAGGGGAGGATTCCAATACTTCATAACCTTCACTGATGATTTTAGTAGATATGGGTATGTCTACTTAATGAAACACAAGTCTGAATCCTTAGAAAAGTTCAAAGAGTTTCAGAATGAAGTAGAAAATCAGCATGGCAAGAAAATTAAAGCACTGCGATCACATCGTGGTGGTGAATATTTGAGTCATGAGTTTAGCAATCATCTAAAGAGTTGTGGAATTGTTCCACAGCTTACGCCGCCTGGAACGCCTCAGAGGAATGGCGTGTCTGAGCGACGTAATCGAACTTTATTGGATATGGTTCGATCAATGATGAGCCAGTCGGACCTACCTTTGTCGTTTTGGGGATACGCTCTAGAAACAGCAGCTTTCACACTAAATAGGGTACCGTCTAAGTCCGTAGTTAAGACACCATATGAGATGTGGACTAGGAAGACTCCCAGTTTGTCTTTTCTGAAGATTTGGGGTTGTGAGGTTTACGTCAAGCGACTACAGTCGGATAAACTCACTCCAAAATCGGACAAGTGCATGTTCGTGGGATATCCAAAGGAAACTTTAGGATATTACTTTTACCACCGGTCAGAGGGCAAAGTGTTTGTCGCCCGGAACGGTGTGTTCTTAGAGAAAGAGTTTCTCAAAAGAGAGAAAAGTAAACAAAAGGTGTATCTTGAAGAAGTTCAGGATGAGCCAGTGGGACAAGATTCAACAAGTGATGCTAATGTAGCAGAACAAGTTGAGACGTCTATGGCAAGAGAATCACCACCACAACCACGAAGGTCAGCAAGGCTTCGCGAGGCACGAGGAGAAGTGCTATTGTTGGGCAATGGGGAAGTGTTGTTGTTAGACAACGACGAACCTGCAACATATTCAGAAGCGATGATGGACCCAGATTCCGAGAAATGGCATGTCGCCATGAGATCTGAGATAGATTCCATGGGAGAAAATCAAGTTTGGAACTTGGTTGACCCGCCTGATGGTGTTAGACCTATAGAATGCAAATGGATCTATAAGAAGAAGAAAGACATGGATGGAAATGTTCACATCTATAAGGCTCGACTTGTTGCAAAGGGTTTTCGACAAGTTCAAGGAGTTGACTATGACGAGACATTCTCGCCAGTAGCGATGCTTAAATCTATTCGGATCATTCTAGCTATTGCCGCATATTTCGATTATGAGATTTGGCAGATGGATGTCAAAACAGCTTTCCTTAATGGAAACCTAGATGAGGACGTGTATATGATACAGCCCGAGGGTTTTGTCGATCCGATCAATGCTGGAAAGATATGCAAACTTCAGAAATCCATTTATGGGTTGAAGCAAGCATCTCGGAGTTGGAACATTCGTTTTGATGAAGTGATCAAAGGGCTTGGTTTTCATCAGAATGAAGAAGAAGCTTGTGTTTACAAGAAGGAAAGTGGGAGCGCTGTTGTATTTCTGATCTTGTATGTGGATGACATATTATTGATTGGGAATGACATTCCTATGCTGGAGTCCGTCAAGGCTTCACTGAAAAAGAGTTTTTCTATGAAGGACTTAGGGGAAGCAGCATATATTTTGGGCATAAGGATCTATAGAGATAGGTCGAAGAGGCTTATAGGATTAAGTCAAGATACGTACATTGACAAGGTTTTGAAACGGTTCAACATGGAACAGTCCAAGAAAGGGTTCATACCTATGTCACATGGTAAACACCTTAGCCAGATGCAATGTCCTGCAATGGCTAATGAGCGGGAGCGCATGAGTAAGGTACCATACACCTCAGCAATTGGTTCAATCATGTATGCCATGATAAGTACACGCCCAGATGTTTCATACGCTATAAGTGCTACGAGTAGATACCAGGCTGATCCAGGTGAGGATCACTGGACAGCGGTAAAAGGCATTCTTAAGTACTTAAGAAGGACTAAAGATATGTTCCTGGTATATGGGGGTAAGGAGGAGCTCGTTGTAACTGGTTACACCGATGCTAGCTTCCAAACTGACCCAGACGAGTTAAAATCGCAATCAGGTTTTGTGTTCACAATAAATGGTGGTGCTGTTAGTTGGAAGAGTTCCAAACAGGAGACTGTGACTGATTCTACAACAGAAGCCGAGTACATTGCAGCTTCTGAATCTGCGAAGGAAGGTGTTTGGATAAGAAAGTTCCTCATCGAGCTTGGTGTGTTTCCTAATGCATCTAGCCCATTGAACCTCTACTGTGACAACAATGGGGCTATTGCGCAAGCTAAGGAGCCAAGGAACCACCAGAAAAACAAACACGTACTACGGAAGTTTCACCTCATATGGGAATTCATTAGGCGGGGTGAGATAAAGATATGCAAAATACATACGGATTTGAATGTTGCTGATCCTTTGACAAAACCTCTTCCACAACCTAAGCATGAGGCACACGTGAGATCTATGGGTATTAGATATCTTCTAGATTAACTCTAGTGCAAGTGGGATACTGTTAGAAATATGCCCTAGAGATAATCATAGAGATGAGCATATTTCTTTGTATCCATGATATATATATTGCTTAATTGAATATCCATGGAAGGCACCTTGTATTGATTAGCAATTATGTGAATTGTTTGTGAGATTCTTTACTTATATGGTTATTCTAAATGATGTCCCTAGTCAGAGTCGATGACTAGCATATGTATTAGTTGATGACTGCATTTCACAAGTCATGAACATGGAGATGTTAAACTAATAATGTGGGCGCATGTATGACATGAGGCTGGACCGACCCAACGTGAGATATTGTAATATAGTTCTCTTCTTGCAACATGAATACTGTATCCTTAGACCTGAGATTGTCGCATGTTCTCAAGATGTGAATTGACTTACTTAGGGACTATCAAACGCTATCCCGTAACTGGGTAGTTATAAAGGTAGTTTTGGGTTTGTCAGGAAGCATGCTATGAGGCATGGTCAGTCAAGATGGAATTTGTCCCTCTCTTTGTGAGAGAGATATCTCTGGGCCCCTCGAGTGATTGGATCAAGAAATGCATGGTCGTGCTAGGGTTAAGAGTTAACCATTGAAAGGATTCCAATTCACAGTATCGAGAAAGAGAGGTCAGCTTAGAGCCAGACCAAATATCGTGAGACAAAGGGAACAACATGTACGTAATGTCGCAATGGTTCGTCTGATATGATCTTTACGTACACATAGGAGTTGACATGTCTTGCTAGAGGCCGCTGTCAATTATTGGACCAAGTAAGAGTACTCGGGCTATGTCTATTTGTACGTGAACCTATAGGGTCACACACTTAAGGGGAAGGAAGCCTAATTCGGATTAGATCCGAAATTAGACTGGGCTTTAGGGTTAATGATGGGCCTCGGCGTCAGAAGGCCACCATAACGCCTATATAATGAGGGGCGGGGGCGCGGTTAAGAGATAACCTAATTCGCCACCTGCAAACCAGCAGCCGTCGCTCGCCTCTCGCCCTCGCCAAGCCGCCGTCGCGAACCTAGCAGTTCGGTACGCGGCGCTTCCTCCCTGTACGTGTGGATACCTCGGAGGTGCTGCATCTGGAGCACTTGGATGAACCGTGCGAGGACGTGAAGGACGTCGGCGACTGCACGGCACTACTCGACGCGTTCGTCTACATCGAGACGTCTTCCGCTGCTCTGCGCGTCTAGTGGTAATTCCATGACCTATAACTGCAGTAGTTCTTGGTATTATGGGGTTGAAAATTTTGTTTTGCGCTAGTGTAGCATCCCCGTAATCCTACAGTTCATCTATTCCATGTTTTACCCCTATTTGGTTGTATCTGAGCTGATTGCTACTTAGAGACTGTTGGGGACTTGTTCTCAAATGCTTCGAGTTAAGAACAAGGCAACATAAAAAATGTTAAGTGTTAAAGTCCTTCGTCCTTCGGAACATTATGTCCCTTCGGGAGATAATGTATTTCGGACGAAGGTCACAAGAGACATACCTTCGTAAACATAACAAGTAATGACGAAGGATTCATATAGAGCATGAAATGTAATATAAACACCATCATAGAGTCATTTTTATTTTATTAACATGGAAAAATAGAAATGATTTCAAATTACAAATGTACCTTCGGTCCTGAGAGAAGGTAAAAGGTACAAGCGTGACGCAAAAGTAGATGCCAAGTCAGCGTGAACAGTACGGGAGTACTGTTCATCTATTTATAGACGCGAGACGCAGCCCACGTAAAATTACATCCATGTCCATTACATTTGCTAATGACTTATGGAGATTTGTCAAGGCCCACGTAGTCTTTTCATCTTTAAGTCGGTTCCCCTTTCCGCTATCGCGACGAAGCTTCCCTGCGCACAGCTTCGGCTGTGTACCATCCTTCGTAGAGCTTGGTAATCAGCTCGTCCTTCGTCTGGTTCAGGCTTCGTCCTGACCGTGCTTTATGTTCATAATTCTGAGTCCAAAGATACCTGTTCACATAATCCACTTGGAAAACATTGTCAAATCATGTTTTTGAGGACCTTCGGAGGACGAAGGCCCCCAACAGTAGCCCCTCGCAATATTAATTTGTTAATAATAAATTCAGATTGCGATATGGACGTAGGCCTTGAGCCGAAGGTCCGAAAAAACACCTTCCCTTTGCTAGAATAGCAACATTCACTGACAAGCGGGGTCTTTCAATTTTCAACGCCCTGGGCGTATAAATAAGATCACACCGCCAACTCATTTGGTACGCACACTTGCCATCTGCTTCGGTCCACTAAATTTTTAGCTCTTGTGCATTAAGATTGGTGACCTTTTTGATTTCGAAGCTTTGGCCCTGAAAATAGTTTTTTAGCGTTTCCGAAGATGTCTGAAGGTAAGAAGATCCCTGCTGAGACGAAGCTGAGTCTCGAGGAAGAGAAGAATTTGGGGGTTCCTCATAGCGATGGCAGAGACCAATACGGAGAAAATCACGAAGGAGATTCTTGAAGGTTTGTCCGAAGATACTGGTGACAGCGACAGCTATGATGTAGAAAGTGGTGGGGAAGAGGCCGAAGATCGACCATGGCGGCCAAGTCACACGGTTTTCGGGAAAACCACTATCAAGCAGAGTCATATTGATAATATGAGGGGGCGGTATTTTCGAGATATATCTATTGTGAGGGCTGACGCTGGAGAAAAGACTTCTCCCACCCCAGAAGAAGATGAAGTCGTAATCTTCCGAAGCTTTCTCAAGGCTGGACTTCGATTCCCCCTAAGCAACTTTGTTGTTGAAGTCCTGAAGACATTTCAAGTCTACCTTCATCAAATTACCCCCGAAGCCATCATAAGAATGGGGGTGTTTGTCTGGGCTGTGAGAAGCCAAGGTTTGGAACCAAACGCTAAAAGCTTCTGCAACATTCATGAGTTACTATACGAGACGAAGCCCTGGGGAAAAGAACAATATCACAACAATTTTGGGTGTTATAGCTTCGGTGCCCGCTCCGGGTCAAGCTGCCCTGTGCCGACCTTTCGGAAGAGGTGGCCCGGAGCCTGGATGACAGAGTGGTTCTATGTGAAGAATGACTTAACAGCGCAAGAAAATGTCAAGAGTATCATTATGCGCCCCATCTGGCAACGCTTCGGACTTCGAAGGCCGAAGATTGAAATAGATGAAGCAGCCGAAGAATGCCAAAGAGCCTTCGGCGTAATTTGCTCTTTCATTGGGACAAGGGACTTAGTCCAAGAGCACATTGCCTTCAGGGTATGGCCACTTGCAGAAAAGTGGGAAATGCCGAAGGAGACCATTAAAGAGTCCGACGAAGGCGGACTAGTCAGACTAAAATACACATTCAAATATGGGGATAAATTTGTTGAACCTGATGACGATTGGTTGAAAAGCATTGAAACATTAAGTGATGAACTTCTTGGGGCATATTCGAAGGCCGAGAACACTGCGTTATCAGCAGCCTTCGGAGGCCGAAAGAAGAAAAGGCTCAACCGTGTATTTGACGCAGTCGGGTTTATCTACCCTGACTATCACTATCCGGTATTGGGTCGCAAAAGGAAAAATACTTCTCCTGCGACAGAAGCTACCACGAGTGCCACTAGTGAGCCAGCGCCTCAAAGGAAAAAGATGAAGGTGCTCACCCATCGAACGCGCTTTATTGAGCCGGCCACAGTGCCAGAATTTATTGGTGAAGTTTCTTTGGCCTCTGAAGCTACAGAACCAGCTCCAGTGCCGAAGATAGAAGAAAAAACTGAAGCACCTTCAGCCGAAAAAGCAGAAAAACCGAAGACTGAAGGGCCAAAAACATCAGAAATTTTAAGTCCTTCAGCAAATGTCGAAACAACAAAAAATCAAAAGGGCCCATTGGTGACCCCAAGAAGAAAACGAATGGTGAACGTACTGGATGTCTTGGAGACAATTAAGTCTTCAAGCACAACCGCAAAGGAGTCTGCTGAACTCGCTGAAGCATCTACTGAAGCTTCGAAACAACAAGCTGAAGCTGAAGCTGGGCCTTCAGAGCCCGCCAAGGAACAATCCGAGAAAATATCAGAACCAGCTTTGGTTGAAGAAATTGACACTGCCGCCCCCGAAGCTCCCTCCAGCATATGCGATTACATCGTGCGACATGCTTCGGGGAAGAAACTGTCTGAAGAAGAGACCTATGAAGCGAATCACTATGCTAGAGAGTTAAAGTATCCGAAGGGGGCAGTAGTATTCAATGGGACAAATGAAGATGACTTCCTATACTGCCTCCCTGATAACAAAGAATTATCTGTCTGCCGGGAGATGGCCAGGAGTATGGGTTTCCCAAAGCTCGAAGCCGGATTATGCGCCATGACGAAAGAGGATCTCGCAGACAGTCTTGCGTACAATAGCCTAAAGGTATGGAAATTAAGCGTTTGAAAAAACTTTTTTAATACGTAATTCATTCCTTTATTCTTATATGGATTCTTTTTCGTATAGGGCTTGATTCTAAGCAACACATTAAGAGCCCAAAAAAGCGCCGAAGATGAAAGCTACGACATTGCGTTTAACAATTTACGCTCCGAAGTTATCAAACTGAGAAACGAAGCTCTGGAAAAGGATAAGATTCTGCTTACACTGGTAGATAAAGTAAAGAAAGACGAAGCTACTTCAAAAACCCAGGCCGAAGCCCAAAAACGTGAAATTAAAGATCTTCAGAAACAGCTGGCTAGAGCTAAAGAGGAACGTGTGCTTGAGGAAACAAAACGAGAACTCAGTGATCATATGGTTAATAATTTGGAGTTAAGTGTTAAAGAGCTTCGTGCATCTCAGAGGAAATGTTATGTTAAATCTGTAGAATGCGTGAAAAAGATAAAATCCAGCTTCGCCAGCGTTGGCGCCTTTTCTAGTGAAGAGGACTTTTCAAGAGGCAATCCCGAAGGTCCACTGGACTGGATTAGTCACGAAGCAGAAGCCTTCGAGGAAATCCTGAGCAGCCGCGGTGACATCTGCGCTTTTTCAGGCGCCAGAGGAGTTGCTGCTGTTTTGGAGAAGAAAGGTTGTGAACATATAAAATCCTTAGCTCAATCCGAAGCTGCCCTGTCCTCTGAAGACATCAAAGATCCCTCGACCGAAGCCAGCATGGTTGGCGGAAAATTCTTCACCGATATCTGGGACAATGGCGGCCGAGAAATGGCGCAAGAAATAATTCAAAGAAGTGAAAAAGGCATCCATGATGCTAGGAAAGTGGCAGAAGCTGCCGAAAGAAGTACAGAGCCCGAAAGGGAATTAGGTATTAATTAGGTGCTCTTATTATGTTGTAATTTTTATTTCAAACTTTGTTCGAGATTTGTAATAGTAACGAAGAAATGTTTTCTTCCCTCAGAACCTGCTGGATCAACAGCCGACCCTCACATAAAAGGAGATGACGAAATTAAACAAATGGCCGAAGCTATCATGGATAAAGTTGTTGATCAACTTCTAAATGAGGCCGCCGAAGCAGTATTAAGAGAAGACTAGATGCTATTTAGAAAAAACATTTAAAGTGTGATCTATGTAACATTTTGTACATTTGAATGTAATATACAAGTCTCTTTTCATTATTCAATTCTTTACGATGCATGAAACTCTACATACATACCATTTTTGAGCCTTCGGCGAAAAAACACCTTCCCTTCTTTTCATGCTTCGTGAAGAAAACATTCTCCGTTAAAATTATTCTGATGAAACACGTCCATGCTTCGTAAAAATATTCTCCGAAGCTGTACAATTTCGATATTGCTCTGATGAAGCTCGCCCATGCTTCGTAAAATATTCTCCGAAGCTGTATTCCGAAGATTACCATTGTATTCCCTCGTGACTTTACACAATTTTCACTTTCTCAAAGCGTCCTTTCGAAGGTTGATACTGTGTCCCCTTCTTTTGCCAAATGCAACATGATGTATGATGCTTATGTTATGCAAAATGATGTGATGATGTTATGTTATGCAAATGACATTTGTTCCGAAGATACACACAAAATATATTCGTAAGCTCTGCATTCCCTTAGGAACGTCTTTGGAGCTTCTTCGCCTTTTACTTAGGCGGTATAAGCTCTGCATTCCCTTAGGAACGTCTTTGGAGCTTCTTCGCCTTTTACTTAGGCGGTATCAGCGTTGACTTTTCGCTGTATGCTCTGCATTCCCTTAGGAACGTCTTTGGAGCAAAAAACTTACACTGCGCTCCCTTTGGAACGGCTTTTTGTAACTTCGGCAACTCACTCTTCGTTCCTTAGAACGACTTTTTGTTGCGTTGAAGGATCTTTAATAATCCGAAGGTCCTCCTTGTTACCGCAAATTTTTAAGCTTCAGCAACTTAAGCCTGTAGAGAAGATAGGTTTTTCTGATAACCAACCACGAAACTATTATATGAAAACTGACGTGTTCTTTATTACACAGAAAACAGAACTTAAACAGAAAAACTGCTATCAAAGTAGGATACTTGTCAATAAATGTGCTTCGACTCTGGCACAGTACTATTGACTGTACGGGCTTCAGATTGCTCTCTGAGATCCCTTTGGTGCGGAACATATTGGCTCCCTTCGGGCTGTTGGCCTTGTTGCAGCGGAGGTGGAGGCGGGGGCTGTTGCCATGAAGCTTGAGGTTGACTTGCCGAAGCTACGGAAACTGCAGGGTGGTTGGCCACGTACTCCGGGATGTAAGGCTGATGGTACGAAGCAGTATGCATGACCTGCTTCGGCTGTCCCTGTTGCGCTGCAGCTTCTGCTAGCTCTTTTTGTTTCTGGATGGTGACATGGCACATCCTGGTGGTATGGCCCTTGTTCTCACCGCAGAATAAGCAAAATGTCCTCCTTGGTTGATCTCCAAATCTCCCGCCGAAGCCCCTGGCGCCTCTGCCTCTTGGAGCTGGTGGCCGAAAGAAAGTTTGTTGTTGCCCCGAAGCCTGTGAGGAGCACTGCGGCCTGTTCTGCTGACTCCCCTTATCATCATTTTGAGTGTTGTGGATGGACCTGACATGCCTCGGATAGAATCGTCCCCCGAAGCCCCTGGTCATCTCAGAAAATCTGAAAGCCTCCTCCCTTCTTTGGCGAAAGTCATTATCAGCACGAATGTACTCGTCCATCTTTTGGAGTAGCTTCTCCAAAGTCTGAGGAGGCTTCCTAGCAAAGTATTGGGCTGCAGGTCCAGGACGAAGCCCCTTGATCATGGCTTCGATAACAATTTCATTGGGCACCGTTGGTGCCTGTGCCCTCAAACGCAAGAACCTTCTGACATACGCCTGAAGGTATTCTTCATGATCCTGAGTGCACTGAAACAAGGCTTGAGCAGTGACCGGCTTCGTCTGAAATCCTTGAAAGCTGGTTAACAACATATCCTTCAGCTTCTGCCATGAGGTGATCGTTCCTGGTCGAAGGGAGGAATACCAGGTCTGAGCAACATTCCTGACGGCCATAACGAAAGACTTCGCCATGACTGCAGCATTGCCCCCATACAAAGACACTGTTGCTTCGTAGCTCATTAAGAACTGCTTCGGGTCTGAGTGGCCGTCGAACATGGGAAGCTGGGGTGGCTTATAGGATGGAGGCCAAGGTGTAGCCTGCAGCTCAGCGGACAAAGGAGAAGCATCATCGAAAACAAAATTTCCCTGATGGAAATTGTCATACCAGTCATCTTCGTTGACGAAGCCCTCCTGATGAAGGTCTTTCTGCTGAGGCCTTCTGTTTTGCTCATCGTGAGTAAGATGACGAACTTCCTCAGAGGCTTCGTCTATCTGCCGTTGCAACTCAGCTAGCCGGGCCATCTTCTCCCTCTTCCTCTGCACCTGTTGATGTAGCATCTCCATATCCCTGATTTCTTGGTCTAGCTCTTCCTCCTGAAGCGTTGGGCTGACGGCCTTTCTCTTCTGGCTTCGGGCCTCCCGAAGAGAGACGGTGTCCTGGTTGTGGTCCAGCGGTTGCAGTGCTGCAGCCCCAGCCGCTGAAGCTTTCTTCGGTGCCATAGCGAAGGTCTACAGCTTCCGAAGGTGTTCAAAAAACTCGAAGTGGAAGTGAGTTCACCGGAGGTGGGCGCCAATGTTGGGGACTTGTTCTCAAATGCTTCGAGTTAAGAACAAGGCAACATAAAAAATGTTAAGTGTTAAAGTCCTTCGTCCTTCGGAACATTATGTCCCTTCGGGAGATAATGTATTTCGGACGAAGGTCACAAGAGACATACCTTCGTAAACATAACAAGTAATGACGAAGGATTCATATAGAGCATGAAATGTAATATAAACACCATCATAGAGTCATTTTTATTTTATTAACATGAAAAAATAGAAATGATTTCAAATTACAAATGTACCTTCGGTCCTGAGAGAAGGTAAAAGGTACAAGCGTGACGCAAAAGTAGATGCCAAGTCAGCGTGAACAGTACGGGAGTACTGTTCATCTATTTATAGACGCGGGACGCAGCCCACGTAAAATTACATCCATGTCCATTACATTTGCTAATGACTTATGGAGATTTGTCAAGGCCCACGTAGTCTTTTCATCTTTAAGTCGGTTCCCCTTTCCGCTATCGCGACGAAGCTTCCCTGCGCACAGCTTCGGCTGTGTACCATCCTTCGTAGAGCTTGGTAATCAGCTCGTCCTTCGTCTGGTTCAGGCTTCGTCCTGACCGTGCTTTATGTTCATAATTCTGAGTCCGAAGATACCTGTTCACATAATCCACTTGGAAAACATTGTCAAATCATGTTTTTGAGGACCTTCGGAGGACGAAGGCCCCCAACAGAGACTAAACTGCTAAACTTATGAACCTATGAATCAAAGACTAGGCAAACTAGTTAGTCCGAATGGTTGTGAAGGTCATCAACCACCAAAATATAAGAAATGGTTTAAGGCCATTTCCCTTTGACCAGTTCTACGCGAAGCAAATGCATATGCCAGCTTAGGCCCTATAGATGATCCCAATAACGTGGTCGTTCGCGGTGTGGGGGTTGGACCTCGTCGGTCCTCTATAGAAGCACTCGAGGGTTTTACGCACCTAATGGTCGCCATCGACTAATTCTCCAAGTGGATCAAGGTTCGGCCCCTCGCCAATATTAAATCTGAGCAGGTGGTCACATTCTTCACAGATATCATTCATCGCTTCAAGGTCCCCAATTCAATCATCACTGACAATGACACCCAGTTCACAGGGAAAAAGTTCCTCGACTTCTGCAGCAACCATCGCATCCGTGTGGATTGGTCGGCGATGGCTCATCCGAGGTCCAACGGGCAGGTGGAACGTGCCAATGACATGATCCTGCAGGGCCTGAAGCCGAGGATCTTCAATGATCTGAACAAGTTCAACACGCGGTGGCTCGCCGAGCTGCCCTCAGTGATCTAGAGCCTAAGGATTACTCCGAGCCGAGCCATGGGATTCACACCATTCTTCCTGGTCTATGGGGCTGAGGTCGTCTTACCCACCGACCTAGAGTATGGTTCCCCGAGGCTACAGGCATATAGCGAATGCAACAACCAAGTCAGCTATGAAGATTTGCTTTACCAGTTGGAGGAAGCTCAGGACGTAGCACTCCTTCATTCAACAAAATACCAACAGTCCCTTCGGTGCTACCATGAGAGACGTGTCCGACCCCGAGGATTTTAAGAAGGTGACCTGGTGCTTCTATTACGGCAAGACAACCGAGGGCATCACAAGCTCACTCCTCCGTGAGAAGAACCCTTCATCGCCGCCAAGGTGCAGAAGCCAGGAACATACAAGGTCTATAACGAGGAAGGAGAACTCTATGACAATGCGTGGAATATAGAACAACTACGTCGCTTTTATCCCTAGGCATATATGCTTATTTGTACTATGTTCTCTATGTTTAATAAAGAATAGCTCTCAAGAGAGGCTCGGCCTTGCTTTCAAAACCGAGCCTTCCTTGGGGGCTAGCAGGGGGAACCCCTCCTATGTGTTGCCTTTTTTCTCGTATTTTTGAAAAACGAGCACGTTTCGTAGCCTCGCCCTAGTCCTAATGCGAAAAACCTTAGGAACAGAGGACATCTTGACTGAGGAAAAATAGCCGAGCCACAGGAACACCTACGCCTTAGGGATACTGTTTCCTCACTCACTATTCCCTCCCTAAAGGGTAACTCACGTTCCGACAGGGATACCATAGTAGGACTAAAGCAACAGGCACAAAACAGCAGAAAAAGCCATACAACAAACAATGAAAACTTGAAATTCAGAGTCAACTAAAAAGTTCTTAGCATATATTACAAAAATTCAGAAATTCCCCGTAGGGCAATGACCAGGTTCATGAAGTCGGAGGAGGTCTGGTAGGGGGTGTGACAGCGGTTGGCGACAGGGGAGGATGAACCGCCTCGACCTCGAAGTGGCGAGCCACCGAAGTCCCCAGCCCCTCGACGGCATCATTCAACCTCTGCATCTCGGCGGCGGCAAGCTCAGGCTTGTCGGGGAGAACATAGCCCTTGCACACCCGCTCGAGATCGATCTCGTAGTGGGAGGCGACCACGGCCAGGGCCTGCTTCACCCCAAGGTGAACGACGTCATGGAGCTCACCCCGCACGTAGCCACTCAGGGCTTGCATGTGGGGCCATGGGGGTCCCACTCTGAGGGACGTCCACCACGTCGAGGTCCCGAAAGAGGTCCGCCACCGCGTCGGACAACTCCCTCAGCTTGGTCCCCTTCTGCTCCATGGTCCTGGACAGGGTCCGAGAGGTCTAGGCTGTGGGATCCAGATCCTTCTCGAGGCCTAGGAAAGTGGCGAGGGCGTCAAGTCGTGGCTGGGAAAAATAATCGAACCTTAAAAATGAAACAAGGCTTCGGCGAAATACCTCCTATCTGGGTGTTCAGCGCCCGGCCCTTGGACCGTTCGTCCTCCAAGGAATTGGAAAGGGAGTCGATGCAGAGGGAAGCCTTGTCCCGCTCCACCGTCACCGCCTGAATGCTCTCCTTCACCTGCTGCAGGTCCTCCTCGCGACGGTCCGCCTCCGCCTTCAGGCCGTGGACTTTGTCCCTCAATCGATGGACCTCCTTGCGGTGGCTCGCACCCTCTTCCTTCAGCCCCTCGCACCAGGACATCAGGTCCGCCACTTCGGCGCTCCTCCGTGCTAGCTGCTCGTTGGACCAAAGCAGCATGGCCTAATGGCGCTGCAGCGTGGCCCAGACATCCCATTCGCAGCGAATGAAGATGGATTTGGACATTGACCTCGTCATGAGCTCCTACAAGAGAAGGAAAACTCTCATCATCGCACTGCAAAGGGACAAAGAATTCCTACAACAAAAGGAAGCAACACTCTTACCTAGGTCACCGCCCTCAACTCGTCCCAGAACTCCCGCTCCTTGAGGTTGTCGAGGATGAAATACGGGCCACCCTCGGTGGACATCCACGCCAGGGTCGGCCCTCCCCATATTGAGGGGTCCGGCACGGTGCGGACAAGGTCACCACTACTCCCTGAGAGAGGGGGCTCGATGACAATCTCGTCGCCGAGCATTTCCCCGCTGAGTACCATCCTGGGCGGCTCCGGGGATCCGACCTCCTCGGCGCACCCTGCCCCCGAGCTCGGTGCAACTTAGGAGGTGTCAAGGATGGCGCGTAGGAGGTCAGAGACCGTGTGCGACGCCGGTGCAACACTACCTGCCCCGCCTCATCCTCAGAGGAGTCAATGATGGCCTCCGTCGGTGACACGAGGCGCGCGGGGGCCACCTAGGCCACGGTGGTGCTGGGCTCAACCGGCGCCCCAGGAGCAGGCACAACCACCTCAATGCCCTCCTGAGGTGTCTCCTAGGCAGTAAGGGGGCGGGATGAGGCCCCCGTGGATGTCTTGGCGCCATGCTTCACCGTCTTGGTGGCAGTAAAGATCGGCGCGTTGGCTCGGCGTTTGGAGCTGAGGACAAAACGACAGTCAAATAAAAAGCCTTACACGTAAGACGTTCTCATATTTCGACAACTTACCCGGAGACAGGCATGGTAGAAGGCCTGGGCCTCCGCCCTCTGGCCTGTGTTGTCCCGCCACAGACGTAGGCGACAGGGCAGTGGCATTCTCTACTACAAGCCTCGGCGCAGGGGCTAGGGGCGGAACGATGGTCGAGGACACTATGGTCCTCGGGACGATTGCATGAGGGGGCTGACAGCCCCCTCCTATGTGTTCCCCGCACCAGGTGGCCGCTTAGCTGTCCCGGCCTGCGCACTCGTAGGCGTCGCGACGGCTTCCTCGAGGAGGGGGGCGATTTCCCCCTACATGGCCCCCACCTCTTCCACTGAGGCAGGGACGGGGCAGGCTCGTCTGACGCCCGTGCCCCAGATAGGGACGTTGTCGGCCCCTACGCGGATGGGACCGCGTCGCAAGAAGGGCCTACCGAGACCGGCACGGACCCGGAGATGACCTTAGGGCTGAAGCCCATGTAGACCTTCATCCCCTAATCATCATCATTGTTGTCGTCCTCCTCAGTGCTGGGAGAGGCCTCGAGCGGAAGCCCCTCCCTTGTATATGCTCTACGGTGCTTTTCCAATGAATCACGGGTATGCATCTTCTTGCGGGCCCACTTCTTCTCCTCGTTCTTTTTCTTCTTCGCCTCAGCCGCCAGCCGACGCACCTCCCTGGCAGCCGCGTCCTCTAGGACCAGAGGTCGGGCGGTCCGGAACCCCAGCGGCCCCTATAGAGGAGATGACAAGGTAAGACGAGAAGAGGGAAAATGCCTAAAATAGAGACAAAAACAGGGGACTCACCAGGGACATGTAACCCTGCTCGGGGTGCATCAGCACCACGACGGAGTAATCCGCCTTCCCCACCGTTCCCTTCACCCACCAGAGAAGTTCATTGGTGGCGAGGGAAGCCGAGGCCATCTGGGAGCTTTCCACGGAGGCCTCGGGCGTTATCTCGTCCAGGAGCCGGCGGTCGGCCAGAGGCAGGACCCGCCGCCGGTGGAAGGCTGTGACAACTCTAGCCACAGTGAGACCGTGGTCCCGAAGCTTCCGTAGGGCCTCCAGCAGTGACTTCAGGTGGGTCTGGAGCTCCTGAGGCAGGGCCCACCTCCATCGCTCCTTCGCTCTGAGGATGACGTGGTGCGTGAACGCTGGTAGCCGCCCATTGTCGTTGCGGAGGTAGAACCACTGACTCTGCCACCCTTTATTCGATGAGGTAAGGGTGGCAGGGATATACAACCGTGCCTAGTCCAAGCGCAGCTGAAGTGTGCAGCCACCGGCCTGAACGGCGTGGCGCACCCTCCTCACCTCGCTGGGGAGAGAGAAGGGCTCCGCACGGAAGAGGTGGAGCCACAGGTACCAATGGGGCTCAATCCCTAGATACCCCTCACAGATAGCAGTGAAGATGGCCGCCTGAGCGATGGAGTTGGGGTTGAAGTTGTGGAGCTCCACTCCGTAGGAGTGCGGCAGAGCTCGCATGAAGTGGCTCGCCGGAACTCCAAACCCCCTGTTGGGGATCTTCTTCTCTGCTGAAGGTCCTCAAGATGAAGATATCATTCATAAACTGATTATGAGGATCTTCTTCCCTACTGAAGGTCCTCGAGACGAAGACGTTCCCTGAAAGCGATAATGATGAATGACGAAGCTACAGCCGAAGGACGATAGCTTCGGCTTAAGGTGGCAACGAAGATCAAGCATAATGTCGAGCCAAAGAGGAAAAGACTAATTAATCCCTGATGATTTATGTTACAATTATGAGTACATGTTAAGGTCATAAATGTATTTTTACTCGGGCTGTGTCTCGTGCCTATAAATAGGTGAATAGTACCCCCGTACTGTTCACGTTGGATTATAATCGCTCTCGCGTCAACACCTTCAATTAAGCCGAAGGTATAAATGTAATATAAATTCTGTTAATATTCATCTGTATATCATAAAATAATATATGAATGAATAAATGGATAACATATAATGTTTTTACGAAGTTTTCTGGTTATGGATGGTGAAGGTGTATCTTTTATGACCTTCATCCGAAGATCATCATATCCGAAAGGAGATGGTGCATCGAGGGATGAAGGTCCTTAATCTTTAACAATTGTGTTGCCTTGTTCTTGATTCACAACATTTGAGAACAAGTGACCAACATTGGCGCCCACCATGGGTGATCTCACTTCCACGACCACGACAATAGCTTCGCAAGGTGATCAAGCTGTGACACCTTCGGCTACGAAGCTGGTGCTCCCAATCACGAGCAGTTCAACTTCCGAACTAGCCAACAAGAAGCAGAAGAAGGAAGCATAGAGAAGGGTATAACATGTCGGAGTGCAAGGACCCTTCATCAAATCTAAATGGTCTCATGTACCAATCACATTCTCTTAGGAAGACCTTCAGCTCAAGGATTACCCCCATAATGACGCTATGGTCATATCATGTGTTATCAAAGGATTCCTGGTTCACAATGTCCTCATAGACACGGGCAGTGCAGTAGACATCATCTTCGCAAAAGCCTTTAGGCAAATGAACGAACATGATGACAAAATACATGATAAAACGCACCCCTTGTGTGCTTTCGGAGGAAGGCGGATAGTTGCACTTGGGAAGATAACAATGTCAATCACCTTCGGTTATGTTCACAACACAAGAACATAACAAGTTGTATTTGACATTGTCGACATGGACTATCCTTACAATTCAATCATTGGATGAGGGACATTGAATGCCTTCGAAGCAATACTCTATCTAGCATATTTGTGCATGAAGATACCATCTTACCAAGGTCCTATTGCTGTGCATGGAAGTCAAGAGGCTGCTAGAAGGACCGAAGGGAATTGGACAGATTCAAGAGCCATCCACAACATAGATGAAGCCGAAGCTCATCGGCAACATAAGCATATAAGAGACAAAGCTGCTTCAGCGGATCAAGCAAAGTCTATGCTTCTGTGCGAAGACATAGCTGAGCAGAAGGTGTTGTTTGGGTCTCAATTGTCCGATGAACAAGAGAAAGCTCTGCTAAAATTTTTGTTCAATAACAAGGATGCTTTGGCTTGGTTAGCCAATGATCTTTGTGGTGTTAACAGGGATGTTATTGAACACTCACTCAATGTAGACCTAGCTGTCATACCGAGGAAGTAGAAACTTTGGAAGATGTTCGATGATAAAGCCGAAGGGACAAGAAATGAAGTTAAAAGGCTTCTCAGTGCCGAAGTGATCAGAGAAGTAACATACCCAGAATGGCTAGCCAACACTGTTATGGTAAAGAAGGACAATGGAAAGTGGAGAATGTGTATTGATTTTATAGATCTCAACAAGGCATGCCCGAAGGATGAATTCCCTTGCTAAGAATAGACTCCCTCGTAGATGCGATAGCCACTTCTGAGCTCATGAGCTTGCTGGACTGCTATTCAGGTTATCATCAAATCTGGATGAAGGAGGAGGACTGTAACACCTCAAAATCTCATTTTGAGAATTAGGTAAAATTTTCCAAAGATTTTGAGTTAGAATTTTTTTCTTTTTCCAAAACTTTTGAGGTCAAATCCCCTAAAATAAATATCCCTCCTAATAAAGAGGTAATTAAAAGGTACCCATATGAAGTTAGTTATCCCACTATCGAATCAAAAGTATTTCTCTAAAAGATTCAAGCTACAAACCTATCTTGGTGTAGTTTACATTAGAAAATATTTTTCCAAACAAGATATTGCTTCATGTGTTTTATCAAAATATCTATAGGCAAATAATGGGAAGGAGAATAAATAGTAAATAAATAAATTACAAGAATTTGAAGTACTACTTAAGTGAGAATTGTGTTTGATATTTGGGAATTATTTGATTTCCTTTACTTTGTGCATACTCACTTAAGGGATGTAAAATAGTCAAATAACAATTAAATACATAATTATGCATCTCATGCTGAGGTTATTATATTTTTGCATTTGGGTTTAAATTCACAAGGCCAGTTTAAGTTGGAAATTTGAATTTGGATAGAATACTTGAAATTGGAATTTAAAACAAAGAAGAAGAAAATTATAAAAGAAAAGAAAATGCAAAAAGGCTGTTTGGGTCGTTTCTACTCGGCTGGCCCATCTCCATTCCTCATCCTGCGTGGCCCAGTTAGCCAAATCGTCTTCCGCACGGCCCACTCTAGCATTTGCTGAAACCACCACACGGGCCCCACGCGGTCAGCCACTCTACTTCCTACGCGGATTCCTTCCCAGCCACCGACCAACAGGACCCGCGTTGTCAGCTCTATCTCCCTCATCTCCATCTTCACGGGGCTAAACAGAACGCTGCATCTGCCATGAGCCCATCAGACCGTCTCAACCATAGGCACCTAGATCCGTGGTGGTCCCCGGGCTATAAAACGTGGGGCCCCGTAAGCCCCCCCTCCTCATCCCCTTTTGGTTGGTGGCGCTGTCGTCGAACACCACCATTGCCGTAGAAGAAGAGCGCCACCGTCCTCTCTCCTCACTTGCCCTGTTGTTCTGGGGTCAGGCTAGGATCAAAGGAGTTCACTGGGGCCTCTGGATTGTGTGCAAGCCAGTAAGGGAGCGCGGGGGGTCCTCGAGGCACCCTGAATTCCTCGACGGAGTTCGGTTGGGCCACCAACGTCGGGGAGTGTCATGGCAAACACCCTCCACAACACCAACACGGGTGAGAATCATGTCATAGTATTCGCCTAGCTCTCCATTTCATGTTGCGCTGGTTAGACGTGCGTTGGGAGTCATAGTTTGCCGTGCGGGACATCGTCGGGATGGGCTCTACCGTGCGATGCAGGCAGCGCCGCCGTGTCTTACTGTTTTGATGGAGTGTGTGGCTCCTGGCCATCTGATCAAATACCGGCGGTTGCGATTAGGCACATGCATACCCCTTCGGTAGGACCGTCCTGAGTCGTCCGATCTGGATCCCGTGACCTAGATTCGATCTCGAACGTTTTAAATCAGTGTTGTGGATCTCTGATCTAACGGACATCAGGGCATACCGGTTCGTGTAATGGGGAATCTAATCCGAGGCACAGATTTCTGATCTGACGGCCCACTATCATCGATACCCTTTCAGCCGTGTTCTTATTCAAAAGAGTCCATGTCTAATCTAAATATGAACCCGCTGTCCTAGAAGAGTTGGAAGAGATAGAATTTAGGTCCCCAGAATTTGCGAATACACCCCTAACTTCTTCAGAAATTGAGATTGAAGACAGAGAACTCATTTTAGTTATAAATCAATTATAGAAAATGATTTTTAAAATAAAAATAAATCCAGAAACTTATTTAATTCATAGAAAATACATTTTAACTCCTTTTTAATCTATTCTAGATGCATTAATTTTGTTTCAATATTGTATATCATCTAGTAACTTTGTTTAGTTATGAGACCTAGGTCAAAATTATCCACTTGATCTATTCTATACTAGGTGTTGGAACTCGCTCTCCTGCGCAAGTTAATCCAACGGGGGAGTGAAAGCAGTGTAGACGGGGTTTCAGCTTGAGATGGCAATAGCTCTGTGAATCTAGCCTCTGAAGGGCACTGTGCGGGGGTATTTATAGGTGTCTGAGTGCCCAGCGTCCAGTGTTAAGGACGCATGTGCCCTCAGGCGCCTAGGTTATCCCCGGAATTTTCCCATAAAGCAGGGTTACAGACTGTAATTACAGGGAGACCTTTACAAATTAGGCTCGTAATGCGCAGCGGCCACGCAGGGCCTATTACGATGGGCCGGATCACACGTGGGCCTCCGTGCTGGACGAGGTCGCGGGAAAAGGCGACTTCGCCGTAGGCCTTCGTCTTCCTGTGTGTGGAGCGAAGGGTAGAGTTCGCCAGTCGTCTTGTCTCCGTTGTTGCAGTGGGTGTGGTGAAGGCCTTCGAGCGAAGGGTGGCGTCTTCGCCTTCGCCCCAACACTAGGTATTTAATAACTTTGGAAAATCGTAACTCGATAACTGTAGCTCAGAAATTAGTGGTTCTCGAGCCCACGATCTCGTTACAACGCGTAGAATATTCTTATGTAGTTTATTCTTATATTTGGTGTGATGTTAATTTTGCCTATACACTGTTTGTTTGTATTGCAACGACTAGCGCGAGGTTACGAGTCACCTGAAGAGCAAGTTGGCACCTGGAATCTCAAGTCCCAGGCAAGTTGTGCCCTTGATCACTTCTTTTTACCCAATGATGTTCTTATTAATCATAATGATTTGCATAGGTTAATTTTGATGGGACCCAATAGGTTACCCTAGTTTGACTATCTTTATACCTTGTTTTACCACTGAATTTTTGGGTAGTACCTGCTATTGCTTTATGTGGTTTTGGTTATGGAGATATACATTATTCATGATCACACTTTTATTATCAGTTTGTTATTTACTGTTCATGATAAGATCATTATGTTAATTGGAACATGGAGAACCACCCGAGAAAACAGTGCTACCACAAGGGTGGTATGGGACGCCCTTGGCTGACTAATTAGGAAAGCTAGTGGAGACTACCTTACCCGAAAGGGGCAAGGGCAGTAGGGGAGTAGTCAGTGCAGGGAGGCTCTTGGGTTGATTTTGCTGCGATGGCGGTCAGGCGAGGGGTCCCTGCATTGGATCTTCCTAGAAATTATAGCGGGTTTTCTGAAGCTAGTGGAACTTTGTAAAGGCCTCGTAGTGTTACCTTGCCTCGCCTCCTCGGTAGAGGTGTATGGGAAGTCGCGATCCCTTGGTAGATGGGTAAC